>CM054125.1:100160468-101391968 GCA_028751855.1 Ambrosia trifida | reverse complement strand
TAAGCGATGCGGCTTTTGAGCGGCCGTTTGACAAACTGTAAAAACGCCATAATTAGATGAGGTGGATGCCCTAACATCATGGTTTTAGTCACACTGTTTGCATTTCCTAACTGATGACATACTAATTTCTAGTGAAAAAAATGCCAATAATCCTTATTTGAGCATACCTTTTGCCTTTCCAATGTATAACTTTCTGTTAGTTTCTAGACTCTAAATGGACGCATATTTTACATAAAAATATCTAATTAATAAGAGCGAATAATAAAGATATATAAGAAATTTAAGACAGGAAAACAATTCTGCGCAGAACCAAAAGGGAGCGCAGAGGTGATTGTGTGAGAAGTCAAACTGTAAACCTTTTAGCCAAAGTTGCAATCCAAAATATATACAACAAATCAACAGCAAAATAACATGAAAACCTGGCTAAAGATAGTAAACCATTACTTTTGAAATACAAACAGTTCACATAATGAAACAACTACTGGAAAAAATACGCAGTGCATATACATAATAACAACCCTATGTCTCATACCACTTCATGATTCGGTATATATGATAAAATCCACAAAAAATATTCACCTGATTCTACATGAAAGAAGCACATAAGAAAACTTCTTTTGTGCCCACCTCACATCCAACCTCCACTGCCTAAGTTTGCGTAGAGTAAAAAATCATCATACAAACTAAAGTCTTCGACAAAAACATGAAACAATTCAAATCCACAAATCTGAAAACCAAATAAGCCAAAAGTCTATTTAAAAAAACATAAGTGTGACTGGTTTCTTCTTTACTTCTTTCTCATCTAGATTCATGGCTCGTACTAACAACACAAATGAACACGAATGGACACGACAAATTAATAGCAGTCGGGTATCTTCGCCGGAATCTCATAAGGACGATAACTACACCCCTTGTAAGAGTGTTGTTACATAGCTATAAACATGCAATTAATTAATTTTTTTTACATCTATTTGATTTTGTATTGTAAACATGAATTGAAGAAGCAAAGGTCACCATTAACTTATTATTCGTACTCCATTTGAAATTTTAGTTTTGTATCCAGATATAATCTTCAAAGTTATAAACCTAGAAACTGAAATTCTATATGTTAATCGGTTGAAGAATTACCTTGTTGAAAGAGATGCTGGTGAAGCGATGGAGGTGGAGCAGCGGCGAAGTACAATTAATTCTTCTTGATTTTCCCATCTGATAAAAAAATAGCCACAATGTTGATATTATAAAGTGTCAGCCTCCTAAAATCATACAATGTTGTGACACCTGTCACGTTTTGTAACAAACTTAACGGAATAAAAACATGAAAATACAGCATTCTAGTGCATTACCTGAAACACGTACGTAATGATCGTGTATACACTGTTTGGAAATCTTGGATTAGGTACTCATTTGCATGATTTTTTTTACATTGCTTAGTTAGCCTTCTCTATCTTCGTAAATCGTATATTATCTACATTCTGCACACATCCCTCATTTCCCTTGATAAGTGTAAAAGAAGTAAAGTATAATGATTTGGTATTGGTATGCAAATTTTATTCATTGTTTGGTCAACTTTCTTTATGATCATTGATCCATGTGCATACCCTTTAAAAGACTAAAGAACTTGCTTTTGTATACCAGATAGCTTTTGTGTCCGCGATGCTCCCATCGCAGTCTTATTTTCAGAGATTCTCGCCTTCACTTATAGATTCAAGTATACCTTTCTTATCTCGTATTACTCCCCCTGCGTGACAATAAAAAAATAGGATTTCATTATGATGGTATGTAACGAAAGAATATAAAAGATCAATCTTGATATACTTTTGTCGCATGGTTCATAAGCTAGATTACAATAGAACTTAGTCTATCACAGATTCGATCAAAATAGGACCAAACAAAAAAACGGTGGGAATCAAAAAGGATCTCAAAGGATCAATTGCACCCGCTACATGTTATGTTTACTTGTAATATTCATAATAACCAATACATGAACTGCAAATAAAAATTTAATATCCTTAACAGAAGGTAACATAGTGCAGCACCATAGAATAAAGGACAATCATTATTAGATCGAAAGGAAATAGTTCATCAAAATTTTCATTTAAGGCTATGTGTACGATGATCAGTTATAACAAATAATGAAGGCATAATACCTTTCATCATTCAAGGAAGCTACTCGAGTATACCTTTCATTAATCCCATAAACGGTATCTACACCTTGAATCATGAAGGTAGATATATATCAGTTTGAATCTTGACACCCCCCCTCCCCAATATACACATATCATAGGTAACCAAATACAGAGAAGTAACAATACCAAAAATCAAGTATGAACTATACCTTCAATAACCACACCTCTTTTTAAGAAGAATTAAGAGTAATTACCTCTCTGTAAGAACAAAATAACATAATTAATTCATCATCATCATCATACTCAGTTAATCCCACCTATAGCAAAGCTAAGGTAGGGTCTGAGGAGAGTAAGATGTAGAATGCCTTACCTCTACCCCTAAGAATAGAGAGGCTGCTTCCAGTGAGACCCCTGGCTCGATGTGGTTTGGTATCAAGCCTTGGACATAAGGCACAAAACACTTAGCAATAGGAACAAACCCGATCAGTGCATGTACCCCTTTGTCTTTTGGCTATCAACGTCACCACATGATGCATGATTAACCGTCCGTCATTTTTAACGTTATTTTCACGAAATTAGTAAAATAACATTAAAACTAGTGCAACTTTACTTTTGCCCCCCGAGGGCCACACATATATACATTATATGCGCACACCGTAAGTGGGGCGTTAAAATAACATAATTAATTAATTACACCAAAATAATTTATGAGTTGAGAACAATAAAACCTAACCTTTGTGGTTGTCACGTTAACATTAAGCTCAATATACTTCGCCGGCAAACTCGTCGGAGCTCTAGCTCAGTCACCGGAGCACCTACACTTACTGAATCAACAATATCATTAGATTAATAACCGAAACCCTAGCTTATAGGGCTATAGCAACATGCAAGAGAAAAGAGGCTTACCGGAGACTCACCGAAAAACATATCGGAACTAACTCTTATGACTGTTGTCTTCATCTCCCTTTAACAACAATTTCATATCAACTATTTAAGGTTTATAGACATGGGTAATAGCATGACGGCAGCGTTGAGAGGAAGACGATGTTCCATCTGCCTGCAAATGATGACGCATCTACGGGACCACCCAAACACACCGATCAGAGCTGAGGCTATGGCAGTGGTGGTTGAGGGTGGTGGTGCGCAGAGCGATGGTCAGATTGGATGGGTGTTGTGTTGGTGTTGGAGAAATTGGAGGTCGTCGGTTTGGCTGGATAGGGAAAGAATTGGAGAAAAAATCTGGGTTACGTTGTTTTGTGTTGTATAGATAGATGCATACGCGTGTCATGACCGCCCAGATGAGCGAATAAGAGGGAAGCAAACGACACCTGTAAACCACTTATTTTTTTCTGTTTCAAAAAAAAATTCTGTTTAAAAAAAACAAAAACTTATACACGCCTCACAAGATTCGAACCCGAGCGCTACACAAGACACAACAACACCCAGACCGACTGCCCCACATCGTCTTTGCTTAACACTATTGAACACATAAGTATTTAAAAGCTTTTCTAAATAAGAGATGGCACTATTCATGAGCATTCAAAAATAAACATATAGGATAATTTTCCACTTCAACCTTTAAATAAAAAAATGCAAAAGTTATCATTACTTGTACTACTTAAAAAAATTATAGTGATTAGTAATTATTTCATTTTTGTCATAATTTTCAAATGGTGACCTAATCAACGAAGGGAGAGACCGACGTGTTTGGCTGCGATGTCTGACCGGAACCTAACGTTTGACCACGCCTCTTTCCTGGTCAGACTTGGGAAGGAGTCTGACCGAACCATCGCGTGTTGCTATTGTTGCTGTCTCGTCTCGTCCCCATCAAAACCGAATCGTGTGTGCTGCTGTTGTTCCGCCCTCGTAAAAAACGATCGCTGGTGCTGGTTCGATCGCCGGTTCTGCCTCTCCTCCGCGGCCTTCTTTCTCTCCGGTTCTCACTCTCTACTTTCTCTCTATCTTTGTTGTTTGTTGATTTATGTGATGATTGAGGGTATTGATGATGATGTAAAAGTTTTGTGTTGTGTGTGTGTGTTGCAGAGAAAAAAATGAAAGAATGGTTTGATTCTTTGTGATAATTAAAAGAATAGGAAAAAAATGATCCCTACATTACTCGAACTCGGGTCAGACCAATCACACAACAACGCAGCAACCATCTGTACCGTAACACTTTTAGTTATCAGCCTTAAAACCATTAATATTTAAATTCTTTCTAAAACTGAGCCAGGAACTATTCATCAAAGTTGCAAAATAAACATATAGGATAATAAAGGTAAAGGAATGGGTATGTGGGGGGTGGTTTGGGGTTTTATAAATTTGATAAAAAAAAATTAACCATTCTGATGTCTAACCAAACACCACTTAATGATTCAGCACTTAATCATTCAGAAACTTTTAACCATTCAGACCTCTTACTGGGTCAGTACTTACCCATTCAGACGTTGTCAAACGGCCCTTAAGGCATTAGTTTATCAAAAGTCTATTTGTTTTAAATAAAAATTAACAATCTATAATAAATATTTGTCTTGTATTAAATTTGTCTTTCTAATATTTGTCATAATTTTCAAATGGTGATTTGAATAACAAGCTTGTCCATTAAATTGAATATAAAATTACTATCTTGTCAATATAAAATGCCTTATATAGTATATATTGGTATATATATATAAGTCGCCGTTAAGGAAAGCAGTTTTAGCGTCCATCTGATGCAGCTCTAAATCAAAATGAGCTACGAGGGCCATTATGATCCTTAAGGAATCTTTTCGAGAAACAAGATAAAAGGTTTCTTAATAACCGATTCCCTTTTTTTAGTGTAGCCTTTTGCAACCAATCTATCTTTAAAGTGTTCAATGTTTCCATTCGGATGTAGTTTTGTTTTGAGGAACCATTTACATTCGACGCGTTTTGCACAATTGGGTAATTCAACAAAATCCCAAACGTCAATTTTCTTCATGGAGTCAAGCTCGTCAATCAAAGCTTTATTCCATTCAGAAGATTGATCACTGCTAATAGCTTCATTATAAGAGGTAGGATCATTGAACTTTCTAGCATCCATTTCAGCTTTAGTTAAGAATGTTAAATAATCATCAAAATTAGTAGGTCTTTTGGGTCTAGATGACATTCTAGGCTGATTATCGGGTTCATCACTGTGTTGGTACTGATCGTTTGATGTGCCTTCATTTTCTAGTACATTAAGATCTGGTGTAATGAGTTCTGAAAGTGAAGAAGTTGGTGCAGTGACTTGAGGTGCAACATGGGGTACAAGAGGAGTAACCGGAGTTACAATGAGCGCGAATCTCTCCCCCTGTGTAACACCCCAACCGATGGCGGAAACATCGGGATGTCACGTATTGATGATTGTTGAGTAGCTCATGGTAAATAATAAATTTCAATAATTGATTTAAATACATTACATACAATTGTTCTACAAGAATTTGTACATCAAAATAAAAAAAATACTAGATACACATCTTCAAGCATTAACTTTAATCCTCAAGCAAGCTATAACCTGAATCATGTTAAGTTTGAAAATATTTTGGGTCAACAAAAGTTGGTGAGAATTACATAGGTTTGAATAAAAATGTTGTACAATTCGAGTGTCATGGCTAGTCTAGTCCATATGTGAAAACAAAACTACCAGGTAAATCGAGTGCATAATCAACCCTTGTGACTAGAATATTGTGGTCCATCCCATACATAATTAAAAAGAATGTTTGTTGATGCCGTGGTTCGAACCCGGGCCCTTGGCCGGTTCGTGCGTTTTAAATCACAAGCCCAGATCAGTTGGTCTAGACCCTGAGAATGTTTAATTTCTGATTAACTTTATTATATAATATAAGAAAATTCTGATTTATATTCAATTAAAAGAAAAAGGATAAAACCGTTTAAGTGGGACTCGAACCCACGTGTATAGACTAATAAACATCAGACACAACCACTTGATCTAGATCAGTGGTTATGTTTGATTCCAGTTTATTTAAAATATAATACTTCATGCTGAAACGTGTTCTTCCCCAATTTCACGATTCGAGCCCTAGCTTTTACAATTGTCTGATTCACACAACAATAACCCAATTAATCAGAGGGTTATTGTTGTGTGAATGCCGAATAACAAAACCCACAAGAAAAAGAGTACTCACAATAACGAATCGTGTGATTTTGCTCGGTCAACAGAAAAAGTCAACCACGAACAAGAATGCTTCGTATGATGAATTAATACAGAAATTGAAGGTTGGGAGAGAGTTTTCGGCGAGTTGTGAAGGATTTGTGATGTCCAATTTATAGGGATAGGGCTTGGGTTGCACGATTGGAAGGTTTGACCGTGTATTGAATGGGTTGACGTGTAATCGTGTATAATTGGTATGATTAGGCCATTAATACAGCGTGTAAGGGACGCGGATTCATCAATCGTTCATCAATCAATCCTAATTTAGATAGAAACGCGTTTGATTATGGTTAATTTTGGTAGATTGGTGTCACAGTTGACTTTCCTAGTCAACTGTGAAGAACCATACCCGTCATATAATAATTGTAAGCTGGAATTAAAACAAGAAGTGTGGGTAGACCAGATGGTTGAGTCTGTTTGTGTTTGTGACCCGGCTTGGGGCGCGGGTTCGATTCCTGGCCCAAGCATAATATATTTTGACATTTAATCTTATATATATGTATATTATATATAACTAATATAGTATTAGGGTTCCAAATACGTCACAATAATATTTAAAGGCGAATAATAATAATGAAACTTGACGTTTTTATTCATGATAATAGTAACGTACATGTATAAATGCGTAATGTTACAGTCTCCCCTACTTTTAGGAAGTTCGTCCCGAAGTTAAAAGAAAAATACAAGGTTGAGGGTGATTGGGTAGAATTTGGAGCAACTGTGATTTGGAGGTTCTTTTATTGGTAATAGGATAGTGGTTTCGGGTAATTTGGATTGGAGGTCGGGTAGGTGTGAGTTTTAAGAGTTGAATTAGGTTCGTCTGACATCGCAAGGAGAGTAAGAATCTAGCAAAGCATTAAGTTTTAGGAGTCCTAAAAGAAGTGAGTTGATGGACTATAGAAGGACTAAATGAACTACCAGGTAGCTAGAGTTTACAATTGGTCAACTGCCGAAAACCTTGATAAAATTTCCCACTACCTTAGCGTACCTGTAAATTCATGATTACGTTCCGGACCGTAATCACCAATTTACCTTACATTAGGGTTTTGCGTCCTTCTATGACTCTACCGATTGTTGAGCAGGTTCGATAGTCTCCACCAGTCGTTGAGCAGGTTGTAGGGCCTCTCCCGACTGTTGGAAAGACATGATGACCTCTACCAATCGTTGAGTAGGTTGTTTGGTAGTCAACTAACTGTTGTACAAGTAAGAAAGTATAATGAGTATGATTTAGATATAGATATAGCAATTAGTTCACATTCAAACAAGCATGCATCCAGGTGTTATGATAATACTAGAATTTATTACTTGAATCAATACATAGAATTAAAAAGCAGACATCATTCAAATGGTGGGGCTTGCTGTTAAGTAGCTGGAGGGTCCCTAGCGGGATTATTTGGGGCAGCAAGGGCGTTTGTAGCAGGAATTCGACAAGCATCCGCAAGGTGCCCATACCTTTGACAATTGGTACACTGACGGCAGGGCACTTGGGTTGGGTGGTGATATTGGCAGGTGTCACACTTAGGTTGGTTCCCGTTGTATTGTTTCTTGTTGGGTGGGACAGTGGTGTCTATTGCAAAATTCCTGACCTTGCGCCTTCCATTGGTTGAGGCCTCAGTTTTAATTTCAATGGCAGGTTGGGGAGTATCCTTTGCAATAGTTTTCTTTTCCCCTTTCCGGGTCAGGGTTCCTGCCTTCACATGGTTATCTGTTAGGGTGGCCGCCAAACGCTTTGCTTCCTCCAGAGTAGCAGGGTTCTTTTCCCCTTTCCGGTAAGCCACCAATGTATTTTACGATCGCAATAGGCAAGGGGGTGACCTTGTGTGGTAGCAGTAGACTAAGTTCGTGAAAACGAGTGTTGTAGGCAAGGTTTTCTCCACTATCTTGAGCAAGATCATGAAACTCATCTTCCAGCTTCTTGATTTCATTACGAGGGCAGAACTCTGCCTTCATAATGTCTTTAGCTTGATCCCAAGTTAAGGCTAGTGCAGCTTCAGTTCCGCGGGTGCGCTTTTCCTCATTCCACCAAGTGAGTGCTCGTTTGTGAACAACACTCATGGCATAACGGACCTTTAAGTTATCGGGACACTCACTGTTAATGAAGGTATTCTCAATGCCCTCGAACCATTGTAGAAGTCCCGTAGCTCCTTCTTCTCCACTGAACTTAGGGGGATTACAGGAATTAAAGTGGTTAAGAGTGCAAGCTGGGAGACCATTCCCGTTTCCGTTGTGGTTTCCATTACCGTTCCCGTTTCCATGACCGTTTCCGTTGCCGTTTCCGTTCATCTGGATAACTTGAGCCAGTAAGTTAGGAACCAGAGTCGCGATTTGCTGCGCCATTTGTTGAGAAATGATCGCAGCCAGTTGGGCATCAACACCATTGTTGTTGTTGTTATTGTTGTTGTTGTGGTCGGTGTTGTGGTTGTTGCTATTCCCTTCATCATGATTGTCACCACTGTTAAGGCAAGTGCTGCGACGTGGAGGCATGATCTGTAAGAGACACAATGAAATGAATGAGGTTATATAAGGAATGTAATCATTTATTCATTAATTAAAACGAATAAACGAAAACTTTGACTTATCAAAGATTCTAGATTCTAATAACATAATGAAGACATGCTTTAGCCTATAAGTGAACACTCATTCCCAGGTAGGCATCCGGGTCCCTCGTCTGATTGGGATATATGCGCAATGCCAGCCTAGACAGAAGACTCAGAATACAGGCGTTCACCCTTCCAGATTGCACGTGTTCGTTATTAAAATTCTAGAACTTCGACGAGATCTCAAGGTGGTTCAGGCTAAGCCTGAGGATTTTGTCTTATCAGTCTAGGAGTAGATCCAGTGATGGAGAGCAATCTTCTTGTAGGGATTAAAGTAGGGATAAGAAGTAGGAGGGAGATAGAGAATAGGAATAAGTAGAGAAGCAAGTAAGAGAAACAAGTACTGGTTAAATCCTATGGTTATAGACTAGATTATTTTTCTAATAACCTAATTCCCTATAACCATGGTTCTGATACCAATCTGTAACACCCCAACCGATGGCGGAAACATTGGGATGTCACGTATTGATGATTGTTTAGTAGCTCATGGTAAATAATAAATTTCAATAATTGCTTTAAATACATTACATACAATTGTTCTACGAGAATTTGTACATCAAAATGAAAAATACTAGATACACATCTTCAAGCATCAACTCTAATCATCAAGCAAGCTATAACCTGAAACATGTTAAATTTGAAAATATTTTGGGTCAACAAAAGTTGGTGAGAATTACATAGGTTTTGATAATCGAATAAAACTTGTACAATTCAAGTGTCATGGCAAGTATAGTCCATATGTGAAAACATTCTAGAAGTAAATCGAGTGCATAATCAACCCTTGTGACTGTTATATTGTGGTCCATCCCATACGCTCATGGTTCACTCGATTATGTTATGCGATAACAATCACCCACGCTACCTTTGTAGGAGGCACGTATCCGGGTGGGATTGTCAGTCCAATAGATCTATCATTGTATACCGTCGGCTGATCAATGTTAATGATTATGCTAGAATATTGTGCTTACTCTAGTCATGTTTAAGACATAATGCAACATAGAAAAACACATAGACACTTTATGATTGAATTGCATATAGAATGTTGTAACATGTTTCACCCCAAAAATGGTGATAAATAGAAAAGGGGCTATGTAAAACTCACCTTAGCAATATGTTATGTCTCGTGAAAATATGGTATGTGTTGCCCAATCAATGCCAAATATTACCCTATAATTAAGGTAATAAATATGTCTAAGTCTTTCTAGTCTACAAATATATTCTAGGGCTTCGAATTGGGGATAAGTGTTCGTTTGATTAATAAATAAAATGTTTAATAAATAAGAGAATTTTGATAAATAACTAAAAAAAAGTCTTTTTGTAAATTTTAAATTAAAGATGGTCACAATATAAAGTTTTAAGTATGAAAATAATTTTTATAAAATTATTTTCTTAAAAATAGAATATTAAATCTATTTATTTCAAATTGTCAAAATATATCTTTAATATTTAAAAATACTAAAATTAAAGAATTATTAAATTAAAAATTGTATTTCTGTCCCAAATAAATAGAAATAATTTATATAAAATTTTGGTGCAAAAATATTGAAAAATGAATTTATTATGATTTATTTATGATTAAAACTAACAAAAATTGATTAAAATATTAAATAAATGATTTTTCAGAAATAAAAATCATTTCAAAAAAGTTTATTGTTATAACAACTCAGAATAATTTTTGTGGAAATTTATATAATTGTTTTGATATTTTTATAAAAGTTTATAAATATAATAGAATAAACTTGAATTATTTATTATATATATTAAGTAAATAAATTTTTGAAAACTAAAAATTGTATGTTAAACTTTTCCACTAGATTAACATAAAATAATTTTTTGTAGAATTTATAAAAGAGTTTTAGTATTTTAAAATGAATTTTTAAAAATACAAAGGAATATATATATATATATATATATACATAATTAAAAAGAATGTTTGTTGATGCTGTGGTTCGAACCCGGGCCCTTGGCCGGTTCGTGCGTTTTAAATCACAAGCCCAGATCAGTTGGTCTAGACCCTGAGAATGTTTAATTTCTGATTAACTTTATTATATAATATAAGAAAATTCTGATTTATATTCAATTAAAAGAAAAAGGATAAAACCGTTTAAGTGGGACTCGAACCCACGTGTATAGACTAATAAACATCAGACACAACCACTTGATCTAGATCAGTGGTTATGTTTGATTCCAGTTTATTTAAAATATAATACTTCATGCTGAAACGTGTTCTTCCCCAATTTCACGATTCGAGCCCTAGCTTTTACAATTGTCTGATTCACACAACAATAACCCAATTAATCAGAGGGTTATTGTTGTGTGAATGCCGAATAACAAAACCCACAAGAAAAAGAGTACTCACAATAACGAATCGTGTGATTTTGCTCGGTCAACAGAAAAAGTCAACCACGAACAAGAATGCTTCGTATGATGAATTAATACAGAAATTGAAGGTTGGGAGAGAGTTTTCGGCGAGTTGTGAAGGATTTGTGATGTCCAATTTATAGGGATAGGGCTTGGGTTGCACGATTGGAAGGTTTGACCGTGTATTGAATGGGTTGACGTGTAATCGTGTATAATTGGTATGATTAGGCCATTAATACAGCGTGTAAGGGACGCGGATTCATCAATCGTTCATCAATCAATCCTAATTTAGATAGAAACGCGTTTGATTATGGTTAATTTTGGTAGATTGGTGTCACAGTTGACTTTCCTAGTCAACTGTGAAGAACCATACCCGTCATATAATAATTGTAAGCTAGAATTAAAACAAGAAGTGTGGGTAGACCAGATGGTTGAGTCTGTTTGTGTTTGTGACCCGGCTTGGGGCGTGGGTTCGATTCCCGGCACAAGCATAATATTTTTTGACATTTAATCTTATATATATGTATATTATATATAACTAATATAGTATTAGGGTTCCAAATACGTCACAATAATATTTAAAGGCGAATAATAATAATGAAACTTGACGTTTTTATTCATGATAATAGTAACGTACAAGTATAAATGCGTAATGTTACAACATGTTTCACCCCTAAATAGTGAATGGAAAAAGGGGC
Source organism: Ambrosia trifida (assembly GCA_028751855.1). Taxonomy (NCBI): domain Eukaryota; kingdom Viridiplantae; phylum Streptophyta; class Magnoliopsida; order Asterales; family Asteraceae; genus Ambrosia; species Ambrosia trifida. Next base: position 101,380,018 of record CM054125.1, on the reverse strand, counting down.
TATGTAAACTCACCTGATGATAGTGAACTTGCAAGAATTTGATGACAATCAAATAATTATGCTTGACTCTTAGATGCGCGGATCAACTTTACAAGAATTTTTAACGGCACACTCTGAATTAATGACAACCTAAATATAAATTTATTCGAAATGAATGTCGTGTATATTCATAAGGTTGTAACTTCCGATATTCTCGTGAACAAAATAGTAGGATCTAAGTTGTGGCTTATAAAATGGTCCGTTTACTAACGATGGGTATTAAAGAATACAATTTCCAAATATTTGTAAATTTCGACATGATAATTTTCCCACAATATATTTTTAAATAAGTTTGAGAAAGATGATCATATATATATATATACATATATATATATATATATATATAGGAATCATACACCCTTTAATTAGGATTCATACACCTTGGCTCACATCACACACCAATAGAAGGCTATCACATACCCAGAATGTGATGTCACTCACCCTAAAATATAATGTCACGGGGTGTATGAATCATAGAACCCCCCCAAAAAAAAAAAAAATAGTAACTAGTTTATTAGATTTGATCAAAAATTTAATAAGCCAAAAATCTTATTATCCATAAACGTAGTAGAGTTTAATTTTAGAAACTCAAATTTAAATAAATGTTTTAGTCATAACTTTTAAAAATTATTGTTATTATTATTTTTCAAAACAATCAGTCACAAGTATAATATATTTTATTCAAATAATAATAATAATAATAATAATAATAATAGACTTGACATCTAGAGATAGCAAAAGCAAGTTGGTTAAATACAGAAAAGTGGGTAGAATTATACTTTTTTTTATCATCTTCTTCAAAACTACATATATGTAAGTGTAGTATTCATATTCTAATATCCAACACCCATCATTAGACTTAGCATATTTTGTAGTAAAACTATTATGATGGCTTGAGTGGTAAAAGCATAACAACAGGAGTGATTCGATCGGTACCTTATTCGTCTCGGTAGATATGACACTCAATCTGTTAGAGTTTGCCGTAGGACTTGCAGTGGTGACCGCGTGCCAATAAACAACAGAATCAAAGTGGGTTTAGAGGGAAAGGAGTCGGTTAGTGAGTGTCGCTGAAGAGCATCTTCATCGACAACTTGTCAAAAGGTTCCGGTGCGTTTGTGGTGGGGATGTGGCAATTCGAGTTTAAGGTGGCGGTGATGTTATTTGCTAGTGAGTCCAAGATGGATGAGGAGTGGTTCCATTTCGATACCGGATACAGTTTTTGCTTGTTGTTTGTCGAAGAGAAAAAAAACGAAACAGAGGTTGATACAGTGGTTATTGTAGCCGAGAGAGGTGGTGGTGGGTTTCGATGGGTATGTGTTGTCGGCGTGAACGTGGTTGCTTTGGCCGGAAGGTAAAACGATGGTCGGACTCTTACCAATCCGGTGAAGTTGAACGAGTTTCGAATAAAGATTAAGTGTTCACGGGATGTTGTAAGAGATTTATGGTGGTTCTTAATTTATAACTCGGAAGTCGAATTGGTTTGATCTGGTAGCGGCCGAGAATCATGGATCACAAATGAGTGCATTAGTGTCGGTTATAGTTTTAAAATACGAAATTTATGTTAAGCAAGGAGTCACGGATTGAATGGAAATTTTAATTGATTTGATTTCAAATTAAAACTTATTTCCGGATTCACCGGTGTGTTGACCGGGTTTGTCTCCAGGAAGGAAAAGAAAAACGTGGAAGACAAGTTCAAAAGTTTAGGTTTTTAGCGTATTTGGTCCCTAAACTTCATAACTCTAACGAAAACTATTTAAAGCTCTTGTTATGAAATTATTTTTTTACATCACTATAATTAAACCTGAAGCTATTAACCTGTATGTAATAAGACAAACTAAATCATTGATTATTAGTGGATTAAGAACATATATGCATTTACTATATTATTATATATTCATATTATGATTATAGAAGCTCAAAAACGTTACGATGTATTTTTAAATCACTCACAACGTCGGGAATCCAACAATTTTATTAAATAATTATTAGTTTAAGATGTTTAAAACATATATTGTTTAAAATAAACATGTCACACCCTCAAATTCCACTTGCGGGGTTTTACCGCGAGGCGCATGACAAACCAGAATTCAAGTCAACGGTCACAATAAACAACACTATATGCATAACACAAAACCCAAAAGATATAATTATAAAAGCATAAACTGTAGCGGAAGCTTTAAATGTTTACAACCCAAAAGACATAGTTCAAATGTTTAATGAAAACCATGCTCTAAACCCTAGACGCCCGTGCCGACTCGTGCGCCTAGATCCAGTTGTTGCTACCTTAGCGACCTGAGAAAAACATGCCAAAAGACGTCAACATATAATGCTGGTGAGTTCACAGGTTTGTTCAAAAAGAATTACCAAGTGTTACCACGTCCATACTATATCAATGCTACCAAGTACGCTAGCTAGGCGTATATTTTTATTACTACTACGATTGGAAACCATTACTAGACACGTTTAGCAATGTTCAGCATGTTTAAGCAGCCCGTATGTTCAGCATGATACCGATGTACCTGTTCGAGACAATATGCACCCGCCCGGCCCTCCAAGCCGACGAGTGGGGCAGGTCACGCCCAATAGATCTATCCACATTTCCCCCGTTGTGCAAACCCGCACATTCATGGTTTCCCCCGGGACTTTCCAAAAGATCGTATAGCAATATAAAGTTAAAACCATAGTATGACATATGTTACCAAAACTGTTTAGCGCATGTTTTCTCCCCCAAAAGTTAAAGCAGTAAAAGTGGGGCCGTGAACTCACCTTAGATAGCGTTCTTCAAATATAAGTAAAGATGTTTAGCCCTTTGATAATCCCTCTACCGGAGATCTATCAAAATGTTCACATAAGTGTTCCGACTAATAACCATAAGGTTATCTAGCCCCCGATTGTCCAGATCATAACCGAGTATGTTTTAAAACGTGTTTAAATGTTTAACCGACACACTAGACCGACCCGACACCCCGTTGGTGACCCATTACCCTAACTAATCAGGTACACATAGATTACACGCAAGGTTCAAGCATAAAACACTTAGTTTGTATCAAAAATCTCATTTCTGCATCAGAACGGTCGAACCAGTCAGTTTAAGGCCTCCTTCGCACCTTTTTACTCTCTTTCGCCCGTTTTACCTCTCGTTCGACCGTTCGATGCTTCCCTCGCACGTTTTGCCACGTTCGCCCACTGAAAAGCCTGGTTCGACCCTGGGATTCCTCCTTCGCACCTTCGACTGGTCGAAGGAGGCCAGGTTCGCCCCTGTTGTTCTATTTTGCCTAAAAACGCTTAAAACACATTCAAAACGACTCGAAACATCACCAATCACAGCAGTCAAACATGATTATGTTATCCTAACAAAACCCCACTGATTTTGCCCCAAACCATATCCGTTTCAGCCCTTTCCCAAAATGGCAAAAATTATGGAAACGTCACTTTCATGCATGAAATCTTTACCCAATTTGGAAACTCTTGAAATCGACTCATGTTTGATTTAAACTACTCAGTTTATCGATCATCCGATCATCCCTATGGGTTCTATTGATTATAAACGCCACATGTTACGTCTAGATTCGACAAAATCCCCAATTTACACATACTATCATCATCCAATCGATTCTAACCCTAAACAACAATCAATCAGCATTAAAAGCAATCCTACATCATGTCTCTAACATAGATAAAGCAGCAAAGCATTGAATAACACATTACACCACATAATACTCAATTAACACATGTTATTTATTATGAAAACTCATGTTAAATGATAGGGTTTTGTTTTAGAAAGATGTTTAAAAGGTTTTTAATCATAAAAACACCCTTAGAACAGATCTGGACAATTAAGGTTAGATGAAAACGAATTAGAATGCTTTTAAAAGATTTAGGATTATGAACACACCTTGGATTCTTGTTTAGATGTTGTAGATAGGTTAGATTATGAAAAAGAAGAGCAAAAACTCCTCCCTTAGTGTTTAAGATCGTTTGAGAGCGTTTTGGGACGGTTAGGGTTTGTGAAATGATGAAAAATGACTAAGGTTGGTATTTATACTGATCCTCCTTCGCACCAATTGATTGGTCGAAGGTGGTCTCCTTCGCCCCTTTCACAGGGTCGAATGAGACTTGTCCAGGTCGAAGGGAATTCTTCAACTCCACTTCCCTGGTTCGCCCACTTGCATGGGTCGAACCAGACAATTTTCCTCTCCTTCGACCACTCGAAGTGGTCGAACCAGAGCCCCTTTTTAACTAGTTTTCCAGTTTGTCGTGTTTAACGCATTCTAACACATCTTAACACATAAGCATGCATCCTTAGTCTATATTTAACACATTAAAGCACAGATGATCATTTACACATCATTTAGACACGTCTATGTATATAAATCACCACACAACCCATAATCTACACATATACTTAATTAGTTCATGTAATGTCACCAACAACGGAACCCGGTACTAATGTATTACCAAAACGACTCCCAATGATCCTCCAGATCATTGTACCCTGGACAATCCTAACTTGACCCAACTCAACTAACCCGGTTAAGTTTGTTTATAAACGTTTCTCGCTAAGGTAGACTTAGATGTTACTAATATGTTTAAGCCGAACATGCCGGGTGTCACATCATCCCCACGTTGAAAGAATTTTCGTCCCGAAAATTGCGCAAAGCCCAAAAAGAAAGAAACGAAAAGAACCGAACAAAAAGAAAAGAAACTTACCGGATGTCACATCATCCCCACGTTGAAAGGAATCTCGACCCGAGATTCATTCCGCTTCAGTAGTAACATGCCTTGATTCAAATGCGCGCTTCGGAAAGAGATGAGGATACTTAGATTTCATCTGATCCTCTCGTTCCCATGTGAACTCGGGTCCACGGTTCGAGTTCCAACGGACTTTAACGATGCGGATTTTACTCCGACGAAGGCTACGAATCTTGTAGTCGAGAATCTCGACAGGTTCCTCCACAATGCGAAGACGATCATCAACCTTGATCTCTTCCAATGGTACAATGAGAGATTCGTCAGCCAAACACTTCTTCAAGTTAGACACATGGAAGACGTTGTGCACACTACCGAGCTCCGCCGGTAAGTCAAGTCTATATGCCACCGGTCCAATCCGATCCAGGATTGCGAACGGTCCGACATAACGAGGGTTAAGCTTGCCACGCTTTCCAAAGCGTATGACGCCCTTCCATGGTGAAACTTTCAGAAGTACCTTGTCCCCAACCTGGAACTCCAAAGGTTTTCGACGGCGATCGGCATAGCTCTTCTGACGATCTCGTGCCGCAGCCAAACGTTGACGGATCTGTACGATTTTCTCCGAAGTTTCGTACACGAGTTCCGGACCAGTGAGCTGGCTCTCGCCCACCTCGGCCCAACAAAGTGGTGATCGGCATTTCCGTCCGTAAAGAGCCTCGAACGGAGCTGCCTTGATGCTAGAGTGATAGCTGTTGTTGTAGGAGAACTCCACTAACGGTAGGTGGATCTCCCAACTTTTGCCAAAATCGATAACACATGCCCGAAGCATGTCTTCCAAGGTTTGAATCGTCCGCTCACTCTGTCCATCAGTTTGCGGATGATAAGCCGTACTCATATCCAACTGAGTACCCAAAGCCTTGTGCAGAGCCTTCCAGAAACGCGAAGCAAAGCGGGAATCACGATCAGAAATGATAGAAACAGGCACCCCGTGCCGAGAAACCACCTCCTTAAGGTAGAGCCGAGCCAACCGCTCGAGTCCATCCGTTTCCTTAATAGGTATGAAGTGTGCCGATTTCGTCAACCGGTCGACGATCACCCAAATCATGTCGCAGCCACTTGGTGATCTCGGTAGTTTGGTGACGAAATCCATCGTGATCCGCTCCCACTTCCATTCTGGAATCTCAGGTTGCTGTAGGAGACCAGACGGCTTCTGATACTCCACCTTGACCTTAGCACAGGTCAAGCATTTGCTCACATAGGAGGCTATATCAGCCTTCATGTTCGGCCACCAATAAAGTATCTTCAGATCCTGATACATCTTATCGGAGCCTGGATGAATAGAATACCGGGATTTGTGAGCCTCGTCCAAGACAAGCTCCCGTAATCCCCCGAGTAAAGGAACCCAAACACGCCCAGCGAAGTAGTGTAGGCCATCAGACCTAAGCTCAAGGTGTTTGTCCGCACTGTGCATCGTTTCGGCCTTAAGGTTTTCCTCCTTCAAGGCATCCACCTGAGCCGAACGGATCCGGTCAGGTAAGGAGGAATGAATGGTAAGCTGCAAGGCTCGGACACGCCGAGGCTTCGCCGACTCTTTCCTGCTCAAGGCATCCGCCACAACGTTTGCCTTGCCAGGATGGTACTTAATCGCACAGTCGTAGTCGTTCAAGAGTTCAACCCAACGACGCTGCCGCATGTTTAACACCTTCTGGTCGAAAATATGCTGGAGACTCTTGTGATCGGTGTAAACTTCACACTTGGTACCGTACAAGTAATGTCTCCAGATTTTCAACGCAAAGACCACTGCACCCAGTTCTAAGTCATGAGTAGTGTAATTCTTCTCATGAACTTTGAGTTGACGAGAGGCATAAGCAATAACCTTCCCGCGCTGCATCAACACGCAACCAAGACCCCGAATGGAAGCATCACAGTACACAACGAAATCATCCGTACCCTCAGGAAGGGATAAGATAGGTGCAGAACAAAGTTTAAGCTTCAGCATCTGAAATGCTGATTCTTGTGGTTCATCCCAGTCGAATTTTCCATCCTTCTGGGTAAGGGCAGTGAGGGGTTGAGCGATCTTCGAAAATCCCTCAATGAAACGACGATAGTAACCCGCAAGACCTAGGAATTGCCGCACCTCAGATGGCGTCTTTGGTGCTTCCCAGTCTTTAATAGCTTCGATCTTAGCCGGATCGACATGAATTCCCAGTTCATTCACCACATGTCCTAGGAATTGAACTTCACGCAACCAAAAATCACACTTTGAGAACTTAGCATACAACTGCTCTTGTCTCAAAAGTTCCAAGACCAACCGCAGATGTTCCTCGTGATCCGCCTTGTTCTTGGAATAGATCAGAATGTCGTCAATAAACACGATGACGAACTTATCAAGGTAAGGCTTGCAAACGCGGTTCATCAAATCCATGAACACCGCAGGTGCGTTAGTGAGACCAAAAGGCATGACCAAGAACTCAAAATGGCCATAGCGAGTGCGAAAAGCAGTCTTCTGGATGTCAGCTTCCCTGACGCGCAACTGGTGATAACCGGACCGCAAATCAATCTTCGAATAATAGCTGGAGCCCTGAAGCTGGTCAAAGAGATCATCAATGCGAGGAAGAGGATAACGATTTTTGATGGTCACTTTGTTCAGCTCACGGTAATCAATACACATACGAAGGCTCCCGTCCTTCTTCTTCACAAACAAAATAGGAGCTCCCCACGGGGACGAGCTCGGTCGAATGAAACCCTTTTCCAAGAGTTCCTGTAACTGGCTGGATAACTCTTGCATCTCGGGAGGTGCAAGACGATACGGAGCTCGGGCAATAGGAGCTGCGCCCGGAGCAAGATCAATACCAAACTCAACCTGACGATGGGGAGGAAGACCAGGCAAATCATCAGGAAACACATCAGGAAAGTCACGAACCACCGGGATATCCTCGATCTTCTTCTCATCGTCAGTAGAAACGTTAACAAGTGCCAGAATGGCCGAACAGCCCTTCCGAAGATACTTACGGGCTTTCATGCTGGAAATGATACTCAGCGGGGCACCGCTTTTCTCGCCATGAACCGAAAGAATCTCTCCATCGGGGAGAGGGATCCGAATAACCTTGTCAAAACAAACGATCTCCGCGCGATACAACGATAACCAATCCATGCCCACAACGACATCGAAACTACCCAAAGGTACAGGCATAAGGTCAATGGGGAATGACAGTCCCGACAGTTCCAAGTGACACTCCCTAAGGATATGAGTCGCCTCGATGTTCTTACCATTAGCCAATTCTATCAAGTACTTAGCCTCTAAAGGTGTGGGTACTATATCTAGCAACTGACTAACATCCACAGATACGAAGCTCTTATCGGCACCAGAATCAAATAAAACAGAAACATAGCGATTGTTGAGAAGGAACGTACCGGTAACTGTGTCTGGATCCTGCCTAGCCTCCGCAGACCCAATGACGAAAGCACGCGCAGTCCTGCCTCCGCCGCCATTCCCGTTACCGCTACCGTTTCCGCCCCTCCCATTATCGCCCTGCTTCAGCTTGGGACAATCACGCTTGAAATGCCCCGTGTCACCACAGTTATAACACCCCTGCCTCCCCTGAGTCCCCTGAGCAGCAGGAGCAGGAGTAGCCGCAGGAGTCTGAGTTGGGGTGAGCGCCACCTTGCAATCCTTAGCATGGTGCCCCAACTGATGGCACCGATGACAACGAGCCCTGTCACAACTCCCCGAATGGTGGAAACCACACTTGTTGCACTTGGGATGCTTCCCAACATACCCACCCGTCTTCGCCCCAGAAGAAGACCCAGACGTATCAAACTTCTTCGCCGGCTGAGCTGGCACCACACTCTTCCCCACACTCTCCCACTTCCTCTTGTTCCCCTCAGCAGCCTTCACAGTAGTGCCCTTGGGTGGCAAAACGCCTTCCGCCACCTTCAGGTTAGTCATCCGATGAGCTGATCGGACAACTTCAGCAATAGTGGGAAGATTCCCAGCAGCTACCAACCCAGCAATCTCGGGCACTAGTCCAGACACATAGTGCTCGATCCTCCTGTATTCGGGTGTGTGTAAGTCAGGACACAACACCGCCAGCTCGTTCCTCCTCACAGTATACTCCTCAATCTCCGACCCTACCATCTTGTAACTCCAGACCTCATGCTCCAACTTCTGTATCTCCTCCCTCGGACAATACTCACCTCTCAAAAGCTGCACAAACTCTGCCCAAGGCATAGCAATAGCCTCTCCCAGTCCCATATTCTGAGTAGTAGCATTCCACCACGACAATGCAGGCCCCTCAAATGTCGCAGTAGCATACTTCACTCGGTCCCCAGCAGGACAGTTACACATGACAAACACAGATTCCACCTTCTCTAGCCATCGGAGCAGTCCCACCGCTCCCTCAGTTCCAGCGAAGTTATGGGGCTGACAGTCCCTAAACTTCTTATAAGAGCACTGAGGTGGGGGTGGATTGGCACCAACACCTGAAACACGGTACACGAGTAAAACACAAACGAAAGGACACGAAACCCAAAAATGAGGCAAGGTCGACAGAAATCAACTCACCACCCATGGCATTAATCCCGGCCTGGAAATTAGCCATAGCCATATTCACTTGCTGCTGGAGCAAGTTGTTCAGCTCAGCTTGGGTCATGTTGATGTTCCCACGACCACCGCCTCCGGCACGACCACCGCCGCCACGACCACCACCACGACGTCCACCACCACGAGCACCAGACATGATCTAACAAACCAAGAAATCGAGAGATTCAGATTCACTTCCAGTGTCAACCACTAGAAATTTTTCAAGAGTTAACCTAGGGACAAATTCAGGACTATACATCCAAACTCGAAGTCCATCGGGATTTTCATGCATCCCAGTTTATTATTTCGTGTGCACCCGAAATGATAAACTGCTCTACATGGTCCTCCAGATGTGCCCCTAATCTAGACCCTAGTCACCGAACATTGTCGCCTATGTGGCAATAGGTGCAAATGTAAGAAGGCATGTGTGTGCAAGAACCAACAAATCAACCCCTCCTCCTTCAATCCAGAAGAAGAAGACAAGAGTAGGTAAAAACCCAAATAAAAACGGATGATGTAACAGAGAAGCATGATGATGATGTAAAGACACCCCGACAAGGTTAGTACATGTTCCAAACCGACTCAAGTATGTGACCGTCTAGTGTGTGCAACTCGGCTATAGACTAGACTCTAAATGCAGTCCTAGTTCACTATAACCATTGGCTCTGATACCAATCTGTCACACCCTCAAATTCCACTTGCGGGGTTTTACCGCGAGGCGCATGACAAACCAGAATTCAAGTCAACGGTCACAATAAACAACACTATATGCATAACACAAAACCCAAAAGATATAATTATAAAAGCATAAACTGTAGCGGAAGCTTTAAATGTTTACAACCCAAAAGACATAGTTCAAATGTTTAATGAAAACCATGCTCTAAACCCTAGACGCCCGTGCCGACTCGTGCGCCTAGATCCAGTTGTTGCTACCTTAGCGACCTGAGAAAAACATGCCAAAAGACGTCAACATATAATGCTGGTGAGTTCACAGGTTTGTTCAAAAAGAATTACCAAGTGTTACCACGTCCATACTATATCAATGCTACCAAGTACGCTAGCTAGGCGTATATTTTTATTACTACTACGATTGGAAACCATTACTAGACACGTTTAGCAATGTTCAGCATGTTTAAGCAGCCCGTATGTTCAGCATGATACCGATGTACCTGTTCGAGACAATATGCACCCGCCCGGCCCTCCAAGCCGACGAGTGGGGCAGGTCACGCCCAATAGATCTATCCACATTTCCCCCGTTGTGCAAACCCGCACATTCATGGTTTCCCCCGGGACTTTCCAAAAGATCGTATAGCAATATAAAGTTAAAACCATAGTATGACATATGTTACCAAAACTGTTTAGCGCATGTTTTCTCCCCCAAAAGTTAAAGCAGTAAAAGTGGGGCCGTGAACTCACCTTAGATAGCGTTCTTCAAATATAAGTAAAGATGTTTAGCCCTTTGATAATCCCTCTACCGGAGATCTATCAAAATGTTCACATAAGTGTTCCGACTAATAACCATAAGGTTATCTAGCCCCCGATTGTCCAGATCATAACCGAGTATGTTTTAAAACGTGTTTAAATGTTTAACCGACACACTAGACCGACCCGACACCCCGTTGGTGACCCATTACCCTAACTAATCAGGTACACATAGATTACACGCAAGGTTCAAGCATAAAACACTTAGTTTGTATCAAAAATCTCATTTCTGCATCAGAACGGTCGAACCAGTCAGTTTAAGGCCTCCTTCGCACCTTTTTACTCTCTTTCGCCCGTTTTACCTCTCGTTCGACCGTTCGATGCTTCCCTCGCACGTTTTGCCACGTTCGCCCACTGAAAAGCCTGGTTCGACCCTGGGATTCCTCCTTCGCACCTTCGACTGGTCGAAGGAGGCCAGGTTCGCCCCTGTTGTTCTATTTTGCCTAAAAACGCTTAAAACACATTCAAAACGACTCGAAACATCACCAATCACAGCAGTCAAACATGATTATGTTATCCTAACAAAACCCCACTGATTTTGCCCCAAACCATATCCGTTTCAGCCCTTTCCCAAAATGGCAAAAATTATGGAAACGTCACTTTCATGCATGAAATCTTTACCCAATTTGGAAACTCTTGAAATCGACTCATGTTTGATTTAAACTACTCAGTTTATCGATCATCCGATCATCCCTATGGGTTCTATTGATTATAAACGCCACATGTTACGTCTAGATTCGACAAAATCCCCAATTTACACATACTATCATCATCCAATCGATTCTAACCCTAAACAACAATCAATCAGCATTAAAAGCAATCCTACATCATGTCTCTAACATAGATAAAGCAGCAAAGCATTGAATAACACATTACACCACATAATACTCAATTAACACATGTTATTTATTATGAAAACTCATGTTAAATGATAGGGGTTTGTTTTAGAAAGATGTTTAAAAGGTTTTTAATCATAAAAACACCCTTAGAACAGATCTGGACAATTAAGGTTAGATGAAAACGAATTAGAATGCTTTTAAAAGATTTAGGATTATGAACACACCTTGGATTCTTGTTTAGATGTTGTAGATAGGTTAGATTATGAAAAAGAAGAGCAAAAACTCCTCCCTTAGTGTTTAAGATCGTTTGAGAGCGTTTTGGGACGGTTAGGGTTTGTGAAATGATGAAAAATGACTAAGGTTGGTATTTATACTGATCCTCCTTCGCACCAATTGATTGGTCGAAGGTGGTCTCCTTCGCCCCTTTCACAGGGTCGAATGAGACTTGTCCAGGTCGAAGGGAATTCTTCAACTCCACTTCCCTGGTTCGCCCACTTGCATGGGTCGAACCAGACAATTTTTCTCTCCTTCGACCACTCGAAGTGGTCGAACCAGAGCCCCTTTTTAACTAGTTTTCCAGTTTGTCGTGTTTAACGCATTCTAACACATCTTAACACATAAGCATGCATCCTTAGTCTATATTTAACACATTAAAGCACAGATGATCATTTACACATCATTTAGACACGTCTATGTATATAAATCACCACACAACCCATAATCTACACATATACTTAATTAGTTCATGTAATGTCACCAACAACGGAACCCGGTACTAATGTATTACCAAAACGACTCCCAATGATCCTCCAGATCATTGTACCCTGGACAATCCTAACTTGACCCAACTCAACTAACCCGGTTAAGTTTGTTTATAAACGTTTCTCGCTAAGGTAGACTTAGATGTTACTAATATGTTTAAGCCGAACATGCCGGGTGTCACAAAACACGTTCTTTTTATTAATAAAAAAATTGGGGAAAATATGCGATGTTACAGTCTCCCCTACTTTTAGAAACTTCGTCCCGAAGTGATAAAAGAAACATATGGTTGAGGGTGATTGGGTGAGTGTTAGGGCAACTGTGGTTTCGAAAATTTGGGTTAAGGCACGACATGAGTTTATATGTAATAGAATTAGCTGTTTCGAATAATTTGGATAAGAGGTTTGATATGTGTGGGTTTTAAAGGTAGGATTAGGTTCACCTAAAATAGCAAGGAGGATAAGAATTTAGCAAAACCCTAAACTTAAGTTTTAGGAATCATAAAAGAAATGCATGAGTTGATTGACTATAGAAAGACTAAATGAACTACCAGGTAACTGGCGTTTATAACTGGTTATCTACCGAAAACCTTGATAGAATTTCACACTACCTTAACGTACCTGTAAATTCATGATTACGTTCCGAACCGCAATCACCAATTTACCTTACATTAGGGTTTTGTGTCCTTCTATGACTCTAAACACACATGTAAAACAAATAATGCAAAATAACATTGTGATTGAATCTTTGTATCAATGAGTCTAATAAATCTTTGTATCAATTTACATGTATAATGTATCCAAAGACGAGTCCAACTGTTGAGCAGGAAAAAGATTTCTACCAGTCAGTGAGTAGAAACCTCTACCGATTGTTGAGCAGGTGCGATAGCCTCTACCAGTCGTTGAGCAGGTTATTAGAACCTCTACCGACTGTTGAGCAGGCATGATGACTGTGACAACCATCACCTGCGTTTTTCTTCAAGTTGTCAATTCTAGTCCTTGTACTTTCTATCATTTTTTTAATTTATTAGAAGTTTTAATTTAATTTATGATAATCATTGAATTTTTCTTTTAATTGTGTTTCAATAATAAATTACCTTTTTAATTAGAAATTTATTATGTCTTAAAGCTAATTAAGTTATGAATATAAAACTAAAGAGTGTAAATGCTCCAATTCATGAGCCATTAGTGCAGCTTCATAAGTTTCATTATACCTTGCTTATTTCATTTGTTATAAATTGTAAGAAACATTAGTTGAAACAATAGGTGTTCCTCATTCTAAAATTTCATAAATTTTTATTCATCTTGACTTTGCCATATTTTTGAGAGTATGTGTCTAACAAGCATCCATTCGATTAAATCAAGATGTGTCGTAATATCCTCTTCAATTCTCACTTCGTGATACTCCAAACAAAAAATCAAAGGCTATCAATTATCAATGACGTTGACGCTTGAGTGTGCGTTTGTTGAGCTTGGAACTTCCATCTACGAATTCAACCTCAATTCTAATCTGATTTGGGTAATTCTGAGTCTAATTTTATTTATTTCTTATCTACTACAAAATCCCTCTATCAATTTTTTGATAAAGGGAAATTAATTTTCAATGTGACAAATCAAGTTCTATGGTTCATACAATAATTTTGGGATTTTAGGGCTTTTAAACCTATTCTAGAACTAGCCTTTAGACATTGTAACTCATATTATTTAGTGACTCTATTGTTGATTTGGTCTTAGCCATGCTTGTGAAAAGATTTTTGGAATTTATTCATGTTTTATACTAATTTAAGCTATTTTTATTCTATAAAATTCAAGTGGTAATTCTATAACTAAAATATTGTTATATATTCAAAATTCTATAAATTTTGGTTAACATTGTTATTTTAGTACTTTATACATAATCTATATTATACTTATGTATGTATAAATTTTATACACCTCATGTAATTTATATATATATACATATATATACACGCGCGTCTAGACTTTTGATAGTTATTTAATTTACAAAACAATAATAGTCTTACATGCATTTTTTTATTCATTTTCTCATATTCACTATTCTAATTATATATAAATATTTATTTGCATCGCATTGTATGAGTTGTGATATTTATTTATTCAAATATATAATTTGACACTTTCATACTCATACTATTGGTTGATGTTTAATGATTTAGATATATTTTACATACACATAAACTATATATTACATTTTATTTTGTTATATTCCAATTCTAGACAACTTCATTTATTATTATAATAATAATAATCATCATCATTTGATTATATTTTAATCCAATCTATAACCTATACATATATGCTTATATATATTTATTCCATGATAAATATGATGTAAACATATCAAATTTTATTTGATCGAATCATTATTTACTCTTACCATTTTATATAAATACGAATTGGAATATATATTTTCTTACGTTATAGTATCTAGACATTTTAGAGTCCTAAACTAAATCCCTAAACATATATGAACCTAGAGATCTCCAAGTCATTCTAGATTTTATTCTATTATTTATTTATACATATAATATTCATTCTGTTAGGGTAATTTTTGGAGTTACCCAAACCGCTACAACTTGTGCTAGTCGTACTTTTTATTCTTCGCAACAAGTGAGTATATCTTTCCCCTTTTTCATGTTTTACACTTTTGGGGTGACTCATGTACGCTTATTACTTCATTCACTTAATCATGGTTTATTCTATATTCACAATCGCAATTCTTGTATGTGTTTTACTTGTTGATTCGCTGATAGTGTGTACTGATGACCTGAATCATTAACCGCTGGGCGGCCTAGCATAGCAATAAATAGTACTTAATTATTGTTATGTGTGAACGATTATTCATCGCCTACTATGAGCGAATACTATATATATGTGACTCTTGATTCATTAAACAAAGGTTTGATTTTGGGTAGCATTTGTACATAGCTTGAACACTAAATTGTAGACAATATAACACGTGAATTGCGAAACTTTTTTTTCTACTATATGTATTCAAATAGGGTATGCTCACCAATACATTTTTGTATTGACATATACTATTTTCGTACATGTTTCAGGTTATTTATGAGATGACTTTTAAGCTTTTGGAATTTTTACTTAGCTTTTGGATTCATTGTATTTCAGTTTTAGTTGTCACTTTAGAATATTTGTATCTTATATTTTCCTTTCAATATAATAAACTACTTAATCAATATATCAAAATTTACACTTTTAGTCCATGAGCTATTGAACAATCGTCACTACATGACACCTCGATGTTTCCGCCATCGGTTTGGGTGTTACAATGACCTCTACCAATCGTTGAGTAGGTTATTGGGTACTCTACTAATTGTTGAGAAAGTACTTCATCCTCTGCCAGTTGTTTGATTAAGTGTAACAATTGTTTTTGGTTTAACATATAAGTTGCAAATTGATAATACATACATGTAAGCAAGTTTCTAAATGCATCAAGTATCAAGTATAACATGCGAGTTGTAATAGAGTTGCCCTAGACAAGGTTAATGACTCTAGGGGTGTTTATAGCAAACAGTTTATATTACATGCTTTCAAGTATCATGAATAATCAAATGTTCAGGTAGATAATCAAATCCTCATGTATAACTAAGAATCAAGTTTGATGCAATGAACAATCAAGTTTTGAATAGTTTGTTTATCATAGGGATCATGTTCATGTTCAAGAAGTAAAGAATTTGAATTTAGTTCTTGAGAGGATGATGAAGATCTCAAAGTTCATCAAGGTTACGAAAGATAGTGCACGTAAAATAGTTAGTAAAGGGTTTGTTTATAGGTTTTCAAAGAGGCGCAAATAGTAAGGAGATTATTTAGCAGCATGAATCGTGGGGTTTGAATCAAATATTAAAATCAAGGGTATGAGGAAACATGATTGCGAAAAGTACCCAAAAGTTCAAACAAGTTTAAAATAAGTGGGTGTCAATGGAAAAATTGTAAAGTAACTTTTGTTCTTGTGGACGGAAAAATTTTATTTTCAAAATTGGTTTTGTACATAAAGCAAAAGTCATTAAATAGTACAAACTAAATGGATCTAGATCAAAATATTTCAATGAGTCGGAGGTTTTAAACGAGATGTCGGGTTTCAAGAAAAATCAAGTATTTTTTTTGAGGTGTTTTGTATAAATGAGTTTGATTATTCTATAAAAAGAAGTGATTCCTAATATATTTAAAACATTTTTTTTTGAGACCATTTGTTACGCCAGTAAATTGTTACACAAACATTTGATATTTAGGAAATAAGTTTGTGGAATAAAAGGCTTTTTGACAAAAATATTTATTTGCTATAGTTTGTGAAATTCCCAGGTGATGAATTTTTGACAAAATTTAGTACTCTTTAGTGTTGGTGTTAGAATATCTCCTATAAACAGGTAATGAGATTATAGTTTGAACAAGGATTTTAAAATCTTGAATATGATGAAATTTTATGGTTGAGGGTGCCTATAAAAAATGTAGGGGGGAGGTTTAAAATAAAATTGGCCCAAAGGTAGTATGATTTAAGGAGTAAAATATGTAATATGTTGTGAAGAGAAATATACTATTTGGGTTAGCTGTTGAAAATAATTAAACAAGCGGGTAATATTACAAGTTTGTAAAATGAAATATGATTGTGAGATCCATAAATGATTCATGAAATTTAGGCTAACGAGGGGATTATATGAGGAAGAAAATAGATTTGAATTGCGAAAATTTTGAGACTTAAATCTTAGAATTTAAATGAGAGTGAGGGGGTATAAATGAAAATGAAACACAAAGACTGTATTCATTTATCCACGTATAAATGAAAACGTTGACTTATCAAGACATATCAAATCTAAGCCTAGGGAATTTGCCCTAATAAACTAGAAGTACATTAGGATTGCAACAAGTAAGTAAAAGAGAGTGCAGGCAAGACCAAGCTAGGGTAAGAATAAGGAGGAGGATAGGGATATAGATAAGGATATGGTAGAGCTACAAGCAACTAAAGCAAGTACTGATTAAAGTCCAAAGGCTATAGACTAGATTATTTTTCTAATAACCTAATTCCCTATAACCAAGGCTCTGATACCAATCTGTAACACCCCAACCGATGGCGGAAACATCGGGATGTCACGTATTGATGATTGTTCAGTAGCTCATGGTAAATAATAAATTTCAATAATTGATTTAAATACATTACATACAATTGTTCTACAAGAATTTGTACATCAAAATAAAAAATACTAGATACACATCTTCAAGCATTAACTCTAATCCTCAAGCAAGCTATAACCTGAAACATGTTAAGTTTGAAAATATTTTGGGTCAACAAAAGTTGGTGAGAATTACATAGGTTTGAATAAAAATGTTGTACAATTCGAGTGTCATGGATAGTCTAGTCCATATGTGAAAACAAAACTACCAGGTAAATTGAGTGCATAATCAACCCTTGTGGTACACGTATCTGGGTGGGATTGTCAGTCCTATAGATCTATCATTGTATACCGTCGGCTGATCAATGTTAATGATTATGCTAGAATAATGTGCTTACCCTAGTAATGTTTAAAACATAATGCAACATTGAATAACACATAGACACTTATGATTGAATTGTAAATTGAATGTTGTAACATGTTTCACCCCAAAATAGTGAATGGAAAACGGGGCTATGTACTCACCTGATGATAGTGAACTTGCAAGAATTTGATGACAATCAAATAATTATGCTTGACTCTTAGATGCGCGGATCAACTTTACAAGAATTTTTAACGGCACACTCTGAATTAATGACAACCTAAATATAAATTTATTCGAAATCAATGTCGTGTATATTCATAAGGTTGTAACTTCCAATATTCTCGTGAACAAAATAGTAGGATCTAAGTTGTGGCTTATAGAATGGTCCGTTTACTAACGATGGGTATAAAAGAATACAATTTCCAAATATTTGTAAATTTTGACATGATAATTTTCCCACAATATATTTTGAAATTAGTTTGAGAAAGATGATCATATATATATATATATACATACATACATACATATATATATATATATATAGGAATCATACACCCTTTAATTAGGATTCATACACCTTGGCTCACATCACACACCAATAGGAGGCTATCACATACCCAGAATGTGATGTCACTCACCCTAAAATATAATGTCACGGGGTGTATGAATCATAGAATCCAAAAAAAAAAAAAATAGTAACTAGTTTAGTAGACTTGATCAAAAATTTAATAAGCCAAAAATCTTATTATCCATAAACGTAGTAGAGTTTAATTTTAAAAACTCAAATTTAAATAAATGTTTTAGTCATGACTTTTAAAAATTATTGTTATTATTATTTTTCAAAACAATCAGTCACAAGTATAATATATTTTATTCAAATAATAATAATAATAATAATAATAATAATAATAATAATAATAATAATAATAGACTTGACATCTAGAGATAGCAAAATGTGACACCCGGCATGTTCGGCTTAAACATATTAGTAACATCTAAGTCTACCTTAGCGAGAAACGTTTATAAACAAACTTAACCGGGTTAGTTGAGTTGGGTCAAGTTAGGATTGTCCAGGGTACAATGATCTGGAGGATCATTGGGAGTCGTTTTGGTAATACACTAGTACCGGGTTCCGTTGTTGGTGACATTACATGAACTAATTAGGTATATGTGTAGATTATGGGTTGTGTGGTGGTTTATATACATAGACGTGTTTAAATGATGTGTAAATGATTATCTGTGCTTTAATGTGTTAAATATAGACTAAGGATGCATGCTTATGTGTTAAGATGTGTTAGAATGCGTTAAACACGACAAACTGGAAAACTAGTTAAGAAGGGGCTCTGGTTCGACCACTTCGAGTGGTCGAAGGAGAGGAAAATTGTCTGGTTCGACCCATGCAAGTGGGCGAACCAGGGAAGTGGAGTTGAAGAATTCCCTTTGACCTGGACAAGTCTCATTCGACCCTGTGAAAGGGGCGAAGGAGACCACCTTCGACCAATCAATTGGTGCGAAGGAGGATCAGTATAAATACCAACCTTAGTCATTTTTCATCATTTCACAAACCCTAACCGCCCCAAAACGCTCTCAAACGATCTTAAACACTAAGGAAGGAGTTTTTGCTCTTCTTTTTCATAATCTAACCTATCCACAACATCTAAACAAGAATCCAAGGTGTGTTCATAATCCTAAATCTTTTAGAAGCATCTTAATTCGTTTTCATCTAACCTTAATTGTCCAGATCTGTTCTAAGGGTGTTTTTATGATTAAAAACCTTTTAAACATCTTTCTAAAACAAAACCCTATCATTTAACATGAGTTTTCATAATAAATAACATGTGTTAATTGAGTATTATGTGGTGTAATGTGTTATTCAATGCTTTGCTGCTTTATCTATGTTAGAGACATGATGTAGGACTGCTTTTAATGCTGATTGATTATTGTTTAGGGTTAGAATCGATTGGATGATGATATTATGTGTAAATTGGGGATTTTGACGAATCTAGACGTAACATGTGGTGTTTATAATCAATAGAACCCATAGGGATGGTCGGATGATCGATAAACTGAGTATTTTAAATCAAACATGAGTCGATTTCAAAAGTTTCCAAATTGGGTAAAGATTTCATGCATGAAAGTGACGTTTCCATAATTTTTGCCATTTTGGGAAAGGGCTGAAACGGATAAGGTTTGGGGCAAAATCAGTGGGGTTTTGTTAGGATAACATAATCATGTTTGACTGCTGTGATTGGTGATGTTTCGAGTCGTTTTGAATGTGTTTTAAGCGTTTTTAGGCAAAATAGAACAACAGGGGCGAACCTGGCCTCCTTCGACCAGTCGAAGGTGCGAAGGAGGAATCCCAGGGTCGAACCAGGCTTTTCAGTGGGCGAACGTGGCAAAACGTGCGAAGGAAACATCAAACGGTCGAACGAGAGGTAAAACGGGCGAAGGAGAGTAAAAAGGTGCGAAGGAGGCCTTAAACTGACTGGTTCGACCGTTCTGATGCAGAAATGAGATTTTTGATACAAACTAAGTGTTTTATGCTTGAACCTTGCGTGTAATCTATGTGTACTTGATTAGTTAGGGTAATGGGTCACCAACGGGATGGCGGGTCGGTCTAGTGTGTCGGTTGAACATTTAAACACGTTTTAAAACATGCTCGGTTATGATCTGGACAATCGGGGGCTAGATAACCTTATGGTTATTAGTCGGAACACTTATGTGAACATTTTGATAGATCTCCGATAGAGGGATTATCAAGGGCTAAACATCTTTACTTATAATTGAAGAACGCTATCTAAGGTGAGTTCACGGCCCCACATTTTACAGTTTTTGCTTTCGGGGTGAGAAACATGCTTACAAACTCTTTTATGACTTATGGCTCTTTTATGACTTATGACTTGTTAAACTTTTATGACTCATGACTCTTTATCACGTGATACTATGGCTTACTTATCTTACTATACGGTTCATCGAAAATCCCTTGAAACCACTAACATGGGTATATGGCGGGGAAATGTGGATAGCGCTATTGGGAACTGACAAACCCCACTCGACGGTTGGACCTGCGGGTGCATATTGTCTCTAACAAAACAAGGTCTACCGGCGATGACGGTAGCCCATAGGAACTAAGGGTAACACTCGACTTAGTCAGCAATGGTTTCACCCGTATGAGTATCTCATTCTGCGCCTGGTTTGGCGTTCTCATAAGCATAGTAGTAATTGTGATGGTAACATATTTGAAGGATCACTGTAAACGTTTAATTAAAACCTGTGAACTCACCAGCATTATATGTTGACTCTTTTAGCATGTTTTCTCAGGTCGCTAAGGTAGCAGCATATGGATAGGCGCACGTGGTCGCACTGGAGTCGTCTCGTGTCTAGGGTCTCATCTGCACGTTTTGGGATTATGAACTTTTGAACTTATGTTTATTTATGCATGACTTTTGTAAACTTTAAAATGTTTCCGCACTGTTGAATGTTGGTTTTAAACTCATGCATGGTTTTGTTTACGTATGTTTTTACATTTAGACGTCGTTTATTGTGACCGTTGACTTGGATCCTGGTATGTCACACGCCTCGCGGTAGAACTCCGCAGGTGGAAATTTGAGGGTGTGACAGATTGGTATCAGAGCCAATGGTTATAGTGAACTAGGACTGCATGTAGAGTCTAGACTATAGCCGAGTCACACACACTAGACGGTCACATACATTTGAGTCGTGTCTTTTGGGCAAACATACTAACCTTGTCGGGGTGTCGGTCTCCTTACCATACAGTGTCACATTACTTATCTCATTCTTGGCTATTTTTAGCTTCACTTTATTTTCCTCTCTGGGTTACAGCCGAGGGGACTTATTTATCGATCTTTTGAGTTTGTCGTATCATTCTGGGATGTGGTTATCGGGTGACTTGAAGTTCTAGCTCGAAGCACGCCTTGGGGACCATGTAGAGCGATTTGTTATTTCGGGTGCACACGAAATCATAAATCGAAATGCATGAAAATCTTGGTGGACTTTGTGTTCGGACTAACGGTCATGCTGTAACCGTATTCTGAGTTCGTTGGTCACTTGTAGCTTGGTTTGTTATTGGTATTGAGTGTCTCGTCTCATGTTCTGGCAGAACATGTCTGGTCGCGCTGGTGGACGTACAGGTGGACGCCGTGGTGGCGGAGGTGGACGCCGTGGTGGGGGTAGAGGTGGTGGTAACATTACTATGACGTATGATGAGCTCAATGAGATGATGCAGCAACAGTTGGGCGTTGCACTAGCTGCTTTTCAGGCAGCCCAGCAGACTTTCATGGGTGCTGCTGCTCCTCCAGTTCAGGCAGGTGTTGCCTATAAGCGGTTTAAGGATTGTCAGCCTCTCAGCTTCCAGGGTACGGAGGGAGCTGTGGAGTTACTCAGGTGGTTGGAGAAGACGGAGTCGGTATTTGCTTTATGTGAGACTCCAGCGGTGGATTGGGTGAAGTTCGCTTCGGGGACTTTTGTAGGAGCCGCCTTGACGTGGTGGAACTGCGTCACACAGACACTTGGTCTTGGGGAGGCCAACGCCATGCCTTGGGCAGATTTTGTGCGTAGGTTGAAGGAGGAGTATTGCCCGCGTGAGGAGATTAAGAGGTTGGAACAGGAATATGGGAATCTTAAGATGGTTGGTTCTGAGGTTGAGGAGTACACGATCAGGCACAACGAGCTAGCAGTGATGTGCCCAGGCTTGTCTACACCGGAGTATAGGAGGATAGAGCAGTATCTGGCGGGTTTGGTGCCAGAGATTGCGGGACTGGTGTCTGCTAGGGATCCTACTACTATGTCAGAGGCTGTGCGGTCAGCTACTAAGATGACCAACTTGAAGATTTCTGAGGGTGTCTTGCCTCCTAGGGGCTCATCTGTGAAGGCGCCGGCTGAGAACAAGAGGAAGTGGGATAGCGTGGATAAGGGTTCGTCGGGAACTCAGCGACAACCGGCAGCGAAGAAGGCTGAAGCTTCTGGGCCATCGTCGGACCAGAAACAGGGGGGCTATGCTGGGAAAAGCCCTAAGTGTGGACGTTGTGGGTTTCATCATTTTGGTACTTGTGAGAGCTTTCGCTGTGAGCGTTGTCAGAAGACAGGGCATCTTGCCAAGAATTGTAGGGTCAACCTTTCCGGGACGACTCAGACTGCTGCTGTTACTACCCCTGCTCCACAGGGGAACCAGGGTTGCTTTCATTGTGGGGAAGCGGGGCACTTCAAGCGAAGCTGTCCCAAGTTGAATCAAGGGGGCACAGAGACTGCAGGGAAGGATGGGGACAAGGAAGGCGGTGGCCGGTGGACTCGTGCTCATGCTTATGTGATTGGTGCTAGGGAGAACCAGGCGGACCCAGACACTGTTACCCGTACGTATTCTCTCTTATCTCTTGTTACGCTTTGGTCATACTTTTATCCGCATTGTTGTGCGTCCGTGTTTCGGGTGTTTTCTTTGTGGTTTGGTCGCTGTTTCTCATTCCTTGGGTTGATGAAGGTCCTTTGGGGATGCTACTTGGACGGTACCAGTGGATTAGTTATACCGATCATAGTAGGCTCCAGTAGGCTTTCATCGGGGGTCTCTTGTCTCATACTCACATTTGGGAAAGTGGTTTCCCGGTTGTTACTGTCACGTTTGATTCATGACCTTCACTTGTCGTACTTTGGGGAACGTTACTTGGGCACCGAGGTCGACACACATTACTGTTGAAACCGAAAGAATCTCGGGACGAGATTCCTTTCAACAGGGGGATGATGTGACAACCGGTAACCTTTCTTTTCGTTTTCTTCCTTTTCGTCTTTTTCAATTTTTGGGCTTCGTGCAATTTTCGGGACGAAAATTCTTTCAACGTGGGGATGATGTGACACCCGGCATGTTCGGCTTAAACATATTAGTAACATCTAAGTCTACCTTAGCGAGAAACGTTTATAAACAAACTTAACCGGGTTAGTTGAGTTGGGTCAAGTTAGGATTGTCCAGGGTACAATGATCTGGAGGATCATTGGGAGTCGTTTTGGTAATACACTAGTACCGGGTTCCGTTGTTGGTGACATTACATGAACTAATTAGGTATATGTGTAGATTATGGGTTGTGTGGTGGTTTATATACATAGACGTGTTTAAATGATGTGTAAATGATTATCTGTGCTTTAATGTGTTAAATATAGACTAAGGATGCATGCTTATGTGTTAAGATGTGTTAGAATGCGTTAAACACGACAAACTGGAAAACTAGTTAAGAAGGGGCTCTGGTTCGACCACTTCGAGTGGTCGAAGGAGAGGAAAATTGTCTGGTTCGACCCATGCAAGTGGGCGAACCAGGGAAGTGGAGTTGAAGAATTCCCTTCGACCTGGACAAGTCTCATTCGACCCTGTGAAAGGGGCGAAGGAGACCACCTTCGACCAATCAATTGGTGCGAAGGAGGATCAGTATAAATACCAACCTTAGTCATTTTTCATCATTTCACAAACCCTAACCGCCCCAAAACGCTCTCAAACGATCTTAAACACTAAGGAAGGAGTTTTTGCTCTTCTTTTTCATAATCTAACCTATCCACAACATCTAAACAAGAATCCAAGGTGTGTTCATAATCCTAAATCTTTTAGAAGCATCTTAATTCGTTTTCATCTAACCTTAATTGTCCAGATCTGTTCTAAGGGTGTTTTTATGATTAAAAACCTTTTAAACATCTTTCTAAAACAAAACCCTATCATTTAACATGAGTTTTCATAATAAATAACATGTGTTAATTGAGTATTATGTGGTGTAATGTGTTATTCAATGCTTTGCTGCTTTATCTATGTTAGAGACATGATGTAGGACTGCTTTTAATGCTGATTGATTATTGTTTAGGGTTAGAATCGATTGGATGATGATATTATGTGTAAATTGGGGATTTTGACGAATCTAGACGTAACATGTGGTGTTTATAATCAATAGAACCCATAGGGATGGTCGGATGATCGATAAACTGAGTATTTTAAATCAAACATGAGTCGATTTCAAAAGTTTCCAAATTGGGTAAAGATTTCATGCATGAAAGTGACGTTTCCATAATTTTTGCCATTTTGGGAAAGGGCTGAAACGGATAAGGTTTGGGGCAAAATCAGTGGGGTTTTGTTAGGATAACATAATCATGTTTGACTGCTGTGATTGGTGATGTTTCGAGTCGTTTTGAATGTGTTTTAAGCGTTTTTAGGCAAAATAGAACAACAGGGGCGAACCTGGCCTCCTTCGACCAGTCGAAGGTGCGAAGGAGGAATCCCAGGGTCAAACCAGGCTTTTCAGTGGGCGAACGTGGCAAAACGTGCGAAGGAAACATCAAACGGTCGAACGAGAGGTAAAACGGGCGAAGGAGAGTAAAAAGGTGCGAAGGAGGCCTTAAACTGACTGGTTCGACCGTTCTGATGCAGAAATGAGATTTTTGATACAAACTAAGTGTTTTATGCTTGAACCTTGCGTGTAATCTATGTGTACTTGATTAGTTAGGGTAATGGGTCACCAACGGGATGGCGGGTCGGTCTAGTGTGTCGGTTGAACATTTAAACACGTTTTAAAACATGCTCGGTTATGATCTGGACAATCGGGGGCTAGATAACCTTATGGTTATTAGTCGGAACACTTATGTGAACATTTTGATAGATCTCCGGTAGAGGGATTATCAAGGGCTAAACATCTTTACTTATAATTGAAGAACGCTATCTAAGGTGAGTTCACGGCCCCACATTTTACAGTTTTTGCTTTCGGGGTGAGAAACATGCTTACAAACTCTTTTATGACTTATGGCTCTTTTATGACTTATGACTTGTTAAACTTTTATGACTCATGACTCTTTATCACGTGATACTATGGCTTACTTATCTTACTATACGGTTCATCGAAAATCCCTTGAAACCACTAACATGGGTATATGGCGGGGAAATGTGGATAGCGCTATTGGGAACTGACAAACCCCACTCGACGGTTGGACCGGCGGGTGCATATTGTCTCTAACAAAACAAGGTCTACCGGCGATGACGGTAGCCCATAGGAACTAAGGGTAACACTCGACTTAGTCAGCAATGGTTTCACCCGTATGAGTATCTCATTCTGCGCCTGGTTTGGCGTTCTCATAAGCATAGTAGTAATTGTGATGGTAACATATTTGAAGGATCACTGTAAACGTTTAATTAAAACCTGTGAACTCACCAGCATTATATGTTGACTCTTTTAGCATGTTTTCTCAGGTCGCTAAGGTAGCAGCATATGGATAGGCGCACGTGGTCGCACTGGAGTCGTCTCGTGTCTAGGGTCTCATCTGCACGTTTTGGGATTATGAACTTTTGAACTTATGTTTATTTATGCATGACTTTTGTAAACTTTAAAATGTTTCCGCACTGTTGAATGTTGGTTTTAAACTCATGCATGGTTTTGTTTACGTATGTTTTTACATTTAGACGTCGTTTATTGTGACCGTTGACTTGGATCCTGGTATGTCACACGCCTCGCGGTAGAACTCCGCAGGTGGAAATTTGAGGGTGTGACACAAAAGCAAGTTGGTTAAATACAGAAAAGTGGGTAGAATTATACTTTTTTTTATCATCTACTTCAAAACTACATATATGTAAGTGCAGTGTTCATATTCTAATATCCAATACCCATCATTAGACTTAGCATATTTTGTAGTAAAACTATTATGATGGCTTGAGTGGTAAAAGCATAACAACAGGAGTGATTCGATCGGTACCTTATTCCTCTCGGTATATATGACACTCAATCTGTTAGAGTTTGCCGTAGGACTTGCAGTGGCGACCGCGTGCCAATAAACAACAGAATCAAAGGGGGTTTAGAGGGGAAAGGAGTCGGTTAGTGAGTGTCGCTGAAGAGCATCTTCATCGGCAACTTGTCGAAAGGTTCCGGTGCGTTTGTGGTGGGGATGTGGCAAGTCGAGTTGAAGGTGTAACATTTCGTATTTATACTTGTACGTTACACCACCATCATTAATAAAACGTCAAGTTCTTTCGTTAATGTTCGCATTTAATTATTTTTTGTCGCACTTGTGAAACCCTAATACTATATATATTATAAATATATATGGTCAAAACATGATAATTATCAAAAAAATAAAATAAACCGCTTGGGCCGGGAATCGAACCCGCGCCCAAGGCCGGCCCAACACCACACAACACACTAACCAGCTGGGCTGGCCTTCTTGTTTGTTCAAAACCCGGCACGTAATAACTATATCACTTGTTCAATTCGTCACAGTTGACTTGGTAAGTCAACTGTGAACACACGACATACCATAATCAACATCATAACTCGTGATTTGTATATCTTTGGTAACAATACGCGATTACCGGCCCTGTCTGACTAAGCTACACGATAATTATCAATCAATTGTCACCAATTAAACCAATTACGCGTATAAACTTCAATGTTTGGTCAACCTTGCCAATTCGAATACTGAAGCCTCCACACTATAAATTGATCATTTGCGAGCCTTCACAACTCGCCAATACTCTTTTCTCAACCTCCAATATTCTTAATTATAAGCTGATTGTTCTTCACGATTGCAATTTTTACTTTGTGGTTTGACCAATCAATCGAACTCGATACAACCTTGTAAGTGAAATCTTTTCTGTGGGTTATGTTCATCGGCATTCACACATCAATAGCCCTATGATTAATTGGGCTATTGATGTGTGAATCAATCTATTGCTGAATCTAGGGCTTGAACGTTTGATTTGGGGATAAACTCGTTTCAGCATCGCGTATTTATTTTTATTGAAACAGAAACAATCACAACCACTGGTCTGGACCAAGTGGTTGTGACTGTTGCTTATTACCCTAGCCATCCGGGTTCGAGTCCCGGCTATGGCACCCCTTTTTGCATTATTTTCATTTTTTTAAACAAACCAATTATATATATATATATATATATATTACATTTAATCTTGTAAATTCGTTTTTAATTATTAAAACCTTTTTATAAATTCTAAAAAAATTATTTTTAACAAATCTGATGTAAAAGTTTTACCTACAACTTTTAGTTTTCTGAAATTTATTTATTTAATATTAATAATAATTAAATCAATTTTATGCTATTATATTTATAAAAATCAATTAAAATATCAAAACAATTTTATAAATTTCCACAAAAATTATCCTGAGTTTATACAATGATAAACTTTACTGAAATGATTTTTAATTCTGAAAAATCAATTATTTAATATTTTTAATCAATTTTTGTTAGTTTTAATCATAATTAAATCCTAATAAATTCAATTTTTATTATTTTTGCACCAAAATTTTATACAATTTATTTCTGAATATTTAGCACAGAAATATAATTTTTAAAATAAAAATTCTTTAATTTTAATATTTTTAAATATTAAAGTTAAATTTTGGCAATTTGTAATAAATAGATTTAATAATCTATTTTAAAGAAAATAATTTTATAAAAATTCTTTTTATACTTCAAACACATTATTGTGAGCATCTTATATTCAAACTTTATAAAAAGACTTTCATTTATTTAATTACCAAATTTTCCTTTATTTATTTAAACATTTTATTATAAACTCAACAATTGGATATTCCAAATCGAAACCCTAGAATATACTTGTAGACTAGATAGACTTAGACTTCTTTGTTGCCTTATACATAGGGTAATACTTGGTAATTTATTGGGCTACACTCATACTATTCCTCAATACCTAATACTATACTAAGGTGAGTTTACGTAACCATGTTTATGCAATTCTTCATACTTGCAACATTATACTTAAGCAATTCTACATGCATGTCTAGTTGTAAACTTTAATGCCTCATGAATTAGACAACAACAACAGTTTCAACGAGTTTCAACGAGTTTCAACATTACATAATCATTAGCTATGGCCAAGCCGGCGATACTCAATAATAGATCTATTGGATTGACAACCCCACCCGGATACGCGTACCTCCTACATAGGTAGCGTGGGTGATTGTTATCGTTCCAACATATTACTAAGGTGAACCGTAGATGACGGGATGGACCTAAACTAGTCGGAGGTTTGATTATGTCGATTCAACATATTATGCTATTCATGTAGACTTAAATTTACGATTGACATATGAATTGCTAGACTTTTATACTTAAACTATTTACTTTACATGGATTATGTATTCTCACCAAGTTCTAGTTGACCCCCCCATTTTTACAACTCAACAGGAAATAATGATGCATGAAGACTAGAGTATTTCCATGAAGCATAATTTGAAGTCTATGCTTGCTTGGTCTTTTGTGATGTATTAGATTTCCACATTTAAAACTCATTTTGTATTTCTATTTTTGGATATTTGCAATTTAAATTTATTTAAATTAAAATTTGGATTACCATGTGCTACTGTATACTCATTCTTACGTGACACCTCAATGTTTCCGCCATCGGTTGGGGTGTTACAGATTGGTATCAGAGCCTTGGTTATAGGGAATTAGGTTATTAGAAAATAATCTAGACTATAACCTTAGGGACTTAAACAGTACTTGCTTCTCTTACTTGTAACCCTAATTGCTTCCCTAAATCCTATCCTTATCCTATACCTTATGTAACCCTAAGCCTACATGTAACTACTCTTATTCGTCTGCTGCAATCCTGATCCACCATTAGTTTAATAGGACAAAATCCTCAGGTTTAACCTGAACCCCCTTGAGATCTCGTCGAAGTTCTAGATTTTAATAACGAACACGTGCAATCTGGAAGGGTGAACGCCTGTATTCTGAGTCTTCTGTCTAGGCTGGCATTGCGCATATATCCCAATCAGACGAGGGACCCGGATGCCTACATGGGAATTCTCGGGATGAGTGTTCACTTATAGGCTAAAGCATGTCTTCATATGTTATTAGAATTTAGAATCTTTGATAAGTCAACGTTTTCGTTTATTCGTTTTAATTAATGAATAAATGATTACATTCCTTATATAATCTCATTCATTTCATTGTGTCTATTACAGATCATGCCTCCACGTCGCAGCACTCGCAACAGCAATGGTGAGAACCACGAAGAAGGTGGTGACAACCATAACCATGACCAAGGTCCTAACCACAACAACAATGGTGTCGATGCCCAACTGGCTGCAATCATTTCTCAACAAATGGCGCAGCAAATCGCAACTCTGGTTCCCAATTTGCTAGCACAAGTCATCCAAATGAACGACAACGAGAACGGTAACGGCAACGGGAACGGTAACGGCAACGGGAACGGGCACGGCAATGGTAATGGAAATGGACCCCCAGCCTGCACCCTTAAGCATTTCAATTCTTGTAACCCTCCAAAGTTTAGTGGTGAAGAAGGAGCTACAGGATTCCTCCAATGGTTTGAGGGTATTGAGAATACCTTCATCAACAGTGAATGCCCCGACAACTTCAAGGTTCGTTACGCCATGAGTGTTCTCCACAAACGAGCACTCACATGGTGGAATGAAGAAAAGCGCACTCGTGGGGCCGAAGTTGCTCTTGCTATGACATGGGACCAAGTCAAGGAGGTCATGAAGGAAGAGTTTTGTCCTCGCAACGAGGTTAAGAAGCTTGAAGATGAGTTCCACACTCTAGCTCAAGATAGTGGGGAAAACCTTGCCTACAACACCCGCTTTCACGAGCTTAGCTTATTGTTGCCTCACAAAGTCACTCCCCTGCCGGTAGCCATCGAGAAGTACATCGGTGGTCTGCCCATGCAAATCCAGGACACCGTTTGGGGAAGAAATCCTGCAACTTTGGAAGAGGCCAAACGTCTAGCGGCCACTCTTACTGATAATCACGTGAAGAACGGTACTCTCTTCCGCAAGGGCACTAAGAAGACGGTTGCCAAAGACACTCCACAGGCCGCAATTGAAGTCAAGCCTGAGACCTCAAGCAACAAAAAGCGCAAGGCTAGAAACTACATGGTTGCTGCTACTCTACCTGCTGCCCAAAACCCAGCCAAGAAGCCATATGGCGGGACTCACCCCCTTTGCAACACTTGTCAATACCATCATCTTCCTAGTCGACCGTGCCGCCAGTGTAATAACTGTAAGCGGTATGGACACTACACCAACGCCTGTCAAGCCCCTGCTGCCCAAAACAACCAAAACAACCCAGCCAGAAACAACCCAGCTCCCAACCAACAAAACAACAGGCCTGCTCGTGGTCAATGCTACGAGTGTGGCAGCCCTGATCACTACATCAACAATTGCCCCAATCGTAACCAGAACTAAAACCGCAACCGCAACCAAAACCAAAACCAGCACCGCAACCAGAACCAAGGTGCTCGAGGTCGCGCCTACAATCTCAATGCTAACCAGGCTCGTGACAACAACGAAGTGGTGAATGGTACGTTCCTCATTAATAACCACTATGCATCCATATTATTTGATTCGGGAGCTGATAAGTCATTTGTGTCACTGAAGTTTGAACCTTTACTTAACTTACCCCACACTAATCTAGAGGAACCTTTAGTAGTAGAGGTAGCTAATGGGAAATCTATTTCGATCGACTCTATTATTCGTAACTGCTTGTTGAATCTCGACGATCATACCTTCCCTATCGATCTCATCCCCATGCATCTTGGAAGTTTTGATGTTATAGTAGGCATGGACTGGTTGTCAACTCATCGTGCCGAAATTCTGTGCTTTGAGTGTAACACCCCACCTCTCTCATCACCAATATTGTCCGCTTTGCCCATCCAGAGCTCACGGATTTGTTTTTGGTTGCCCAAGTGGAGACTTCCCAGGAGGTCACCCATCCTGAAATTTCTCCCACCTGAGCACGCTTAACTGCGGAGTTCTCCTCTCATCCACTAACATTAAGCCCCAAAACGCGTTGATGATTTAAGAGGCAAGACATTACTTATGAACCAAGGATCTCTCCTGGCCACGGCCGATGTGGGATTTTCCTGGGGTGTCACATTCACCCCCTGTTAGAGTCTCATCGTCCCTGATGAGGTGTGCACCCACCATCCCGAACGGCACAGGAGTGGCTCTGATACCATCTGTAACACCCCACCTCTCTCATCACCAATATTGTCCGCTTTGCCCATCCAGAGCTCACGGATTTGTTTTTGGTTGCCCAAGTGGAGACTTCCCAGGAGGTCACCCATCCTGAAATTTCTCCCACCTGAGCACGCTTAACTGTGGAGTTCTCCTCTCATCCACTAACATTAAGCCCCAAAACGCGTTGATGATTTAAGAGGCAAGACATTACTTATGAACCAAGGATCTCTCCTGGCCACGGCCGATGTGGGATTTTCCTGGGGTGTCACATCGAGAAAGTCATACGCATTCCTCTCGAATCTGGTGAGATTTTGAAGATCTATGGTGAGAAACCCTGTGGCGAGCTTAAGCTTATGTCTTGTACTACTGCCCAAAAGTATCCAAGACATTCCTATTATTCGAGACTATCCTGAAGTCTTCCCAGAGGATTTACCTGGTTTGCCTCCTGCTCGACAAGTGGAATTTAGAATTGACCTTGTTCCTGGTGCTAATCCTGTCGCTAAAGCTCCTTATCGTCTTGCACCCTCTGAGATGCAAGAACTCGCCAGTCAATTATAGGAACTTTCTGATAAAGGGTTCATTCGCCCTAGTTCTTCTCCATGGGGAGCCCCTGTCTTGTTCGTTAAAAAGAAGGATGGTTCTCTTAGAATGTGTATTGACTATCGTGAACTCAACAAACTCACCATCAAGAATCGTTATCCACTGCCTAGGATTGACGATCTCTTCGATCAACTTCAAGGAGCAACCCACTTCTCGAAGATTGATCTCCGTTCTGGTTATCATCAGCTTAGAGTCCACGATGAAGATATTCCCAAGACAGCTTTTCGCACACGCTATGGTCACTATGAATTCATGGTTATGCCTTTTGGATTGACCAACGCTCCCGCAGTATTTATGGATTTGATGAATCGGGTTTGTAGACCCTACCTCGACAAATTCGTGATCGTTTTCATCGATGATATTTTGATTTACTCTAAATCAAAATCCGATCACGAGCAACATCTTCACTCCATCTTGGGTCTCCTAAAGAAAGAACAACTGTATGCCAAGTTCTCAAAATGTGAATTTTGGCTCAAGGAAGTTCAATTTTTGGGACATGTCATTGATATGAACGGAATTCATGTTGATCCCGCAAAGATCGAAGCTGTGAAAAATTGGAGTGTTCCTAAAACTCCAACCGAAGTCCGTTCTTTCCTTGGTTTGGCTGGTTATTATCGTCGATTCATCGCCAATTTCTCCAAGATCGCTGTTCCTCTCACTACCTTAACTCACAAGGGTAAACCCTATGAGTGGGGACCAAAGCAAGAGGAAGCATTTGAAACTCTTAAGCTGAAACTCTGTGAAGCTCCTATCTTGTCTCTACCTAATGGTAATGATGATTTCGTGGTCTACTGTGATGCATCGAACCAAGGTCTTGGTTGTGTTCTCATGCAACGAGGAAAGGTTATTGCTTATGCGTCTCGACAACTCAAGACTCACGAAAAGAATTATACCACCCATGATCTTGAATTGGGCGCTGTTGTCTTTGCTCTCAAGATTTGGAGACATTATCATTTTGGGACCAAATGTGTGGTGTTCACGGACCACAAAAGTCTCCAACATGTCTTCGACCAAAATAATCTTAACATGAGGCAACGACGTTGGGTTGAATTACTTAACGACTACGATTGCGAAATTCGCTACCATCCTGGCAAGGCGAATGTTGTGGCTGACGCACTTAGTCGGAAAGAGCGTATCAAACTCCAATGTGCGAGAGTTCGTACTAATCTTCAAGATCGCATTCTCCAGGCTCAACACACCTCAGTCACCCAAGGTAACATGTACGATGAAATGTCTTGTGGTGCTGAAACTCAACTTGAAACCAAACCTGATGGTCTTCTCTATTTTCTCAATCGACTGTGGATTCCCGACCGTGATGATCTTCGTACTTTCCTCATGAACGAGGCTCATAAGTCTCGTTATTCTATTCATCCTGGAGCTGACAAGATGTACCAAGATCTCCGTTATTCTTATTGGTGGCCTGGTATGAAGAAAGACATTGCTCTTTTCGTTGCAAAATGCCTCACTTGTTCCAAGGTCAAGGCTGAACATCAACGACCATCTGGTATACTTGAACAACCAAAGATTCCTGTATGGAAATGGGAGAGCATAGCTATGGACTTCATCACCAAACTCCCTCGTACACCCAAAGGTTTTGACAGTATTTGGGTAATCGTCGATCGTTTGACCAAGTCAGCCCACTTCTTACCTATTCGTGAGAAGTATTCTGTGGAAAGGCTGGCAAAGATGTACGTAAATGAAATCGTATGTCGTCATGGTATACCTCTGGACATTATTTCTGATCGCGATGGTCGTTTCACCTCTCACTTTTGGGATTCTCTACAAGATGCTTTGGGTACCAAGTTGAACCTGAGTACTGCTTATCACCCTCAAACAGATGGTCAGACTGAACGGACCATCCAGACACTTGAGGATATGCTCAGGGCATGTATCATCGATTTTGGTGGCGCATGGGATTCTCATCTTCCTTTGGTTGAGTTTTCATACAACAATAGTTATCACGCCAGCATTAACATGGCTCCTTTCGAGGCACTCTATGGTCGTAAATGTCGTTCACCTGTCTGTTGGACTGAGGTTGGTGAAGCTCGTATCACTGGACCCGAACTAATCCAGGAAACCACAGACAAAATTCAACTCATTCAGGATAATCTTCTCAAGGCTAGAAGTCGTCAGAAGAGTTATGCTGATAAACGTCGTAAACCCTTGGAATTTCAAGTTGGGGACCTTGTACTACTTAAGGCATCCCCTTGGAAAGGAGTAATTTGTTTCGGTAGAAAGGGAAAACTAGCTCCTCGATACGTAGGCCCCTTCAAAATTCTTGACAGAGTTGGAAAAGTGGCTTACAAACTTGATCTTCCACCTGAGCTAAGCAATGTTCACCCGACCTTCCATGTTTCGAATCTCAAGAAATGCTTAGCGGATGAGAACCTTCATGTTCCCCTTGAGGATGTGCAAATTGATGAAAGCATGCACATTATCGAGAAACCCGTCGAGATTGTTGATACTGGAGTCAAGAAACTCAAGCGCAGTCGCATCCCAATTGCTAAGGTTCGTTGGGAATCTAAACGAGGCCCAGAGTTCACTTGGGAACGTAAAGACCAGATGAAGTCGAAGTATCCACATCTTTTTCCACCAGACTCTCTAACTCCAACTTCGGGACGAAGTTCCTAAAAGTAGGGGAGACTGTAACATTTCGTATTTATACTTGTACGTTACACCACCATCATTAATAAAACGTCAAGTTCTTTCGTTAATGTTCGCATTTAATTATTTTTTGTCACACTTGTGAAACCTAATACTATATATATTATAAATATATATGGTTAAAACATGATAATTATCAAAAAAAAAAAACCGCTTGGGCCGGGAATCGAACCCGCGCCCAAGGCCGGCCCAACACCACACAACACACTAACCAGCTGGGCTGGCCTTCTTGTTTGTTCAAAACCCGGCACGTAATAACTATATCACTTGTTCAATGCGTCACAGTTGACTTGGTAAGTCAACTGTGAACACACGACATACCATAATCAACATCATAACTCGTGATTTGTATATCTTTGGTAACAATACGCGATTACCGGCCCTGTCTGACTAAGCTACACGATAATTATCAATCAATTGTCCACCAATTAAACCAATTACGCGTATAAACTTCAATGTTTGGTCAACCTTGCCAATTCGAATACTGAAGCCTCCACACTATAAATTGATCATTTGCGAGCCTTCACAACTCGCCAATACTCTTTTCTCAACCTCCAATATTCTTAATTATAAGCTGATTGTTCTTCACGATTGCAATTTTTACTTTGTGGTTTGACCAATCAATCGAACTCGATACAACCTTGTAAGTGAAATCTTTTCTGTGGGTTATGTTCATCGGCATTCACACATCAATAGCCCTATGATTAATTGGGCTATTGATGTGTGAATCAATCTATTGCTGAATCTAGGGCTTGAACGTTTGATTTGGGGATAAACTCGTTTCAGCATCGCGTATTTATTTTTATTGAAACAGAAACAATCACAACCACTGGTCTGGACCAAGTGCTTGTGACTGTTGCTTATTACCCTAGCCATCCGGATCGAGTCCCGGCTATGGCACCCCTTTTTGCATTATTTTCATTTTTTTAAACAAACCAATTATATATATATATATATATATTACATTTAATCTTGTAAATTCGTTTTTAATTATTAAAACCTTTTTATAAATTCTAAAAAAATTATTTTTAACAAATCTGATGTAAAAGTTTTACCTACAACTTTTAGTTTTCTGAAATTTATTTATTTAATATTAATAATAATTAAATCAAATTTATGCTATTATATTTATAAAAATCCATTAAAATATCAAAACAATTTTATAAATTTCCACAAAAATTATCCTGAGTTTGTACAATGATAAACTTTACTGAAATGATTTTTAATTCTGAAAAATCAATTATTTAATATTTTTAATCAATTTTTGTTAGTTTTAATCATAATTAAATCATAATAAATTCAATTTTTTTTATTTTTGCACCAAAATTTTATACAATTTATTTCTGAATATTTAGCACAGAAATATAATTTTTAAAATAAAAATTCTTTAATTTTAATATTTTTAAATATTAAAGTTAAATTTTGGCAATTTGTAATAAATAGATTTAATAATCTATTTTATAGAAAATAATTTTATAAAAATTATTTTATACTTCAAACACATTGTTGTGAGTATCCTAAATTCAAACTTTATAAAAAGACTTTCATTTATTTAATTACCAAATTTCCCTTTATTTATTTAAACATTTTATTATAAACTCAACAATTGGATATTCCAAATCGAAACCCTAGAATATACTTGTAGACTAGATAGACTTAGACTTATTTGTTGCCTTATACATAGGGTAATACTTGGCAATTTATTGGGCTACACTCATACTATTCCTCAATACCTAATACTATACTAAGGTGAGTTTACGTAACCATGTTTATGCAATTCTTCATACTTGCAACATTATACTTAAGCAATTCTACATGCATGTCTAGTTGTAAACTTTAATGCCTCATGAATTAGAAAACAACAACAGTTTCAACGAGTTTCAACTAGTTTCAACGAGTTTCAACATTACATAATCATTAGCTATTGCCAAGCCGGCGATACTCAATAATAGATCTATTGGATTGACAACCCCACCCGGATACGCGTACCTCCTACATAGGTAGCGTGGGTGATTGTTATCGTTCCAACATATTACTAAGGTGAACCGTAGATGACGGGATGGACCTAAACTAGTCGGAGGTTTGATTATGTCGATTCAACATATTATGCTATTCATGTAGACTTAAATTTACGATTGACATATGAATTGCTAGACTTTTATACTTAAACTATTTGCTTTACATGGATTATGTATTCTCACCAACTTCTAGTTGACCCCCCCCCCCATTTTTACAACTCAACAGGAAATAATGATGCATGAAGACTAGAGTATTTCCATGAAGAATAATTTGAAGTCTATGCTTGCTTGGTCTTTTGTGATGTATTAGATTTCCACATTTAAAACTCATTTTGTATTTCTATTTTTGGATATTTGCAATTTAAATTTATTTAAATTAAAATTTGGATTACCATGTGCTACTGTATACTCATTCTTACGTGACACCTCGATGTTTCCGCCATCGGTTGGGGTGTTACAGAAGGTGGCGGTGATGTTATTTGCTAGTGAGTCCAAGATTGATGAGGAGTGGTTCCATTTCGATACCGGATACAGTTGTTGCTTGTTGTTTCGATGGGTATGTGTTGATACAGTGGTTATTGTAGCCGAGAGAGGTGGTGCTAGGTTTCGATGGGTATGTGTTGTCGGCGTGAACGTGGTTGCTTTGGCCGGAAGGTAAAACGATGGTCGGACTCTTACCAATCCGGTGAAGTTGAACGAGTTTCGAATAGAGATTAAGTATTCACGGGATGTTGTAAAAGATTTATGGTGGTTCTTAATTTATAACTCGGAAGTCGAATTGGTTTGATCTGGTAGCGGCCGAGAATCATGGATCACAAATGAGTGCATTAGTGTTGGTTATAGTTTTAAAATACGAAATTTATGTTAAGCAAGGAGTCACGGATTGAATGGAAATTTTAATTGATTTGATTTCAAATTAAAACTTATTTCCGGATTCACTGGTGTGTTGACCGGGTTTGTCGCCAGGAAGGAAAAGAAAAACGTGGAAGACAAGTTCAAAAGTTTAGGTTTTTAGCGTATTTGGTCCCTGGACTTCATAACTCTAACAAAAACTATTTAAAGCACTTGTTATGAAATTATTTTTTTACATCACTATAATTAAACTTGAAGCTATTAACCTGTATGTAATAAGACAAACTAAATCATTGATTATTAGTGGATTAAGAACATATATGCATTTACTATATTATTATATATTCATATTATGATTATAGAAGCTCAAAAACGTTACGAAGTATTTTTAAATCACTCACAACATCGGGAATCCAACAATTTTATTAAATAATTATTAGTTTAAGATGTTTAAAACATATATTGTTTAAAATAAACACGTTCTTTTTATTAATAAAAAAATTGGGGAAAATATGCGATGTTACAGTCTCCCCTACTTTTAGAAACTTCGTCCCGAAGTGATAAAAGAAACATAGGGTTGAGGGTGATTGGGTGAGTGTTAGGGCAACTGTGGTTTCGAAAATTTGGGTTAAGGCACGACATGAGTTTATATGTAATAGAATTAGCCGTTTCGAATAATTTGGATAAGAGGTTTGATATTTGTGGGTTTTAAAGGTAGGATTACCTTACATTAGGGTTTTGTGTCCTTCTATGACTCTAAACACACATGTAAAACAAATAATGCAAAATAACATTGTGATTGAATCTTTGTATCAATGAGTCTAATAAATCTTTGTATCAATTTACATGTATAATGTATCCAAAGATGAGTCCAACTGTTGAGCAGGAAAAAGATTTCTACCAGTCAGTGAGTAGAAACCTCTACCGATTGTTGAGCAGGTGCGATAGCCTCTACCAGTCGTTGAGCAGGTTATTATAACCTCTACCGACTGTTGAGCAGGCATGATGACTGTGACAACCATCACCTGCGTTTTTCTTCAAGTTGTCAATTCTAGTCCTTGTACTTTATATCATTTTTTTAATTTATTAGAAGTTTTAATTTAATTTATGATAATCATTGAATTTTTCTTTTAATTGTGTTTCAATAATAAATTACCTTTTTAATTAGACATTTATTATGTCTTAAAGCTAATTAAGTTATGAATATAAAACTATAGAGTGTAAATGCTCCAATTCATGAGCCATTAGTGCACCTTCATAAGTTTCATTATACCTTGCTTATTTCATTTGTTATAAATTGTAAGAAACATTAGTTGAAACAATAGGTGTTCCTCATTCTAAAATTTCATAAATTTTTATTCATCTTGACTTTGCCATATTTTTTAGAGTATGTGTCTAAGAAGCATCCATTCGATTAAATCAAGATGTATCGCAATATCCTCTTCAATTCTCACTTCGTGATACTCCAAACAAAAAATCAAAGGCTATCAATTATCAATGACGTTGACGCTTGAGTGTGCGTTTGTAGAGATTGGAACTTCCATCTATGAATTCAACCTCAATTATAATCTGATTTGGGTAATTCCGAGTCTAATTTTATTTATTTCTTATCTACTACAAAAGCCCTCTATCAATTTTTTGATAAAGGGAAATTAATTTTCAATGCGACAAATCAAGTTCTATGGTTCATACAATAATTTTGGGATTTTAGGGCTTTTAAACCTATTCTAGAACTAGCCTTTAGACACTGTAACTCATATTATTTAGTGACTCTATTGTTGATTTGGTCTTAGCCATGCTTGTGAAAAGATTTTTGGAATTTATTCATGTTTTATACTAATTTAAGCTATTTTTATTCTATAAAATTCAAGTGGTAATTCTATAACTAAAATAGAGTTGCCCTAGACAAGGTTAATGACTCTAGGGGTGTTTATAGCAAACAGTGTAAGGTAAATCAATGATTACGGTCCGGAACGCAATCATGGGTTTACAGGTACATAAGGGTGGTGTGTAATTCTATTTAGGCTGCTGGTAGACAATCAGTATGAGTCCAAAGTATCGGGAGTGTGGTGGGTTAGCTCGGTACACGCTATATATAAGCATAAACGATACTGCGGGAGCGGACTAGAAGTATGACCAAGAACCTACCCATTACTACCTCTTCATTAGATCATTAACTAGTAGTTAGCATTTTTTTAAAAGAACGTTCTTACACGAGCTTCAATTCGTTTTCCTAGAGTCTTTCTCTTGACCACCCACACAGAAGACTCAAACCTCATGTACTCGTACACTCTCGATTATTTGGATTCTTGATGCATACTCTAGTAAAGTTCGGTTAGAAACCTTTCTAAAGTAAGGGAGACTGCTTCATTAGTACCTCTTCCCTCACCAGTTACATATTTTCCCAATCCTTTTTCATTGTAAACTCTCAACATTCTAACCTTGGGTAAAATGTTAAGGAGTTTGAATCTTTTGCCTTGGATATTAAACCACAACTTTAAACTTTGTAAAATCATGATTGATGCATTTCTTAAAACCTACCTGCCTTTTCACAACATCTTTTGTTTCATAGAAACCCCCACTTGAAAGGAATTTCGAGACGAAATTTTCTAAAGTAGGGGAGACTGTGACAACCATCACCTGCATTTTTCTTCAAGTTGTTAATTCTTGTCCTTGTACTTTCTATCATTTTTTTTAATTTATTAGAAGTTTTAATTTAATTTATGATAATCATTGAATTTTTCTTTTAATTATGTTTCAATAATAAATTACCTTTTTAATTAGAAATTTATTATGTCTTAAACCACATTAGGTTATGAATATAAAACTAAAGAGTGTAAATGCTCCAATTCATGAGCCATTAGTGCACCTTCATAAGTTTCATTATACCTTGCTTATTTCATTTGTTATAAATTGTAAGAAACATTAGTTGAAACAATAGGTGTTCCTCATTCTAAAATTTCATAAATTTTTATTCATCTTGACTTTGCCATATTTTTGAGAGTATGTGTCTAAGAAGCATCCATTCGATTAAATCAAGATGTATCGTAATATCCTCTTCAATTCTCACTTCGTGATACTCCAAACAAAAAATCAAAGGCTATCAATTATCAATGACGTTGACGCTTGAGTGTGCGTTTGTAGAGCTTGGAACTTCCATCTACGAATTCAACCTCAATTCTAATCTGATTTGGGTAATTCTGAGTCTAATTTTATTTATTTCTTATCTACTACAAAAGCCCTCTATCAATTTTTTGATAAAGGGAAATTAATTTTCAATGTGACAAATCAAGTTCTATGGTTCATACAATAATTTTGGGATTTTAGGGCTTTTAAACCTATTCTAGAACTAGCCTTTTGACATTGTAACTCATATTATTTAGTGACTCTATAGTTGATTTAGTCTTAGCCATGCTTGTGAAAAGATTTTTGGAATTTATTCATGTTTTATACTAATTTAAGCTATTTTTATTCTATAAAATTCAAGTGGTAATTCTATAACTAAAATATTGTTATATATTCAAAATCTATAAATTTTGGTTAACATTGTTATTTTAGTACTTTATACATAATCTATATTATACTTATGTATGTATAAATTTTATACAGCTCATGTAATTTATATATATATACACGTGCATCTAGATTTTTTATAGTTATTTAATTTACAAAACAATAATAGTCTTACATGCATTTTTTTTATTCATTTTCTCATATTCACTATTCTAATTATATATAAATATTTATTTGCATCACATTGTATGAGTTGTGATATTTATTTATTCAAATATATAATTTGACACTTTCATACTCATACTGTTGGTTGATGTTTAATGCTTTAGATATATTTTACATACACATAAACTATATATTACATTTTATTTTGTTATATTCCAATTCTAGACAACTTCATTTATTATTAAAATAATAATAATCATCACTTGATTATATTTTAATCCAATCTATAACCTATACAAATATGCTTATATATATTTATTCCATGATAAATATGATGTAAACATATCAAATTTTATTTGATCGAATCATTATTTACTCTTAACATTTTATATAAATACGAATTGGAATATATATTTTCTTACGTTATAGTATCTAGACATTTTAGAGTCCTAAACTAAATCCCTAAACATATATGAACCTAGAGATCTCCAAGTCATTCTAGATTTTATTCTATTATTTATTTATACATATAATATTCATTCTGTTAGGGTAATTTTTGGAGTTACCCAAACCGCTACAACTTGTGCTAGTCGTACTTTTTATTCTTCGCAACAAGTGAGTATATCTTTCCCCTTTTTCAAGTTTTACACTTTTGGGGTGACTCATGTACGCTTATTACTTCATTCATGTCACACCCTCAAATTTCCACTGCGGGGTTTATACCACGAGGCGCATGACATAGCAGGATCCCATAGCCATAAGTCATATGAACGAAACTCTAAATGCCCAAACCATTTAGTTCGTTTTCAAAAACCAAGTTTAGTTAAGATGCGGAAGCGTAAACCAAGTCTAATCCTTTTAAAAACCATGCGCAAAACAACGCGCCCAAATTAAAACCATATGAATGAAAATGTAAAAGCATAATATGTAATTTAGGTGTATGCCCAAGACCCCAAATGCAGTGAAGTGTGCAGTGCTTTCTAATCCTGGCACCGGAAGCTAACTACCTGCAAACGCATGTAAATCGTGGGTCAACAAACAATTTTGGTGAGTTCACTAAGTAAAGTAAATGAGTATGTAACTGCGCTGGTTTCCAAAACCACGTAAACAAGTAATTGAGTTGGTTCCAAGAACCGTGTAAACACTAGTTCATCACATGTCAAGGGTAGCTAACCCATTCATGATAACTAACACCGATATACCGAACTGCTGATGTACGTGTAGCCACAAATGTGAGCCGCATGCCTTACATCATTGCCTATCAACAATGATAAAATCTGTTAAGTTATAGTTCACTCCCGCACTCCCCGAGCCGGTGTGAGGTTTGTAAGACCTAATAGCGCTATCAACTAATAACCCGCTTGCCATAACCCGGCAACTCATTCGGTATGTGAAGGACTTACAGATGATAGAGTTGGTTTAGTTCATCAAGGACACAGTTTGCAAACTAGCAAAACCCGACTCACACAAGGAGTCAAAAACCGACCCACACAAGGATCCATAGCATCCCAACCCGGGATGTGTAAGTAGTCCCAAACCGGACTAGAAAATAGTAGTCCCAAACCGGACTAGAAAATGTTAAGTAAGTTGTCTCAACCCGAGACACATGCTTTTGAGAAAAGAGTAGTGAAACTCACCTTAGGTTGCACGTGAATGATCCAAATCCCTCAAACAGTAACGAGATACCGACTCCCTATTACAAGTGTCACTAGGTGAGTATACGTGCATAACCAACACATCATGTAACTCGTTTGTCCAAAACTTCT
Source organism: Ambrosia trifida (assembly GCA_028751855.1). Lineage (NCBI taxonomy): Eukaryota > Viridiplantae > Streptophyta > Magnoliopsida > Asterales > Asteraceae > Ambrosia > Ambrosia trifida. The sequence continues at coordinate 101,336,555 of CM054125.1, read as the reverse complement.
AAAGTTCAAATCGTGTAGTGACGCCTAGTGACTCTACATGCACAAGTAAGTCCTACGTATCCCGTTGGTGATCATAATGATTATTATCAGTTTTATACCTTATACACATCTCCTATAAGTATTCATATAAGTTCATGTCAAATACATATCATCTAAGACTCCAAATAGTCACATAAACACATAATACACAATCTGCGTTTTTAGGACACATTGTGCGCCACGAAAACTAATTTATTTAAAATACTTAATCAATGAATTAAACTCCCAAATTTTTACCTAATATTCTTTGGGATAAATTTAATAACCCATATTTTTGTTTTGTCTCAAAACCAAACACAAAAATTATTAAAATGCGTACAACACAGCTATGTCCAGAACATTTCCACAACAGGTCAGTTTAGTAGAAAAATTCCCAAAAATTGTGTATTCACCCAAACGAGGTGAATCTACTTGGAAAAGCCAAGTTTTTCCAATATTGACCTTCTGTCCAAATTTCATAACCTAATTCTTTGTAAAACTCGAGTTATACCCGTTTAAAGTTGACCCAATTTATAACTTCGAAAATCTGATATGACCTTTAAACAAATAAAATTTCAAAAACATATCCAACGACATCCAAATCAGATGATTTTGACCATTTTAAAAAGCTAAGATTATGTACAATCCATTCATTCAAAGAAACCATCAAAACAATAAATTTAACATCTAGATACAGCCCCTACAAAACACCCTAATGAATCTGCCAGAAACTGAAACTTGCTCCCCAAGTTATTCACAAACCCTAATCATGCATAAAAATCTCTAATACATGCATAACTCATATTATTCTGATTAAACACCTATATTATCATTCAAAAACCTTAATTATGATTACTAACAACAATCATCATCATCAAATCACAATGAACATTCAAGAACACCCACATAACCCTATATGCGATTTTTATACATGTAATCTCTAGGGTTTTTAAAACTTTTCAAGTATTGTAAATCATCAAGAAACATATAAATGTATACCTTTCAATGCTAAACTCCTCAAGGCCTAGAGATTGCACCCAAATCAACTTGAATTAGTGAAAGAGAGGTGTTGTTTTATTGAATATTGAGAGAGGGGTTGGGGTGGGAGTTCACGGCGCTAACCTATACATATATGCTTATATATATTTATTCCATGATAAATATGATGTAAACATATCAAATTTTATTTGATCGAATCATTATTTACTCTTACCATTTTATATAAATACGAATTGGAATATATATTTTCTTACATTATAGTATCTAGACATTTTAGAGTCCTAAACTAAATCCCTAAACATATATGAACCTAGAGATCTCCAAGTCATTCTAGATTTTATTCTATTATTTATTTATACATATAATATTCATTCTGTTAGGGTAATTTTTGGAGTTACCCAAACTGCTACAACTTGTGCTAGTCGTACTTTTTATTCTTCGCAACAAGTGAGTATATCTTTCCCCTTTTTCATGTTTTACACTTTTGGGGTGACTCATGTACGCTTATTACTTCATTCACTTAATCATGGTTTATTCTATATTCACAATCGCAATTCTTGTGTGTGTTTTACTTGTTGATTCGCTGATAGTGTATACTTATGACCTGAATCATTAACCGCTGGGCGGCCTAGCATAGCAATAAATAGTACTTAATTATTGTTATGTGTGAACGATTATTCATCGCCTACTATGAGCGAATACTATATATATGTGACTCTTGATTCATTAAACAAAGGTTTGATTTTGGGTAGCATTTGTACATAGCTTGAACACTAAATTGTAGACAGTATAACACGTGAATTGCGAAACTTTTTTTTTCTACTATATGTATTCAAACAGGGTATGCTCACCAATACATTTTTGTATTGACATATACTATTTTCGTACATGTTTCAGATGACACTCAATCTATTAGAGTTTGCCGTAGGACTTGCAGTGGCGACCGCGTGCCAATAAACAACAGAATCAAAGGGGGTTTAGAGGGGAAAGGAGTCGGTTAGTGAGTGTCGCTGAAGAGCATCTTCATCGGCAAATTGTCGAAAGGTTCCGGTGCGTTTGTGGTGAGGATGTGGCAATTCGAGTTGAAGGTGGCGGTGATGTTATTTGCTAGTGAGTCCAAGATGGATGAGGAGTGGTTCCATTTCGATACCGGATACAGTTGTTGCTTGTTGTTTGTCGAAGAGAAAAAAAAACGAAACAGAGGTTGATACAGTGGTTATTGTAGCCGAGAGAGGTGGTGGTGGGTTTCGATGGGTATGTGTTGTCGGCGTGAACGTGGTTGCTTTGGCCGGAAGGTAAAACGATGGTCGGACTCTTACCAATCCGGTGAAGTTGAACGAGTTTCGAATAGAGATTAAGTGTTCACGGGATGTTGTAAAAGATTTATGGTGGTTCTTAATTTATAACTCGGAAGTCGAATTGGTTTGATCTGGTAGCAGCCGAGAATCATGGATCACAAATGAGTGCATTAGTGTCGGTTATAGTTTTAAAATACGAAATTTATGTTAAGCAAGGAATCAACGATTGAATGGAAATTTTAATTGATTTGATTTCAAATTAAAACTTATTTCTGGATTCACCGGTGTGTTGACCGGGTTTGTCTCCAGGAAGGAAAAGAAAAACGTGGAAGACAAGTTCAAAAGTTTAGGTTTTCAGCGTATTTGGTCCCTGGACTTCATAACTCTAACAAAAACTATTTAAAGCTCTTGTTATGAAATTATTTTTTTACATCACTATAATTAAACTTGAAGCTATTAACCTGTATATAATAAGACAAACTAAATCATTGATTATTAGTGAATTAAGAACATATATGCATTTACTATATTATTATATATTCATATTATGATTATAGAAGCTCAAAAACGTTACGAAATATTTTTAAATCACTCACAACGTCGGGAATCCAACGATTTTATTAAATAATTATTAGTTTAAGATGTTTAAAACATATATTGTTTAAAACAAACACGTTCTTTTTATTAATAAAAAAATGGGGGAAAATATGCGATGTTACACCCTGCGTCTTGTACTTCTTGCAAATCTTCATAAGGATTTTCAATGTTTTCATAGCTCCCACTAACTATGTAATCCTCGAGGAACGCGACACACTTGCTTTCTACAATTCGACTGACATGGGAAGGACAAAAGAAGCGATAAACCTTTGAATATTTGGGATATCCGATAAAGAAACAGCTAACTGTTTTAGGGTCAAGTTTCCTTAGGAAGGGATTATAGAGTTTAGCTTCGGTAATACAGCCCCATATTTTCATATATCTTAGACTCGGTTTCCTTCCTACAAAGTTCATAAGGAGTTTTAGGGACAGATTTGGAAGGAACTCTATTGAGTATATGAACGGCTGCTTTTAAGGCCTTAGTCCAGAGGAATAGAGGTAATCCTGAATTGGCTAACATACTGCGTACCAAGTCAATTAGGGTTCTATTTCTTCTCTCAGCAATGCCGTTCTGCTGAGGAGTACCAGGCATGGTGTATTGGTTCACAGTCCCTGGACCTTACAAAACTCATAAAAGGGACCAGGAGTGTAACACCCCAACCGATGGCGAAAACATCGAGGTGCCACGTAATGATGATTGTTCAATAGCTTATGGTACAAATGAAAGATGAATAATATTAAACGATTTACAATTTTTCTTACAAGTAATGATTACAAAAGTTGATTAATATAAACAAGGTCCAAAGCTCCTATGTGTTCCAAGACTTGTACAACTTCCAATAGCAAATAAAACCTGAAGCATGTTAAGTTGGAAAGATGGGGGGGGTCAAGTATAAATAGTTGGTGAGGATACATAGGTTTTACATGTAGCTAAAAATAGTGTTATGTATAGCAATCACAGTTGAGATATAACAATGAGTAATGTAAGAGTATGAGTCTGACATGTAACAATGCGTCTTTTGTGCAATCAAACCTTGTGTCGACTGAGACATAACTCGCAAGTTAGTAAAAGTGTAACTGTTTTCGATCGTCCCAGAAATTATGCAGGGGGTATGGGTTTGTCAGACCTATAGCGCTATAATCTAAACAGGTTGCTTGATCAATGTTAATGATTGCACTTTGTCTTTTTGTTACATTCAAATGAATCCACAAGTTTTAAAATAATGAGAATGAGTAATTGCTATTGTATCAAAAATGTTTCAACATGTTTCACCCAATAAAAATGCAAACAGTAAAAAGGGGCTATGTAAACTCACCTTAGCACAAGTGTTGAATCCTTTGAAATAGTCTAAATGTAGCACAAACGATTCCAAGTATTACCCTAAGTTCAAGGCAATAAAATAAGTGTTGGGAAAGTCTAAGTTTTCTAGTCTAGAGGTATTCTAGGCTTCCTAATTAGGGGATTGACGATCGTTTATTAATTAATTTAAAATAATTATTAGTTAAATAATAAGTAAAGAATTTAAGAAAATAAATAAAATAAATAAATAAATAAATAGAATTTTTGTAAGATCTTGATCAAGGGTGGTAGTACTAAAATATTATAGTGTGAAAATAATTTTTATAAAATAATTTTCATAATTAAAGTGTATATATATAATATAACTTATTAATCAAATCATGTTAAAAATATTCAAAAATATTAAATTTCATAAATTTTAGGTTATAAAATTATATTACAGATATAGATTAATAAAAATAGTTTATGTGAAATTTTGGTGCAAAAATGATGAAATATGAATTTATTATGAATTAAAAGAGAATAAATTGATTAAAAACAATTAATAAATCTTTTCTAAAAATAAAATTTAGTTTTATAAATTTTATTAGTTTATAAGTCTAAAATATTGTTTGTAGAATTTTTATAAATCGTTTAGTGTTATTTCTAGAATTATTTATTTATTTATAAATAAACTTGTAATATTTAATATATATATATATTAAATAAAAGAATTTTCTGAAAAATAAAAATTATAAAATAAATTTTATTGGTTATATATCATAAAATAAATTTTATAGAATTTATAAATCAACTTTGATATTTTAAAATCATTTTAAAAGATAATAACAAAAGATACAAAAGAAAAAGGGTTTAAAAAAAGGTTTGGGGTTTGTGGGAATCGAACCCGGGCCTCTAGTCGGTTCAATGTCTTAGATCACAAGCCTAGACCAACTGGTCTAGACCCTGAGAACGAAAACATTTGGATTCGATTATATGTATAAGTTGTTTGGGTTAGTTCATAATTATTAGAAATAAAAATAAGTGTGTATGCCTCGAACTCCAGTCCACAGCCACCCCAAACATTTAGCACAAGATTCCCAACCATCTGATCTACAGATCAGTTGGTTGTTTTATTTGACACAGAAACCCTTTTATATAATAAAAGTGTGATATCATCTTCCCCAAATTATAAACTCTAGACCAAACTCGATTCAAATAGTCACATCTATGATCACGATTGCCCTAATGATGTTAGGGCTTTTGTTCCAATTTCTAAAATGTCCCTGAAACATAGAAAAAAACAAGGCTTACAAGTTTTAATCGATAGTGAATTGATGGTGGTGGTGTCGACGGCTCCAAGAGAAAAAAAAATACTTCAATTCGTTGACATGAAATGATATGGAATAATGAATTGGGTACAGAGAAGGCCGAAAATGGGGTTTAAGTTGGAATGCTCAAGCCGATTAATCTTATGATTGAGATTTAAATGATTTTGAATAGCGGTCAGACGAACGCGTTTTTTTTAAAATTGGAAACGAAATGATAGTAAGATGAGCGTGATTCAAGCACAGACCTGGTCGACTTTACTTGATTTGGTTTTGGAAATGGTTAATTGCATTAATTTCCCGTAATTAAGGCTTGATTGATTGATATTTGGTCGAATGTTTGACTTATTCGAACATGGGTCAGACACATGTTGAGGGTAACATTGTTTGGGTTATTGGGTGTGGCTCTTATTGAAAAGTTTTGTCTATATTATAATGTCCCATTTATATAATAAGGTTTATAAACTTTATACATTTTCAAATCCATTAATGTTTATATGATTTTTTTAAATAATAATAATAATAATAATAAAATGTTTTCATTTAATAGGAATTGTATAATTTCTAATATGTTTAAAACTTATGTACTTATGAGAGTATTTTGGAAAAGAAAACAATGAACACACGTAATATTGTACGTAATGAATAAGAGTGGAACACAAATAAAAAAATGGATAACATGAACATATACAAGATTTTTTTTTTAGAAATTTTTTTTGGGGAAAATGCATAATGTTACAGTCTCCCCTAATTTTAGGATCTTTGTCCCGAAGTTTATTTTAAATATACATTTATGTTGGGTGGAGGGTAGTTGGATGATGGGTAGGTTGATCGTGATTTGGTTTAAAGCATGGCAAGAGTTGTTGTTGACAGGACAAACTGTTTCAGATGTGATATTGGATATGTATGAGTTTTGAGGGTTGGATTATGTTGGTCTGAAATAAGTAGGAGAATTAAGAGTCTACTAAAACACAAATCCTAAGTTTCAGGAATGCGTAAGGGAATGCATGAGATTATTGACTATGGAAAGACTAAATGAACTACCAAATAACTAGGTTTGATATTGGTCTGACTCCCAGTTTCACTTTTGACGTATCATTAGTGCTTATATATAGGGTGTACCGCAACTAACCCACCACACCTCTGATACTTAAAAAAACGTACTGGGTATCTACCAAAACCTTAATAGAATTTCACACCACCTTAACTTACCTGTAAATTCATGATTACGTTCCGGACCGCGATCACCAATTTACCTTACATTAGGGTTTTGTGTCCTTCTATAACTTTAAACTAAACACATATGTATAATAATGCATAACCACCTTGCGATTGTATCTTTGCATCAATGAGTCTAATGAATCTTTGTAGTCCAACTGTTGAGCAGGCAAGAAGACCTCTGCCAGTCAGTGAGTAGGAACCTCTACCGATTGTTGAGCAGGTACAATGGCCTCTACCAGTCGTTGAGCAGGTTATTAAAACCTCTACCGACTGTTGAGCAGGCATGATGACCTCTACCAATCGCTGAGTAGGTTATTAAGCACTCTACCTCTACTTATGTGTTTGCAAGTTAATCAAAGCAGTTTGCACAGCGGAATAACTTATAAAGTTTCACTTTCAACAAGAGTTATTACTCCCCCTGGATGTAATAAACTAAAGACAGTAAATGAGAATCTAAGCAATTGAATGTATATGATAATAAATATGCAAAGAGATTCTCAGATTATGAAATGGTATTTCAAGTAAAACCTTTGAAGGATTTCAGTTTCAATTAAAATCGATCTCTAAAATAGTGGGATTAACCCATCTATTTATAGAGGAACAGATACATGAACCTTGTTACAAAATCAAGACTGCAACAGGCTGTAGTCTTGGAACTTGAACAAAAAGATAAAGTAATGTTATAATACTAAACTACTGAAACATAAGGGCGGTGGAAAGATTTTGTTACAACTGCTGATGAGTGACAAACTACTAATGACTAGTTTGTCTTCGGTAGTTCTTCAGTTGACTTGTCTGGTTTGACTTCAGAACTTCTTATCTTTATTCTTCAGTACTTGTTTAATCCTTCTTCAGCAGTTTTATCTTCTTTCTTCAGTAGTTTCATGCTTAGCATATTTTGGCAGAAATAGGAATTAGGCTAAGGTTAGCAAAAGAGGTTTCTTCAATCCTTTTTGTCCTTACGATCTCCCCCTGGATTGATGAAGACAAAACCTTATCTAATCCTTTATTGTCTTTTCCTGCCATCGAGTATCTTCCAGATTTCTCTAAACATGGAAGTCTTGAGTTGGTTCAGTTGTTCATTGGTGAGAGATCCTTGTTCAGGTTCAAGATGTTGAATTGTGAGCAAGTCTTATGTAGATAGCTTTTTCAGTTCTTCCATAGATTTGAAGGCCTTGCTTGAATGATCTCTCCTTGTGACCAATACTAAGTTGGAATCAGTAAATGACCATTTCATTATCAGTACTTTAGATTGGTCAAAGTCTAAAGTATAAGGGACCATGCTGGTTCCCTGGGATGTTCCTGAGTGAGGAATGTTTTCTACTTCAGTGACCCTCAGGTGGGATTCTCTTCCTTCTTCTGTTTGCACCACATTAGGTATATCAAAGGTAGGTAAATGATGTTCAGTGATTACCTTAGTGTGCAATTTATCAGTTATTGTCTTCTGTATTTGGTAAGCAAATATTGAAGGATCCCTGAATTGTGTCAGCATAGGCTTCTCTTCAATCACAAATTCTCCTTGAACTACTGTATTGCCTTCAAGAAATACCATCTTGAAATCAGTCTTTGTGGTCTCCTGTTGCTTCTTCTTGGTAGCAGGCTTTGATGTTGATTGTTTAGCACCAGAAGTTCTAACTACTGACGTTGACACTTCAGAAGTTTTTTACTTCTCTGGATTTGCAGCCTTATCAGCCTTGAATCTTTTGTAGGTGTCAAATAATGTGTCTTCTCTCCATTTTGACACTGAGGCTTTTGAACCAAATCCATTGGCTACCAATTCATATATAACTCCAGCTCTCTTTGCCTTTCTATCCTTTTCAGTGGCAATTTTGTCAGCAACAAGTTGAGCTCTTCTTGTAAGCTCATCCATGGAGAGCCCTTTGAGTGAATAAGCCTTGGTTTTGCTGTCTTGATAATGTAAGACATTAGTTGTTGTCTTTTTTCTTCCTCAGCAAGTCTTTCAATTGCAGCTTGCTTATTCAACTCTTCTTCATATAATTTGAGTTTTTCATTGTAGCTCAAATTATCCCTTGCTTCTAGGCTGTTCTAGATCTCATCTTCCTTGGCTTTCTTCTGTGCTGCAAGTAAACTCTTCTCTAGTAATTCTTTTGACATTGAGATAGGACCAGGGTTTAATACAGGCATTTGAGTGGTTGCAGGCATTGGAATAGGAGTTGGAATGTCTTCAGTTGCCATAGAAGGCTCTTCAGTTGGAGTGTTGGAAGTATTAACCACTGAAGGGTTGATAAAAGTATCAACTACTGAAGGATTGTCTTCAGTACTTTCAAAGTCTTCAGAAGTTTCTTCATTGAGGCCTTGGGATGTTTCAGCTTCATCTTCAGTTTCAGGGAGGAGCCTATCTTGATCTTCTAATTGTTTTTGGGCCTGCTCCTCCTCTTGTTGTTGTTATAGAGCCACTTTTTTCCTTTATCCTGGCTTCCAGTGACTCTCTTGGTTCCTTAATCTTCTCCACCTTTTTGGCTTCATCCACTTCTGGAAGCCTAATAGGTAGAGAAGTTCTACCAGATAACTTAGCAAGCTGTCTTGTGTTGTTGTCAATTTTCTTTGACAGCTCACTGAGTTTGTTGTTGATCACCTTAAATTGATTTTTGGTCTTCAACTCCCAAGTAGTTGTGAAGGATTTGAGGTGATTTGATATGAGGGTGTTCATCATCTGGTATAGGGGACCATCTGGGCCGCATAGGTGGTTCAAGTCTATGCTAGATGACCCAGGAAATTGGGTAGGCATTTTTAGTGTAGGGGTGTTTTTGGGTGATCTTCAGAGGTACTGAATATGCCACTTTAGGGGAATCAAGGTTCTAGTGGTCTTTAACCTGATATGTTGTGACCAACTCTTTGAGCTTAGAGACATCAAATTCAGGACCTTCACTAGTAGCCGTCAATTCATGTTTTGTGGAGTTTGAATCATCATCCAAATTAATGGAATCATCTGAATCCCTGGTGATATCTTCAATGAGGACATCATCAGTTGTACCATGAGCTGGGCCCAACCCAGTTGTCTCATGAACCTCTGTGTCTTGGTTCTGAGGATTTCCTACCTCAGGCATAAAGCCTTCATCAGTAGTTGCCACAAATGAGGTCTTAGCAATGTTACTTCTGTCCTTAGATCCACCACTGGATGGTAAATGAGTAGTAGCAGCCTCAAATGTACCTAAAGTCTCTAAGTTTGGGCTTAGAAACCTTGGTTCATCCTCATCTCTTGGGATAGGGCTAATGACATACACATCCATGTCTGATGGTATTTCCCCTGTTTGATGTGGTTGTTGGGGAATGACATGTTCATATGGGATTGTCTCTTTTACCCCAGAGAGAAGTTTGGCAATTTCTATTGTTGTGTGAGATGGTTCTGGTTTAGTAGTTTGTGGTAAAGGGTCAGCAGTTTCAAAGGACGGATCAGTAGTTATAGTCTTTTTAAATTTCTTCCTTTGAAAAATAATGGTTATGGGGGCTCTTTTGGGGGTTTGAGATAGATGAGACTGAGAGGATGTTTCATTCACATCTTTGACAAGTACAGATTGCACATCAGCAGTTTCAGGCATCTCAATTTCCTGAACTGCCTTTCTTTTAGGGTTGGTGGGTTTGGGTTTTTGTTGTTTGGTTTTCTTGGCCTTTTTAGGTAAGGGTTTGGAAGATGATGGTTCCATGGGGACTGTTTGTTGTTCCCCTTAGTCATCTTCTGGAAAGGTTGCCGGTTTGTTATGCCTTGAGTATGCTTGTGAGGTTAATGGTTTTAAAACAGTTGTTTTTCCCACAAGCACCTCATCTCCAAGTTCTTTAATTATGCATTGCATTATGAACCTTGGATACAACAAAAACTTCTTTTTAGAATTTTGGTGATGCAACACCAACTCATTAAAGAAAAGTGTTGATGCCCTGAATTTTGTCTCATTCACAATGGAATGAAAAATAGGTTGAAAAGTGGAGGGCATCTGATCATAAGATCCAGTTTTTGGACTCAGGCACATGATTATGTAATGAAACAAAAGTTTATATTTTGGTTCAAAGAATTTCTTAAAAATTGTTGCATGTGAGATAGTACCTTGGTAACCACACTCTGTCATGGTTAAATGGATTGCAGAGTTAGGAAAATGATCTGGTGCTTCAGCATCATCCAGACCTAGTCTTATTCCCAATGTAGCCGGTGTGATTGCCATTACTTTCCCTTGGATTGTTGATTTTAGGGAAATAATCTGGTTATTCACTGTCACCATCTCGGCGTTCACCTAGAACTCATTAAGAGTTTCAGTATGAAGTGTAGGATCAATGGTGAAAGCAGTGAAGTATTGAGATTGGACGACTAAATCAATGATTTCGTCGCATTGGGACCAGGTTTCATCTTTCTCAAAATAGCCTCTTTGATTGTGTCCCTGTTTCAGTATGAGAGCCATGTGGTTTGTATGTGTGTGTGGATCGAACAGTGTTTTTGTTTGTTTTCAAGGGAGGGTTTTGAGAGTGTTTATGAGAGATAAGGAGGGAATTTTGCTTTTTGAAAGTATAAGTGATGGAAAAGGTGTTTATCAGAAGTTTATAACCGCCCTAAGTCAAACTTCTGAAGTGGGAAATGTCTGATTTACCCTTATTGACAAAACTGCTGATGAAGAACAATTTTCATCAATAGTTCCCATTTTCTCTTCAGTAGTTTGTTAACAACTGATGAGAACATTGATAAACACATTATTCATAACTTCAGAAGTTTATTTTATCAGAAGTTAATCATTTTTCAGAAAATATCCCCATACTGATGTTTATGTACATCAGTAGTTTCTCTCTTTTTGTTTTTCAGAAGTTTTTATGACAGACAATGTAAGTGAAAGTAAAAATATGTGCAGGAAAAATGAAAAACACTTACAAATTTAGCATCCTAAGTATGGATACTAACTTCTGAAATGTTGATGTGTCAAGGGGCTTAGTGAATATGTCAGCTATTTGATTAGCTGTTGTCACTTGCTTCACTTCAATCTTACCTTTTTCATAGCAATCCCTTATGAAATGATACCTGATTTCAACATGTTTAGTTTTTGAAAACTGAACAGGATTTTGAATTATGCTAATGGCAAATTTGCTGTCTACAAGCAATGGGGTCTTGGTCTCTTTGATTCCATAATCAAGAAGTTGATATTGGAGCCATTGTATCTGTGATGTACAACTTGCAGCTGCAATATATTCAGCTTCAGCAGTTGAAGTTGCCACAGATGTTTGCTTCTTTGACTGCCAAGACACTAGACAGTTTCCCAAGAATTGACAACCACCAGATGTTGATTTTCTTGACATTTTGCACCCTGCGTAGTCACTATCTGAAAAAGCTGTTAACTTGGTATTGCTTGAAGCAGGATACCAAATTCCAAGTGTAGGAGTTCCTTTCAGAAGGGAACCTATCATACATCTATACATAGTTTGATCAACCTGTTTTCCTTGATCATCTGATTCAACTTGTGTGGTTGGTGTCATGAGAGTGGAACATGATTTACAGTCTTGTAAAGAAAATTTGTTTAATAATTCTTTAACATATTTAGATTGATGTATAAAGTTCCATTAGTTTGTTTATTTAATCTGCAGTCCTAAAAAGTACTGCAGTTGTAAGACCCATCCCGTTTAAAGAGGTATTATGAGAAGATTTATGAGTCAATAAACTTAATTTGAAAGTTTGAGATGTTTTCATTAAGAGCTCAACGAGTTTTTGACAAAATATTTGCACATGTATCTCATGGTTTAAACATACGTACGATGAATTTAATAGCAAAAACGTTTTCAATGGCACCTTCCAAAACTAAGTTTATAACCCTTTTAGCTCAAAAGTTGCGGAAGTGGACGAGTCTTATGCGTTTGGATCTTTGTTCAATTCTTGATCATCATCCATTCAGTATAATAGAGTACCTGAGGGTTAAACACGAGGAAATAACCCATTAATACGTTATTATGAATGTCTAGTAATGAAAGAATAATAAAATGAAGTTTTTATTTTTTTACATAACCTTTACCCGGGCGGGTAAGTGTTTTACCTGGGCGGGTAAACCTGCTATTAGAAACTACCCTTTTTGATCAGAACCTTCACCCGGGCGGGTGAGTGTTTTACCCGGGCGGGTAAACCTGCTGTTAGAACCTACCCTTTTTCTTGCACCAAGCTACACTTTTAGTGCAGCTTCAAGGCCATTTACGGGGATTCTTGGGACTTGTTAATGGGTCATAATACGTACCTCTTACATGATTAAAGATATGTTTGGATTCCTTGTTCGGTTTCTAACCCAAAAACCATGAATTATCTATCCATCTTTAGGCTGACCGATTAAGTTTTATACATGACAAAATCATAAGAATTTATGATTTCCAAGTTCTAGTTGTAGTTTTCGCCCACTTGTCAAGTCTCAACTTGACTAGGGAAATTTATGCCCAAGTCATTTGTGCCGTGATTGCGGTGCCTCGTGTCCATGGCCACATGTGCCATTTCTCTCGGTCTTGTACGCTCGGCCTCTATGACTTACGGCATGGTTTTTATCTGTTGTTTTCTATCCCTTGGAAATCACAATTTCTGTTTTGAATTAAATGGTATACCCATAAATACACTCCCAACTTATGCATATATGTATTTATCTTACAAAGTCATAGATATGACTACCTTGGCTCATGCCCTTTTTTTGCTTCTAGACTAGTTTGAGGTAGATAACATTGAACCCATGAATACACTCAAGCAACTAGCACAAGTTCGTTACCGGCTAAATGTTGACATTTGGCCGAAGCTATTGTCTATCTAGCATTTTATCCAATTAACCGATAGTCTACTTTGGATATTAACAACCTTCATCTAAGGCCATATTCTATGAATCGTGTATCTCATTTATGCTTCTTTTGTGACATTTCAATGTCTAGTTCCCAAATACATATACAAAGGTATAATTAAGCATATGAACATATTAGAGACATATTAAGAATTAAGTCATCGAGTGACTTACCTTATGCGTGCTTCCATTTTACCTCATTCCGAGATTCCTTGACCGAACGGACTTTCTTGTACTCGCACCTAGATGTGTAATCCACATTGGTTATTAAAGTCATGCTCTTAGACATTATTTATTTGACCACACAAGTTTTATCATCAATGCTTTAACTATGCCTAATTGAAAACGATTTTCATTGGGGCATTTTATCAAACACCTTGTAGGCGTCATTTTCCCAACTTAAATTTTAGGACATTAGGACATCATAAGTCCATCATTAACCAAGACTATCAATACTAGCATTCCTATAAACATCTTAATCATAGTTTATAACTAGTATTTCATGGTTTAGAGGTGGTTCCTACCAATCCATCAAAAACCCAATTCCTTTCATAACATGAACTATAAGGATAAAATCTTCTCATAAGGATTTTGCTTAACACACACAAATTAACATGTATGATGGTTCTCTCATACAAGAACAACCATTACAAGCCCTTAGTTCACATTTTTATAACAACCCATGATTTTCATCATACCCAAGCATGAACATACCATCAAATTTAGCCAAATAAAAGGTTACCTTGGTGTGTATTAGGCTTGGAAGATTCATTTTAGGGCTATAGCACTCAAAACCCCTTTGATTCCACCTTGATTCAAGCTTACTCTTGAGTTTTAGGGTTTGCTGTGTGTGTGTTCTTGATGAACGAATTTGGGGTTATGAGTTGATTTCTATCCTTTTTTTTATAAAGGTTTAACCAAACTCAAGTTTGGGTTACTTGGCAAGTTAGCCCCTTCATATTTTGTTAAGTATATGCTAGGTCAAGACACTAATTGAGTTAGTCTCGTATAATTGTTTAAGCCTTGTTTAGCTAACAAGGTTGACGGGTTTAATTTCCCTAGACTAGGAAATTCGCATAAGTCGTGTTTCATGCAGTTTAGTTTAAAAGCCATATGTGCTTAAATTATCATAGAATATGGTTTAGAAATTTTGGGGTGTTACAGCAGTTATCCCATTGTACTCATCTCAAATTTTGATTGCATGAGTTTCTTGAATTCATCACACATTTTTGTGTTAGTTGAACCAAATATGATATCAACAACATAAATTTGAACAAGTAAGACATGATTTCCAACATGTTTTATGAAAAGAGTTTTATCAATGGAGCCTCTTGTAAAGTTATTTTTAGTAAAAAGTTTGAAAGTGTTTCATACCAGGCTCTCTGAGCCTGTTTTAGCCCATAAAGAGCCTTGTCAAGTTTGTACACCCACTCAGGATGATAAGGATCCTCAAACCCAGGTGGCTGACAGACATACACTTCCTCTTTATTTTTTCCATACAAAAATGCACTCTTAACATCCATTTGAAAAACTTTAATTTTGTTGGAAATTTCATAAGCCAAAAATAACCTGATGGCTTCAGGTCTTGCAACTAGAGCAAAGGTTTCATCATAGTCAATTCCCTCTTCTTGAGAATAACCTTGTACCACCAGTCTTGCCTTGTTCTTGATAATCATATCAGCTTCATCTTGTTTGTTTCTGAAGACCCATCTTATGCCAATTGGTAGCTTGTTTGGTGGTAAGGGAAAGATTTCCCAGACATGTTGCTTCCTGAATTGAAGCAACTCTTCTTGCATAGCCTGAACCCAATTGTTATCTTTGAGGGCTTCTTGATACTTCTTAGGTTCCAACTGAGAAATGAATGCTGAGAAAAAGCAAAAGTTGAAAAGTTGGTTTCTTGTGAGAACCCCTGATGCAATATCACCCATGATTTGATCCAATGGATGATCTTTGTGTTCAATCAGATGTTGTAAACCACTGACAGGTGTAGGTGGCTCTTGTACTTCTTCAAATAAACCACTGAGGTTTATAATATCTGGTTCAGCTGTTTGAACAGCTTCAGTAGTTGTAGGAGCTGAATAAGATGTTTGAGTTTGTACATCAGCAGTTGTTGAATCAGAAGTTTGTGAAACTTCTGATGGTTTAAAAGTTGACTTAATGACTGCATTAGGAGTCCATGGTGCAGGATCCTCATCATCAAACCCTTAATCACCATAATAAACAGGTTAGATGAAGTGACAGTCTTTTTAGGTCCAAAATGGAAACTGTCAAGGTCAAAGAGTTCAGCAGGATGTGCTGGAATGGGAGTGTATTTTGACTCATTGAACTTGACATTCAGTGTTTCTTCTACTATCTTGGTTCTTGAATTAAAAACCTTGTAGGCTTTTCTAGTGGAAGACTAACCAAGAAAATAACCTAAATCAACTTTTGCAGCAAGCTTTGAAATAGAGTCTTTAATGTTTAGAATAAAACATTGACATCCAAAAGCCCTGAAAAAGGAGATAACATGCAGTGTTGAGGGCTTCATACCATGAAGAACTTCATAGGCTGTTTTGGAGTGTCTCTTGTTGACAAGGACTCTATTCTGAACATAACATGCAGTGTTGACTGCTTCAGCCTAAAAATACAATGGTAGGCCTGAATCAGCTAACATGGTTCTTGCTGCTTCAATTAGTGTTCTGTTCTTCCTTTCTACCACACCATTTTGTTCAGGAGTTCTGGGAACACTGAATTATCTAACAATCCCTTTAGACAGGCAGAATTCATCCAGAGTTTTGTTCCTGAACTCTGTCATATTGTCACTTCTAATGGTTTGTATAGAGAGAGAATATTGTTTCTCTACTTGTAGAATGAAAAACTTGATGATTTCAGCTACCTCATCCTTGGAAAATAAGAAGAAGGCCCATGTTAATCTTGAATAGTCATCAATGATAACTAAGCAGTACTTCTTCTTACCAAGGCTCATGATTTTGACTGGCCCAAATAAGTCCATATGGAGTAGTTGAAGACATGCAGGTGTTTTTTATTCTTCAATAGACTTATCGGAGGACTTATGCTGTTTTCCCTTTAGACAGGATACACATTGTTCTTGACACTGGTATACTTTCAAGGGTAGACCTCTGACCAAGCCCATTTTTGTGACTTTATTTATGGTTTTAAAGTTTGCATGGCCAAGTCTCCTGTGCCAGAGATCAGTCTCTAAAGTTGATGCCCTTGAGAAAAAACAGACAGTGTTGTTCAGTACTTTGTCATTCTCAATGTCCACTGCATAGACATTGCCACATCTTTTGGCTATCAACAAAGTATGATTTTAAATGATCTTCTCTATCAACTTCTGGCCTTCTGGTGATATGATCTTGCATGTTGTCTTTGTGAAAAAGGAAGAATATCGTTTATCACACATTTGTGACACACTTAGCAAATTGTACTCAAGGTTTTCAACCAGATTGACCTTGTCAAACTGTATTTTTCTAGAAGAGACATTGCCATGTCCTAGCACATATCCCTTAGCATTGTTCCCAAAGGATACAGATCCTTCTCTTTGACTGATAAAATTGTTTATCAGGTATCTGCATCATGTCATGTGCATTGAGCCTCCACTGTCAACATACAAAATGCTATTTAATCCTCTGGAGACCCTCTACAGAAAGTAGCAAATTAGTTAGATTTAGGAACCCAAGCCAATTTGGGAAAGGTGTTGCTAGGTTGTTGTTTGTTGGGAAAGAAAGTTTCTTCAAAATCATTTTTGAGTTGTTTTCCCACAACCAGCTATGAAATCTTCTAGTTATATTGATTTCCTTTTCTATATCTACAAAATTCTGTCTTATGGTTAAACAAACCACAAATTTCACATTCTTTTGCCTTCTCTTTTTCATTTTGAGATGTTAAAGGTAAATTTCTGACAGTTTTGATTTGATTTAGGTCATCAGTAGTTTCCAGGTTCTCAACTTCTGATGTAGATGAAACTACTGATGGCTTAATGTCAGATTTGTTCAGTACTTCTGAAGAACTTTCTTTTTCAATTTTGAGAAAGTTTTCATGAAAAGATGTGCATTCTTTCACTTCAGAACATTGACTTTGAACTATTCTACTCCCATCATCAGTAGTTTTGGGAGTAAAATCAGTTGGTGTTTCAGTATGATTGTACCCTATGCCAAACCTAACATTTGATGCATTTTGTTTGTTAAGCAGCAGTTGGTACACTTTACATGACTCAACCCATTTTTCACATTCAACCTTGATGTCAGCAAGCTCTTTTCTGATATTTCCTAGGTCTTCTATCATGATTTTAAGTTGTGCTTGGGTGTAACACCCCAACCGATGGCGGAAACATCGAGGTGTCACGTAGTGACGATTGCTCAATAGCTCATGGTACTAAAGTGTAAATTTTAATACATTGATTAAATAATTTATTACATTGAAACGAAATACAACGATTCTAACTGCCAACTAAATTGAAATACAATGAATCAAAATCTAAATATAAATCCGAAAGCTTAAAGAATGCATCTCAAAACAACCTGAAACATGTACAAAATAATTTGGTCAATACAAAAATTGTATTGGTGAGCATACCCTGTTTAAATAAATATAGTAGAAAAGTGTTTAGCAATTCATGTGCGGTACCATTTGCAATTATGTAATAAGTAATATCCGTTCAAAACCAAACCTGAGAATAATGACTAACACATGACTAACCAACTGAATAATGAATTAACAAGACAATGACCAAGATTCTCTCAACAGAGTCTCAAGGGGGTATACCATAGTACTATTCATTGAAAAGCTAGGCCGCCCAGCGGTTAATGATTTTGACAAGTCATAGACACACCAATTATCATAAAGCAAACACACATGAGAATTGCATTTAGTAAAAGAAATAGAAACTTGATAGTAAGTACATGAGTCACCCCAAAATAGTAAAACAGTAAAAAGGGGAAAAGATAATATCGCGAATCGTCTTATGATGATTTTAAGCTCGAATGTGTTTTAGTTGGTGTATATCGTATTTATGATTTTCGTGATCTTGTAATCGTTTTAGTTAACTTAAATATATTGTATGAAAAGTATATAATTAAAATATTGTTTCATCTCATAAATCATTTATGAAGTCATATAATCGAATCCTTTTGTAAATTTAAAGCAAATTTAATAGGTGATAAATACTACTTTATAATCTATATTTATAACAGTAAAAAAGTTGTAAATTTTTTTGTACACACTTCATATTAGTAAGATATCATTATATAAAAGATAATACATTGATTTGTTACTTTTTTTTAGCAACCCATAAGTAGTATAAACCAAACCAAAACCAAACGCCTTAGGTATATGTGATCAGTAGCAATTTGTGAAATAAATTTTAATCTCTAAGTTTCGAACAATCTTGACTTCATCTTCCACTTTGTATAAAAGTGCCTTAACCGAAACCATCCAGAACTTTTTTTTAATGTTATTGATACTTTATATGACTAAAAAAAATATAAGAAAATGGAACAAGCAAATACCTTGAACAACGATGATGGTACAATTCGGAATGAATGTCGTCGGCAAGGGTTGATAACAGTGACGGTGTGTTGGTTAAATCAAGAACAACTAGTTGATGTCTTTCGTCGAAACGGGGGAAACGAGAATTACTTAAGGGACTGGTTTGATTCCGGGGTAGGGTTGTGCGACGGCTGGATGATGGTGGTTTGTTTAGGTCAGATTATTCAAGACAATAGAACCATAACTACCTATATATGATCGGGTAGGAAAGTTATTAAACGAGGGTATCAATGTTGTTGGGCGTATTAGGGACAATCAAAGAATAGAGAAAGCTTGGTATTTTCTTTTGAATGCTCCTTAATATTATGGAATGTATATAAACGGATACACAACCGACGTCGAAATAAATTCCAATTATGACCACTAAATGCTTCAACATAATTAACGGCAAAAGGGTCGATTTAATAATGAAACCAATTCTTAAAGTCAGACATTATTTCTTTAGTATCGTTATTATTATTTATATTTATATATTTTTTAATAACAAGTATTATTATTAAATATGCTAAGTTGGTAATATTTTAGCATGTGTTGCAAGAATTGATCGGTTACACATCATATTTGATTAAAATGTAAACACGGTCCATAATAAAAGTAAATGATATATTTTGTGTTCGCTCTTTTATTAAATTTGAAAACGACGAAACTTTACAGAGATTAAAATTGACAACTTGCTAAAGGATGACGGTGACGGTTGTCACAGTCTCCCCTACTTTAGAAAATTTCGTCTCGAAATTTCTTTTAAGTGGAGGTTACTATGAAACAAAAGGCGTTGTAAAAGTCAAGTGGGTTAAAAAAATTTCATCATTCATGTTTTGATAAATTTTAAAGTAGTTGACTAATATCCAAGGTAATAATGTCAAAATCTTTGATAGTTGACCCAAAGTTAGAAAGTAGAGAGTTTAAATGGGAAAGGTTTTGGGAATGTGTAACTAGTGAGGGGCAGAGATACTAATGAAGCAGTCTCCCCTACTTTAGAAAAATTCCTGACCGAACTTTATTAAGGACATGCAACAGAATTTCTACTAACAGAGAGTGTAAGAGTACACAAGGTTTAAGGTTTTTCTATGGAGATGGTCAACAAGGAAGGCTCCAACCAGACTAATTGAAGCTTATGTAAAATGTTCTTATCGGAATTTCTAGTTATTAGTCAACGATCTAATGAAAAGGTAATCATAAAGTAATGGGTAGGTTCTTGGTCAGACTCCTAGTCCGCTCCCGCAGTATCGTTTATGCTTATATATAGGGTGTACCGCAGCTAACCCACCACACTCCCGATACTTTAGACTCGTACTGATTGTCTACCAATAGCCTAAATAGAATTACACACCACCCCCATGTACCTGTAAACCCATGATTGCGTTCCGGACCGAAATCACCGATTTACCTTACACTAGGGTGTTATGCTTTTCCATAACACTAACATAAATAATACCAAAAAAAAAAATGTGTGCAACCTATATGTAATAGCCACTGTAATGAAATAATGTTTAATCACGACATGGTTAGAGGTACTTCCCTTTCGAGTTTACCTTTTAACCGTAATGAGAATAACATGTAAGTGTAAGACATGGTTAGAGGTTCTTCCCTTTCGGGTTTACCCTTAACCGGTAACTTTTGTTCACATCGTTGGCTCTAAACACTCATATTGATAAACCCTGAGGTTTACACCGTTCCCCTCGGATTAAAGAAATACTCTAATCCGAGTCGTACGTGGGCACTGGCTTAGATCTCATACGAGTTATCAACTAGTATGTTCATTGGCCATGATGAAAAACAAAATAATGTAAAGTATAACAGGGTTTTGCTCAAAACAGGAAAACATATGCATACAAAATATGCGTTCATGTAAGTATATAAGTATAGCATAAAAAGTTCGATTGAAAGAATAGTATAATATAAATCGAGTAAATCGCACAGTTGCTCAAAATGAAAGTAAACGAGTTGAACTCTTGCAACAAGCAGTGTGAAAAAAATCACAAATAACGTGTTAGAAATAACTATGAATAAAATGGTGTAGGTATAAAATAATGAAATTTACGAGGAGTGAGAGTACACAAACAGTCGTGTAGTCTACTGACATAAGGGTTTAAATTTAGTTAGTTTTACATATATGCATTATATGATAAAAGACAATTAGTAACATTCTGATAAGGATATGTCCAATATTTTGTTAGACCAAAAGTTTTGCGACTGAAAGAGTGCGAATGTAATAGGATAAATTTCCGTTTATCAAAAACGTAGTTTGCTCAAACTTTGTGATATATTTGAAAAGATTGTAGTAATGCATGATAACTCTTTAGAAATCGAAGTGTGTTTTAGAATCAAAACAAATTTATTTGAAAAATCTTCGTAAATACACATTTTCATGTGTTTACAAGAAGTCGAGTTTGAAAAAAAAATGTTATAAGACTTATTATTAGTTGCAAATTTTTCTCCCGAAAACATATATTGAGTACGTCATATGAAAACAAATATGCAATACAAGTTTGTAAAATGCAAAATAAAACCATTTCATGAAGTATGTATAAATATAACGTGTTTTAAAAGACCAAGATTTAAAATGACATGAATGATAAGATTAACGTATGTAATAGATTACCAATATTTAAGAAAATTCATAATTTATCATTTGACTGTGACTTCGATCAAGTAAGTTTGTCACCATGAAAATATATAAAATAGATTAAATAATAAGTTTTTGGAAAACCATGTTCATTTTTAACTGTATGATGACGCAGCATTCCTAGAATTAGGATGTGATCGAAGTTGAACACAAAGTTTAAAACTTAAGTCATGGATAAAATGTTTTAATGCAAAAAGTGTAATACCTTATAGTGTAAAAGTCACAAAGCATAAGTGAAATAGTGTAAGCTTTAATGCGATATTATAACGAACAAAAGTTTTAATAATGATGATAAGGAATTCGAAAGCGAATGATCAATGAATAATGGCATATGAAACATCAAGTGATTATATTGAATCTTCAAATGATAATCAAATATAAATATTAATGATGTAAAACATTGAAATTGTTTCCATAGGAAACTTTAACTAACTCAAGTATTTGAAATTTCCTAGTGATTTGTGGGGGCGTACTTTAGCCTATAAGTGAATACTCATCCCAAGAGATCCCAGGTCGACATACTCAGGATACAGGCGCTCACCCTTCCGGATTGCACGTGTCCCATCACTAGTGAATTCCAAAACTTTAGCGAGATTAAAAACGAGATGCAGAAATAAGATCCTTGAGATGTGGATTTCACTCCTAACCCAAAGATATATTTCAAAATTGAAAACGATTGTGGAATGAAACCAATCACTAAGTTAGGATATCATTCCCAGCTTAGTGGTTAAGCCCCTTTTTGAAGGAAATACTCTTTGAGGTGTGGATGTCACTCCTATCTCAAAGATACATTCCTAAGATAAATAACATATAGAGGAGTGAAACTAATCACCAAGGTATGGATGTCACTCCTAACTTGGTGATATCGTTTCATTTGTGAAATACGAATGTCTTCTACTCCAAGCAAAATACCAAAAGAATAACGAGAAAGAATCATAGCTAAAATACCTTGAAAGAAAATATAATAATAAGAGAAATATACACGAGAGGACTCGTGAAAGTAAGCTTAGTTATAGACTAGGCTAAAAGGCATTCTAATAACCTAATTCCCTATAACCATGGCTCTGATACCAATCTGTAACTCCCCAACCGATGGCGGAAACATCGAGGTGTCACGTAGTGACGATTGCTCAATAGCTCATGGTACTAAAGTGTAAATTTTAATACATTGATTAAATAATTTATTACATTGAAACGAAATACAACGATTCTAACTGCCAACTAAATTGAAATACAATGAATCAAAATCTAAATATAAATCCGAAAGCTTAAAGAATGCATCTCAAAACAACCTGAAACATGTACAAAATAATTTGGTCAATACAAAAATTGTATTGGTGAGCATACCCTGTTTAAATAAATATAGTAGAAAAGTGTTTAGCAATTCATGTGCGGTACCATTTGCAATTATGTAATAAGTAATATCCGTTCAAAACCAAACCTGAGAATAATGACTAACACATGACTAACCAACTGAATAATGAATTAACAAGACAATGACCAAGATTCTCTCAACAGAGTCTCAAGGGGGTATACCATAGTACTATTCATTGAAAAGCTAGGCCGCCCAGCGGTTAATGATTTTGATAAGTCATAGACACACCAATTATCATAAAGCAAACACACATGAGAATTGCATTTAGTAAAAGAAATAGAAACTTGATAGTAAGTACATGAGTCACCCCAAAATAGTAAAACAGTAAAAAGGGGAAAAGATATACTCACATTAAAACTTGCGTAGATTCTAGAGTGCTTGATTCAAGTAAGGATGATTAATGTTGGGACCCTTACAACGGTCAATCCATAATAAACAAAGTGTTATATATCTTTCTTGAAACTTAAGGCAACCTAAATGCAAGTCGCTGGTGGTTAATATCGCGAATCGTCTTATGATGATTTTAAGCTCGAATGTGTTTTAGTTGGTGTATATCGTATTTATGATTTTCGTGATCTTGTAATCGTTTTAGTTAACTTAAATATATTGTATGAAAAGTATATAATTAAAATATTGTTTCATCTCATAACTCATTTATGAAGTCATATAATCGAATCCTTTTGTAAATTTAAAGCAAATTTAATAGGTGATAAATACTACTTTATAATTTATATTTATAACAGTAAAAAAGTTGTAAATTTTTTGTACACACTTCATATTAGTAAGATATCATTATATAAAAGATAATACATTGATTTGTTACTTTGTTTTAGCAACCCATAAGTAGTATAAACCAAACCAAAACCAAACGCCTTAGGTATATGTGATCAGTAGCAATTTGTGAAATAAATTTTAATCTCTAAGTTTCGAACAATCTTGACTTCATCTTCCACTTTGTATAAAAGTGCCTTAACCGAAACCATCCAAAACTTTTTTTTTAATGTTATTGATACTTTATATGACTAAAAAAAATATAAGAAAATGGAACAAGCAAATACCTTGAACAACAATGATGGTACAATTCGGAATTAATGTCGTCGGCAAGGGTTGATAACAGTGACGGTGTGTTGGTTAAATCAAGAACAACCAGTCGATGTCTTTCGTCGAAACGGGGGAAACGAGAATTACTTAAGGGTCTGGTTTGATTCCGGGGTAGGGTTGTGCGACGGCTGGATGATGGTGGTTTGTTTAGGTCAGATTATTCAAGACAATAGAACCATAACTACCTATATATGATCGGGTAGGAAAGTTATTAAACGAGGGTATCAATGTTGTTGGGCGTATTAGGGACAATCAAAGAATAGAGAAAGCTTGGTATTTTTTTTGAATGCTCCTTAATATTATGGAATGTATATAAACGGATACACAACCGACGTCGAAATAAATTCCAATTATGACCACTAAATGCTTCAACATAATTAACGGCAAAAGGGTCGATTTAATAATGAAACCAATTCTTAAAGTCAGACATTATTTCCTTAGTATCGTTATTATTATTTATATTTATATATTTTTTAATAACAAGTACTATTATTAAATATGCTAAGTTGGTAATATTTTAGCATGTGTTGCAAGAATTGATCGGTTACACATCATATTTGATTAAAATGTAAACACGGTCCATAATAAAAGTAAATGATATATTTTGTGTTCGCTCTTTTATTAAATTTGAAAACGACAAAACTTTACAGAGATTAAAATTGACAACTTGCTAAAGGATGACGGTGACGGTTGTCACATTGGGTTTCAATAGCATTATTTGTCAATTTAGAATTTTCTTTTGATTTTGCAACAAGTTTTCTTTCTAAATCACATTTTATTTGAGTGTATTTTCTTTCAGAGTCATTGGATTTGCCTTGTAAATGCACATTGATCTCTCTTATGAGAGCAAAAGATTCTTTTCATGAATTTGAACACAGTTTAGTCAAAGATTCTTTTGATACCTGAGATAAGGCAGATTTAGAGGTGCAGCCCTCAAATGCCATCAAGGCAAAATTCTTTCTGCCATTAACAGGTTCTCCCCAGTTGATGTCAAACATTTTGTTGTCTGCATCAGGATTGCATTCAGTTGTGTCAAAAGGAAGACTGCTCCAGTCAACATACCCTGAAGTAAGAAGACTTTGTTGTGAGGGTTGTTGAGTTTATGGAGGTTGTTGAGCAGCTGGAATGGAAGGCATTGGTTGTTGGCTATGCATTTGTTGAGCAGGCATCTGTACATATTGTATTTGTGGCACATATTGGATTTATGGAGCTTGTTCCTGTACAAAATGTGCACTTCCCTGTGTTCCGTTATTCCTATTATAACTAGGGTTAAACTAATTTCCACACTGTGGTTGGTTATAGCTAGAGCTTCTACACTCTCTAGCAAAGTGTCCCAACTTTTGACACTTATGACATCTAAGTTTAAATTTGTCAAAATTGTTGAACTGTTCAGCCCTGGAAATTTCCTTCCTGACCTTTTGTAAAATTTGTTAGTTTTTATACTTAACATGGCCAGTTGGTGTAAAATGTCCATTTCTTCCAAGTCATCACTGCTAAAAATTTTTAGGTCATCTATGATAAAACACATGTTATCAGTAGTTTGACTATTTTCATCATTGTCATAAGCTGGATATGATCTTTTTGATGAGATCCCAGCTGTTATGTCAATGTGATCAAAAGATCCAAAATTATTTGAACAAGAAGGTGAGTCTTGTCCTAAAAGTGCTGTACTACGTGGTACATAGTCATCAGCTGTTTTGCCAGAGTTTTGCAACTTTTTCTTTTGACCAATTTCTCTTTCAAAAGTTAGCAATCCCCCATGTAATTTTGTAAGAGTGAGGGAGTTAAAGTCTGGTGTAGATCTGAGGACTATAGAGTAAGTTTCCCATTTTTCTGGTAATGACCTTAAAAATCTATGAAGCATGAATACATTTGTGTAGGTCTGACCATTTAATTTCAACTCAGAAATTAATGAGGAAAATCTTTCAAATTGTTGTGTCAAAGTTTCCCCATTAATATGAGTAAATGTTTCATATTGCTAAGCAAGGATTTCTCTGGTGTTGGCAATCACCTCTTCAGTTCCTCCAAACTGCTCTTTTAGGCAGTCCCAAAGCTCTTTGGCACTTTTCACAATGTAAAAGTCCAGAGTAGATTTCATTTGAGAGAGCCATTGCCAACATAGAGAAAGCCTTGGCATCAAGCTCAAGTTTAAGGAAATCTTTATTTGTGTAGTCTTTTGGGTCTTTTGGTATTTCAACTTTAGTTTCAAGGTTTATATTTACTGGTTTGTGGGGACCATACATCACAGATCTCCAACAACCAGTGTTGGTCTGAGACAGAGTATGTGCCAGCCTTTTTTTCCATATGTTATATTCAGAACGAACAAGCATAGGAGGCTTATTGGCAGATCCAGTATTATGAGGATCCATTTTTGAGAGTATTGATTTGTCAAGTTTCTCTTAAAGTGATGGATGTTGAAAAAAAAAGTGAAATTTTATCATTTATTGAATATTAATAAGAGCCTGTGTCTGATTCTCAATTTGTTAGATTGATATTCGATCAGATAAACCAATGCTCTGATACCAATTGTTGGATCAGTTAGCTCTTTAACAGTTGTTTGCTTATGAACACTTATGTGTTTGCAAGTTAATCAAAGCAGTTTGCACAGCGGAATAAGTTGTAAAATTTCACTTTCAACAGGAGTTATTACTCCCCCTGGATGTAATGAACTAAAGACAGTAAATGAGAATCTAAGCAATTGAATGTATATGATAATAAATATGCAAAGAGATTCTTAGATTATGAAATGGTATTTCATAGTAAAACCTTTGAAGGATTTCAGTTTCAATTAAAATCGATCTCTAAAATAATGGGATTAACCCATCTATTTGTAGAGGAACAGATACATGAACCTTGTTACAAAAGCAAGACTGCAACAGGCTGTAGTCTTGGAACTTGAACAAAAAGATAAAGTAATGTTATAATACTAAACTACTGAAACATAAGGGCGGTGGAAAGATTCTGTTACAACTGTTGATGAGTGACAAACTAGTGATGAGTAGTTTTTCTTCAGTTGACTTGTCTGGTTTGACTTCAGAACTTCTGATCTTTATTCTTCGGTACTTGTTGAATCCTTCTTCAATTGTTTTATCTTCTTTCTTCAGTAGTTTCATGCTTAGCATATTTTGGCAGAAATAGGAATTAGACTAAGTTTAGCAAAAGAGGTTTCTTCAATCCTTTTTGTCCTTACACTACCCAACTGTTGAGCAGGTACTTCATCCTCTACCAGTTGTTGAATAAATGTAACAATTGTTTTCGGTTTAACACATAAGTTGCAAATTGGTAATACATATATGTAAGCAAGTTTGTAAATGCATCAAGTATCAAGTATAGCATGCGAGTTGTAACTGAGTTGCCCTAGACAAGGTTAATGACTCTAGGTGTGATTTTAGCAAGTATCATGAATAATAAAATGTTCAAATATAGTAGATAATCAAATCCTCATGTATCACTAAGGATCAGGTTTTATGCAACAAACAATCAAATTTTCAATAGTATGGTTATTATGGAGGTCAAGTTCATGTTCAAGAAGGTAAAGGATATGAATTTAGTTCCTGAGAGGATGATGTAAAACTCAAAGTAGAATCAAGGTTGTAAGAGATGGTGAATGTGAAGGTAGTTGATAAGGGTCCAATTTATAGGTTTTGAAAGAGAAACAAATAGTAAGGTGATGATCTAGCAGCGTGAATCGTGGAGTTTGATTCAAGGTTTAAAATTAAGCGTATGAGAAAACGTGATTGTGGTAAATGCCAAAATTGAAAACGTTCGAACAAGTTGAAAATAGAGAAAATTACAATTTTTGTCCTTTAAAAACATCAAAACTATGGAATGGGTCCTTTAAAACTTTTACTTTCAGTCTTTATCCTTTATATGAAAAGTTGCCACGATTTTTGTCCTTTACACTAACTGGGTTAGAAAATCTCAGTTAAGTTAAGTCATGTGCAAGGCACATGAGGGTAAAGTGGTCTTTTTACCTCTAAAGGACAATTCTTGTAATTTAATATAAAAATATTTTTTTGTCTTTTTTCTTTACACACAAACACCCCCTATCTATCTCTATCTCTATCTCTATCTCCACTCATCCATCACAC
Organism: Ambrosia trifida; assembly: GCA_028751855.1. Lineage (NCBI taxonomy): Eukaryota > Viridiplantae > Streptophyta > Magnoliopsida > Asterales > Asteraceae > Ambrosia > Ambrosia trifida. The sequence goes on along the minus strand of CM054125.1, from coordinate 101,308,281 downwards.
ACCAATTAAGCCATCACCACAACACCACCCTCCTCTGCAACCACACAAACCATTCACATATACGAAACCCTCCTTCACCCTCCTTTACAACCTCCTTCACCCCTCCATCACTGCAAATCTTCAACACCAACAGCCAACAACCATCACCCACTATCGAGCCATCATCAGCATCATTCCCGTCACCTGCAACCACCGTAACCCCCAACAACATCACCGTTGGCTTCAATCACCACCACAACCACTATCTTCCATCCAACACCATTGACAATAACCATAGCCAATCACCACTATAATTATTAGAAAGGAGGGGGTTTTACCTTTGATAACAGATCTGACCCGATCAGAACCTCACCCGAACCACCCCCACTGTCACCGTCGTCTTCTTCCCCCCTCTCTCTCTCTCCCTCTCTCTCTCTCTCTCTCTTTCTCTCTACAATAGCAACAGTTAGTGGTATGGGTGAGGGTGTGGTGGTGTGGTGTTGTGGACTGCTCAGCCGGAGCTCCGCCTTGGGTGGCGGAGACCCGCCGGTCTCCTCCTCTTTCTCCGGATCACTCTTCCTCTCTCTAGATCTTTCTCTCTCTAACATATGGGTGTGTTTGGGGGAGATGGAAGTAATAATTCAGATTTTATAAGGGATTAAAATGGGGGGTGAAATTACGTTTATACCCTCACATGCATTGCATGTGGGGTGACTTAACTGATTATACTAACTGGGTTAAGTGTAAAGGACAAAATCGTGGCAACTTTTCATATAAAGGATAAAGAGTGAAAGTAAAAGTTTTAAAGGACCCATTCCATAGTTTTGATGTTTTTAAAGGACAAAAATTGTAGTATTCTCTTGAAAATAAGTAGGTGTCAATGGAGAAATTGGAGATTAAATTTTGTTCATGAGGATGGAAAGATTTTATTTTCAAACTTGGTTTTGTACATAAAACAAAAGTTGTTAAATAGTACAAACTAAGTGCCTTTAGATCAGAATATTTCAGTTCGTCGGAGATTTTAAACACGACATTAGGTTTTATAGATCAAGGTGACATTATATCGAAAATACTTTGTTATGTCAATTAATAAACATTTGAATTTTAAAAAAAAATATGCATTCTCTATAGGTGTGAAATTTCTAGGTAATGAAAAATTTGACAAGATTTAGAAATCTTTAGTGTTGAACTGGGTTAAACTGAGGAAAAAAATATGCAATATGTTGAAAAGACAATCATATAATTTGGGTAAGGTGTTGAAAATAATCAAACAAGTGGGTAAGATGGTAAGATGAAGTGTGATTGTGAAACCCATATATGATTATGAAATGGAATTGATTTAAACTGTAAAATTTTGAGATTTAAAGCTTAGTTTTAATGAGAGTGAATGTAATCGTTTATTCATTAATTAAAACGAATAAACGAAAACATTGACTTATCAAAGCTTCCAGATTTTAATAACATAGTGAAGACATGCTTTAGCCTATAAGTGAACACTCATCCCGAGAATTCCCAGGTAGGCATCCGGGTCCCTCGTCTGATTGGGATTTATACGCAATGCGAGTCCTAGACAGAAAACTCGGAATACAGGCGTTCACCCTTCCAGATTACACGTGTTCGTTATTAGAATATAGAGCTTCGATGAGATTATCAAGGCAGTTCAGGTTAGTGATGGGTTGGTTAAAAGATGTGTATAAAAGCATCTATAAATGAGTTTTAAGGAATGTTAAGTTGTCGAATGGTGTTGCTTTGATATTATTATGTTATTTCAGGATTTTATGACTAAAGGAAGCAAATATGACGTTTTGGAGTTGCTCGAGCGAGATACGGAAGCATAAACAAGCTAGAAAATCAAAATCCGAGGCTGAAGGGTGTTCTGGCGTAGGATATGCCAAAACTGGCGTAGCCTACGCCAGTTGCGTAGGCAAAGTCCCAAGGTGCAGCGTAGGACAGCAGACAATGGCTCAGGCAAAACAGGGTTAGCGTACCCTACGCCAAAAGTGGCGTAGGATACGCCAGAATCAGAATTTGGTCAATACTTTCCTTTTTCAAAGCAATTATGATAGGAAACTGTTTTATATTGAAAATTGGGGATCAAGACAGGGCATTCTTTCATTCCTAAGCACCATATATCATTCTCATTGACCAAGATTCATTCCACCATAAGCTTTCCAATACCTTTCAAGATTAATTGATGAAGAATCAAGATAGAAGCATGAAGAAGAACACCAAGGCCATGCTTGGCTAAAGCACTTTTATTACACTAGGGATGTAGGCTTTTGATTTCTAGGGTTTGAACACATTGGGTATTGTTCTTAAACTTTTGTTTATGTCTTTGTGTGCTTGAATTAAATGTGTTGAATGGTGATTACTCTTATGCTAAACTCATTTTAGTTAATTGATCTTGTGCCAATTTCTAGTGAGATAAGCATGATTCCTTACGTTAACACAACCATAGGATTGTATGTTCTAGGTAATGAAGTATAGTTTAATCTATCTCGATATTGATAAAACTTGATACCAAAGCCTATTGAACAATCACTCCGTTAGCGCCAATTACATTATTATTGTTTATCCAATTGTTGAAACCCTAGTATTCAATTGCTGGATCCTTAGTGTAATCTTTTTAATCCGATTGTTTACAAATATCATTTTTATTTATAATTTCAATTAAATTCTTAGTATCATAACAACAGCTTTAAAATCAAAAATCTTAAATGAACAAAGTGCAATCTTCATAAGTCATATAGTATCTTCATAAGCAATATTTTCCAATCAATTAAACAACATTCACTAACCACACGCTCCTTGGATTCGATACCCTATTTACCCTAACTACATAGGTTAATTAGGTTTTGCATGACCCTAACGACAGGTCATCAAATGGCGCCGTTGCCGGGGAGCTAGTGCGCTTAGAGTTTAGTTTTTAGTTGATTATTGTGATTAACTGTTTAATTTGTCTTTGTTACTTCTTTTTGTTCGTTTTTACGTTTGTGTAAAATCTGAAGATTGGGAAATTAGCAAGACTTGATCGTCATCATCACAATGTATTGGGAAGATGACGATAATGCTTGTCCTTGTTGTGGGAGCCCATATAATTTGTGGCGAGATTGTCCAGTGGCCCGTAAGAGAATGAAAGCATTTAAAGAATGACAAGATCATATTATTTTTGGGCTCGAAAAACCTGGAGGTTCACATTTATCTTCTTCACATCGTCAGTCACGTTATTCAAACTCCCAAGGCTATTATCAGTTAAACAACAGGTATCAAGGGAGTTTATTTAGCCAAAGGACGCATCCATATCCAAACCATGAGGAATATAATGACTATTATCTTAATCGGCCTCAACCGGCATACGAAGACCCTCGAAATTCAACACATTCTAAGCTCGATGCTCTTGCGATCATGATCAAAGAAAACCATGATAATATCAAAGATATGAAGAGCGCAAATGAAGTAAGAGACAAAGCTCATGAAGCTTTGGTGATTCAAGTGGGTCAACTAGCTGAGGAATTTGCCCAACTTAAGTGTGAGCAAAACGAGTTGGCCAATGGTATTATGGTAGATGCTGATATAGATAAAGATACTGCAAGTCCTTCTGAATGGTTAAACCCAACTGAAGACTTAGCATCTCATGAAGATTTGGTGGCTGAGGTGAAAGTTCCTCACCAATCGCATCCCGTGTTGATTAAGGCACCCAATAAAGAGGAGGATGGAGGTTCAAAGATGAAGAAGAGGAAGGTGAGCTGGGTGGACATTGGGCAATCTATTGTAAAACGGCCCTGCAACAAGAATGACTCAATTCTCATGCCAATCACTTGGAAGAAATTGTGGATTTGGCATGTGAACTACCGAGTGTATGTCTCGGTAGGAAAATGTGGGATAAAACCTTCATGCTTGGACTCGATGGACAAGTTGAAAAAGAATGAACAGATTGGAGCATGGAAGGTAAACTACTGAGCATACATTGGAAACTCGGTAGACAAATGTTCTTTGAGACCACCATGAATGAATATCATGTATGATTCTTGTACAGTTTGTATATTTATTTATTTTGTTTTATTTTTCTTTTATTTTTAGTTAGTATTTTGAGTCTCTTTTGATTTCTGGGAATGCTTGGAGTTTAACTTGCAATCAGATAACTTGCATGTACTCAATCTCCATTCAGGCAGGGTAAATCTGTACACCATCGGTGTATCAGGCATCCCATAATTTTACGTTTTTATTTTTCTTTGAGTATAAGTTTCAGGTTTGTCTATCGGCCGCGAATGAAATGCTATACAGTTCGATTGGGAGGAATTCCAGAGACTCATACGCGCAATGCCTATATCCAGGGGAGTCTGTTCCTTTTACTGTTGTATTTTATTTTTATTTCTGCTTTATTTTATTCCTAGCTCACATTGAGGACAATGTGTCGTTCAAGTGTGGGGGTGGGGAAACTTCGATTTTATTTATTTTTGTGTCTTAAAAAATAATTAATTTTTTTTTTGAAAATGTCTTGAAAATTGTTCCTAAAAAAAGCGTTATAATCAGACATAAAAAAGCAGCTTTTTCAGTACATACCAGCTGTTTCTTGATTGTTTTGGCAGTAGATCCTTAGTCATGGTCTAATTTGTGGAAAAGTAATATGAACCGTTTTCAGCAGGTGTTTTTAAGAAAAAAAGTTTAGAATTATCTGACTAGATTTAACAAGCTATTGGTAATAAATGCATGCACACATCGGTAACCCATTTCCCCACTTTTGTGAGATCTTGAGCCTACTAGTTGATAGATTGATTTATATATACTTTCGTTTGTTGAGAGTAGGCCAGATGTTTCTCTATTGCAGAACTTGTGTGATTTGATACATGCCGAGGTTGTAGACTAGATATGCACATAGATGATAAAGGCAATTTAAGATTACCCTTTTTCGTTTGATACCTGTGTATTTGTTTACGTGATTAACCTGTTTACCAACAATATTACCCCTAGTAGCCATGTTGAGCCTTTACATATTCGTTTGTTAAACCCAAATCAGTTTCTTAAACCGACCTTTTGTGTCACCAGTGTTACTTGACAATCTAAGTATAGTTATTTAGATGTTTAGTATTTATACGTTGAAAAAAACAGTCAATTCATGAGGCCGATATACAAAAGTGGGCGGCTGAAAAAAATAAAGAAAAAAAAAAGAAAAAGAAAAAAAATATAAAAGAAAAAAATTGTTAGTATTATGTAATACGGGTCGAAAATAACCCGCAGTTTTTGTTTTTGTGTTTAGTATGAATAAAAGATTGTCATGGGTCGGTACATGTCTTCGTTTTAGCCACTTGTTAGCCAAATATTTCCTACCTTTACCCTAAGCCCAAAACCTGTAAGTCCTTTAGATATGTGCATTGCCACCAGTTGAGGTGTGATTGTCATACAAGCCTATGATAACAGAGTTGCATACTTGGTTTTTGAGGGATTAATACTAGCGCATTACATGCTAGTCCAGATATTAAATCGAGTGGTGTGAAAAATTGTAAGGGGTGTGTTGCATGAACATAAAAACTGGAAGCATGTTAAATTTAGTCGGGTAAATTCTGTTTTTAAATGGAAATCAATTTGACTTGCTGAATTAACACATCTAATGCTGATCTGTAAATGGGGTATGACTTTGGACCTTAGCTAAGGTATGATGGGGCGACTGGGGTGCTAGTCTGTGATAATGTCTTGAGCAGAGTGTATATAATTTTTTCGAGACGAAAAAAGATAAGTGTGGGGGTGTGATGCGCGGTTGCACGCATCATGTTTATTTGCTAGTTTTGTATATTTTTTAGTCGAGTAGATAGTATTTTTATTAGTTTTATGTCTGTAATCTATTATTTTAGTATTGTATATATTTTATTACTTTTTGGTTGTTTTTACAATTAATTTATTTATTTTATATTTTTGGTAGGTCATTACATGGAGCGGGGCTAAAACAGTACAAATTATATTCGAAACCCAAACACCTGAGTCAAGAGCACGAGGTCATAATACCATTTATTATACTAATAATAATAATAATAATAATAATAATAATAATAATAATAATAATAATAATAATTAAAACTTAAAGAATAGAAAACGTGTGAAACAATTTCACGCGGCCCAAGCCTAAACACATTATATTGAGGGTGATATTTGTTTTAGACGGCTATTTCTAGAAGGAGGTCGCACATTATTTCGAGGGGAAGATCGCAATTATTTTCTGGGACAGGAGGGTGGACGCACACAAAAAGGAGAGGAGATTCAACTTTTGAGGGAGCAAGCTTTATGGTCATGAGTGGCTAATTCTTTTGTATTACATCGGGGATGTAAACTTTTGAAGATCTAGGGTTAGCAAGTGGGTATTGTTCTTAAACTATTGATTGTGTTTTTGTGTGTTTGAATTAACTGTGTTGAATTGTGATTAACCTTATGTTGAACTCATTTTAGTTAATTGATTTTGTGCCAATTTCTAATGTTATGAACATGGTTCCTTGCTTTAACACAAACATAGGATTGTATGTTCTAGGTAATGAAGTGTAGTTTATTCTATCTTTGATATTGATAAAACTTGACACCTAAGCCTATTGAGCAATCAATCCGTTAATACTGTCACACCCTCAAAATCCACTTGCGGAGTTTTACCGCGAGGCGCATGACAAACCAGGATCCAAACCAACGATCACAATAAACAAGTCTAAATGAATATAAATGCAATTTCAAAACATAGTTTAAAATCCCGTTTACAGCGGAAGCTTATTCAAAACAGTATCTCAACAATGAAACAATAGTTCAACGTTTATAAGACCATGCAACCCTAGTTAGACGCCGTGTAGACGCGTGCGCCCTAGTCCAGTCGTGCTACCTTAGCGACCTGAGAAAACATGTAAAAGTTTACGTCAGCACAAAAATGCTGGTGAGTTTACAGGTTTTGTATCCAAGTACCAAGTCAACCTGTCCATACTATAACAAATCGAAAACCAGTATACGCTAGCTAGGCGTACGTTTTGTTACTACCACTATTGGAAAACCATTACTAACTCGAATACCAGATGTTGTGCCCGAAAAGTAAACCAGTTGTTCCTGTTGTTCCTGTTTGAGACAATATGCACTCGCCCGGCCCTCCAAGCCGACGAGCGGGGTTGGTCACTCCCAATAGCGCTATTCACATTTCCCCGTTGTGCAAACCCGCACATTCATGGTTCCCCCCGGGACTTCCAAAGATCGTGTAGTACACAATAGAAACCCATAGTATGACAGTAGTTACCAAATAATAGTTTTAACACATGTTTTCTCCCCCCGAAAGTATGAAACCAGTTTAAAAGAGGGGCCGTAAACTCACCTTAAGTTGCGTTACTCCTTAACCCGAGTAAACTCAGCTGCTATGCTAGTCCCGTAAAGCGGCGACCTAACATATGACAGTTACAAGTACTTAGATTAATAACCCGCAGGTTAATTAGTCCCTAGATGTCCAGACCATAACCCAGTTCGTTTGAAAACACCGTGACTGTTTAACTGACCCAAAGTACAAGACTCGACATCCCATTGGTGACCCGAGACTCCCCGTGTTATGTTTACGCTCTCAAACAGACAATCATGCAATCACACTTAACATACGTTAACGCACAACAAGTTATAGCACATAGTTCACGTATCACCGAATTACATCCAAACATATGTTACCAAGTTATTATATATGTTACGGGGTTCCTAGCATGTTACTACATGTCAAATCGGGTCTCGGAATGCTAATTTACGCTTACAGCAGCAGTACACGCGATTAGGAAAAGTCAACTAGCATTTAGGTTGGTCAACTAGCATTTAGGAAAGCTAATCGCATGAATTACTAGCATTTAGGGCTATACCACATGTAACTACTAGCATTTAGGGCTATACCACATGTAAAACTAGCATTTAGGGCTATACCACATGTAAAACTAGCATTTAGGGCTATACCACATGTAAAACTAGCATTTAGGGCTATACCACATGTAAAAACTAGCAATTAGGGCTACTCGCATGAACAAACTAGCGATTAGGCCCTAATCGCATGAAAAACTGGCGATTAGCAATCCTAATCGCCTGTAACCTTGCTGTTCCAGTTTTTCGCGCGTTTAACGCTCCAAATCAGATCCAGAACGTGTGTAACTACCCAATATCATCCCAAACACTATCCTAAACATGTTTCAACCAAAACCCTTCGTTTTGCCTCGTATTTTCAGCCCTGCATGCAATCATGTAATCCAAACACCATTCACATAGCATGCAACATCACCTTAACATGCATAACAATAACCCTAATAATCAATTACTCAGATATTATCATCATAACATTAATATTATTGTGATTTAACCTAATAACATGTTAATCCATCATTATGAATCATAAAAACCCTAGCTTTCTAATCATAAACACCCATAACACATGTATACTAGTTAGAATCCGATTAACAACCCTTATTAACGATTTTCAGAAAGCTTTTTCGTTTTAGAACAGGTCTGGACCATTAGGGATTGATTAAAAACGTTTATAAAGATTCATGGATGGAAACCAAACCTTAGGATTATGAAAGAACGATGGATTATGCTTGAATCCTTGTGTTTTGATCAAAAATCGCGTTCCAGAGGTTGTGTGTGTTGTGGCAGGTTATGGGACGACTAGGGTTTGTATAATGAAGTTTATGAGGTCAAGTATGGTATTTATAGTCGTTTTTAGTCGTCCAGCCCGTAACACGCGATTATGCAGCTTTACACGCGATTAGGAATCCTAATCGCATGAACAGTAATGCATTTGGGCCTAATCGCATGAACAGTCATGCAATTGGCCCCCCAATCGCATGAACAGTCATGCATTTGGGCCTAATTGCATGAACAGTCATGCATTTAGCCCCCTAATCGCCCATAGGGGCTAGTTTCGTGTGTTTTGCGCGTTAAACCCCGTTTTAACATATGTTAACACATATTCACATACCGACAAGTCACATAATGATTGTAAACACATAACACTTGTAAATACACATATTCACACTCGTTCACCAATTCCCGGGACTCGAGACTTGTATGTTCCGTATGCCCTGACGATCCTACAAATCGTCACCGTTTGTACACTTGGTTAAGGACCGACATCTAATGAACCTCTAGACCAACATCCAATGATCCTCTAGACTAAACCGATAGTTCCCGAACCATAACCCGACTTAACTAACCCAGTTAAGTACAATATACGCATGACTCGCTAAGGTAGACTTTCATCTAGACAACGTTGTTAACCAGAATTTGCCGGGTGTCACATCATCCCCACGTTAAAAGAATTTTCGTCCCAAAAATTGCACAAGTACCAAAAGAACAAAAGAAATAATGAAGGGAATAAACAAAAGATAGAAACCAAAAGAGAGATTTACCCGAGTTGTCACATCATCCCCACGTTAAAAGGAATCTCGCCCCGAGATTCATTCAGCTGCAGAAGAGACATATCTCGACTCGAACGCTTCCTTAGGAAAGAGGTGAGGATATTTAGACTTCATCTGATCCTCCCGTTCCCACGTATACTCTGGTCCCCGGTTCGAGTTCCACCGAACCTTAACGATACGAATCTTGCTGTGACGTAGGCTACGAATCTTGTAATCAAGGATCTCCACAGGTTCTTCCACAATCCGAAGACGATCATCAACCTTGATCTCTTCTAGTGGAACGATGAGGGACTCGTCAGCCAGACACTTCTTCAAGTTTGACACATGGAAGACGTTATGTACGTTACCGAGCTCCGTCGGTAAATCAAGACGATATGCCACCGGCCCAATCCGTTCCAGGATCGTAAATGGGCCGACATACCGCGGATTGAGTTTGCCACGCTTCCCAAAGCGTATGACGCCCTTCCACGGTGAGACTTTTAGAAGTACTTTGTCATTGACTTGGAATTCCAATGGTTTGCGACGCTGATCGGCATAACTCTTTTGCCGGTCCCATGCCGCTGCCAACCGGTTACGAATCTGTACGATCTTTTCCGAAGTTTCGTACACTAGTTCAGGCCCAGTGAGTTGACTCTCACCCACTTCAGCCCAACAAAGAGGAGAACGGCATTTCCGTCCGTACAGTGCCTCGAACGGAGCCGCCTTGATGCTCGTGTGATAACTGTTATTGTACGAGAATTCTACTAACGGTAGATGAGCTTCCCAACCCTTGCCAAAATCGATCACACATGCCCGCAGCATGTCTTCTAAAGTTTGAATCGTGCGCTCACTCTGACCGTCAGTCTGTGGATGATAAGCCGTACTCATGTCTAGTTGGGTACCCAAAGCCTTGTGCAAAGACTTCCAGAAGTGAGAAGTAAAATGGGAGTCACGATCCGAGATAATAGAAACTGGCACCCCGTGCTTAGAAACAACTTCCTTCAAGTAAAGACGAGCCAAACGATCCATGGTGTCGGTCTCCTTAATAGCAAGAAAATGGGCTGATTTCGTCAACCGGTCGACAATCACCCATATCTTGTCATTCCCGCTTGGTGATTTAGGAAGTTGTGTGACAAAATCCATAGTAATCCGTTCCCATTTCCATTTCGGAATTTCAGGTTGTTGTAAGAGACCCGACGGTTTCTGGTATTCTACCTTGACCTTAGCACAGGTCAAGCATTTGCTCACGTATGAGGCTATGTCCGACCTCATGTTTGGCCACCAGTAAAGCACTTTCAGATCTTGGTACATCTTATCCGAACCAGGATGAATAGAATACCGGGACTTATGAGCTTCATCAAGGACAAGCTCCCGTAGTCCCCCGAATAAAGGAACCCATATGCGTTCTGCGAAGTAGTGCAGGCCATCAGGCCTTCGCTCGAGGTGCTTGTCGGCACCGTGCATAGTTTCAGCTTTAAGGTTTTCCTCCTTCAAAGCTTCCAACTGAGCAGAACGGAGTTGATCAGGTAGTGATGAATGAACGGTGAGCTGCAACGCCCGAACGCGACGAGGTTTAGTCGATTCCTTCCTGCTCAAGGCGTCTGCTACAACATTCGCCTTGCCAGGATGGTACTTAATGGCACAATCATAGTCGTTCAGGAGTTCAATCCAACGACGCTGTCGTATGTTCAAGTGTTGTTGGTCGAAAATATGTTGGAGACTCTTGTGATCGGTGTAGATGGTGCATTTGGTACCGTACAAGTAATGTCTCCAAATTTTCAACGCGAAAACCACTGCACCCAATTCCAAGTCATGGGTGGTGTAGTTCTTCTCGTGCACCTTGAGTTGACGAGAAGCATACGCAATCACTTTCTCGCGTTGCATCAACACGCAACCGAGACCATGAATAGAAGCATCACAGTAAACAACAAAATCATCAGGGCCCTCAGGTAAAGACAAAATAGGAGCAGAACACAGTTTAGACTTCAGTTCTTCAAACGCTGACTCTTGTGGTTCACCCCAGTCGAATTTCCTATCCTTCTGCGTGAGAGTGGTCAGGGGTTGAGCGATCTTCGAGAACCCCTGAATGAAACGACGATAGTAGCCCGCAAGGCCTAGGAATTGCCGCACCTCAGTTGGCGTCTTTGGTGCTTCCCAGTCCTTGATCGCTTCGATCTTAGCTGGATCGACATGAATTCCTAGTTCATTAACCACATGTCCTAGGAACTGAACTTCGCGTAACCAAAAGTCACACTTTGAGAACTTGGCGTAAAGTTGTTCCCGTCGCAAGAGTTCCAAAACTAACCGCAGATGTTCCTCGTGTTCGGTCTCGTTCTTGGAGTAGATCAGAATGTCATCAATAAACACAATGACGAACTTGTCAAGATATGTTTTGCAAACGCGGTTCATCAAGTCCATGAAAACCGCCGGTGCGTTCGTGAGACCGAAAGGCATGACCAAGAATTCGAAGTGGCCATAACGTGTTCGAAAGGCAGTCTTTGCAACGTCAGCTTCCCTTACCCGCAACTGGTGATAACCGGACCTCAAGTCGATCTTGGAATAATAACTAGACCCCTGGAGCTGGTCGAATAGATCATCAATACGTGGAAGAGGATAACGGTTCTTGACGGTCAATTTGTTCAGTTCTCTGTAGTCCACACACAATCGGAAACTTCCATCCTTCTTCTTAACAAATAGAATCGGGGCTCCCCAAGGGGAAGAACTTGGTCTGATGAAACCCGTGTCCAAGAGTTCCTGTAACTGACTAGACAATTCCTGCATCTCGGGAGGTGCAAGACGGTAGGGGGCCCGAGCAATAGGAGCAGCCCCTGGTACGAGATCAATACCGAACTCAACTTGACGATGAGGAGGAAGACCAGATAAATCATCGGGAAAAACATCAGGAAACTCGCGTACCACCGGAATGTCGTCGATCTTCTTCTCATCACTAGAGGAAACAGATAAAAGCGCCAAAACGGCTGGATAACCCTTTCGAAGACACTTAAGGGCTTTCATGCTAGAGATGATGTTTAGCGGAACACCACCCTTGATACCGTACACAGAAAGGAATTCTCCATCAGGGAGAGGAATCCGAATAACCTTATCGTAACAGACAATCTCCGCGCGATACAAAGATAACCAATCCATTCCTACCACAACGTCAAAACTACCCAATGGTACCGGCATAAGGTCGATGGGGAACGATAAACCCGACAACTCTAATTGACACTCCCGAAGGACACTAGTAGCTTCAATCTTTTTACCGTCAGCCAACTCAATAATATACTTGGTCTCTAATGATACGGGTACTACATCTAGCAGTCGACTAACATCCATGGATACAAAACTCTTGTCGGCACCAGAATCAAATAACACACTAACAGAACGATTATTGAGAAGGAACGTACCGGTAACTGTGTCAGGGTCCTGTCTAGCCTCAGCGGCTCCAATGACGAAGGCACGTGCATTTCTGCCGCCGCCCCCGTTGTTCCCATTACCGTTGTTTCCACCCTGCTTCAGTTTTGGGCAATCCTTCTTGTAATGCCCAGTGTCACCACAGTTGTAGCATCCTTGTTTTCCTGTAGTCCCCTGAGTAGTCGGAGCTGAGTTAGTAGTCGGGGCCTGGGTCGATGGAAGTGTAGCCCGACAATCCTTAGCAAAATGCCCAACTCGCTGGCAGCGATGACAACGGTTACTGTCGCAGTTCCCTTGATGATGACGTCCACACTTGTTACATTTGGGCAGTTTCCCCGCATAACCACCCTGCTTGTTACCCGAAGAAGAAGAACCCCCATTATCAAACCTCTTACCCTGCTGTGTTGGCCCAGATCCTTTCCCGTCATTTTCCCACTTGCGCTTGTTGTTCTCTGGGGCCTTAGCAGTCGAACCCTTCGCAGGCAAAATACCCTCATTCACCTTTAAGTTGGTCATCCTATGAGCCGATCGAACCACCTCTGCGTATGTAGGATGATTTCCCGCAGCCACTAATCCTGCAATTTCCGGTACTAACCCCGAGACATAGTGTTCAATCCTACGGTATTCTGGCACATGCAGATCGGGACACAGCACTGCCAACTCATTCCGCCTCACAGTATACTTCTCAATTTCCGACCCAGTCATCTTGAGGTTCCACACCTCGTGCTCCAGCTTCTGTACCTCTTCCCTCGGGCAATACTCACGCTTCAGCAACTGCACAAAATTCTCCCATGGCATAGCATATGCCTCCCCAATACCCATGTTCTGGGTGATGCCATTCCACCAAGTCAATGCCACATCTTGGAATAACGCAGCAGCATACTTAACCCGATCTTCTGGGAGACAGTTACACATCAGAAATACTGACTCCACTTTCTCCAACCACCTAAGCAAGCTCACCGCACCCTCAGTGCCAGAGAATTCCTGGGGCTTACAATCCCGGAACATCTTGTAGGTACACATCGGTGGGGGTGGGTCAACAGGACCACCTGAAATGAAACGTATGAGAAACCACGAATAATGTAAACAAGGTTCACCAATGAGGCAAAGAAAATGGATAAATCAACTTACCACTACCGTTGTGCCCTAGCTGAAAGGCAGCTTGGAGCAAGTTGTTCAGATCAGCCTGCGATAGGTTAATACCTCCACCACGACCACCAGCACCACCGCGACCACCACCACGTCCACCATTGCGACCACCTCCACGTCCTCCTCGTACTCCAGACATGATTCTGGCAGAAAGAACGAGAAAATTTAGTTTCGCAGAAAAAGATAACCACTAATGTTCACAAGATCAAAGCTAGATCCAATCCAGGACTATCCCTTCAAACCCAGAGTTCACCAGGGCTTCCATGCATTTCGGTTTATGATTTTGTGTGCACCCAAAATGATAAACCGCTCTACATGGTCCTCCAAGTGTTCTCCTAGTTCAAAGTTCAAATCACCGAACATAGACTCTTAGCTACACACCGTAATACTACGGTAGTTTATGGCAAGTGTTTCTATTGGAGTATGAAAGGGAGATGTCCGAGCCTTGGACAAATCTCAAGAGTACACGATTTACTCCAATATACTACCCCGCCTAGAAAGTACGTAACCCGACCTAAGATAGAACGGATGATGTGACGTAGAAAGACCAACAATTTAGAGACACCCCGACAAGAACATACGTAAACCACCTTAATGTTTAGTACCATGTGATCGTCTAGTGTGTGCGACTCGGCTATAGACTAGACTCTACATGCAGTCCTAGTTCACTATAACCATTGGCTCTGATACCAATCTGTCACACCCTCAAAATCCACTTGCGGAGTTTTACCGCGAGGCGCATGACAAACCAGGATCCAAACCAACGATCACAATAAACAAGTCTAAATGAATATAAATGCAATTTCAAAACATAGTTTAAAATCCCATTTACAGCGGAAGCTTATTCAAAACAGTATCTCAACAATGAAACAATAGTTCAACGTTTATAAGACCATGCAACCCTAGTTAGACGCCGTGCAGACGCGTGCGCCCTAGTCCAGTCGTGCTACCTTAGCGACCTGAGAAAACATGTAAAAGTTTACGTCAGCACAAAAATGCTGGTGAGTTTACAGGTTTTGTATCCAAGTACCAAGTCAACCTGTCCATACTATAACAAATCGAAAACCAGTATACGCTAGCTAGGCATACGTTTTGTTACTACCACGATTGGAAAACCATTACTAACTCGAATACCAGATGTTGTGCCCGAAAAGTAAACCAGTTGTTCCTGTTGTTCCTGTTTGAGACAATATGCACTCGCCCGGCCCTCCAAGCCGACGAGCGGGGTTGGTCACTCCCAATAGCGCTATTCACATTTCCCCGTTGTGCAAACCCGCACATTCATGGTTCCCCCCGGGACTTCCAAAGATCGTGTAGTACACAATAGAAACCCATAGTATGACAGTAGTTACCAAATAATAGTTTTAACACATGTTTTCTCCCCCGAAAGTATGAAACCAGTTTAAAAGAGGGGCCGTAAACTCACCTTAAGTTGCGTTACTCCTTAACCCGAGTAAACTCAGCTGCTATGCTAGTCCCGTAAAGCGGCGACCTAACATATGACAGTTACAAGTACTTAGACTAATAACCCGCAGGTTAATTAGTCCCTAGATGTCCAGACCATAACCCAGTTCGTTTGAAAACACCGTGACTGTTTAACTGACCCAAAGTACAAGACTCGACATCCCATTGGTGACCCGAGACTCCCCGTGTTATGTTTACGCTCTCAAACAGACAATCATGCAATCACACTTAACATACGTTAACGCACAACAAGTTATAGCACATAGTCACGTATCACCAAATTACATCCAAACATATGTTACCAAGTTATTATATATGTTACGGGGTTCCTAGCATGTTACTACATGTCAAATCGGGTCTCGGAATGCTAATTTACGCTTACAGCAGCAGTACACGCGATTAGGAAAAGTCAACTAGCATTTAGGTTGGTCAACTAGCATTTAGGAAAGCTAATCGCATGAATTACTAGCATTTAGGGCTATACCACATGTAACTACTAGCATTTAGGGCTATACCACATGTAAAACTAGCATTTAGGGCTATACCACATGTAAAACTAGCATTTAGGGCTATACCACATGTAAAACTAGCATTTAGGGCTATGCCACATGTAAAAACTAGCAATTAGGGC
This sequence comes from Ambrosia trifida, assembly GCA_028751855.1. Taxonomy (NCBI): domain Eukaryota; kingdom Viridiplantae; phylum Streptophyta; class Magnoliopsida; order Asterales; family Asteraceae; genus Ambrosia; species Ambrosia trifida. The sequence continues at coordinate 101,292,267 of CM054125.1, read as the reverse complement.
TACTCGCATGAACAAACTAGCGATTAGGCCCTAATCGCATGAAAAACTGGCGATTAGCAATCCTAATCGCCTGTAACCTTGCTGTTCCAGTTTTTCGCGCGTTTAACGCTCCAAATCAGATCCAGAACGTGTGTAACTACCCAATATCATCCCAAACACTATCCTAAACATGTTTCAACCAAAACCCTTCATTTTGCCTCGTATTTTCAGCCCTGCATGCAATCATGTAATCCAAACACCATTCACATAGCATGCAACATCACCTTAACATGCATAACAATAACCCTAATAATCAATTACTCAGATATTATCATCATAACATTAATATTATTCTGATTTAACCTAATAACATGTTAATCCATCATTATGAATCATAAAAACCCTAGCTTTCTAATCATAAACACCCATAACACATGTATACTAGTTAGAATCCGATTAACAACCCTTATTAACGATTTTCAGAAAGCTTTATCGTTTTAGAACAGGTCTGGACCATTAGGGATTGATTAAAAACGTTTATAAAGATTCATGGATGGAAACCAAACCTTAGGATTATGAAAGAACGATGGATTATGCTTGAATCCTTGTGTTTTGATCAAAAATCGCGTTCCAGAGGTTGTGTGTGTGTTGTGGCAGGTTATGGGACGACTAGGGTTTGTATAATGAAGTTTATGAGGTCAAGTATGGTATTTATAGTCGTTTTTAGTCGTCCAGCCCGTAACACGCGATTATGCAGCTTTACACGCGATTAGGAATCCTAATCGCATGAACAGTAATGCATTTGGGCCTAATCGCATGAACAGTCATGCAATTGGCCCCCCAATCGCATGAATAGTCATGCATTTGGGCCTAATTGCATGAACATTCATGCATTTAGCCCCCTAATCGCCCATAGGGGCTAGTTTCGTGTGTTTTGTGCGTTAAACCCCGTTTTAACATATGTTAACACATATTCACATACCGACAAGTCACATAATGATTGTAAACACATAACACTTGTAAATACACATATTCACACTCGTTCACCAATTCCCGGGACTCGAGACTTGTATGTTCCGTATGCCCTGACGATCCTACAAATCGTCACCGTTTGTACACTTGGTTAAGGACCGACATCTAATGAACCTCTAGACCAACATCCAATGATCCTCTAGACTAAACCGATAGTTCCCGAACCATAACCCGACTTAACTAACCCAGTTAAGTACAATATACGCGTGACTCGCTAAGGTAGACTTTCATCTAGACAACGTTGTTAACCAGAATTTGCCGGGTGTCACAAATACCAATCACACTACCATTGTTTACCCATTTGTGAAATCTCTAGTATTCAATTGTTGAAACCCTAGTGTGATCTTTTTAACTAACTTGTTTACAAACATCATTACTTTTTATTCTTATAATTTCTATTTAAGTCTTAGTATAATAAACAAAAACTTTCCAATCAAATTCTTAAATGAACAAAGCACAACCTTCATAATTTTTCTAGCACCTTCATAAATAATACCGTTTAATCAACTAAGCAATATTCACCAACCACACGCTCCTTGGATTGATACCCTATTTACTCTATCTACCTAGGTTAATTAGGTTTTGCATGACCCGTAACGACCGGTTCATCAGTTAGGAATTGAGAATTCTGTCCTATTAGTCTAAGGGTAGATCCAGTGATGGGGAGTAATCATCTTGAAGGGGCTAAAGTAGGGATAAGAAGTAGGATGGAAATAGAGAACAGAAACAAGTAGAGTTGTAAATAAGAGGAGCAAGTGCTGGTTAAAATCATAGGGTTATAGACTAGATTATTTTTCTAATAACCTAATTCCCTATAACTTGGCTCTGATACCAATCTATAACACCCCAACCGATGGCGGAAACATCGAGGTGCCACGTAGTGATGATTGTTCAATAGGTCATGGTACTAAATGAAAGTTGAATAATATTAAACGATTTACAATTTGTCTTACAAGTAATGATTACAAAAGTTGATTAATATAAACTAGGTCCAAAGCTCCTATGTGTTCCAAGACTTGTACAACTTCCAAGAGAAAATAAAACATGAAACATGTTAAGTTGGAAAGATAGGGGGGTCAACTATAAATAGTTAGTGAGAATACATAGGTTTTGCATGTAACTCAAAATAGTGTTATGTATAGCAATCACAGTTGAGATATAACAATGAGTAATGAAAGAGTATAAGTCCGACATGTAACAATGCGTCTTTTGTACAATCAAACCTTGTGTCGACTGAGACCTAACTCGCAAGTTAGTAAAAGTGTAACTGTTTCGATCATCCCTGAATTTATGCGCGGGGGGATGGGTTTGTCTGACCTATAGCGCTATAATCTAAACATGCGGCTTGATCAATGTTAATGATTGCACTGTGTCTTTTTGTTACAGTCAAATGAATCCACAAGTTTCAACATAATGAGAATGAGTAATTGCTATTGTATCAAAAATATTTCAACATGTTTCACCCAAAAAAATGTAAACAGTAAAAAGGCGCTATGTAAACTCACCTTAGCACAAGTATTGAATCCTTTGAAATAGTCTAAATGTGGCACAAACGATTCCAAGTATTACCCTAAGTTCAAGGCAATAATATAAGTGTTGGGAAAGTCTAAATTTTCTAGTCTAGAGGTATTTTAGGGTTCCTAATTTGGGGATTGATAATCATTTATTAATTAATTTAAAAAAATTGTTAGTTAAATAACAATTAAAGAATTTAAGAAATTAAATAAATAAAGAGGATTTTTGTAAGATCTTGATCAATGGTGGTTGTACTAAAATATTATAGTGTGACAATAATTTTTATAAAATTATTTTCATAATTAAAGTGTATATATATAATATAACTTATTAATCAAATCATGTTAAAATATTCAAAAATATTAAATTTCATAAATTTTTGGTTATAAAATTATATTCCAGATCTAGATTAATAAAAATAATTTATGTAAAATTTTGGTGCAAAAATGATGAAAATGAATTTATTATGATTAAAATAGAATAAATTGATTAAAAATCATTAATAAATCTTTTTCTAGAATTATTTATTTATAAATAAACTTGTAATATTTAATATATATATTAAATAAAAGAATTTTCAGAGAATAAAAAATATAAAATAAATTTTATTGCTTATATATCTTAAAATAAATTTTATAGAATTTATAAATCAACTTTGATATTTTAAAAGATAATAACAAAAGATACAAAAGAAAAATGGTTTAAAAAAAGGCTTGAGGTTTGTGGGAATCGAACCCGGGCCTCTGGCCGGTTCAATATCTTAGATCACAAGCCTAGACCAACTGGTCTAGACCCTGAGAACGAAAACATTTGGATTCGATTATATGTATAAGTTGTTTAGGTTAGATCAGAATTATTAGAAATAAAAATAAGTGTGTGTGCCTGGGTTCGAACTCCAGTGCACAGTCGCCCCAAACATTTAACACAAGACTCCCAACCATCTGATCTACAGATCAGTTGGTTGTTTTATTTGACACAGAAACCCTTTTATACAATAACAGTGTGATATCATCTTCCCCAAATTATAAACCTTAGACCAAACCCGATTCAAATAATCACAAATATGATCATGATTGCCTAAATGATGTTAGGGATTTTGTTCCAATTTCTAAAACATCCCCGAAACATAGAAAAAAACGAGGCTTGCAAGTTTTAATCGATAGTGAATTGATGGTGGTGGTGTCGACGGCTCCAAGAGAAAAAAAATACTTCAATTCGTTGACATGAAATGATATGGAATGATGAATTGGGTACAGAGAAGGCCGAAAATGGGGTCTAGGTTGGAATGCTCAAGTCGATTGATCTTATGATTTAGATTTAAATGATTTTGATTAGCGGTCAGACGAACACGTTTTGACTTTTAAAATAGGAAACGGAATGGTAGTAAGATGAGCGTGATTCAAGCACAGACCTAGTCGACTTTACTTGATTGGGTTTTGGAAATGGTTAATTGCATTAATATCCCGTAATTGAGACTTGATTGATATTTGGTCGAATATTTAACTTGTTCGAACATGGGTCAGACACATGTTGAGGGTAACATTGTTTGGGTTATTGGGTGTGGCTCTTATTGAAAAGTTTTCTTTATGTTATAATATCTCATTTATATAATAAGGTTTATAAACTATATACATTTTCAAATCCAAAAATGTTTATATGGTTTTTTTTTAAATAATAATAATAAATATTTTTTTTCATCTAATAGGAATTTATGAGAGTATTTTGGAAAAGAAAAAAAACGGACATACGTAATATTGTACATAATGAATCAGAGTGGAACACAAATAAAAAAAATGGATAACATGAACATATACAAGAATTTTTTTTTTTTTAGAAAAACATTTTGGGGAAAATGCATAATGTTACAAGGAGCCTAACCCACATTATTATGTATTCCATAATATTCACCTCCTCTATCTGATGTAACAATTTTAATTTAACTATCTAATTGTTTTTCAACTTTAGCTTTATAATATTTAAAAGTTGTAGTGATTCATATTTTTGCTTAATGAGATTCAAGTACATATAGCGGGAATAATCATCAATAAAAGTGATAAATGCAGTATGTTAAGTTATTCCAGCGATGGGGTAAGGGCCACTAATGTCAGTGTGAAAGAGTTCTAATAAATTAGAGCTCCTAGTGGCACGTTTCTTATTCGCTGATGTCATTTTACCCATAAGGCATTTGACACATGTTCCAAAATCATTGAAATCGAGAGGAGGTAAGATCCATACTTCACGAGTCGAGTTAAGCATTCTCGTGAGATGTGGCCTAAACTTTGATGCCACAACATTGATGAAGTTTCTAAGTCTCGTTTTTATTTCTTCTTTGTTAGTGATTCATTAATATTATATGATAACAAAGACTTGGAAAAATCATCATCTAGTTCTAGCTTCTGGAGACCACCACCATCCAAAAAACCATAACCAAACCTTTGAGAACCATAAAAAAATAGTAAGTTTGCCATGACCTGGGAAACATCAAAACCATCCATGTCTAACTTTGTCCCCGATACAAGATTCCAAGTAATCTATGGAATATATAAGGTATCATAAAGTTTGAATTGGAACTGGGAGCGGTGGTTTTCGCTCACAAAATCTGGAGACACTACCTCTACGGAACGAAGTGCACAATTTTCACTGATCACAAGAGTCTCCAGCATATATTTGATCAGAAGGTGCTGAACATACGACAACGTCGCTGGGTTGAACTTTTGAACGATTATGACTGTGCCATCAAGTATCATCCAGGGAAGGCTAACGTAGTAGCTGATGCCCTCAGTCGAAAGGAAACGAAACCCAAAAGAGTGCGAGCCTTGCAACTCACCATTCATTCTAATCTTCCTGATAAGATACGTGAAGCACAGGGTGAAGCATTGAAGGAAGAAAACATCGGGCTTGAGATCCTACATGGTGCTGATAAGCACTTGGAACTGAAAACAGATGGTCTGCAGTACTTCATGGATCGAGTCTGGATACCACGAGTTGGGGATCTCAGACAACTGGTGCTTGATGAAGCACATACCTCTCGCTATTCGGTGCATCCTGGTTCGGACAAGATGTACCAAGATCTTAAGACTCCTTACTGATGGCCAAACCTAAAAGCTGAGATAGCCACTTATGTTAGTAAGTGCTTGACTTGTGCGAAGGTTAAGATTGAATATCAGAAACCTTCAGGCCTACTCCAGCAACCAGAAATCCCTATGGATTTCATCACAAAGCTTCCTAGAACGCCAACGGGCCATAACATGATTTGGGTTATCGTGGATCGTTTAACCAAATCGGCACACTTTATGGCAATAAAGGAAACGGACTCATTCGAGAAGCTGGCGAACTTATACATCAAGGAGATAGCCTCTAGGCATGGGGTGCCTACTTCCATTATATCTGATCGCGATGGGCGATTCACTTCTCGTTTCTGGACTACTCTCCAAGATGCTCTAGGAACTTGTCTTGATATGAGCACAACCTATCACCCACAGACGGATGGACAAAGTGAACGTACCATCCAAACATTAGAGGATCTGCTACGAGCGTGCGTGGTGGACTTTGGTAATAACTGGGATAAGTACTTGCCCTTAATCGAATTCTCTTACAACAACAGTTACCACACTTCGATACAGTGTGCGCCTTTTGAGGCACTTTACGGGCGCAAGTGTAGGTCTCCCATCTGTTGGACTGAGGTTGGGGATAGCCAACTAACAGGTACCGAACTCGTGCACGAAACTTCTGATAAGATAGTGCAAATTAGAAACCGGATGGCTGTTGCTCGGGATCGACAGAAAAGCTACGCTGTTAGGCGTAGGAAACCTTTTGGAGTTCCAGGTTGGGGACAAGATTCTATTAAAGATGTCACCTGGAAGGGGTGATACGCTTTGGAAAACGGGGAAGTTGAACCCATGATACGTTGGACCATTCGGGATTGTCAAAAGGATTGGTCCGGTAGCTTACAGGTTAAAACCTGCCTAATGAACTTAATGGGGTACACGATGTACTCCACGTACCAAATATAAAGAAAGGCCTGTTGAATACAACACTGAGGGCGCCACTGGAGGAGATCCAGGTGGACGGACGGCTACGGTTCATGGATGAACCAGTGGAGATTCTTGAGCGGGGCGTCAAGAAACTCAAACAAAACACCATACCTATTCTTAAGGTAAGATGGAATTCCCGTCTAGGACCGAAATATGCGTGGGAGCGCAGAGATCGAATGCGGCTCAAATATCCACACCTCTTTTCTGAACTTGAACCTGAACATAGATCGAACACTAAACATAAAGCAGCTCGCTCAAAGTGAATTTCGGGGCGAAATTCCTTTCAACTTGGGGATGATGTGACATCCGGGAACCAAGCACACATTTTTATAGCTGGCTTTATTGTTTACTTGCTGAATTTCGGGACGAAATTCTTTTCAACTTGGGGATGATGTGACACCCCGCATTTTCAGGTTAATACTTTTACTGAACTCTAGTTAACTTACATGTTCTTACATGGCTAGATACTTAACTAGGGTTAGTTAAGTAGGTTTAACATATGTTAGAAGATGTTAACATATGTTATAATTAGGAAAATCCTTGTTAAACACACACACTAGTCCTGTATCCCAAACGTTGGTGAATTATGTGGCATACATAATAATAATACGTACAATTAAATTATGGTGAACGTGAAGTACGTGCTTATGTGAATTACATGTTTTTGTGAATTATTGCCTAACTGAAAGATAATACGTAAATTATGTAAATTACGTGCACAACATGATTAATATGTTATGCAATAATAAAAACAATGGCTTTTATACAATTTAGAATGGTTAATAATATTGGGTCCGGTATTAGGCTAGAACATGGTTAACGGGTCAAGTTAATGGACTAGAAGGGCCCTAATACTAATTGCTTGGGGAACAAGCAAAGCCCCCTTATAATTAGGAGGCAAGGAAAAGATAAAACCCTACCTCCTTGTCCCTTCTTTGCGCCGTGCGAACCCCCACCCCCATCCCATCTTGGTTTTTCAAGCAATCAAGTAATCCTTCACCTAATCAAGCTAGTTCGGGTTTGATTTCAAGGCCCTAGGGAGTTTAATCCTTCGCAAGGTATACATTCTTATGATTTTTGATGAATTATAATGATTGAAAAACTTTAAAAACCCTAAAAATAATGGATATAGAATCGCATGCATGTATGTATAGGGATTCTTGAACGTTCTTGATGATTTGATGATGATTTGATGATGATTGTTATTAGTAACCATGCTTAGGGTTTTCACATGATAACATATGTGTTTTGCTATGATTAATATGGTGTTTAATCAGTACTATAGGTGTTATACATGTATTAGGGATGTTCATGAAAAATTAGGGTTTGTAGATTACTTGGGATGCAAGTTTAAGATTCTGGCAGATTCGGTTGAACGTTTTGTAGGGGCTGTAATGGGTTGGTAAATTGATTGTTTTGATGATTTCTTTGCATGATTGTAATGTACAAGGTCTTAGCTTCTCATAATGGGCAAAACCATCGGATTTGGACATCGTTTGAGTCGTTTTTAGAATTTTAATTGATTAGGGGTCATATCAGATTTTCGGATTTGTAAATTGGGTTAACTTTAAATGGTCATAACTTGAGATTTACAAGGAGTTAGGTTATGAAATTTTTACAGTAGGTCAATATTGGAAAACTAGAGCTTTTCCAAGTGGATTCATCTCGTTTGGATGAATACACAATTTTTGAGAAGTTTTCTACTAAACTGACCTGTTGAGGAAATTTTCTGAACATAGCTGTGTTGTACGAATTTGCATAATTTTTGTGTTTGGAATTAAGACACAAAAAAAATAGGTATTGTCAAGTGAATCCCAAATAAAATTCAGTAAAAATTTGGGACTATAATTCATTGGTTAAGTATTTTAAATAAATTGTTTTTCACAGCGCACAATCTGTCCTAAAAACGCAGATTGTGTACGGGGTCTTTAGGTGACTATTTAGAGTTCTATGTGGTATGTAATTGACATGTGTTGATGCGTTTTGCGACTAAGGATTGGATATACAATATTAACATGTGTTAGTGATGGCCGAAGGTAAATATGTATGGGCGAAGGTAGACAAGAATGGGCGAAGGTAGATGATAAAGGGGCGAAGGAAGAATGGACTTGATCATGAAGACACATTCGACCACCTGAAGTGGGCGAATGTGGAAAAAGCTCACATTCGACCAGTTGAAACGGGCGAATGTGCAGTGCCTATATATAGTTTTTGTGTTTTTGATAATGTAAGAGAGTTGTCATTTTGTGTCCAGGTTCAGTTCAGGTTCAGAGGTGTTTTTGAGAAATAGTGTGTGTGTTCTAGATTAACATAAACTGATTGTAAACGATTATTTGAATGAAGTTTAGTTTTCATTCAAAAAATTTTCAAATTTTCTTCAATACCAGACCTTGTTGCTCGTTTTTCTTATGATTCATTGATTTGTTCCCTGACCATTACTGATCATTTTGAGACAACATTTACAGGTATTGGATTGATGATCTGCACAGAATCATCGTGTTTATCACCGGACCTAGGGTTTCACAATTAATGGTCTTAGAGTCTGTTTTATGGGTTAATTTTGATCGCATTTCATTCCACATAAGTTTTAGGGGGAGATATATGCAGGAATTAGTGTTTAACATTGTTTAAATTGATTAAATGTGTGATTGAACATAGTTAAACCTAATTCACCTTTAAAAACTGATGTAGAATGAAATAAATGGACAATTGGTGATGAACGAGTGATAATCGGCCAATATAGGACACATTTGAATCAGTTTTAGTGTTTAAAAACAAATTTGGCAAAAATTTAAATTTTGGGGGAAAATCATTTCACCTTCGGTTCAAAAACCGGGCGAAGGTGAAACTGGTTTGGACGAATGTACATTCAAACTGGACGAATGTGATTTTTAATCAGAACATTTTCATTTTCGACCATATATTTTCACATTCGACCAGATTTACTCACATTCGACCAGTTCAAAATGGGCGAATGTGCAGTTTATTTGGACCAAAATTTTATAATTTTGTCGTTTTTGTATTTTGACGTGTTTCATTGATTTTTATGTGCAGATGGCTGATCAACCCGAGAACGTTGAAACACCAGCAGTCAATGTGGAAACTCCAGCTGAGATTACAGTTCCAGATCCAGTGCCAGAAGCTGAAACGTCTGTTCCGAGCAGTTGGCCGTTTGAAAGATCGCACAACTGTTGCGCTTATCTCGGAGATGTTGAGAAAAATACGGAGTTTACCGGGATTATAGAATTTCTGAAGAGGAGCAGGATTGTTCATGCTTTAGCCACACCAACCATTATATACAAAGACATCATTGAAGATTTTTATCAGAATGCGAAGTATGACTACTGGGAGAATCAGACGATCATCAAGAGCAAGATTCAGGATATGGATATGTTCTTGACTGAAGCTGACATTCGGGAAGCTTTACAGATTAAGTTTGAAGATAGTGAAGATCCCAGGGAGTTGTCGTGGACTGAGCAAAAAGCATGTTTCTTACGAATGAAATACAAAGGTCCAATCACTGACGGATCTATGTATAAAGGGAAGCTGGGAGTGTAGTACAAGTATTTTGCACATGTTCTTATTCATGTTTTTGGATGTGTGAGTGGTGGTTATGACGTCATGAGAAGGAGTTTGAGTTCATTAATGGTTGCGTTGACACTCAACAAACCATTTAATGTTTCTGGGATGATTCTTGATCATATGCTGGAGATGCTGAAGGGAATGAAGAATAAGAAGTTTATGTTGTATCCGAGATTTCTGATGATGATCTTTGACTACAAGTATCCTATGCTGAAAAAGGATCCGACTATGATCCTAGGTCAAGATCATATGAACATTAGAACCTTGATGAGGATGAAGGGTTACAAAGGTGTGCCTGATAGTGAGAAGCCACCTAACAGGAGATTATTTGGTGCTTTGGCTCGTCCGGATTATACTGATCCTGGCAAGAACAAAGCAAGACATGATGATAGTGACTCGGACAATGATGATCCCTTAGTGTATGTTGATTCAAGCACTAAGCGGAAACGGCAAGTAGTTAATCCTGGAGCCAAAGGGAAGGGCAAGGGAAAGGCTGTGGATCAGGGAAGCACTAAGCAACAAGTGGCTAGAAAGAAATCGACGGCGAAGAAAGGATCGGGTTTGGTGGATGAAGAGTCGGTAGATTCAGAAGAGACTGAGGTTGATGAGCAGTGGGATTCTGATGATGAGAATGTGAGGACCACCAAACGTAAGGCCACTATGGTTGGTGAGTCTGAATCCTTAAACCAGTCGATAGAAGAAGCTGAGAGAAGAAAGAAATTGGTAGAAGATGAGGGTCTAGGTGTTGACCTAGCTGAATTGAGTGTTGGAGATACTGTAGTGGTGAATTTGCCCAGAAAGACAAAGAAGCAAAAGACTATGGCCAAGAAATCAAGTGTAAAAGAACTGAGGGAGAAAGAGTTAGCTCAGTTATTGAAAGGTAAAAGATTACCTGATGCTGGTACACCATCTAAGCTATCTTCACCTGTTGCCAAAAAGCAGAAGAAAACGAAAGAGGCAGAGACTTTACCAATCGATCAATTCAATATCGATATGGATAAAGTGCTCGATATGTTTAGAAAGCCTCAGAAGGAGAAAGTAGTTGAAGTCGAGCCATCTAGATCAAAGTCAAAGAAAGTAACTGTGGATGACGATGTTATGAAGCAAGTGAATAAGAAGATGGAAGACATGATGAAGATGTTGGTTGCTCAACAAGCTGAGATTGCTAAGTTCAAGCAGAATGAGGAGAAGATGCTTCAGATTGTGGTTGCTTCGAAATCTAATCAGGATGATATAAATGAGAAGATTAAGATGATTGAAGCAAAGAATGAGAAGCTTGAAAGAAAGTGTGAAAGAAACAAGAGCAAAATCAAACTGATTAAGGCTGACAACAAAGAACTAAAAAAGGAAAACAAACGCCTTAGTAATTTGATTGAAGAGCTTTATAGCAGGGCACCCCAGTTGAAAGAGGGTGAAGAAGATGAAGAAGAAGATGAACAAAAAGTTGATTATGAGTATTCTGAATCTGAGAAAGAAGAAGATGATGATGAGGATAATGATGAATCGGAGAAAAGCGATGATGATAATGATGATGATGATGACAATAATGATGATGATGATGGTGCTGAAGGTACTGGGAAAAAGCAAGGTGATGAGTTTAGCAGTGGAAGTGATCATGATGGAGGAGATGATACTTCTAGATTTAGTTATGAGAAGAGAACACCAAAGAAGAAAGATACTGGAGAATCAAGTTCCAAGAAGAAAGGAGAGAACGTTGATTCGGATGAAAGTATTTTCTGGAACGAGAAGGTGAGATCTTTGTCTGATGATGCCAAACAGCTGTATAAGAATATGTTGGAAAAGAGAGAGTGGACCATTGAGTTCACAGGATGCTTCGCTGAAATATTCCAGACTGATGACTTAAGATATGAGTTGGAATATGAAGATCCAGATCTTGAAGAAGGGGAATTACCTGCATCTGTGGCAAAAGAGATACTAGATGGTCTTGCACAGAGGGTAGGTAAAACGTTTGAGGAGTTTATGATGGATGAATCGATTCCTGATATTCCTGAAAAGGATATGGGAAGTCATTCAGATGATGTGCAGACTCCAGAGAACAATGAAGTGGAGGTAGAAGATATAACTCATGAAGAGTTTCCCCAATATTTCAGACAAGATGATGAAAATGAAGTATTTCCTGACTTCACTGAGATACCAAATAAGTCAGCGAAACAGAAAGCAAAGAAAAGGAGTGAAGAGTTTGTTGAGAAGGTATTTGGTACTGAAAAGAAAGATTCTTCTAACCAGTCTGATGAGTTGAAGAATTATATGAAGAAATTGAAGGAAATGGATGAGAACCGACCAAAGCCTGAAGCTCAAGGTAACTTTTATCGATTTCATAATGCCAAGTTCAAAGGCAGAGCTCTCGGGTGGACTTACTTAGGCAGACTGAAGTGTATTGCTGCAAAATGGGAAACCGGAATTCTGTCCTTCAACAGATTCTGTGACTTGCTTACTCTACCGTACTGGGCGATTAGAGACTTATGCAGATTCCCAATGTCAGGTGCCGAAGTAAATGGATCACATGTCGGTTGGTGCGCAGATAAATTGGTTTGGGAAAGTCGTACGAGATGGAACAGGTTCAAGCCTCAATATCCCAGAAGAAAAGTGCATAGGGATATTGATCCACAAACCAATATGAAGCGTGTTACTTTGATTTATAAAGCACCTAATGTGATGAGGAAGGTACCGTTGATGCCGATGCCACAGCATTTCAGTGCTGATTTCATCGTTTGGTATTATGATTGGAGAAAGGCAGAAGCGGTGATCGTGTTGAGAGATGGAAAGGATAAATACAAGCATGTTCATGTATTTGATCCTATGTGGTTGATTAATTGCACATTTGAAGACATCATCATGTTGTTCTACAATCCGATCTACTATGAACCTAATGACTTTGCTCAAGCGAGAAAGTATACGCAAGTGGTTGGAGTTTGTTTTGCGTATGACATCAATGCAGGAAGTAACTTGGAGGGTAAACTTGGCAAGACAGTGAAGATAGCCAATGTGTCTAAGCCTGTGAAGAAAACATTTGAGCCGCCAATGACTACTGAGCAGAAGAAACAGCTCAGAATCAAGTTGATGAACAAGACAATGGACCAACAGAGAAAACTATCCAATCAATAGTCGAGGGGGAGTTTGTTGATGCGTTTTGCGAATAAGGATTGGATATACATAATTAACACATGTTAAAGCTTGGCCGAAGGTAAATATGTATGGGCGAAGGTAGACAAGAATGGGCGAAGGTAGATGATAAAGGGGCGAAGGAAGAATGGACTTGATCATGAAGACACATTCGACCACCTGAAGTGGGCGAATGTGGAAAAAGCTCACATTCGACCAGTTGAAACGGGCGAATGTGCAGTGCCTATATATAGTTTTTGTGTTTTTGATAATGCAAGAGAGTTGTCATTTTGTGTTCAGGTTCAGATCAGGTTCAGAGGTGTTTTTGAGAAATATTGTGTGTGTTCTAGATTAACATAAACTGATTGTAAATGTTTTTTGAATGAAGTTAATCTATGAAATGATATTGAAAATGATCTTGATTGTGTCGTGATTTGTATTTTATCAATTTGTTCAGAACTAGGGTTTCCGCACCTAGTTTTGTGACTTGTATGATCATATAATCCTGTTTTAGCTAAAATCCAACGCTCACAAAGTGGTATCAGAGCCTAGAGGATCATACAACAACAAATTTGATAAGATCAGAGCTGATTTGGACATGTTTTTGACATAAAATCATCTGTTTTTACATAAACATTGTTTCTAAGAGTTTTTGATCGATTTAAAGGTGAATTTGTGGTCGAATTCAAGTTTTCCAAGACTTAAAGTTGTTCCAAATCAATTCCGAAACATAACCTGATTGAGATCATTCAAATCCATGAACTTTTGAAAATCTGAGATCAGAATAACCGTTTTTCAAACAATAACCGTTTTTCAAAAATGAGATCTGACTGTTTTGGGCGAACCTGGAACCTGATCTGAGTTGAGTGGTCGAAAGTGTTAAAAAGTGGGCGAACCTGAGTAGTTTTTGGGCGAACCTGGAATTTTCTTGTTGAATTTTTCACTTTCGGGTAGAAATTTCCACATTCGACCGTTTCTGTTTTGGGCGAAAGTGGAAAAGTATTAGTCTGTGTTTACATTCTGGTTAAGTCTACGTTCGGGTGTTACTGTTTGGGCGAACTAAGGATCAGAAGGGACGAAAGTGAGAAAGTTTGGACGAAGGTGTTTAAGTTTGGACGAACCAAGTGAATTTCGGGCGAACCTAGGATTTTTGTTGAAAATTTTTCTAAGTGTTGAGATTTTCAGATTGAGATCATGTGGCGTTTTCAAACTACTCCGGGATCAGCAACAACACAACCACAACAGCAGACGATGGACCCATGGACAGTGGCAGCGCAAAAGACGAACACACAGTCTTCACAACCACTTAACTACATGACAACGACGAGCACGATGCCTCAAAGTGTAGCACATCCGGCACTACAATCTGATTACTGGGGAGTAGCTGCAGCGGCGGTAAATACTCAAACCACTAATGCTATTTCTACTTTGATTAAAGATTTGTCTACAGGGAGTGGAACTCGGCCACCAAAGCTCATGGATATGCAAGAGTATAATCAGTGGCATACCATGTTCAAGATCCATTTGGAAGGCATGGGAGTAGAAGGAGCAGAGGCTTGGAGCATGATTGTTAAAGGTTACACAGCACCGATTCTGGAGAATACAGGTGAAATGATTCCTTTGGAAAGCTTAACTGAGGACGAAAAGAAGAAATATGTGGTAGAGAAGAAGGCGTTTTCCCAACTGACACAGGCAATCACAAGTGATCTGTTGCATCAGTTTGGAACATGTACTACATCAAAGCAGCTTTGGGATAAGCTGAAGAGGAAGCATGATGGTAATGAAAAGACCAGGAGTCTGAGAATGGAGGAATTGGTCAAAGAGTTTGAGAATTTTTCTTTTATTAATAATGAAACTTTAAAAGAACTAACTCCGAGATATATGCATTTGTTGTCTGAATTGTCTAGTTATGGTGTACAGATTCCAATGACTAAGCAGGTGGATAAGTTTGCAGATGCTTTACCACCACAATGGGATCAGCATGTGGAAGTACTGAGAGAGAAGGATGCTTATCAATTCTGGACCATTTCAGAGTTTATCGAAAAGCTGGAGAACAAAGAGTTGGAGGATAGGAGGAAAGCTAGAAGGTCACAGATTCCTCAGAATCCCAGTCTGTATTTTGGAGGCACTTCAGTTCCAGCTGGAAACTCGAGCTCAGGAAGCGTTGCACCACATGTTGCATGTATTTCTAATGTCATGGAATCATCAAAACCAACCACCAACTACACACCACCACAATACAATTCCTACTCACAACCATCATATACACCACCACAATATAATTCCTACATTTCACCAATCTCTCCAATGCAACAAGCAAGTTTTTACACCGCTAATCAATCACAACAACCAGTAAACCAAGTTACTCAACATAAACAACAACCGGTGGTTTTGGATACATCTAACTTGGGAAATGTGACTGTGGAGGTTGCTCAGCAACACATTGCATTAGTCTCAGCAATGGTTTCATCCTACAATGGGTTGGTTGCTAGTCAGATTGGGAACAACAACTTAACCAACGAAGACTACGCACAGATAGACAAGGAAGAGATGGAACTCATTGACATTCAATGGGCTTTTGCGAGTATAATGAGAAGAGCAACAGAGTTCATTGAGAAAACTGGAAGGACTAACTTGGCAACTTCTCCCAACACAACCTATGGATTCAACAAGGAGAAGGTTACGTGTTTTAATTGTGGAGAAAAAGGACACTTCAAAAGGAAATGCACCCAGCCACCTAAACAGGGTAATCGAAACCCTTTCAATGCAAATTACCAGAACCGTCAACAAAACCAAGTTTCTTACCAAAATAACAACAACTACCAAAACCGAAACTTTAACAACCAAAACAGACAACCAAACACTCAAAACCAGATTCAAAACCAATCTCCTAATCACACAAACCGAACAGTTGTACCTATTACTACACCTAATGAGACTCAACAGAATGCGAGTCAGAACCAAGCTTTGGTGACTCAACAGGATGAGAGGTTTGACTGGTCGGGTATGCAAATAGGAGTTGAGGAAGTGACTACTGGTGGGAATGTGGCATGTGTTGCTTATCAGGTTGATATGGAAGAGTCGGTGGTAGTTGATGAGAAGAAAGAAACGGAGGAGAGTGAAAGTGATGATTCTGAGACTGAGATGGAAGTGAAGAGTGAACCTGTTGAGGTTAAGGCTGAGGAAAAGAGTTCAGGAATGGTGATTGATTCAGTTTCTGATGTTCCCGAAGAGTGTAGATCAGTTTATTCAGATTCTGAGAGCGAATCAGACACAGAGGCAAGTGTTGATTCTTTAGATGATGATATTGATCAGTTGCTGGCAGAAGCTGACTTTTTGATGACGAGGAAGTCGTGTATCGCTGATGATGCTTTCACTAAGATTGACTACTCCAAGTTTTTCACTGGAAAGGAAGCTCATTTTGCGTTGATGGCCATGACTGAACCGCCAAAACCTGTAAGTTCTGAATCTAGAACTGATGTTAAGAGTGATAAATATTGTGGAACATGTGATAGATTGACTGAGGAGAATAAACAACTCCGAATTTCACGTGATAGTGCTATTCAGAACAGTCAATCTACTCGCAAAGAGTTGAATGCTTTCAACAAAGTATTAGATGGCTATAAAAAGGACATTTCCGACTTGAAAAATACTTTGTCATTGAAACAATTGGCCATAAACAACTATATCAATGAAATTGAAAACACCAAGTTGGAAATGGCAGCCATAAAATGCTTTGCTAAAAAGGTTAACAAGAAGTTGGAAAGTTATAAGAATGTTGCTTATGTGGTAGATCATATCATTGATGATAACACCACCAATTACAAGTCTGTACCATCTCCGGTTCTTTTTGAAAATCATAACTATCACCAAGTTATACCGGAGAGTTCGGTAAAATCAGACTCATCATCAGAAATGGAATCTAATACCTCGAGTATTGGTGATCCATATTCCGATGTGAGACCGATTTTGGGCTTGAACAATGAGGGTGTTTATGCTGAGAGTGATAATTCAGACTCAGAAAATGATGATACTGGTAGTGATCAATCTGTTAATGAATGTGAGATTCCAAAAGAAAATTACATCATTACCACTGAACCAGTGTCACCATCTGATCATGTTCATCCGATGGCAAATGCTAATCGTGATAAAAAGTCTGAAAAGATTGATGTTAAGAAAGATAATGGTGTTAAGAATGTGGTCAAACAGAATGAGCTGAATGAACAAAGTGATAAACCTGTTAAAGTGTTTTATCGGATGGAAGGATCCGATAAGATCATTTCTGATGAGGAATTTCCGATAAAAAACGTTAACTATTCTAAACTTGATAAAATCTGGCAAGAAAGCACAATATGGTTTCCAAAACATGAGAGAACCAATGAAATTCCACCAGAAATCTTAAAGAAATTGTTTTCAGAAGTTCCTCAAGAACCAAAGGTCCATGTCACCGAGTTCATTCGACCAAATGATAAAGCAAATGGTTTTCATGAGCCCTCTTACTCGAAAGGACCACTTCCTGAGAGTTTAAGAAATCAACAGTATAATGATCAATTTCCTGTTAGATCATTTGCTTCACCAAATGCTCATTATGTGTTTGAGGAATATAGAAAATGCTTTAAATGTGGAGAACGCGGGCATTTACTTGCTCAGTGTCCATATGTAAGGCACAAAAGACATGAAGTTGAGGTTAGGAATTCCATGAGAAAGCCGATTGATCATTATGTCCCACCACATAGACGAGTTGTTCCTCAACAACAACAATTTTATAATCAAAACAATTTTCAAATGAGGAATAACCGTCCATTTCAATATGATCAAAGGAATCGGATTGCAATGGAACAATCTTGGAGAAAACCTGTGGTGAACACAACAGCTGATAGACAAAAGGTTCCACAAAAACCAATTGTCAAGTCAAATGTTGGACCTAAGTCTGTTAACTCAGATAAGGTTGCCAAGAAAGTTACTTTTGGTAACAATGTTCAGAAACCAATTGAGAAACCAAAATCTCAAATTCGTATTCTCAAAAGGTCTGAACAATCTTGGACACCTAATGGTACTCCAGGAGCTTCTACTTCGAAGGTGAGTGAGAAAAATGAAAGTGTTTTGAACAATCAGAAAAAGATTGGTTCAAAACAGAAAATTGTTGAAAAAGTTGTTGAGGATGTTTCTTTGAAATCCAATGTTCAAAGGCCCAAGACTCAGGCTTGGGTCCCCCGAAAGAACTAAATGTTTACTTTTTGTGTGCAAGGAGCTTCAGCTGGCCCTATTAGCAGTCTCTGGATTGTTGATAGTGGAGCTTCAGGCCACATGACGGGGGATTTGGCGTTGCTGTTTGATGTGAAGAATATTAATGGAGGATATGTCGCGTTCGCGGGTAATAAAGGAGGTTATATCACGATGGAAGGAAGCGTGAGTAATGGGATTGTGACTTTCGAGCGGATTTCTTATGTCAAGCAGATAGACTATAATCTGTTGAGCGTCAGTCAAATATGCGATAAACAATTTTCTGTGCATTTTGATGACAAATCCTGCTATATTCTTAAACCGGGCTTCAAAATTCCAAAGGAGTGGGTTATGTTGATGGCACCTCGAGTCAACAATCTTTATATTCTTGATATGTCCAAGGCGATGACATCACAGGGACAGATAACATGCTTTCTATCCAAGGCGACCGAAAAAGAATCGATAATGTGGCACCGCAGAATGGGGCACATTCATCTGAGGAAAATGAATTAGTTAGTGAGAAATGGACTTGTCGATGGAGTAAACGTGAAACATTTCCATCTAAACGACAAGTGTGTGAGCTGTATGAAAGGCAAACAACACAAACAGTCCCATAAAGTGAAGAAAGTTAACTCTGTTGAGATGCCGCTTGAGCGATTGCACATGGACCTTTTTGGACCGGTCAAACGCAAAAGTCATCTTGGAGAGCTTTATTGTTTAGTTGTCACTGATGACTATTCAAGATTTTCATGGGTGATGTGTTTGAAGAACAAAAGTGACACCTTTACCAATCTACAAGTTCTGTTCACTCGACTGGAGAATATCTACAATTTGAAGATAAAAAGGATCAGGAGTGACAACGGGACGGAGTTCAAAAATGCAAAGATGGATGAACTTTGTGAAAGCAAAGGGATTCATCATGAATATTCGGCTCCGTATACCCCGCAACAGAACGGTGTTGCTGAAAGAAAGAATAGGACTCTAATTGAGGCGGCTCGAACAATGCTCGCTGATTCAAATCTTCCGGTAATGTTCTGGAATGAGGCGATTTATGCAGCAAATTATACGTTAAATCGGGTTTTAACAGTGAAGAAGTTTGGAAAAACATCTTATGAGCTGTTACACCGACGAAAGCCCAATTTAGAGTATCTAGAACCATTTGGGGCGCCATGCACGATGTTGAATCCAGGCGAGAAGTTTAGTCCTAAAGCTGAGGAGGGATATTTTGTTGGATATGCAACCCCGCTTAAACGGGTATTCAACAAGAGAACTCGTCAAGTGGAGGATTGGGCTAACGTGGAAGTTCAACGATACACACAAAATTTGCAAGGCACGGGCCCTGATTGGATGTTTGATTACAAAGATTTCTTTGAATCATTCAACCTAGATAGCCTGGTTGAAGAAGCTGTTATCAGATTACTTTACGAGTGTGAAAACGCGGCAACTTCACCGTTGATGCGTCCAATCACAGTAAACCCCCCACCAGCTTCTAATGATACTAGTGCTCCTATACAAGAAGAAGAGATGTTTCAAGAAGCTTCAACTTCATTAGACACTTCAGAATCTGAAGATGAACAATTTGAAGAAGCCGTTCTTGAACATGCAGAAGACTTAGAAGAGCAAACTGTGAACCCAACTCCAAATCCAGATGTTGCTTCATCGTCTAACAAGGGTCATGATCAGGATGCTGTAGAGAATTTGACTGCTCAGACGGGAGTGATTGTACCTGTTAATCCGGAATCTCGGATTCATCGTATTCACCCGTTGGAGCAAGTTATCGGTGATCCTGGTAGTGGTGTTATGACCAGAGGGCAGCTAAAAAGCGTTAATTCGCCAGAGAGTTTTGGTGCTTTAGCATTGTATGCCAAAATTCAGAAATCTGGTAGCCAAAATGATTGGTCGTTTGCATGTTATGTGTCGCAGGTAGAGCCAAGGACATACAAAGACGCTTTGAATGAAGATGCCTGGGTTGAGGCAATGCAGGAGAAGTTATTGCAATTCCAGAAATTGGGAGTCTGGACGCTAACAGATTTGCCGCCGGGAAGAAAGAAAATAGGCACTAAGTGGGTGTTTAAGTGCAAAAAGGATGATCGTGGAGTTATTGTTCGCAACAAAGCCAGATTGGTTGTGCAGGGTTTCCATCAAATCGAAGGAATTGATTACAACGAAATCTATGCACCAGTAGCACGAATTGAAGCTATTCGGATGTTCCTTGCGTTTGCTTCATATAAGAAATTCAAAGTCTATCAAATGGACGTCAAGAGCGCATTTTTGTACGGTAAAGTCAAGGAGGAGGTTTATGTCGGGCAGCCACCAGGCTTTGAGGACCCAATCCACCGGGACAAGGTCTACGTGCTGAACAAAGCTTTATATGGTTTGCACCAAGCTCCAAGACAGTGGTACGAGGAGCTAAGTACATACCTCATCTCCAAAGGATTCAAGCGCGGCCTCGTCGATTGCACCCTCTTTACGAAGAAGACGGGAGATGACTTGCTTCTAGTACAGATTTACGTTGATGATATTATATTTGGTTCAACTAACGAACTTTTGTGCAGGGAATTTGAAACTGTTATGCAGGAGAAGTTCGAAATGAGCGCTATGGGGGAAATGCAGTTTTTCCTCGGCTTACAGGTGGATCAAAGACCCGACGGGATCTTCATTCACCAGACGAAATACGTAGCCGACATCTTGAGCCGATTCCAGATGGAGGATTCTAAGCCGATGGATACCCCGATTCAACCCAATCACGGGATTGGAGTGGACGCTAAGGGGGAGCTGACAGACCCATTTACATACAGAGCAATCATCGGATCTTTGATGTATTTGACAGCGTCTCGACCAGATATTATGTATGCAACGTGTCTCTGTGCCCGCTATCAATCGAAGCCGAAACAAAGTCATCTGACGGCGGTCAAGCGTATCCTTCGATATCTGAAGGGTTGTCCATCAAAAGGACTTTGGTACCCTAATGATGATGATTTTGATTTTATTGCTTTTAGTGATGCAGACTGGGGCGGCTGTGACAAAGACAGCAAATCCACCACAGTTGGTTGCCAGTTTTTAGGGAGCAGGTTAATTACCTGGCAATGCAAGAAACAGACTTCCGTCGCACTGTCTACATGTGAAGCCGAGTACATTTCAGCCTCGAGTTGCTGTTCGCAAGTGCTCTGGATCCAACAACAGATGGTCGATTACGGTTTGCAGTTTCTTAAAACCCCTATACACTGTGACAACGAAGCCGCAATTGCATTAACTAAAAATACTGAAAATCATTCTAAAGCGAAACATATCCGGATTAAATATCATTTTATCCGTGATTGTTACGCTAAGGAATTGATAGATATGGTCAAAATCCATACTGACTACCAACGTGCAGACTTGTTTACAAAAGCTTTTGACAGATCCCGCTTTGAATATCTTTTGAAAGTAAACAATATAAAGGAAAAACAGGACTAATCGGCTCCTCGGTTTATCGTTTTTTAATTTTTAGTTTTAGTTCTAAATTTTTGCTAATTGGGAATTTCTCTTTGCTAATTGGGAATTTCTCTTTACTATCATAATCCTCAAAGAAGTTGATGCTTTCGAGGGGGTTGTTTAATCCTCAAAGAAGTTGATGCTTTCAAGTGGATTGTTTCTTTCAAATTTTTTTGTTTTTGTTTTTCAGAAAAATTAAAAACCCAAAAATATGTTCTTTATTTTAGGGGGAGTCATTTTATCAGAAAAACCAAAAACATTGAAAAAAAATTTCAAAATACCTAAAAATTAGAAAAACCCAAAATGATTTCCTGGATAAAAAGAGGAAATGATAGTACATCAGTGGGGATCTGACACAGGCTAAAGAATTGTATAGTTTTATGTGACGTATGTTGATTACGTGTGATATGCTGATAGGCTTCGTAGACTAAATATTGCGTGCATTAGTGATACAAACATAACAAACTACGCGTTTGTGGCTGAACACCTCATGGGCATATGGTCTTAGTACCGTAATTTCGTTTGACAGGGTGTTTGTACAAAACTCGGAGGTTTAGGGTCGTTATGTTATTAGTTGTCTGGGGATAGCCTATCTGATCTTCTGCTGTAAGTCATTACGGACCTAGATCAGACAGGATGTCTTTATAAAAGAGCTTTATGCCAAATCCTAAAGTTACCGAATTGAGGAACTTTTCATGTTATATGATGATCAAAGATTATCTATAATATCGTATTGATCATTGATGCAAATCATGATTAATATCAGTCCTCAACCTGGTATGGTGCATATGTTACTTTGCTGCATTAATTTGCTGACCTGTATACCTCTATGCATTATATCTTGTACAATTACAGACGACGAAAGCATAATCACGCTTTACAATGAGTCTTTGTGCAAATTACTTCTTGATACGGGAGTATGTCGTGTGTGTGGGAACCACAATGTGTTAGTCTAATACATCTAATTCGTATCATTTTAAAGCATTGTGTAATTGTCTGCATGTGAGCTTATGTGGACAACAATATCAGCAATTGTCGTGTCACATATTGTTTCTAATGATAATATTAAAACAGATCAACGCTGTGTTCAGATTTTTCAGAAAACTGATATGATCCTCTTTCCGGAAATCACAAAATGTTTACTGCTTTCATTTACTTTGATGCATTTTACTTTGTCGCATTTTACTTTTATTGTCAAAAAGATACAAAATCCAAAAAGATTTTAGGTGTGTTTTGATAAAAATTTCAGAAAATCCAAAAGATTTGCATTTCTGCTTTATTTTTGATAACCGGGGATGCTTGATGGTCAATTTCTGAGATTTGATAACACCATCTGGGCTTTGTATCATTCAAAATGTGAAAATTTGAGTTTTGAAAGTTTAACGGATTGAAAAATGTTGAACGGGATTCGAATTCGTGATTTGGCGAAATTTTCAGATTTTTCCATTTCACATTCGCCCCTTAAATGGGTCGAATGTGGAAAAATCATCATATTCGACCGTTTTGATTATGGGCGAATGTGGACTTTTTCACTTCCGGGTGTAAATTCCACTTCCGGGTACATTTTCACCTTCGGGTCTTTACAAAGGGGCGAAGGTGGCATGGTTTTTACATTCGTGCCATTCACTTGGGGCGAATGTGGACTTAACCCACATTCGTCCACAACAAACGGGCGAACGTGGCTGCTTATATATAAGCCATTTCAGGTTCGATCCCCATCATTCAAAATTTTTCAAACTTTCTTCAATACCAGACCTTGTTGCTCGTTTTTCTTATGATTCATTGATTTGTTCCCTGACCATTACTGATCATTTTGAGACAACATTTACAGGTATTGGATTGATGATCTGCACAGAATCATCGTGTTTATCACCGGACCTAGGGTTTCACAATTAATGGTCTTAGAGTCTGTTTTATGGGTTAATTTTGATCGCATTTCATTCCACATAAGTTTTAGGGGGAGATATATGCAGGAATTAGTGTTTAACATTGTTTAAATTGATTAAATGTGTGATTGAACATAGTTAAACCTAATTCACCTTTAAAAACTGATGTAGAATGAAATAAATGGACAATTGGTGATGAACGAGTGATAATCGGCCAATATAGGACACATTTGAATCAGTTTTAGTGTTTAAAAACAAATTTGGCAAAAATTTAAATTTTGGGGGAAAATCATTTCACCTTCGGTTCAAAAACCGGGCGAAGGTGAAACTGGTTTGGACGAATGTACATTCAAACTGGACGAATGTGATTTTTAATCAGAACATTTTCATTTTCGACCATATATTTTCACATTCGACCAGATTTACTCACATTCGACCAGTTCAAAATGGGCGAATGTGCAGTTTATTTGGACCAAAATTTTATAATTTTGTCGTTTTTGTATTTTGACGTGTTTCATTGATTTTTATGTGCAGATGGCTGATCAACCCGAGAACGTTGAAACACCAGCAGTCAATGTGGAAACTCCAGCTGAGATTACAGTTCCAGATCCAGTGCCAGAAGCTGAAACGTCTGTTCCGAGCAGTTGGCCGTTTGAAAGATCGCACAACTGTTGCGCTTATCTCGGAGATGTTGAGAAAAATACGGAGTTTACCGGGATTATAGAATTTCTGAAGAGGAGCAGGATTGTTCATGCTTTAGCCACACCAACCATTATATACAAAGACATCATTGAAGATTTTTATCAGAATGCGAAGTATGACTACTGGGAGAATCAGACGATCATCAAGAGCAAGATTCAGGATATGGATATGTTCTTGACTGAAGCTGACATTCGGGAAGCTTTACAGATTAAGTTTGAAGATAGTGAAGATCCCAGGGAGTTGTCGTGGACTGAGCAAAAAGCATGTTTCTTACGAATGAAATACAAAGGTCCAATCACTGACGGATCTATGTATAAAGGGAAGCTGGGAGTGCAGTACAAGTATTTTGCACATGTTCTTATTCATGTTTTTGGATGTGTGAGTGGTGGTTATGACGTCATGAGAAGGAGTTTGAGTTCATTAATGGTTGCGTTGACACTCAACAAACCATTTAATGTTTCTGGGATGATTCTTGATCATATGCTGGAGATGCTGAAGGGAATGAAGAATAAGAAGTTTATGTTGTATCCGAGATTTCTGATGATGATCTTTGACTACAAGTATCCTATGCTGAAAAAGGATCCGACTATGATCCTAGGTCAAGATCATATGAACATTAGAACCTTGATGAGGATGAAGGGTTACAAAGGTGTGCCTGATAGTGAGAAGCCACCTAACAGGAGATTATTTGGTGCTTTGGCTCGTCCGGATTATACTGATCCTGGCAAGAACAAAGCAAGACATGATGATAGTGACTCGGACAATGATGATCCCTTAGTGTATGTTGATTCAAGCACTAAGCGGAAACGGCAAGTAGTTAATCCTGGAGCCAAAGGGAAGGGCAAGGGAAAGGCTGTGGATCAGGGAAGCACTAAGCAACAAGTGGTTAGAAAGAAATCGACGGCGAAGAAAGGATCAGGTTTGGTGGATGAAGAGTCGGTAGATTCAGAAGAGACTGAGGTTGATGAGCAGTGGGATTCTGATGATGAGAATGTGAGGACCACCAAACGTAAGGCCACTATGGTTGGTGAGTCTGAATCTTTGAACCAGTCGATAGAAGAAGCTGAGAGAAGAAAGAAATCGGTAGAAGATGAGGGTCTAGGTGTTGACCTAGCAGAACTGAGTGTTGGAGATACTGTAGTGGTGAATTTGCCCAGAAAGACAAAGAAGCAAAAGACTATGGCCAAGAAATCAAGTGTAAAAGAACTGAGGGAGAAAGAGTTAGCTCAGTTATTGAAAGGTAAAAGATTACCTGATGCTGGTACACCATCTAAGCTATCTTCACCTGTTGCCAAAAAGCAGAAGAAAACGAAAGAGGCAGAGACTTTACCAATCGATCAATTCAATATCGATATGGATAAAGTGCTCGATATGTTTAGAAAGCCTCAGAAGGAGAAAGTAGTTGAAGTCGAGCCATCTAGATCAAAGTCAAAGAAAGTAACTGTGGATGACGATGTTATGAAGCAAGTGAATAAGAAGATGGAAGACATGATGAAGATGTTGGTTGCTCAACAAGCTGAGATTGCTAAGTTCAAGCAGAATGAGGAGAAGATGCTTCAGATTGTGGTTGCTTCGAAATCTAATCAGGATGATATAAATGAGAAGATTAAGATGATTGAAGCTAAGAATGAGAAGCTTGAAAGAAAGTGTGAAAGAAACAAGAGCAAAATCAAATTGATTAAGGCTGATAACAAAGAACTAAAGAAGGAAAACAAACGCCTTAGTAATTTGATTGAAGAGCTTTATAGCAGGGCACCCCAGTTGAAAGAGGGTGAAGAAGATGAAGAAGAAGATGAACAGAAAGTTGATTATGAGTATTCTGAATCTGAGAAAGAAGAAGATGATGATGAGGATAATGATGAATCGGAGAAAAGTGATGATGATAATGATGATGATGATGACAATAATGATGATGATGATGGTGCTGAAGGTGCTGGGAAAAAGCAAGGTGATGAGTTTAGCAGTGGAAGTGATCATGATGGAGGAGATGATACTTCTAGATTCAGTTATGAGAAGAGAACACCAAAGAAGAAAGATACTGGAGAATCAAGTTCCAAGAAGAAAGGTGAGAACGTTGATTCGGATGAAAGTATTTTCTGGAACGAGAAGGTGAGATCTTTGTCTGATGATGCTAAACAGCTGTATAAGAATATGTTGGAAAAGAGAGAGTGGACCATTGAGTTCACAGGATGCTTCGCTGAAATATTCCAGACTGATGACTTAAGATACGAGTTGGAATATGAAGATCCAGATCTTGAAGAAGGGGAATTACCTGCATCTGTAGCAAAAGAAATACTAGATGGTCTTGCACAGAGGGTAGGGAAAACGTTTGAGAAGTTTATGATGGATGAATCGATTCCTGATATTCCTGAAAAGGATATGGGAAGTCATTCAGATGATGTGCAGACTCCAGAGAACAATGAAGTGGAGGTAGAAGATATAACTCATGAAGAGTTTCCCCAATATTTCAGACAAGATGATGAAAATGAAGTATTTCCTGACTTCACTGAGATACCAAATAAGTCAGCGAAACAGAAAGCTAAGAAAAGGAGTGAAGAGTTTGTTGAGAAGGTATTTGGTACTGAAAAGAAAGATTCTTCTAACCAGTCTGATGAGTTGAAGAATTATATGAAGAAATTGAAGGAAATGGATGAGAACCGACCAAAGCCTGAAGCTCAAGGTAACTTTTATCGATTTCATAATGCCAAGTTCAAAGGCAGAGCTCTCGGGTGGACTTACTTAGGCAGGCTGAAATGTATTGCTGCAAAATGGGAAACCGGAATTCTGTATTTCAACAGATTCTGTGACTTGCTTACCCTACCGTACTGGGCGGTTAGAGACTTATGCAGATTCCCAATGTCAGGTGCCGAAGTAAATGGATCACATGTTGGTTGGTGCGCTGATAAATTGGTTTGGGAAAGTCGTACGAGATGGAACAGATTCAAGCCTCAATATCCCCGTAGAAAAGTGCATAGGGATATTGATCCACAAACCAATATGAAGCGTATTACTTTGATCTATAAAGCACCTAATGTGATGAGAAAGATACCGTTGATGCCAATGCCACAGCATTTTAGTGCTGATTTCATCTTTTGGTACTATGATTGGAGAAAGGCAGAAGCGGTGATCGTGTTGAGAGATGGAAAGGATAAATACAAGCATGTTCATGTATTTGATCCTATGTGGTTGATTAATTGCACATTTGAAGACATCATCATGTTGTTCTACAATCCGATCTACTATGAACCTAATGACTTTGCTCAAGCGAGAAAGTATACGCAAGTGGTTGGAGTTTGTTTTGCGTATGACATCAATGCAGGAAGTAACTTGGAGGGTAAACTTGGCAAGACAGTGAAGATAGCCAATGTGTCTAAGCCTGTGAAGAAAACATTTGAGCCGCCAATGACTACTGAGCAGAAGAAACAGCTCAGAATCAAGTTGATGAACAAGACGATGGACCAACAGAGAAAACTATCCAATCAATAGTCGAGGGGGAGTTTGTTGATGCGTTTTGCGACTAAGGATTGGATATACAATATTAACATGTGTTAGTGATGGCCGAAGGTAAATATGTATGGGCGAAGGTAGACAAGAATGGGCGAAGGTAGATGATAAAGGGGCGAAGGAAGAATGGACTTGATCATGAAGACACATTCGACCACCTGAAGTGGGCGAATGTGGAAAAAGCTCACATTCGACCAGTTGAAACGGGCGAATGTGCAGTGCCTATATATAGTTTTTGTGTTTTTGATAATGTAAGAGAGTTGTCATTTTGTGTCCAGGTTCAGTTCAGGTTCAGAGGTGTTTTTGAGAAATAGTGTGTGTGTTCTAGATTAACATAAACTGATTGTAAACGATTATTTGAATGAAGTTAATCTATGAAATGATATTGAAAATGATCTTGATTGTGTCGTGATTTGTGTTTTATCAATTTGTTCAGAACTAGGGTTTCCGCACCTAGTTTTGTGACTTGTATGATCATATAATCCTGTTTTAGCTAAAATTCAACGCTCACAACATGTACTTGTGTGAAAACTTGTATGAGATGTATTTGATGTATTAAACTGATAATAATCACTATAATCACCAACGGGATACGTAGGACATACTTGAGCATGTAGAGTCATTAGGTGTCACTACACGGTTTTGAACTTTTAAAAGTCTTGGATAAACGAGTTACATGGTGTGTTGGTTACGCACGTATACTCACCTAGTGACATTTGTAATAGGGAGTCGGTAGCACGTTACTATTCGTGGAATTTGGATTTTCACTTGCGACCTAAGGTGAGTTTCACTACTCTTTTTCTCAAAAGCATGCGTCTCAGGTATGAGACACTTTACATAACATTTTCTAGTCCGGTTTGGGACTACTTACACATCCCGGGTTGGGATGCCATGGATCCTTAGGAGGGTCGGTTACTTTGCTAGTTTGCAATTGTGTCCTTGATAAACTAAACCATTTCTATCATCTGTAAGTCCTCACGTACCGAATGAGTTGCCAAGGTTGGCAAGCGGGTTATTAGTTGATAGCGCTATTAGGTCTTACAAACCTCACACCGGCTCGGGGAGCGCGGGCGTGAACTATAACTTAACGAAACTTTATCATTGTGGATAGACAATGATGTCAGGCATGCGGCACACTTATGTGGCTACACGTACATAGCAGTTCGGTATATTCGGTTAGTTATCATGAATGGGTTAGCTACCCTTGACATGCGATGAACTAGTGGTTACACGGTGCGGGGCACCAACATAACTTACTTACTTACGTGGTTTTGAAATCCAGCGCTTTTGCATATTAAATTACTTTACTTTGTGAACTCACCAGCTTTATGTTGACACACGATAGCATGCTTTTGCAGGTTACTAGGAACGGAGCACTATTAGGTCATGCATCATGTCATGGGGTCGTAAACATTATACTATTATGCACTTTAACTATTTATTTGGTTTTGGGCGCGTTGTTTTGGGCAAACTATATTTACTACTTAATTCGCTTCCGCTATATTTTTCATTGGTTTGATTAAACTTAAAAACTTGGTTTTTATAACGAACTAAATGGTTGGGCATTTAGAGTCGTTCATGTGACTTATGGCTATGGGATCCTGGTTTGTCATGCGCCTCGCGGTATAAACCCCGCAGTGGAAATTTGAGGGTGTGACAGATTGGTATCAGAGCCATTGGTTATAGTGAACTAGGACTGCATGTTGAGTCTAGTCTATAATCATCATAGCATAAGTACACTCACAACTTAAGTACACAACTAGCTTTTAGCTACACATATCTACAACATATGATTTCAGGAGATATGTTATCTTCTAGTTCTAGACTTAATTCTTAACACGTCAATGGTGGGAACCTAGGGTTACACCAGGTGGCGCATTACTGGGAGTAGAATCCTAACAAACCTCATGGACGAGGAAACAACAATAGTACTAGGGAGGGAGCCCTTGCGAGCGTTGTGGCGCACGTACACAGGAAGCTGCACGGTGCGCATGACGTGGTACCATTAAATCAACTATGAAGGGATTCGAATGCTGAGACTTATCTTTTGTCACTTAGCAAGGAGACAATTAGTTTCTGTTCCTTGTTACTTGATCCTTCTTACTCCCATTCGTAACACAGATGGGACTGAATTACGCATATAGAACTTATTTCTTACCTTAGTACCTTACGCCTAGTATGAGCGGGCAAACGTATGACTGCATATCCTTGTTTTCTCATGAGCATATGGTAGGTTCAGGGGAACACATTAGATCGGGGCTTGTTACACACACTCTAGGGGAGTTATGTAAAGCCTGCGACGTAGTGCAACATCACAAGGGAAGATGAAACCTACAAATGACTGATAGCCACGATTGGAGGGACGAGTGGTACAGCTTACCACTAAACTGGTTCACATAGGACTAGAGAAGGAGATTGTACGTGATGAGAACCATATAACACTGACACTAAGAAAGAGGAGGAAGAAGGGGAACCTGAGCAGGACGAGCATATGGAAGTGAAGATGAAGGCTCTATTATCTAGTCGGAGCGTGGAGACGATTGGCTCTTACCTTTTTCTTACCTGTATTTTCTTTTCTTTTTCCCTTGTTAACTTAAATAAGACTGAGTTTTTATGATCAACGATAGGGTGGTTGAGGCCCTCACATCTTTCCAAGCCAGTAAAGATCTATTTTGCTAAATCGTTATTTTCCTTTGACTTCCACATTTGAACTTTCTTATTCCTCGAACGCACATGCCACAACAACAACCTGCCATCATATCTTCAAGCCTTTCATTGATAACTCCAACGGAACTGAAGGAGACCGTTTGATTGCTTCAATAGTATAAGTCTCTGCCATGTGCATTTGCCCCAGGCAGGATGGGGTAATGTATGCTACATGCACACTCGATGAGTTACAAATACCTGGAAGGAGAACGTAACACCCTGTGGTGAAATCTAGAAATTTTGTTATATAAAGACGGATGGGTCTGAGATCGACGCCTACACTACCAAGCTACAGGAGATAACCACTATAGGCTCAAATCTATGTAATCTACCTTACAAATGGATCGAACTTTGTACCGAAAGGGTGGGCCCCTCAGATTCGTGGCTTGGCCACTGTAGCTCACCTACAAATCTTTCACTTGACTCGCAAACTCACAGATGAGACTGCCGATCATGGTACTTTTCTGAAGCATGGTGCTTCATTTTCTACAGTTGGTGATAGCAAGAGAACGTGGGATAGTGTGAGGTATAAGTCCTGCAACAGCAACAACCGTAACGGTAGCAACAACAATGGGGTTCGTGGGAAAGCATTCGTGATTGGCATTGGGGAAGCTAGGACTGATAACAATGTCGTGACGAGTATGACACTCTTGCTTTAATCTTATATGATGCGGTGCGGACTATAGTTTTCTCCTATCAAACCGAGTAAACAATTAGGGATGGTTCCTACTCTTCTAGATACCCCATACTCTATTGAACTGGCTGATGGGAAGCCTGTAGAGGTAACCCATATACATCGTGACTGTAAGCTCGAGTAAAACGGGCAATTGTTTGCCATCAACCTCTTACCTATCACCCTAGGTAGCTTCGATCTCGTGGTTGGCATGGACTGGCTGTCCAAGCAACACGCGGAAATTCTCTGTCAGGAGAAAATTGTTCGCATTCCTCTCCCAAGTGGAGAACTTTTATCCATTCAGGGTGATCGAGGTGGTGCCATGGTGGGCATCATCTCCTATCTGAAGGCCCAGAAGTGTATTCGCAAGGGCTGTCCGGCCATTTTGGCTAACATATCTGATGCTCGAGCTGAAACTGAAACTAGAATTGAGGACATCCCAGTGGTCCGAGACTTCCAAGATGTGTTCCCAGAGGAATTACCCGGACTTCCACCCGTTCGTCTAGTGGAGTTCCAGATTGACCTTGCACCTGGAGCAGCGCCAGTTGCACGCGCACCGTACCGTTTAGCACCAGGGGAGCTTCAAGAACTATCTAGCCAACTCCCAGAGCTATTGGATAGGGGTTTCATTAGGCCTAGTTCTTCGCCATGGGGAGCTCCAGTTCTGTTTGTTAAGAAGAAAGATGGGAGCTTTCGCATGTGCATAGATTATCAGTTGAACAAGGTAACGATTAAGAACCGTTATCCTCTGCCTCGTATTGATGATTTATTTGACCAATTGCAAGGGTCGAGCTTCTACTCAAAGATTGACTTGAGGTCAGGATACCATCAGCTGAGAGTCCGAGAAGAGGATGTGGCGAAAACGGCGTTTCGGACCCGTTATGGACATTATGAGTTTTTGGTTATGCCATTTGGGCTAACTAATGCACCAGCGGTGTTCATGGATCTAATGAACCGTGTGTGCAAGCCTTACTTGGACAAATTCGTCATAGTGTTCATAGATGACATATTGATCTATTCCAAGAGTAGGGAGGAGCACGAGCAGCACCTGCGGTTAATCTTGGAACTACTGAGGAATGAGCAGCTGTATGCAAAGTTTTCTAAATGTGATTTTTGGATTCGAGAGGTCCAATTCCTTGGGCATGTGGTCAACGAGGCAGGAATACATGTGGACCCAGCCAAGATTGACGCTATCAAAAAGTGGGAGGCTCCTAGGACCCCTACTAAAGTGCGCCAATTTCTTGGTCTCGCGGGATACTATCACAGATTTATTGAGGGATTTTCTAAGATCGCTCAACCTCTCATCGCCCTAACACAGAAAGGTATTACGTATAAGTGGGGAGATGCCCAAGAATCCGCCTTTCAGCTACTAAAGTCCAAACTTTGCAGTGCATCGATATTATTGTTGCCTGAGTGTACAGAGGACTTTGTAGTATATTGTGATGCGTCTATTGTGCGTACTGATGCAACGTGATAAGGTAATTGCATATGCGTCGCGGCAACTGAAGGTCCATGAGAAGAATTACCGTACTCATGATTTGGAACTGGGAGCGGTGGTTTTCGCTCTCAAAATCTAGAGACACTACCTCTACGGAACGAAGTGCACAATTTTCACTGATCACAAGAGTCTCCAGCATATATTTGATCAGAAGGTGCTGAACATACGGCAACGTCGCTGGGTTGAACTTTTGAACGATTATGACTGTGCCATCAAGTATCATCCAGGGAAGGCTAACGTAGTAGCTGATGCCCTCAGTCGAAAGGAAACGAAACCCAAAAGAGTGCGAGCCTTGCAACTCACCATTCATTCTAATCTTCCTGATAAGATACGTGAAGCACAGGGTGAAGCATTGAAGGAAGAAAACATCAGGCTTGAGATCCTACATGGTGCTGATAAGCACTTGGAACTGAAAACAGATGGTCTGCAGTACTTCATGGATCGAGTCTGGATACCACGAGTTGGGGATCTCAGACAACTGGTGCTTGATGAAGCACATACCTCTCGCTATTCGGTGCATCCTGGTTCGGACAAGATGTACCAAGATCTTAAGACTCCTTACTGATGGCCAAACCTGAAAGCTGAGATAGCCACTTATGTTAGTAAGTGCTTGACTTGTGCGAAGGTTAAGATTGAATATCAGAAACCTTCAGGCCTACTCCAGCAACCAGAAATCCCTATGGATTTCATCACAAAGCTTCCTAGAACGCCAACGGGCCATAACATGATTTAGGTTATCGTGGATCGTTTAACCAAATCGGCACACTTTATGGCAATAAAGGAAACGGACTCATTCGAGAAGCTGGCGAACTTATACATCAAGGAGATAGTCTCTAGGCATGGGGTGCCTACTTCCATTATATCTGATCGCGATGGGCGATTCACTTCTCGTTTCTGGACTACTCTCCAAGATGCTCTAGGAACTCGTCTTGATATGAGCACAGCCTATCACCCACAGACGGATGGACAAAGTGAACATACCATCCAAACATTAGAGGATCTGCTACGAGCGTGCGTGGTGGACTTTGGTAATAACTGGGATAAGCACTTGCCCTTAATCGAATTCTCTTACAACAACAGTTACCACACTTCGATACAGTGTGCGCCTTTTGAGGCACTTTACGGGCGCAAGTGTAGGTCTCCCATCTGTTGGACTGAGGTTGGGGATAGCCAACTAACAGGTACCGAACTCGTGCACGAAACTTCTGATAAGATAGTGCAAATTAGAAACCGGATGGCTGTTGCTCGGGATCGACAGAAAAGCTACGCTGTTAGGCGTAGGAAACCTTTTGGAGTTCCAGGTTGGGGACAAGATTCTATTAAAGATGTCACCTGGAAGGGGTGATACGCTTTGGAAAACGGGGAAGTTGAACCCACGATACGTTGGACCATTCGGGATTGTCAAAAGGATTGGTCCGGTAGCTTACAGGTTAAAACCTGACTAATGAACTTAATGGGGTACACGATGTACTCCACGTACCAAATATAAAGAAAGGCCTATTGAATACAACACTGAGGGCGCCACTGAAGGAGATCCAGGTGGACGGACGGCTACGGTTCATGGATGAACCAGTGGAGATTCTTGAGCGGGGCGTCAAGAAACTCAAACAAAACACCATACCTATTCTTAAGGTAAGATGGAATTCCCGTCTAGGACCGAAATATGCGTGGGAGCGCAGAGATCGAATGCGGCTCAAATATCCACACCTCTTTTCTGAACTTGAACCTGAACATAGATCGAACACTAAACATAAAGCAGCTCGCTCAAAGTGAATTTCGGGGCGAAATTCCTTTCAACTTGGGGATGATGTGACATCCGGGAACCAAACACACATTTTTATAGCTGGCTTTATTGTTTACTTGCTGAATTTCGGGACGAAATTCTTTTCAACTTGGGGATGATGTGACACCCCGCATTTTCAGGTTAATACTTTTACTGAACTCTAGTTAACTTACATGTTCTTACATGGCTAGATACTTAACTAGGGTTAGTTAAGTAGGTTTAACATATGTTAGAAGATGTTAACATATGTTATAATTAGGAAAATCCTTGTTAAACACACACACTAGTCCTGTATCCCAAACGTTGGTGAATTATGTGGCATACATAACAATAATACGTACAATTAAATTATGGTGAACGTGAAGTACGTGCTTATGTGAATTACATGTTTTTGTGAATTATTGCCTAACTGAAAGATAATACGTAAATTATGTAAATTACGTGCACAACATGATTAATATGTTATGCAATAATAAAAACAATGGCTTTTATACAATTTAGAATGGTTAATAATATTGGGTTCGGTATTGGGCTAGAACATGGTTAACGGGTCAAGTTAATGGACTAGAAGGGCCCTAATACCAATTGCTTGGGGAACAAGCAAAGCCCCCTTATAATTAGGAGGCAAGGAAAAGATAAAACCCTACCTCCTTGTCCCTTCTTTGCGCCGTGCGAACCCCCACCCCCATCCCATCTTGGTTTTTCAAGCAATCAAGTAATCCTTCACCTAATCAAGCTAGTTCGGGTTTGATTTCAAGGCCCTAGGGAGTTTAATCCTTCGCAAGGTATACATTCTTATGATTTTTGATGAATTATAATGATTGAAAAACTTTAAAAACCCTAAGAATAATGGATATAGAATCGCATGCATGTATGTATAGTGATTCTTGAACGTTATTGATGATTTGATGATGATTTGATGATGATTGTTATTAGTAACCATGCTTAGGGTTTTCACATGATAACATATGTGTTTTTCTATGATTAATATGGTGTTTAATCAGTACTATAGGTGTTATACATGTATTAGGGATGTTCATGAAAAATTAGGGTTTGTAGATTACTTGGGATGCAAGTTTAAGATTCTGGCAGATTCGGTTGAACGTTTTGTAGGGGCTGTAATGGGTTGGTAAATTGATTGTTTTGATGATTTCTTTGCATGATTGTAATGTACAAGGTCTTAGCTTCTCATAATGGGCAAAACCATCGGATTTGGACATCGTTTGAGTCGTTTTTGGAATTTTAATTGATTAGGGGTCATATCAGATTTTCGGATTTGTAAATTGGGTTAACTTTAAATGGTCATAACTTGAGATTTACAAGGAGTTAGGTTATGAAATTTTTACAGTAGGTCAATATTGGAAAACTAGAGCTTTTCCAAGTGGATTCATCTCGTTTGGATGAATACACAATTTTTGAGAATTTTTCTACTAAACTGACCTGTTGAGGAAATTTTCTGGACATAGCTGTGTTGTACGAATTTTCATAATTTTTGTGTTTTGAATTAAGACACAAAAAAAAAAGGTATTGTCAAGTGAATCCCAAATAAAATTCAGTAAAACTTTGGGACTCTAATTCATTCGTGAAGTAGTTTAAATAATTTGTTTTTCACAGCGCACAATCTGTCCTAAAAACGCAGATTGTGTACGGGGTCTTTAGGTGACTATTTAGAGTTCTATGTGGTATGTAATTGACATGTACTTGTGTGAAAACTTGTATGAGATGTATTTGATATATTAAACTGATAATAATCACTATAATCACCAACGGGATACGTAGGACATACTTGAGCATGTAGAGTCATTAGGTGTCACTACACGGTTTTGAACTTTTAAAAGTCTTGGATAAACGAGTTACATG
Source organism: Ambrosia trifida (assembly GCA_028751855.1). NCBI lineage: Eukaryota > Viridiplantae > Streptophyta > Magnoliopsida > Asterales > Asteraceae > Ambrosia > Ambrosia trifida. The sequence continues at coordinate 101,255,693 of CM054125.1, read as the reverse complement.
GTGTGTTGGTTACGCACGTATACTCACCTAGTGACATTTGTAATAGGGAGTCGGTAGCACGTTACTATTCGTGGAATTCGGATTTTCACTTGCGACCTAAGGTGAGTTTCACTACTCTTTTTCTCAAAAGCATGCGTCTCAGGTATGAGACACTTTACTTAACATTTTCTAGTCCGGTTTGGGACTACTTACACATCCCGGGTTGGGATGCCATGGATCCTTATGAGGGTCGGTTACTTTGCTAGTTCGCAATTGTGTCCTTGATAAACTAAACCATTTCTATCATCTGTAAGTCCTCACGTACCGAATGAGTTGCCAGGGTTGGCAAGCGGGTTACTAGTTGATAGCGCTATTAGGTCTTACAAATCTCACACCGGCTCGGGGAGCGCGGGCGTGAACTATAACTTAACGAAACTTTATCATTGTGGATAGACAATGATGTCAGGCATGCGGCACACTTATGTGGCTACACGTACATAGCAGTTCGGTATATTCGGTTAGTTATCATGAATGGGTTAGCTACCCTTGACATGCGATGAACTAGTGGTTACACGGTGCGGGGCACCAACATAACTTACTTACTTACGTGGTTTTGAAAACCAGCGCTTTTGCATATTTAATTACTTTACTTTGTGAACTCACCAGCTTTATGTTGACACACGATAGCATGCTTTTGCAGGTTACTAGGAACGGAGCACTATTAGGTCATGCATCATGTCATGGGGTCGTAAACATTATACTATTATGCACTTTAACTATTTATTTGGTTTTGGGCGCGTTGTTTTGCGCAAACTATATTTACTACTTAATTCGCTTCCGCTATATTTTTCATTGGTTTGATTAAACTTAAAAACTTGGTTTTTATAACGAACTAAATGGTTGGGCATTTAGAGTCGTTCATGTGACTTATGGCTATGGGATCCTGGTTTGTCATGCGCCTCGCGGTATAAACCCCGCAGTGGAAATTTGAGGGTGTGACAAAAAACAAATAAATTTTACAAAAGGTCAGGAAGGAAGTTTCCAGGACTTAACAGTTCTACAAAAATTGGTTTTGACAAATCTAAACTTAGATGTCATAAGTGTCAAAAGTTGGGACACTTTGCTAGAGAATGTAGAAGCTCTGGCTTTAACCAATATCAGTCTGGAAATAATTTTAACCCCAATTATAACAGGAATAATGGAACACAAGGGAGTGCACATTTTGTACAGGCACAAGCTCCACAACACCAATATGTGCCACAAGTACAATATGTACAGATGCCTGCTCAACAGATGCAGAGCCAACAATCAATCCCTCCCTTTCCAGCTGCTCAACAACCTCCACAGCAACAACAACCCTCTCAACAAAGTTTATTTACCTTAGGGTATGTTGACTGGAGCAGTCTTCCTTTTGACACCACAGAGTGCAATCCTGATGCAGATAACAAAATGTTTGACATCAACTGGGGAGAGCCTGGCAATGGCAGAAAGAACTTTGCCTTGATGGCATTTGAGGGATGCTCCTCAAAATCTGCCTTGTCACAGGTATCAAAAGAATCTTTGACAAAATTATGTTCAAATTCATGTAAAGAATCTTTTGCTCTCATAAGAGAGACAAATGTGCACTTACAAGGAAAAGCTAATGATTCTGAGAGAAAACTCACTCAGATAAAATGCGATTTAGAAAGAAAACTTTCTGCAAAAACAAAAGAAGTTTCTAAATTGACTAACTCTGCTATTGAAACCCAAGCACAAATCAAAATAATGATTAATGACCTAGGAAATGTCAGACAAGAGCTTGCTGACACCAAGGTCACATGTGAAAAATGGGTGGAATCTTGTAAGGGGTACCAACTATTGCTAAACAAACAAAGTGCTTCAAATGTTAGGTTTGGCATAGGGTACAATCACACTGAAACACCAACAGATTTCTCTCCCAAAACTACTGAAGATGGGAGAAAAATTGTTTCAGGTGAAACTTCTGAAGAGGAAGAATGCACATCTTTCCATGAAAACTTTCTAAAATCACACAAAGAAAGTTCTTCAGAAGTATTGATTAAATCTGACTTTAAGTCATCAGCAGTTTCTACTACATCAGGAGTTGAGAACCTGAAAACTACTGATGACCTAAAACCAATCAAAACTGTCAGAGATTTGTCTTTGAAAGAAAAGACAAAAGAATGTGAAATTTGTGGTCTGTTCAACCACAAAACAGAATTTTGTAGATATAGAAAGGGTATTCAGTTTAATATGAAAAATCAATAACTGGTTGTGGGGGAACAAATAAAAAATGATTATGTAAAAAACTTTTCTCCCAAGAAACAACAACCAACAAAAACCCTTTCTCAGAAAAAGACAAAATCTCAACAAAAGTCTTTTTCTCAAAATTCTCCTTCAGTAGTTAGACCTAAATCATCAGCAGTTTCACAAACTGCTGAGATTAAAGATCTTATGAACATGGTACAACTACTGATGACCAAAGTTGATGGTGGTCCTCAAAAGGATACCACCATTGTACTTAATGCAAAATCCATTGCCAAAAAGACATGGATTTCTAAACTTGGTCAAGAACAAACTGTAAATGTTCTCAAGAGCAAACCCAAAGCCAAACTGGCTTGGGTTCCTAAATCTAACTAAATTGCTATATTGTGCAGAGAGTTTCCAGAGGCTTGAATAGCATTTGGTATGTAGACAGTGGAGGCTCAATGCACATGACAGGATGCAGATACCTGATAAACAATTTTATCAGTCAAAGAGATGGATCTGTGTCCTTTGGGAACAATGCTAAGGGATATGTGCTAGGACATGGCAATGTCTCCTCTAGCAAAATACAGTTTGACAAGGTCAATCTGGTTGAAAACCTTGAGTACAACTTGCTTAGTGTGTCACAAATGTGTGATAAAGGATATTCTTCCTTTTTCACAAAGACAGCATGCAAGATCATATCACCAGAAGGCCAGAAGTTGATAGAGAAGATCATTGAAGATCATACTTTGTTAATTGCCAAAAGATGTGGCAATGTCTATGCAGTGGACATTGAAAAAGACAAAGTACTGAACAACACTGCCTGTTTCTTCTCAAGGGTATCAACTTCAGAAACTGATCTCTGGCACAGGAGACTTGGCCATGTGAACTTTAAAACCATAAATAAAGTCACAAAAATGGGCTTGGTCAGAGGTCTACCCTTAAAAGTATACCAGTGTCAAGAACACTGTGTATCCTGTTTAAAGGGTAAACAGCATAAGTCCTCCTATAAGTCTATTGAAGAATCAAAAACAACTGCATGTCTTCAACTACTCCATATGGACTTATTTGGGCCTGTAAAGATCATGAGCCTTGGTAAAAAGAAGTACTGCTTAGTCATCATTGATGACTACTCAAGATTTACATGGGTATTCTTCTTATTTTCCAAGGATGAGGCTGCTGAAATCATCAAGTTCTTCATTCTACAAGTAGAGAAGCAATACTCTCTACCTGTCAAAACCATTAGAAGTGATAATGGGACAGAGTTCAGGAACAAAACTCTGAATGACTTCTGTTTGTCTAAAGGGATTATTAGACAATTCAGTGTTGCCAGAACTCCTGAACAAAATGGTGTGGTAGAAAGGAAGAACAGAACTTTAATAGGAGCAAGAACATTGTTAGCTGATTCTGTCCTACCTTTATACTTCTGGGCAGAAGCAGTTAACACATCATGTTATGTTCAAAATAGAGTTCTTGTTGTCAAGAGACATTCAAAAACTGCCTATGAAGTTCTTCATGGCATGAAGCCCCTTATCTCCTTTTTCAAGGCTTTTGGATGTCAATGTTTCATCTTGAACATCAAGGAATCTATTTCAAAGTTTGCTGCCAAAGTTGACTCAAGTTACTTTCTTGGTTATTCATCAACTAGAAAAGCCTACAAGGTTTTTAACTCAAAAACCAGGATAGTAGAAGAAACACTGAATGTCAAGTTCAATGAGTCAAAACACACTCTCATTCCAGCACATCCTGCTGAACTCTTTGACCTTGACAACTTTCATTTTGAACCTGAAAAGACTGTCACTTCATCCAAACCTACTTATTATGGTGATCAAAGGCCAAACTCAAACATCTGCTTCAGCACCTGCAACTACTGAAGACACTGAAACTGCTGAACCAGATATAATAGACCTCAGTAGTTTGTTTGAAGAACATGAGCCACCAACACCTGTCAGTGGTTTACAACAACTGATCGAACACAAAGATCATCCACTTGATCAAATCATGGGTGATATTGCATCAGGTGTTCTTACAAGAAACCAGCTTTCCAACTTTTGTCTATTCTCAGCATTTATTTCACAGTTGGAACCAAAGAAGTACCAGGAAGCTCTCAAAGACAACAATTGGTTGAAGGCAATGCAAGATGAATTGCTTCAATTCAACAAACAACAGGTTTGGGAAATCTGTCCCTTACCACCAAACAAGCAACCAATTGGCACAAGATGGGTTTTCAGGAACAAACAAGATGAAGCTAGTATTATAATAAAGAACAAGGCAAGACTGGTAGTACAAGGTTACTCTCAAGAAGAAGGCATTGACTATGATGAAACCTTTGCTCCAGTTGCAAGGCTTGAAGCCATCAGGTTATTTCTGGCCTATGCCATTTCCAGCAAAATAAAAGTTTATCAAATGGATGTCAAGAGTGCATTTTTGTATGGAAAGATAAAAGAGGAAGTGTATGTTTGTCAGCCACCTGGGTTTGAGGATCCTTCTCATCCTGAGTGGGTGTACAAACTAGACAAAGCTCTTTATGGGCTCAAACAGGCTCCTAGAGCCTGGTATGATACACTTTCAACCTTTTTACTCAAAAATAACTTCACAAGAGGTGCCATTGATAAAACACTTTTCATAAAACATGTTGGAAATCATGTCTTACTTGTTCAAATATATGTTGATGATATCATTTTTGGTTCAACAAACACAAAATTGTGTGATGAATTTAAGAAACTCATGCAATCAAAATTTGAGATGAGTACAATGGGAGAACTGCAGTACTTTTTGGGACTGCAAATTAAACAACAAACAAATGGAACTTTTATACATCAATCAAAATATGTTAAAGAATTATTAAACAAATTTTCTTTACAAGACTGTAAATCATGTTCCACTCCCATGACACCAACCACACAAGTTGAACCAGATGATCAAGGAAAACAGGTTGATCAAACCATGTATAGATGTATGATAGGTTCCCTTTTATATCTAACTGCTTCTAGACCAGATATTATGTTTTCAACATGTGTCTGTGCTAGATATCAATCAGCTCCTAGGGAATCACACCTTATTGCAGTCAAAAATATTTTCAGATATCTGAAAGGAACTCCCACACTTGGAATTTGGTATCTTGCTTCAAGCAATACCAAGTTATCAGCTTTTTCAGATAGTGACTATGCAGGGTGTAAAATGTCAAGAAAATCAACATCTGGTGGTTGTCAATTCTTGGGAAACTGTCTAGTGTCCTGGCAATCAAAGAAGCAAACATCTGTTGCAACTTCAACTGCTGAAGCTGAATACATTACAGCTGCAAGTTGTACATCACAGATACAATGGCTCCAATATCAACTTCTTGATTATGGAATCAAAGAGACCAAGACACCATTGCTTGTAGACAGCAAATCTGCCATTAGCATCATTCAAAATCTTGTTCAGTTTTCAAAAACTAAACACATTGAAATCAGGTATCATTTCATAAGAGATTGCTATGAAAAAGGCAAGATTGAAGTGAAACATGTAGCAACAGCTAATCAAATAGCTGACATTTTCACTAAACCCCTTGACACATCAACATTTCAGAAGTTAGTATCCATGCTAGGGATGCTAAATTTGTAAGTGTTTCTATTTATTTTTCTGCACATTTTTTTTTGTTTTTCACTTACATCTGTTTTCAAACACTTGAAAAACTTCTGAAAAGAGAGAAACTATTGATGAACAAAACATCAGTATGGGGATAATTTCTGAAAAGTGATTAACTTCTGATAAAATAACCTTCAGAAGTTATGAATAAAAGTATTTATAAAGTATTTCTCATCAGCTGTTAAAACTACTGAAGAAAAAATGGGAACTACTGATGAAGATAATCCTTCATCAGCAGTTTAGTCAAAAAGGGCAAATCTGACTTTTCCCATCATCAGAAGTTTGACCTAGTCGGTTTAAAACTTCTGATAAAGAGATTTTTAACCTAGGCGGTTTAAAAACTTCTAATAAAGAAGATCCAAGCGGTTAAAAACTTCTGATAAATATCTTTTTTCAACACTTATCCTTTCAAACACAAAAATTCCCTACTTCTCTCTCAAGAAAGCTTTCAAACCCCTGAACCTGCAACACAAAATCACTGTTCGATTCATCAACACACACAAACCACATGGCTTTAGTTCTCAAACAGGGACACAATCTCAGAGCCTACTTAGAAAAACAAGAAGGCTGGTCCCAATACGATGAGATCATTGATCTCGTTGTCAAATCCCAATATTTCACCGCTCTCACCATAGACCCACCAATTCATCATGAAACTCTAAATGAGTTCTGGGCTAATGCTGAGACAGTGATGGTGGATGATGAAGTTATCTCCCTCAACTTAACAATTAAAGGGAGGCAAATGGCCATAACACCGGCCATACTCTCAAACAGACTGGGGTTGAATGATGTGAATGCCCCTGAAAAGTTTGATAACTCTGCTATCCACCTAACCATGACTGAGTGTGGTTATCAAGGTACTCTCTCACAAGCTACAATCTTTAAAAAGTATTTTGAACCAAAATATAAACTTTTGTTTCATTATATTATTATGTGCTTGAGTCCTAAAACTGGGTCCTATAACCAGATGCCCTCAACCTTTCAACCAATCTTTCATTCTATTGTGAATGAAACAAATTTCAGGGCATCAAAACTTTTCTTTAATGAGTTGGTGTTACATCACAATAACACTAAGAAAAAGTTTTTGTTATATCCAAGGTTCATTATGCAGTGCATAATATCTGAACTGGGTAATGAGGTGCTTGTGGGTAAAATTGAAATTTTAAAACCCTTAACCTCACAAGCATACTCAAGGCACAACAAACAGACTGCCTGGCCAGAAGATGACCAAGGGGAACCAGAACCAGTCCCCATGGAACCCTCATCTTCCAAACCTACTCCTCCAAAGGCCAAGAAACCCAAGATAACAAAACAAAAACCCACCAAACCCAAAAGAAAAGCTGTTCAGGAGGTTGAGATGCCTGAACAAACTACTGTGCAGTCTGCACTTCTTAAAGATGTGACTGAAACATCCTCTCAGTCTCATCCATCTCAAACCCCACCAAGAGCACCAATAACTATACTTTTCAAAAGAAAAAGACTTAGAAAAACTATTCCAATAGATTCTTCTTTTGAAACTGCTGAACCCACTGCCCAAACTACTGAACCAGCACCCCAAATTTCTGAACCAGACATCGAAATAGCCAAACTTCTCTCCGGGCTAAAAGAGAAAGTCCCATCAACACATGTCAGTCCCCATCAACCACATCAAACAGGGGACATAGACTCAGACAGTGACATGGATGTGGACACTCATAGCCCTAACCAAAGAGATGAGGATGAACCAGGGTCTCTAAGCCCAAACTTAGAAACCTTTGGTACTTTTGAGGCTGCTACTACTCATTTACCACCCAGTGGTGGACCTGAGGACAGAAGTAAAACAGCTAAGACCTCAACTGTGGCAACTACTGATGAAGGCTTAATGCCTGAGGTAGGAAATCCTCTGAACCAAGAACAAGAGGTACATGAGACAACTGAGTTGGGCTCAGCTCATGATGTAACTGATACAGTCCTCATTGAGGATGTAATCAGGGATTCAGATGATTCCATTAATTTGGATGATGTTTCAAAACTCAAAACTACTGAATTGACGGCTATAAGTGAAGGTCCTGCACCTAGTGTCTCTAAGCTCAAGAAGCTAGTCACACCATCTCAGGTTAAAGACCACTCAATCCATGATTCCCCTAGAGTGGCATCTCCTGTACAACAAGGAGATCAACCAAAAACACAACCCTCACTACAAATGCCTACCCAATTCCCTGGGCAATCAAGCATAGACCTGAACCAACTATGCAGCCCAGATGGTCCCTTGTATCACATGATGAACACCCTCATCAAAAATCACATCCAAACATACACAGTTGACTTGGAGCTGTCCATGAAGAACCAATTTGGAGTGATACAGATGAAGATGAATGATCTGTCCAACAAGATTGATCACAACAGCAAACAGATTGCTCATCTTCAAGGTCATTTCTCCCAAGCTTCAACTTCCAAAGGTGATAAAGCCAAAAAGGGGGAGAAAATCAAGGTACCTATGGATACACTTGAAGCCAGAAGAAAGGCAAGAGTGGCTATCCTAGCTAGAGATCAACAAGATCAAGCCAGAAAAGAGAAATTGGCACAACAGTTTGGTGTCTCTATTCAAGAAATAGAAGATGCTGAAAAGGCTGATGAATCCCAAGGGCATAATGAAGAAACCTCTAATGGCCAAAGTTCTGATGAAGAATCAGAAAGTACTGAAGACAATCCTTCAGTAGTTGACAAACCTTCAGAAGTTGTCAACCCATCAGAAGTTAACACTTCCAAGACTCAAACTGCTGACCCTTCCAGATCAACTGCTCCTATTCAACCAACATCTGCTCCTATCAGGCCTACTACAACAGTTACAACAATGACTGTGCTAAACCCTTCTCCAATATCTCAATCAGCTGAATTACTTGAGAAGAGTTTAGTTGCAGCCTAAAAGAAGGCCAGAGAAGATCTGATTTGGAAAAATCTGGAAGAAAGGGATGACTTAGACCTAAGCCATGAAGAAAAACTTCAGGCTTATGAAGCTGAACTACAAAGGCAGGCTAGCCTAGATGAGATTGCTGAACAAGACAAAAGACATCAACTGATTTCTTACATTATGAAGAACAACAAAGTCAAAGCCCACACATTGAAGAGACTCTCTGTGGAAGAGCTGACAAGAAGAGCTCAACTTATTGCAGATAAACTTGCAACAAGTAAAGACACAAAGGCCAAGAGAGCTCAGATGATAGAAGAACTGGTAGCCAATGGTTATGGTTCAAAAGCCTTAGTGTCCAAGTGGAAAGAAGAAAGATTGGTGGACACATACAGAAAATACAAGGCTGCAAGGGCTGCTAATCCAGAGAAGTTTCAAACTGCTGAAGCTTCAACTTCAGTAGTTAGAACTTCTGGTGTTCAAAGAAGACCAGCTACCCAAAGAAAGAAGACAGAGGAAAAAGTGAAGACTGATTTCAGAATGGTACTACTAGAAGGTAGTACAGTAGTACATTCTGATTTTGACATAGAAGAGAAGCCTCTGCTCACACAATTCAGGGATCCTTCCACCTTTGCATATCAAATCCAGAAGACCATCACAGACAAAATGCACACCAAGGTAGTAACTGAACATCATTTGCCTACATTTCAGATACCTAATGTGATGGAACAACAGCAGGGAAGTGAATCCCACCTGAGAGTCACTGAAGTTGAAAACATTCAACACTCAGGAGAAACCCAGGGTACCACCATGGTTCCCTACACTGCAGACTTTGACAAGTCTAAAGTACCAGTCATCAGATGGTCCTTTACTGATAACAACTCAGTACTTGTGACAAGAAGAGATCAAACAAGCAGGGAATATAGGTCGATGAATGAACTGAAGAAACTGTCAACCAAAGACCTGCTTACAATCCAACACTTGGAACCAAGAAAAGGGTCTCTTACTGATGATCAACTCAACCAGCTCAAGAATTCCATGTTCAAAGGAATATGGAAAATTGTGAAGGACAGAAATGAACAATAAGGAATTAGTAAGGTTTTGGCTTCATCAATCCAGGGGGAGATTGTTAGGACAAAAAGGATTGGTGAAACCACTTTTGCAAACCTTAGTCTAATTCACTTTCTGTCAAAATACTCTAAGTATGGAACTGCTGAAGACAAGGAATCAAACTGCTGAAGAAGAGATTCAGAAGTACTGAAGAAGAAGTCATCAGAAGTTCTGAAGTTCAAACCAGACACTTCTACTGAAGAACTACTGAAGACAAACTACTCATCAGTAGTTTGTCATTCATCAGTACTTAAAGAAGATCTTTTCCACCGCCTTTGTATATCAGTAGTTTAATACTTTAGTATTTCTTTTGCTTTATGTACAAGTTCCAAGACTGCAACTTGTTGCAACTTGTTTCTGAACTTGCTTTTTGGCAAGGTTCATGTATTTGTAAAGTCTATAAATAGAAGGATTCATCCTTCTGTTTTAGACATTGATTTTAATACAAGAAATCCTTCAACTCTTATTATTGTTATTTCCATTTCGTGTTTACTGAGAATCTGTCAAAGTGTTTCATTCTCATTCAATACTTAGATTCTCAATAAACACTTCTCATTTATTAGTTCTTGATTCCAGGGGGAGTAATAACTCCTGTTGATAAGTGTAGCTATAAAACTTATAAACATTCCGCTGTGCTAACACTCACCAAGAACTTGCTAAACACTTAAGTGTCAACTAGCAAGTTCAACTAAAAGAGCAGCTAATACTGATCCAACATATATTAATAAGCATATAGGATGGGCAAAATGGTAATTGTACCAAATATCTTAAAATTCCAACATGTACAACTCTTTAAGCATTTAGTACAATGTCATTAAGCTTTGAACACCTACCCATACTTTTAACCTCAAGAAGGCAGGCTCTTCAATCAGGAGGAAATTTTAAAATTCAAAAGTGCTTGTCTTCACTTGGTTCTTCTCTCTCTCAAAAACGCGAATTCCATTTTACATCCTTCCTTTCATCATTCCTTCTTCTCTGGTGATCTCTGAATATTTTGGTTATATGTATAGGTTTAATACTTTGTTCATTTTATACGTCTTAATCACTGGTGTAATGCTTCTTCTGTTTGCAAACCCGTTTAAAAAATCTATATATATCAAAATCACCTCTCCATGTCTAATTTCAGGACCATAAGAGAGAGAGAGACAGCGGAGTACACAATTTTGTGTGAGAGAGACGATCTAGAGAGAGGAGATGGTTGAAGCTTCTCGGCTATGGGAGAAATTAGTGAAGCAGCAATTTATCATAGGGTTTTCGGTGGTAGCGCCCTATTTCTCTCGGACTCGTCGGTCTAATCTGGTGGTCAACTTGGCTCACAATCATCACTTTCTTCAATAGGTTTTCAGCTTTTATATTTCAGTTATTTATGGATTCATGTTTAGTTAGTATTGTTCTTGAGCCAATGTTGAGAAACAACAATCTTTTTGTATTATGAAACTGAAAGAACCCCAGTAGACCCCTAAAACCCGTTATTTATGAAATTCTAAGAGTATAAATAGAAATTAATGAGGCTGTGAATGTTTCTAGAATTGAAATTAGAAACAACACCACAATTCATATGATTTTTATTATTTAGTATAAAAGTAACGTTGTTTAAATTTGTATTACAAGAATAGTTGAAGTAGGCACCTTTTAGTTGAAAACAGGTAGTCAAAATTGAACGGGTCTGGTTATAAAGGTTGACAGCCATAATTGTTTGGTCCCTTTGTTCAAACAAAAGCATAATTGATATTTAATATACTCTCTAATAAATCTTTCTTTGGTACAGGTGCATTAGTCATGTTTTATGAAAGTAAAATCCTTAAAGGTGAAGTTGTAATCGAAGACAAAAGCTATGGAGAGAAATGCATAGATATGTTGAAGAAGGCACCTCACGGACATTCTTTCAAGTGAAAAAGTTAGATACAAAAGTATTAAATATTTTTCTTTGATATTTTTGGTAATTTGCTTTGTCTGAATCACATAATTTATTCAAAATCTCTGGACTTCACAATGTTTTTGAGTGTGGAACTAAGATTTTTTTATGACAAAAACATCAAATATTCACAATCGTTTGTTGTTTTTTGCTAATTGAGCATGTGACTTTCAGGGGCTATGACAATGAAGAGAAAGCAACAAGAGCTTATGACTTGGTTGCCCTTAATATTGGGGTCCTACAACTCATATAAATTTCCATGCGAGTTTTTTATTCATTGTTTTATTCGTATATATCTCATATCAACAACTTGGTTATAATCCATGACTCATGTAATGCTTCGTTTTGTGACAGTGATTTAGCTAGGTGATTACAAAAAAGAACTTGAGATGAAACTATGAGCAGGTAAGAGTTTGTAGTCAACTTAAGAAGGTAATATGCATATTATGAAAAACTAAAGAGCTGCATGCTTCGAGTTTGTCAAAAAGCATGGCAACTATTATTCAACCTATGTTTGCGAATGATGATAAAAGTTTGATAGTAGGTTCGTGTAAATCATTCATGTAACATACATCAAATTGTTTTTTTCGAATGAATTTGCAATGACATGTTATAACATGATGAACACAAGAAAAGCAACCCGGTTTCAAGATGTGAATCTATGTATAGACGATTTACAAGGAAAAAAGAAAGGTGGTTAACTCACATTTAGTAAAAAGGTAGACTTGGCACATATAATATAACTTTTAATGACAAAAATGGCATTATATAACTGTTGGAGTTGTTTTTTTGTGACATGCAAATGTCACTTGCATTCCTCAAAGGTTAGACTTGCGTTTTGGACGATAAAAGGTTACATTCTAAAACTATTTTTGACATGTAGCGACCAACTTTGACATTAACAATTAGATGTGAAAAGCATATGTTTGAGTCCCACTTTGATTGCTGGTGAGCTGGCGGAACGGTCTCCGTACTATATATGCCCCCACAATGTTGCTGGAAGATTGTTGCGGTTGGTGGTTGATGCAGCAGCTGGTGGTGGTGGTACTACACCTGCAGAGTGCAGCTATCACTACTGCTGAGTCAAAGAAAGAAGAAAAGGTTGAAGAGAAAGAAGAGTCAAATGACGTGGACTCTCTTATAAAATCTTTAAGATTCAATTGCTTATTTGACGATCTTCATTGACTTTTGATTGTTTGTTGTGGACTTTAATTGGTTAAATTCTTTTGCAGGACATTGTTTGATGAGGACAATGGAGTCAAGCATTTTCTTTAATAATATATGTTAATTTTTTTAGTAGTTATTCTTGTTGTTGTGCCTAAATGTTGATTTTTTTTTAAATATATTGCAAAGGTTTCTTATGGCTTTTTAATTAAGTGATTATATTGAAATTCTTCTTGCTGCGTTATCATACTCACCTTGGGATGTTTTGGTGTATTTATTTATTTGTTTATTTTTCAAGTTCCTATGTAAACAAAGTTCTTAAAATTAAAAATAAGTGTAAAAAAACAGTGATAAGTTATCATACAACAATCAATGGTTTATGTAAATATATATCTAAAATACCAAATGTTTATAAGTTCATACAATCGATGATGTGGAGTGCTTTTGATTTAATTCTAAATTATTCTATTCAGCATGAACTTCGATTTCAATGTATTTGACAGGTACTAGGCAATGGTTTAACACAATTTTAGTAGTAGCTTGATGTTGGTAAGTTACTTTAGGTAAGTTACTTTTTGTCACTTTATAATTGTCACTGTAACATACTTGTTTCTAAGCTATATACAAACATGTCCAGGTAGTTCACTCTTCAATTAATGTATAGTCAACTACTTTCTTGCATCTCAGAGCTAGAAAAAGCTTTATAGGTCACAAGCAGTTTTCTTGAAAGTTGGGAAATGGTGATTTTGGTCAACCTTATGTTGGTAGGAGGGCAAGTGACAGAACAGATAAATGATATGTCATTATCATATAATTCAAAGCAGTATAGTTACTTTATTGTATGATTGGTCATTGTCATAACACCCTTGTATACAAGCAAGGTATGTAGTCACACAATGATGTACTAAGAAATTCTACAAATTGGTGACATAATTTTATCAAACTTAGTCTCAGCTTATAGCTTATAATTTGTATTTGTTAATTTTAATATGCCTTTTTTTAGGTTTTTCTCTTTTACCAACTAGACTTAATAGTAGATCCTTAAATTGTTGATGACAATGGTAGAGAAAAAAGTATGCGCCAAGATGCCCTGTACACCCTCTCAGAATGCATATCGACTAAAAAGGATCAAACAAGATAAAAGCTTAGACCCCTTTTTTATAATATAAATGAAAAATAAATAATGAAGCTAATAGATATACCCTTCGAGACGGCGACTTGGTTGTTACATTAAGGATTTTAATTTGCAGTAGTTGGTGAATCTATATGGTTTAGCCTTGGCCTTGAAAGTTTGAGGTCGGATTAGGTGAAACTAGATATCTTTAGTGTGAGACCCATAGTAGAGTGTACATATGAACTTAACAGCTTACATGATTGTGGTCTGATTAGCTCGTGGTTGGATTTAAGTGGACAACAATACTGACAATTTTGGTTGATGCGTGATTAAATCTTAATTAATGCACTTCATAGCTTTTGAATCTGAAAGTCCTGATTATGATTCAGTTGCAGTCTTTCTCAGAGACGAAAAAGGTTTAAGTGTGGAGATATTTGATGTGTTGCAAAATCCATCGATTTTCGTATGTATTTTGTATATTAATTTAGGGTCAAGTTATCCTAAACAGTGTAACAAAAATGAGAATGGTGAGAAAGATACAAAAAATACAGTAGATCACGAAATATGACACAACGAGCCACACAATAAAACATAATCCTAAAAATATATCACAATACAAAAGAAAAAAACACAATGAATCACAAAAATGACACAATGATGAAAATAAGAAAAAGACACATTGCTACATAAAAGATACAATGATATAACATAAATTTAAAAACTACAAGCTAACAATCCAAAATAATGAAATCATAAAAACTAAGATCATAGGGTTTGATTAGACGGTTTCAGTGTCACTTGAATGAGTTCAATCGGAGTGCGTTTGATACCTTTTCTACGACTTCCTATTTTTCGTTTACTGTGTATTTGATCATAACCTTATTTATTTAACAGGTTTTTATTCGCGTATAGTCGTTTTTGTTATGTATTTATTTATTATGATAGGTGTTAGTGAAAGAAAGAGCGTTAAACAAAAAAATTTGATCAAGACACGAACATTTGAAATCGGGCATGAAATACCAAATACAATGATTAGAATGACGATGAGAAATACAAAAACGAAAGAAAAATAAAATAATAATATGTAGTGAGAGTGGTCACGTGAAAAAAAAAAAGACAAAAGCATAAAAGGAAAAAAAAATTAGTTGAATTCCAAATTTAAGGGAGCCCAATGTTATGGTCCAAAACGCAAAGAAAAAAATATATGCTACATTGTTTTATCTCCATATTATTTTTTGGGCCCACGCTAAAATTGTTCTTTTATTTATATCTTTCTTTAGTCATTTTATTATTTAGTTTTACAAACACTTGGTGTGCACCCACCAAATTCACTTGATTTTCATGAGTTTAAGTTTATCCAAAATATAGCCATGTATCTAATTATTATCATAACAAGATATTTAGGCATTTTAACTAAATTTGATCATTATAACAACTCCTAAGAGTCACCAAAACTACTAACCATGTGTGGTTTCAACCTAGAGGTTAAAACCCCAATTTCATAAGTTAACATATTCATATGAACATAATCAAACACACATATTAAATGTGATTTGTAACCAAATTATACATGTTTAAGGCTCCCCAAGGCTAGGGCAACCTATATTAACCATCAATTCCACATTTTTATAAAACCCTAGAACCATCATCTTCAATATACCATGGATTTGGATGATTTAAAAGGATCTAGAGTTACCTTATGACGTTTAGAACACTAGATGATCATGAATTCCATCATGCATTTAGAAAAGCCATCGATTTTGGCATGATTTGGGGCTGAATTAGTGGAGGTTCTTGTGTGTGTGTGTTTTTGATGGTGTGAAGAACGATTTTAGTGTGTGTTATCACACATTTTCACTCTTAACCCCCATTTTATTCCAACTTTGCCTAGTTGTCAAGTTCAGCCCCTCCGGTTTAGTACAAGTATGTGATCTTTACTAATTAAGTTAGTTCTCATAATGTTCCCACGTGTGTTTGCAATTTACGGGACTTGTCAATGTCTCGTTTTATTATCCGCAAAATATTCCTTTTTGATAATGGGCTCAATATTGTATATATATTGATCCCACCTATTAGCGTAATTAAATGAAACGGGTTTGTTGTTATTTGGTTGTTAAAAACATCCACCATTTAACTCGCTTGTTATTTTATCAATTACGCCTAAAGGCGTATTTAGACTAAAACGAAATTTTGGGGTGTTACATAGTTGGTGCACATTAGAATAGTACATCGGTCCACGTTACTAAGATATTAACAAATAAATAATAAAATATATAAAATATTACTATACCTATATAGTATAATAATAAAATAACATTAAAATAATAATAATAAAAGTAAAATATACATGTTACTATTCAAGTGTTCTAAAATTAATATGTAGTATAATATGTTTGACATGTTGAACATGATGGGTAGCTAAAGATTTACGCTACTTAGGTCGTATAGATAATTATTTTGTGACTTGTTACGTTTGGCTTTGAATAATATATTTTTGGCTTAATGTTTTGGTAAAATATTTTTGTGTTGTTGATAAAAACGTGAATGAATGCTTTTTGTAATTGGTTTGCATGATTGTTGCTTTGCGTATTTCTCTATTTGTTACTTAGTTTCAAGATTTAGAATTTTGCGTGATTCTACATAAAATTTGTGTTAGTGGTTTAATCTAAAGGTTTCTCATTTTAGATAACCCTATTAGGAACCTTGTAAGCCTTTGAATGTAGTGTTTTGCCCCTCTTGAGACCGGGAGGAGATAGAGTATCGGTTTGTCTAGTTCTTAGGTTTTGGATATAGGTTAAACAGGGAGGAGATCTTAACTTATTTACCTTAGTTTCCTAAGCAAATTCTAGTTTTTGTCAGCAACCTTAGATTTCCCCTTAACATTTTCGGGTGTGTTGAGATTAGTGAGACCGTGAAGTGAGCAAGTATTTTGATTATCGTAGCATTCCTTACTGAGGTGAGAGCGGGAGGTGACCTGAACTAGTAACCGGTTATTTACATGTCCCTCAGGAATTTTTGAGAAGTGTTAGTGAGACCGGGAGGTGATCTAGCATTCTTTAAGGTTTTCTTAAGTCACTAGATTTGTGTCCACGGTTCGATACTCGTACTTACTTGTTTTACTATTTTACACTTGCTAGTAGTGCATTCTTTAATGAGTTTTCCATTTTTAAAACTTGACCCAAATTTATTGAACACATTTTCATTCATTAGACTTATTGGCGATAGACTTTTAAGGTGTCCTTTGTTGGTATTAGGGCACGTGGAAGTCGGTTATTCAAAGCTTGGGACTTTACTTGCTATATCTTTTGCAAGAAAATTAAGGTGAGTTCATGACCCCACTTTTTTTAGTTTTGTAAATGTTTCTGGGAGAAGGCATGCTTGTTTCAAGAGAACCTAAGGATTTCAAAGAATAAAAAGTTTATGAAAAATGTTTAATGTTACAAATGTATTTATAAATTCGTACGCATATAAAAGGGAAATGAAGGATATGTTGATTAACATGTGCGGTAACTTGGGGAAATGTGAAATGGTACATGAGATGGGCACATGGGTAACGGTAAAACTCACATGGGACGTGCAGTCTTCGCAGTTAACCGTAACCAAAAGTTGTGTAGCCTAAGAATATGTGTATAGTACTATTGGATCTTGACGAGACCCACCTTGGTTGATTAGCGTCAACTCAGAAGGATCAAGGGGCGCAATGATATTCTAAAGTTGTTGTTACCATGAAACAACATACGAGGAATGTAATTAGTCTTGGCTTTGAGTATCGGCTCATGGGGACATCATCGAGTTTAGGATTTGCAACCATAATTTATATATCGTACATTTCTTAGTTATGTTACGTGCAATTGTTTTTCAGATAATGGATACTCATTTCCGCTTTTGCGTACGGGCTTGCCTGATGGAAATTTCTTAGAAAAATGGTTTTCATAGTAATGTTTACCGATGTCTATTGAGGAATCCGATGAGAAAATGGTTTACATAGAGAAAGTTTGTCAAAAGTTATTATGGAATGCCCGATGAGGATTCCACGGGAATAAAGTCTCACTTTGAGGATAAAAGCTCGATCGACAAGAACCTGGTATATTTACCTTTATGGTGAGGTAAATATATGGTAAAGTAAGTCGAGTCCAAGGATAAAAATGGAATGCCTGACGAGGATTCCAAGTGGACTTTTTACAAGATTTCCTAAAATATGTTTTGAATAATGAAATTAAACTTTGTTACAATGTTTTACGAATATTTTCCCAATTATTTAAACGAAAAGGGTTTTATGAGAAATAAACATAAAATCATGAACTTACCAAATTTATGTTTACCTTTTTAAGCATGTCTTTCACGTTTAGAATTTTGGCAATAACGCGGTTGGAATATGTGATCTCATGGGATTGGAGTCCCTAGAATACTTAGTAAAAGCGTTTAGAATCCGTAAAGGTCTTGGTTATATTATTCCGTTGCGTAGCATGGGTAGCAAATGTTCACATCCAACACAAATTTTTGGGGTGTGACACCTGTGGTTCAATGACCTCCCTGAAAAAAGCATCTGCTTGTTTGATGACCTCCGTAAAGGTTTCCTTTCAAAGTTCTCCCAGTCGCGAAGTTGCATCAAGGATGCAACAACTATGTACAAAATTAAGTAGTGAGATAACGAAGACTTAAGAGACTTCATTGAGAGGTGTAAAAGATAAGACCTTTCATATAGCAAGGCTAACGAGAAAATGAGGGTCGTAACCTTTATGAATGCTATCCATTCAAAATACCTCACACGAGACTTCAACAAATGCCTGCCTCGAACCCTTGAAGAGGTCCTGGAAAGGGCTGAAACTCACCTTTGAGGAGAGGAAGCCATTGATAACAAGGAACGCCGAAAAAGAAGTTACAACAGTTGGAGGGATGATAGTCCTTCTCCAACGGTTCTGACTCCAGAAAATACTCAGAAAAGAACCCATGAGCGATCTTGGCCACCGAAGAAGTGAAGTACATTTCTCGGCCTCCAAGACCTCTGCCCAAGAGCAAGAATTCTATGAAGTCCATGGCCATCACACTAATGATTGCTATCAACTTAAGAAAATGATTGATGAAGCTGTGAAATTTGGAGAATTGGCCCATTTGGTGATGGAGGTCAATGATCAAAAGGTCAATGATCAAATGACCTGTGACAGAGCTAATGATAAGGAAGTCAACATGGTCAGCTATGAGAAACAAGGTGTAAAAAAATGCCTCACTTGAAGGCTTGGGCTAAACAATAATCTTATGTTTACACCTCTTGTTGTTAAAGCTTCAGTTGGAAGCATAACTGTTCGAAAGGCTTACCTAGATACAGGGCAACCATATAATTTGATTTATTTTGATATTTTAATAGGGTTATTTTAAAAGTTTCTTTGAAAATGCGGAGTTTTGCGAGGAACTTGCTAAGTATTTGGCTTCGAACCCAAGTTCAGACTCCGCCAAGGTTCCAAATGAAGATGCCAATGATGAAAGTGACGATGACGTGGAGTTGATGTAAAACAATTTGTGGTTAAAACGATTTGGATTGTGACTTATTAGGATGCAAAATATTTATGTTTATGTTTGTTTGGATTGTGACGTAAAATATTTATGTTTATGTTCGTTTTGTTGTGTCGTGAAACTAAAAATGAGCAGGTTTGAAACTGGAATATGCAGGTTTGAAACAGAAAAAACTGGAAAAAAAACCTTTAGTGACGAAAATGTCATCGCTAAAACTAGTTTCCACACACGAAAATGTCCTTTTACACTCTGTTCCAGAGTTTCATTAAAGGATGGAAGAGAAAGGATCTTCCTCCCCTTCCCTTCCCTCCTCTTCCTTCCAAATTGGAAAGATTGAAAATCACTCTAAAAACCTCTCTATTATCCCTCTCATTCTCTCCCTTTCCCTCCTACAAAAAACTCTGGAACACGTTTTTTCCCCACTTCCTTCCCAATCCTTCCCCTTCCATCCTTTAATGAAACTCTGGAACAGAGTGTTAGCGACAGTAAATATCGACCAATGATCATTAGCGACGAATGTGCTTTAGCGATGACAAATGTTGTCCCTAAAGCCTCCTTTTCTTGTAGTGAATATTTAAAAATAAACAGTAAAGATGAGATGTGTGGCAATGCGAAATATGAAATATTTAAAACTAGCCGGAAAACTTTGAAATGTGAAAAATTGATCTTTATCCACACATTTAAACAAATGTGTGACAAGGCGATTTTGGCAAAACTGTGGCCTTAGCCCTTTTTCGCATAGTGCTATTAGAAAGATGCATGTAACTATATAGAAACAAGGTTAAATGGATACAATTACACCACTTAAAACTATCGGATGTACATGTATCAATTCTGATATCATTCGTAAACTTGCAACCGCAAAGAACTATTGACGATGATCACGTGTTTACCGAGGATTCAAATTGTTGGCTGCTAAAAGTAATTTTAGTCAAAAGCCGACCGAGAAAATCTCGATTAATTTTCAGTTCAGTGTACGATTAATCATTGATTTTTTTTAACAAGTTGTAATTAACTTGAAAGATACTTAACATGTGATTAAAGTGATTAATTGATGAGGAATAGCATAATACTCATAAATGATGTATAACCCAGTTATAGAGTATGATTGCATGTATTCTGTCCATTTGCTTCATGCAGTAGGTTTAATAGTAGCCATTTGTTGATTTGCAACTTACTGAATTGACAGCAATATGACAGCATTCACATTTCATCTTTCATAACTAACCCCATTTATAAATTTGGGGAAAAATGACAAAAACAAAAACATATAAAACATCTCTAAATCTCATCCCCATATTTTTATGGCAAAACAATGCGAACCCTCAAATTTGATTCACTTTTGATACCTTTGACGCCTTGGCACCGGAAGCCATTCGTTTCCTGACCAGAATCCAACGGGTTATTCATAGCAGTGTCTCGACTTTGGGGGGCCAGGGGTTCGTTTTTAGTAGGCTAGGGTTTGCCGTCCAGAAAGGGGTGGCGGCGCAGCTTGTTGCCCGCCTGCCCGTTATCTTGATGTAATTTTTCGCGAATAAATAGTTGAATGATAACCAAAAAAAAATGTGAGTGAGAAAAAAGAAAAAAAATATAGTATACAAAAAATATATGAAGAATGAAAATATGGGATGAAGGAGGTCATAGAAAACTAGATTATACTTTTGGAATGTTTCAGGGTTGACAAATCTAATATGACACATTAACCTTATAAATGAAATAGACTGGTGCACTTTACAGTTATATGACACATTAACCTAACATTAATGTTCAACCTCGCCGAGATCAAGGCGTTAGTTCAAGATAAGAGCCCTTACGAACCAAAGCTTTTCCTCTTCAGGGGCCCTGTGCAGTTTAAAATACATGTCTCGGATTCTAAGTAAACATTTATAGCCTAGCCTGAGTTTATGATCAATAATTCCTCATATTAGTGCAAAACATTTTTTTTTAAATAATAATCGATATATCCATTAAAATAAACCCACAATACATTTACAAGTGGACGGCTGGTAAGCCGGCAACAAACTGCGCCGCTACTCCCTTTTGGATAGCAAAACCTACTCTATTAAAAATAAAACTTTGGTCCCTGGCTATCGAGCAATTACTATCTGTCACCTTTTGCACCCGATCTAGAAACCGGATGGCTTCGGGGGCAAGGCCCCCAAAGGTATCAAAAGCGAAGGGTACGAAGACATGCTGGTTTTCCAGGCAGGCATTTTCATGTTTAGCGACTTTTCTTTGATTCAGCTTTCAAGGCTGCTTTCCCTGCTACGACCCCTATATCCCGAAACCTCACCAGAGGGGACACCACAATGAGGTCAACACATGCATAATTACCTTGAGCCCATCCGAACACAACGACATCTGCTGGCCGTAAAGTGGACCGCCCGTCTAGCGAGTCCGTCAGAAAATTAACTGGGGCTTCTTTTCTTAGCAGAGATCGCAGCCTTCCACAAAACATCCCACAAGGCATCCCTGACTAAGTCATGTCGGTATTTAAATCCTCGCATTTCCTTACAATGTAGGGCGTGTTCCCTAAATTTATCTAAACAAGATTTCTTACAAATCGGGCACAACTCGTCAATAGGGAACATAGGGATCATAAGTTTGTACTTCAGGATGGCCCGGTATTCGATAGCTGATATATGCTGCTCGAGCCCATCGATCGGGAGGACAGTTAGGAAATCTTGAGCATGTGCCTTCTTGAGGCATTCAAACTCCGCTTTTTGACGGGGGGTCATGCCAAACTTCTCTTCCATATTGTGAAGGGTTTTCTGAGTAAATGCACTCGCAAGCTTTTTTGGGCTTTCTTAGGGGCGTGTCTTTATCCATGAAACCGCCCAAGTAAAAATCATGAAGAGAGTTGCAAACAATGTTCATCGCAAGCTTGTAATCTGAGTCAATCCCAACCACGCCACTGCTCCGTAAGATGTGGTCTTGCAACTTCCAAGACTGCAACCTGGTGGCAACAAAGGCATACGCAGTTGCGTCCTCTGCCGAACAAAGCCCAAGCCCTCCTAAACGTATCGGCTAGGACGCCACCCGCTATTGAAAATCCCCGAAAAACTGCCCCCACATACGACAATATCTTCAATCGCCTCACGTAGCCCCTTATCAAAAATAGATATGGCATAAATAAGAAAGTCTGATTGAAACATCCATAGACCAAACAGTAACTTAGAGACCCCCATGTAAGAGCAGAGCAAAGGGAGTTCACTTTGGGGATCCTACAGCTTCCCAAGAAGACCCATCAGGTCCACAGCTCGTCGACCTCTTTTAACCGCCAAAGAACTAATATAGCCCCCATCTCGGCTTACGCCCCCCCGAGGAGTTTCACACCCCCTCCGGGTTCCCAATGTCATTAGGGAATAGTCCAGGTTTCCTTTTCGCTCCATTGCACGATGGCCAAAAGACTTCCGATTTCTTAACATTAAGTGCAAGCCCCAAATTTGGCCCCTCATTTTGAATAATCTCCAAAGCTTTAGCCACTTCTTCAGCCTCCCCCATAATTGTACCATCGTCCAAGTACCAAGCATGAAAGCAGAGGGAGCAGCATTCTTCCACACGAAGGACTAGTGGGTGCAGGACAAGCGTAAACAGGAGTGGTCCTACAGGATCCCCCCTGCTAGACCCCGATGGAGGCCCCAATGCAAGTATCACCCACGAATAGCCTTGCAAGTTGAGCATAAAGAAACTGAACCCGAGGATAGATGGATGGGCAGTGAACACTAACTTTATGCAGGAGATGTGTAATCTCGACCAAGTTCAACGCGTTTGAAAAATCAATCGTGAGCATGGACAGCGATCCGTTGTCGTGGGAAGCATTTAAGTCACAATCATTAAAACTTTAACGAATCAATGAAAATCACAATCAGAATCTATAAACCCTAATCACCAAACCTACAACCATAAATAACTTATATTCAACTAGTATTATCCATATGTCCTACACTTAATTTCTTTGAAACCCACCAAACCTGCCAAACTAACAAAACTTAACTTTCCTTATCCACAAAAGCCACATATCACATTCTAATCGGAACCCCAAAGACGAGATATTACCCGTGATGGATAGGACAGTGGAGGTGTGGTCGTTGGTGTTCGGTCGTCGGTGGTGGAGCGCCTCGTGGCGGCGACATGTGGGTGGCTTGGTGTTTCTGGTCGGGGTACTAAAGATAAAACTGAGAGATGCGTCGAATGTGGTTGGAGGTTCATGGTGATAACTTGTTCGTCGGACTACTGTGGCCGACGACCGCAGAGAGGAGGAGGCGATGATGGAGGTGAGGTGAGGGTTGGTTTTTAGGGTTTGGAGTAAGGAGAATGAAGAAGATGATATTAAAGAGGAGGAAGTTAAGTAGGATTTTTTGTGAAAAGAATATATATTAGGATTTTTTTTTAAGAATACCTAGTGTCTTATAGCACACCCAAAGGGGGAGGATGACCTCTTTAAGTGTTATGTAGGATTTTAAGCTTTGGAATATTAATATATATATATATATATATATGTTATAGATTTTGAAAAGTGTGCCTTTTAGCTAAATTATAGGTATGGGATGGTGAACCTACCGTGAAGTCTCTCTAAGAGCGTTCACAGTAGGTTTCACTCTTTTTTTGGTGAGTGAAGCCCTCATATTTAGGGGAACATTGTCTCACTATATTTATTTTTTAATATTCTTTTTAAAGTGGCTGTGAGTGAATCAGAGGGAATACGTAATGATAAAGATAGAAAATATAGTAATTTTTAGTGTAATATGTGAACGTGGATGGGAAACCTATTGTGAATGCTATAAAATCATTCACTACTTTAGTGAAATCCAAATGATATTTTAAGCAAACTAAAATCAAAATTCATTTTAAGCATTCACTTTTGTTCAAATCAACAACATTTCTCGACATCAAGCATTTAAAATGATTTTTTTTTGTTTTTCTAGTTACTTCCTTTCATTAAAACAAAATACGAAAGTTACATCACAAT
Source organism: Ambrosia trifida (assembly GCA_028751855.1). Taxonomy (NCBI): domain Eukaryota; kingdom Viridiplantae; phylum Streptophyta; class Magnoliopsida; order Asterales; family Asteraceae; genus Ambrosia; species Ambrosia trifida. The sequence continues at coordinate 101,231,167 of CM054125.1, read as the reverse complement.
AGAAGGTAGACGGACAACAAATCTCTCACCCTTTCCACCACTTCCGACTTGTTTCACCTCGGCATGCCCAAATCTGTTTTACCTCCGACCTCCGCCCAAACCCACCCACCCTATCCACCCTCATCGGTAAACACGTCCGCGTCACCTCCTACCACCGTGTGATATCTGGGAACCAATCACACACTTTTCTAGCTGGCTTTACTGTATGCTTACTGTATTTTGGGACGAAATTCTTTTCAACTTCGGGATTGGGTGATACCTCACAATTTCATGTCATTACTGTAAACAAACTCTAGTTACTCGTACTTACATCGTTTGCATTCTATTTAACTAAGGTTAACTAGATAAGTCACACGTGCACATACGAGAGGTATATGTACCTATGGGTTATTATTTAATGAACGTATGATACCTATGAAACAAAATACATGTTAATGTCGTCATCAATTCCTAGTTAACACACGACACATGATCGCCTACTTAGATGTCCCTATGTCTAAAATAATTAAAGAATAATCAGGCACGAACACCTACTTGATCTCACAACCTATTTCACCACCACCATGGTTAGAAAAGAGCCTCATAACTTGATATTCACAAGAACTTATATTATAAGTAAACACTTGACAATGTACACATGTATATATATATATATACACAAACACACGCACATACATCCATACATACCGACAAATATCATCTACCTACACTAACTAACAAGAAGCATGGATGGAACTAGGATCTTTCACTAAAATAGATACAAAACATTAATCCTTAAAGACTAGATCATGCATGACAAACTTTCCTATTATGGCTAAGGAACAATCGGCCAACATGGTTCACATACATACACTCACTAGTCACTATCATAAGCTAACTTCAAGACATGACTCATCACCCTACACACTTGATTTTCTTTATCTTCACCTAGCCGAAACAACAAGGAAGAAGTCCAAGGACTTGTCACTTTCACCAAACTCCCCTCATGTCCCTTTCACATGAAAAACAAGTACAACCATCTTGGGAATAAAAGCACCAATCGGACAACATGAAAAAAACATAATGAACTATCACCTTCACCTAGATCTTTGTCACTTTTTCCTTGTCCTATACTCGGTTGAATGCATGCTTGGGTAATGAGATATGAAAGTTGTCAAACTTACACTAAACTAGGAAAGAAACAAACCACTAACACATTGCCTTGATGAGTCAACCCACCCTCTTATGCCTAAGCCTATCCTAATCGGCCAAGTACAAGAAGAAGACAACAATCACAAGTCTTTTTCTTTCATTAGTTCACTTAAAAATTGCCTCATCCAAGACACTTACACTTTCCCCATTTGTTTTTGTCCTTGCTTGATCGAACCACTATAAAAGGAGGCACAAACACCTTCAACAATCACACCTAAACACACTCTCAAGCTCTACTAGAACACTCCAAACCATTGGTCACCTAAAACTCTAAGCCGAAGCCATCAAGGAACAAAGGAGGTGATCACAAGGCTTCCTAGCTCGGATCATCTCTTGGTAAGGTACATTGCACCTTTAAGCTTCATTATCTCGACCTATCCCTTGTTAACCCGACCCTCGGCCTTAGAACACCACACTTTAATCACACGACACTTTATGAAAGAATGGGATACAAAACAATACTTTTCGGATATAAATCTTACACACATTGCCTTAGTTCCAGTGTTTGTTCTTATAATTTTGTCTCGACACTAACAACGATCGGCTTTATTATAACCTTGAGTCATCAAGTTGTAATTTTTGAGTCTATACATAACTTGGATCACCATATAATAGATCGGTTTGCACAAGTACAAACTCACTTGGCCTAAGTTCAAAGCTAAGGCTAACAACATGGTGATCAAAGCTTAAAATTGTTACAAACTCACAAATATGTCGTGTGGTAACTCTACAAGGCTTGGTTAAGCTTAAAACAATCAAGTTTGATTCACTAGATAATCGGCTTTATCTTTTATACAATAAGAATAAATCGACTACCATGAACTAACGTGTGTTATCAAAGCTATAACATGTGTTAACATCAACTTGGGTAAAATAATGTTCTAAACCCATGATAAGATGTCTAACTTTATCACAAGTACAAAACCAAGGTTCACATAACTCAATAGCCAAGTCCACAAGTGTCGGGTAGACAAATCGTATGATAAACAGATAAAACTTGTGATTTACCATGCTTTCAATAAATCATAGGGCAAGTACTGTCTAGAAAATAGTAGCTACGTAATTCGGTTTCACTAGACCACAAGCATCTCTATCAGGTGAGTTTCACTACTCTTTTCTCAAAAGCATGCGTCTCGGAATGAGACACTTTCTAAACTTTTTTCATAGCCCGGTCACTTTCACATCCCGGGTTTGGGGTGCTATGATTCACGGGGTGAATCTGCTTTCACTAATTCATGCTTTATGTCCTTGATGAACTAAACCACCTGCATCATTGAAGTCCTTCTAAATACCGAATGAATTGTCAGGTAGGCAAGCGAGTTACTAGTTGATAGCGCTATTAGGTTTCACAAACCTCACAACGTGCTGGTAGCATGGGTGTGAACTTTAACTTAACATTTATTATCATTGTTGATAGACAATGATCCAAGGCACTTTGCTCACTGTTGTGGGATCTCGTAGTTTAGCAGTTCGGTATTATCGGTGTTAGTTGTCATGAGTGGGTTAGCTACCCCTGGCATGTGAATTAGCTGTTTACTTGTCGATACTTGGTCTGGGAGACCTACGTATTTACTTTACTTTGTGAACTCACCAACTTTATGTTGACACACAAAAATATGCTTTTGCAGGTCACTAGTTTCAGAGCACTTGTAGAGCATGCATCATATAGCGTCATTGGGATATGAACTCTTAACTATTTACGAATGTTTAAGTATCTACTATGGTTTTGGGCGCGTTGTTTTGCATGGACTATTTGGTTAACTATTTTCTTTAATTTCGCTTCTGCAACTATTTGAATGTTTTGTTAATTATGAAACTTGTTTTACAATATCAAACTAAATGGTTTGTGCATTTAGAGTCATTCATGTGACTTGGCTATGGGATCCTGGTATATCACGCGCCTCGCGGTATGAACCCCGCAGTGGAAATTTGAGGGTGTGACAGATTGGTATCAGAGCCATTAGTTATAGTGAACGAGGATCGCATTCTAGTCTATAATCATCGTAGCATAAGTACTATGTTAGTTACACTCACTACCTTAAGTGCACAACTTGTTAATTTATGGAATACATGTACTGATCTGACGTATTACAGGAAAAACCATAACTAACCCTACTCATAGAAACTATTCTTATCGTGCTATCGAGGGGCAACAAGCTCCATCACTGGATCCTTATCAACGTCCAGCTTCATTTCAGGATCCACATTGGGATACCAACCGTTGGCAGATGTTTACGAACATGTTGCACTCTTGGTTTGTAAGGTATGGAGTGCCAACCAGAGTTCCTCCCGTTGTAGATTCTTGGGATAGATCATTTGCAGGTATGATGAGGCACGTTCATACCGAGTTGGACAATGCTTTCACTGCTGTGCAACAGTTTAAGTTTTGGCAAGGAATGCAGATGATACACTTAAGCATATGGAAGGCCAAATAGGCCACTTGATGACTGAGATAACAGTTCTTAAGCAGGAAGCTGCTGAGACCAGGCAGGAGTTGACTGCCACTAACCAGGATTTAGCAACTACCAGTCAGGAACTGAATACTGTTCGTAATAGACTAGTAGCAGCTTTGGGGCTAGATGAAGAGGATCTCGAGGAGGAACCCGAAGAGGAGCCTATGGAAGGAGGATTCGATGTTATTGGAGCAGCATTCGAGGCGGCATTCAAAGATGAGCTCGAGCTAGAGTTGGAAGACGAGCCATTCGAGGTCGAGATTCAAGGCGAAAGCGAGGATGAAGGCTCGTGCGTCCTCATGAATCGCACGGACGATTGATTTTTACTATCCTATTATTTTATATATATTTTGTCGTAGTAAGGCTTGAGAACCGTTTGGGCTTATGTTTGGATTATTATTGTTATTGTTGTTATTATTATTATTATTATTATTATTATTATTATTATTATTATTATCGATAAACTACTCTATCTTATTCTCACGTTTATAATCCATGTGATATTCTAGTTTACTTATACTGCGTGAACGATGGTATGTGGGACATATTATTGCTTTCTCATGGGTATAATGTAAATGTAGAATTGCTATGATGGGAAGAGGGTATGTTAGAGGTAGCATTAGCATGACGCAAGAGGAGCTGAACACACTCATCAATGACTGGGTGGTTGCCGCCCTAGCAGCTTTTCAAGCTGGCCAACCTGCACATCACCCTCCGACTTGTACCTACAAGTCATTCATGGATTGTAAGCCTCATAATTTTGGAGGATCTGAAGGAGCAGTCGGACTACTTAGGTGGTTCGAAAAAGTGGAATCATGCTTTGCTATGTATGATTTCCCGCCAACTGATAGGGTTAAATATGCCACTGCTACACTTGAGAAAGCGGCCTTATCATGGTGGAATGCTCAAGGGCAGCTACTAGGATTTGATGTGGCAAATGCTACCCCGTGGGCAGATTTCAAGGAACTCATGAAAGAGGAGTATTGTCATCAGGATGAGATTCAGAAGTTGGAGACAGAGTATCTCAACCTGAAGATGGTGGGGTCGGAGATTGAGAGTTATACTACCAGGTCGCATGAACTGGCGACAATGTGCCCTAATTACTCTACTCCGCCCTACAAACGGATTGAGTTGTATATCCAGGGATTGGTGCCCCAAATTAAGGGAATGGTCACTGCTGCTAACTTCTGTGAGCGTTGGATTTTATCTAAAACAGGATATTATGATCATACAAGTCACAAATCTAGGTGCGGAATCCCTAGATCTGAACAAATTGATAAGATGCTAATCACGACACAATCAAGATCATTTTCAACTTCATTTTCATAGATTAACTTTCAATTAATAAGCAATTACAACGTTTATGTTAATCTAGAAACACAACGACACTTTCTCAAAACACTACTGAACCTGCACAGAACCTGGACACAAAATGATAACTCTCTTACATAATCAAAAACTCAAAACCTATATATAATGTCTGCACATTCGCCCCTTTCTGTAGGTCGAATGTGAGAATTTCCACATTCGCCCACATAGAGTGGTCGAATGTGGTCTTCTGTCCACATCAAAACTTCATTCGTCCATTCAGGTTCTACCTTCGCCCAGTTTATCTCACCTTCGCCCATATCTATCTACATTCGCCCCATCAGAATCACTTTCGGCTACCCATTAACATATGTTAGTAATATCATATCCAATCCTTAGTCGCAAATGCATCAACAAACTCCCCCTCGACTATTGATTGGATAGTTTTCTTTGGTAGTCCATCGTCCTGTTCATCAGCTTGATTCTGAGCTGCTTCTTTTGTTCATCAGTCATTGGCGGCTCGAATGTTTTCTTCACAGGCTTTGAAACATTGGCGATCTTCACAGTCTTGCCAAGTTTCCCCTCCAAGTTGCTTCCAGCGTTTATGTCGTATGCAAAACAAACTCCCACAACTTGAGTATACTTCCTCGCCTGAGCAAAGTCGTTCGGTTCATAATAGATCGGATTAAAGAACAACATGATGATGTCTTCAAAAGTGCAGTTTATCAGCCACATAGGATCAAATACATGTACATGCTTGTATTTGTCCTTTCCATCCCTCAATACAATCACTGCTTCTGCCTTCCTCCAATCGTAATACCAGAATATGAAATCAGCACTGAAATGCTGTGGCATTGGCATCAATGGTATCTTTCTCATCACATTTGGTGCTTTGTAGATCAAAGTCACACGCTTCATGTTGGTTTGAGGATCAATATCCCTATGCTGTTTTCTTCTGGGATATTGAGGCTTAAACCTGTTCCATCTAGTGCGACTTTCCCAAACTAGCTTGTCTGCGCACCAACCGACATGCGAACCATTTACCTCGGCACCAGACATAGGAAACCTGCATAAATCTCTCACCGCCCAATACGGTAGAGTAAGCAAATCACAGAATCTGTTAAAATACAGAATTCCGGTTTCCCATTTCGCTGCAATGCACTTCAGTCTGCCAAGATAAGTCCACCCGAGAGCTCTGCCTTTGAACTTGGCATTATGAAATTGATAAAAGTTACCTTGAGCTTCAGGTTTAGGTCGGTTCTCATCCATCTCCTTCAACTTCTTCAGATAATTCTTCAACTCATCAGACTGGTTGGAAGAATCTTTCTTTTCATCACCAAACACTTTCTCAACAAACTCTTCGCTTCTTCTCTTCGCTTTTTGTTTCGCTGACTTGTTTGGTATCTCTGTGAAGTCAGGAAATACTTCGTTCTCATCTTCTTTTCTAAAATACTGGGGAAATTCTTCATGAGTGATATCTTCAATCTCAACCTCATTGTTTTCTGGAGTTTGCACATCATCAGAATGATTTCCCATATCCTTTTCAGGAATATCAGGAATCGATTCATCAATCATGAACTCCTCAAATGTCTTACCTACCCTCTGTGCGAGACCATCTAATATTTCTTTCGCCACAGATGCAGGTAGTTCCCCTTCTTCTAGATCTGGATCTTCATATTCCAGTTCGTATCTCAGATCATCAGTCTGGAATATTTCAGTGAAGCATCCAGTGAACTCAATGGTCCACTCTCTCTTCTCCAACATGTTCTTGTATATCAGTTTAGCATCATCCGAAAGAGATCTCACCTTTTCGTTCCAAAAGATACTTTCATCTACATTCTCACCTTTCTTCTTGGAACTAGATTCTCCAGTATCTTTCTTCTTCTGTGATTTTCTCTTCTCATAACTAAACTTAGAAGTGTCATCTCCTCCTTCATGATCACTTCCACTACTCAACTCATCACCTTTCTTTCCTGTACCCTCAGCACCATCATCATCATCATCATTGTCATCATCATCATCATTGTTGTCATCATCACTTTTATCCGAACCATCATCATCCTCTTCATCCTCATCTTCATCATCTTCTTTTTCTGATTCGGAATACTCATAGTCAACTTTCTGTACATCTTCTTCTTCATCTTCCTCACCCTCTTTCAATTGGGGTGCTCTGCTATATAACTCTTCAATCAAACCACACAGGCGTTTGTTTTCCTTCTTCAACTCTTTGTTATCCGCCTTGATCAGTTTGATCTTGTTCTTGTTTCTATCACATCTCCTCTCAAGCTTTTCATTCTTAGCTTCTAACAACTGAATCTTTTCATTAATATCATCCTGATTCGCTTTTGAAGCAACTACAATCTGGAGCATCTTCTCCTCATTTTGCTTGAACTTAGTGATTTCAGCTTGTTGAGCAAGCAGCATTTTCATCATATCCTCCATCTTCTTATTGACTTGTTTCATAACTTCATCATCAACAGTCATTTTCTTTGACTTAGATCTGGAGGGCTCAACTTCAACAGCTTTCTCCTTTTGAGGCTTTCTAAACATATCGAGCACTTTATCCATATCGATATTAAACTGATCGATTGGTAAAGTTTCTGCCTCCTTTCCTTTCTTCTGCTTCTTAGCAACTGGCGAAGATAACTTGGAAGGTGTTCCAGCATCAGGCAATCTCTTACCCTTCAACAACTGAGCTAATTCCTTCTCTCTCAGTTCTTTCACACTTGATTTCTTTGCCATTGTCTTTTGTTTCTTTGACTTCTTTGGCAAATTCACAACTACAGTGTCACCAACACTCAGCTCAGCTAAATCAACTCCCAAACCTTCATCTTCAACTGATTTCCTTCTCCTCTCAGACTCTTCTATCGACTGATTCAATAATTCAGACTCACCAACCATAGTGGCCTTACGTTTGGTGGTCCTCACGTTCTCGTCATCAGAATCCCACTGTTCATCAACCTCAGTTTCCTCCGAATCCACAGACTCTTCATCCACCAAACCTGAACCTTTCTTTGCAGTCGATTTCTTTCTAGCAGCCTGTTGCTTTGTGCTTCCCTGATCAATAGCCTTTCCTTTGCCCTTCCCTTTGGCTCCAGGATTGACTACTTGACGCTTCCGCTTAGTGCTTGAATCAGCATACACTAAGGGATCGTCGTTATCTGAGTCACTATCATCATGTCGAGCTTTGTTCTTGCCTGGATCAGTGTAATCCGGACGAGCCAAAGCCCCAAACAATCTCCTGTTGGGTGGTTTCTCATTATCAGCAACACCCTTATAACCTTTCATCCTCATCAAGGTTCTAATATTCATGTGATCCTGACCTAGAATCATTGTCGGATCCTTCTTCAGCATTGGATACTTGTGGTCAAAGATCATCATTAGAAACCTTGGATACAACATGAATTTCTTGAACTTTATACCCCTCAGCATTTCCAACATGTGGTCAAGTATCATCCCAGACACATTAAATGGTTTGTTGAGTGTCAACGCAACCATTAATGAGCTCAAACTTTTCCTCATCACGTCATAACCACCACTAACACATCCAAAGACATGGATCAGAACGTGTGCAAAGTACTTGTACTGCACTCCCAGCTTCCCTTTATACATTGATCCGTCAGTGATAGGACCTTTGTATTTCATCCTTAAGAAGCACGCCTTCTGTTCAGTCCACGACAATTCCCTGGGATCTTCTCTATCCTCGAACTTAATCTGTAAAGCTTCCCGGATGTCGGCTTCAGTCAAGAACATGTCAATCTCCTGAATCTTGCTCTTGATAATGGTTTGATTATCCCAGTAGTCGTACTTAGCGTTCTGGTAGAAATCTTCTATAATGTCCTTGTAAATGATAGTAGGTGTGGCTAGAGCGTGTACAATCCTGCTCCTCTTCAGAAACTCAATGATGCCAGTGAACTCTGTGTTCTTCTCCACGTCTCCTAAATACGCGCAACAGTTGTGCGATCTTTCGAAAGACCAACTGCTCGGTATAGATGTTTCAGCTGCAGGGACTGGATCTTGAACAGCTATCTCTGCTGGAGTCTCAACATTCACTGCTGGAGCGTCAATATTCTCTGGTTGTTCAGCCATCTGCACACAAAAATCAATAAAACGCGTCAAAACACAAAAACGACAAAAATATAAAAAATTTTGGTCAAAACACATCTGCACATTCGCCCATATCAAAGTGGTCGAATGTGAGTTTTTGTGGTCGAAGGTGCAAACATCTGGACGAAAGTGAAAGTGATCTAGATAAAATGTCACATTCGTCCGTTTTTGAGTACCTTCGCCCAAAAATTATCACCTTCGCCCGGTTTATGAACCGAAGGTGGAATCTGTTTACCCCCAAAAATTTAAAAATTTGCCATTGTCGTATTTAACTTGTAATTTTGATTCAAATGAGTACTATCAGTGCCGACAAACACTCGTTTACAATCAATTTTAACAAAACATCAATTTACATTGGTTTTCACTTTGAATTAGGGTTCATCAAGTTCAAACGATCAAATCTGTTATCTAAACACGTAATAATCCTAATTCCTTCCATACTCTCCCCCTAAAACCTATGTATATTGATCGACAAACAAAAACATGCATCAATAATCATCACAAATCCCCAGTTATGAAACCCTAGGGCCGTGTAAAAATCCGACGATTAAGGGCTGAAAACCTGGCCAATACCTGCAAACTTAAGCTTAAACTGATCAGGAATAGATGTAGAATCAAATGCACAAGCACAGAAAATAAAATCAACAAGGTCTGGTTATGAGATAAATTTTGAAAAAATTGCAGAATGAAGAAACGAATGTGACAGGTAGTTATATAAGATGCCACCTTCGACCGGTCAGGATGGACGAATGTGGATAATATTCACATTCGCCCGTTTTAAAGACACGAATGTGATAAATGTTTCACCTTCGCCCCTAATGAAAGACACGAAGGTAAAATGGATACCCGGAAGTGAAAAAGTCACCCGGAAGTGAAAAAGTCACCCGAAAGTGAAAATACCACTTTCGCCCAAATCTAAAACGGTCGAACGTGATAGTTTTTCCACATTCGACCCAATTAAGGGGCGAATGTGAAATGGAAAAACTTGAAAATTTCGCCAAATCACGAATTCGAATCCCGTTCAACATTTTTCAATACGTTAAGCTTCCAAAACTCAAATTTTCACATTTTGAATGTTACAAAGACCAGATGGTGTTATCAAATCTCAGAAATTGACCATCAAGCATCCCCGGATATCAAAAATAAAGCAGAAATGCAAATCTTTTGGATTTTCTGAAATTTATATTAAAACACACCTAAAATATTTTTGGATTTTGTAACTTTTTGACAATAAAAGTAAAAAGCAACAAAGTAAAATGCATTAAAGTAAATGAAAGCAGTAAACATTTTGTGATTTCCGGTAAGAGGATCATATCAGTTTTCTGAGAAATCTGAACACAGCGTTGATCTGGTTCAATATTATCATTAGAAAACAATATGTGACACAGCAATTGCTGATATTGTTGTCCACATAAGCTCACATGCAGACAATTACGCAATGCTTTAAAATGATACGAATTAGATGTATTAGACTAACACATTGTGGTTCCCACACACACGACATACTCCCGTATCAAGAAGTAATCTGCACAAAGACTCATTGTAAAGCGTGATTATGCTTTCGTCGTCTGTAATTGTTCAAGATATAATGCATAGAGGTATACAGGTCAGCAAATTAATGCAGCAAAGTAACATATGCACCATACCAGGTTGAGGACTGATATTAATCATGATTTGCATCAACGATCAATACGATATTATAGATAATCTTTGATCATCATATAACATGGAAAGTTCCTCAATTCGGTAACTTTAGGTTTTGGCATAAAGCTCTTTTATAAAGACAACCTGTCTGATCTAGGTCCGTAATGACTTACAGCAGAAGATCAGATAGGCTATCCCCAGACAACTAATAACATAACGACCCTAAACCTCCGAGTTTTGTACAAACACCCTATCAGACGAAATTACGGTACTAAGACCATATGCCCATGAGGTGTTCATCCACAAACGCGTAGTTTGTTATGTTTGTATCACTAATGCACGCAATATAAAGTCTACGAAGCCTATCAGCATATTACACGTAATCAACATACGTCTCATTAAAACTATACAATTCTTTAGCCTGTGTCAGATCCCCACTGATGTACTATCATTTCCTCTTTTTATCCAGGAAATCATTTTGGGTTTTTCTAATTTTTAGGTATTTTGAAAATTTTTCAATGTTTTTGGTTTTTCTGATAAAATGACTCCCCCTAAAATAAAGAACATATTTTTGGGTTTTTAATTTTTCTGAAAACAAAAACAAAATAAAATTTGAAAGAAACAATCCACTTGAAAGCATCAACTTCTTTGAGGATTAAACAACCCCCTCGAAAGCATCAACTTCTTTGAGGATTATGATAGTAAAGAGAAATTCCCAATTAGCAAAGAGAAATTCCCAATTAGCAAAAATTTAAAAAAAAAAACTAAAACTAAAAACGAAAAATGATAAACCGAGGAGCCGATTAGTCCTGTTTTTCCTTTATATTGTTTACTTTCAAAAGATATTCAAAGCGGGATCTGTCAAAAGCTTTTGTAAACAAATCTGCACGTTGGTAGTCAGTATGGATTTTGACCATGTCAATCAATTCCTTAGCATAACAGTCACGGATAAAATGATATTTAATCCGGATATGTTTAGCTTTAGAATGATTTTCAGTATTTTTAGTTAAAGCAATTGCGGCTTCGTTGTCACAGTGTATAGGGGTTTTAAGAAACTGCAAACCGTAATCGACCATCTGTTGTTGGATCCAGAGCACTTGCGAACAGCAACTCGAGGCTGAAATGTACTCGGCTTCACATGTAGACAGTGCGACGGAAGTTTGTTTCTTGCATTGCCAGGTAATTAACCTGCTCCCTAAAAACTGGCAACCGGCTGTTGTTGATTTGCTGTCTTTGTCACAGCCGCCCCAATCTGCATTACTAAAAGCAATAAAATCAAAATCATCATCATTAGGGTACCAAAGTCCTTTTGATGGACAACCCTTCAGATATCGAAGGATACGCTTGACCGCCGTCAGATGACTTTGTTTCGGCTTCGATTGATAGCGAGCACAGAGACACGTTGCATACATAATATCTGGTCGAGACGCTGTCAAATACATCAGAGATCCGATGATTGCTCTGTATGTAAATGGATCTGTCAGCTCCCCCTTAGCGTCCACTCCAATCCCGTGATTGGGTTGTATAGGGGTATCCATCGGCTTAGAGTCCTCCATCTGGAATCGGCTCAAGATGTCGGCAACATATTTCGTCTGGTGAATGAAGATCCCGTCGGGTCTTTGATCCACCTGTAAGCCGAGGAAAAACTGCATTTCTCCCATAGCGCTCATTTCGAACTTCTCCTGCATAACAGTTTCAAATTCCCTGCACAAGAGTTCGTTAGTTGAACCAAATATAATATCATCAACGTAAATCTGTACTAGAAGCAAGTCATCTCCCGTCTTCTTCGTAAAGAGGGTACAATCGACGAGGCCGCGCTTGAATCCTTTGGATATGAGGTATGTGCTTAGCTCCTCGTACCACTGTCTTGGAGCCTGGTGCAAACCATATAAAGCTTTGTTCAGCACGTAGACCTTGTCCCGGTGGATTGGGTCCTCAAAGCCCGGTGGTTGCCCGACATAAACCTCCTCTTTGACTTTACCATACAGAAATGCGCTCTTGACGTCCATTTGATAGACTTTGAATTTCTTATACGAAGCAAACGCAAAGAACATCCGAATAGCTTCCATTCGTGCTACTGGTGCATAGATTTCGTTGTAGTCAATTCCTTCAATCTGATGGAAACCCTGCACAACCAATCTGGCTTTGTTCCTTACAATAACTCCACGGTCATCCTTCTTGCACTTAAACACCCACTTAGTGCCAATTTTCTTTCGTCCCTGCGGCAAATCTGTGAGCGTCCAGACTCCCAATTTCTGGAATTGCAATAACTCTTCCTGCATTGCCTCAACCCAGGCATCTTCTTGCAAAGCGTCTTTGTATGTCCTTGGCTCTACTTGGGACACGTAACATGCAAACGACCAATCATTTTGGTCACCAGATTTCTGAATTTTGGCATACAATGCTAAAGCACCAAAACTCTCTGGTGTATTAACGCTTTTAAGCTGCCCTCTGGTCATCACTCCACTACCAGGATCTCCGATCACTTGCTCCAGCGGGTGAATACGATGAATCCGAGATTCCGGATTAACAGGTACAATCACCCCCGTCTGAACAGTCAAGTTCTCTACAGCATCCTGATCATTACCCGTGTTTGATGATGAAGCAACATCTGGAATTGGGTTTGGGTTCACAGTTTGCTCTTCTAAGTCCTCTGCATTTTCAAGAACAACTTCTTCAAATTGTTCATCTTCAGATTCTGAAGTGTCTAACGAAGTTGAAGCTTCTTGAAACAACTCTTCTTCTTGTGTAGGAGCACTGGTATCACTAGAAGCTGGTGGGGGGTTTACGGTAATTGGACGCATCAACGGTGAAGTTGCCGCGTTTTCACATTCGTAAAGTAATCTGATCACAGCTTCTTCAACCAGGCTATCTAGATTGAATGACTCAAAGAAATCTTTGTAATCAAACATCCAATCAGGGCCCGTGCCTTGCAAATTTTGTGTATAACGTTGAACTTCCACGTTTGCCCAATCCTCCACTTGACGAGTTCGCTTGTTGAATACCCGTTTGAGCGGGGTTGCATATCCAACAAAATATCCCTCCTCAGCTTTAGGACTAAACTTCTCGCTTGGATTCAACATCGTACATGGCGCCCCAAATGGTTCTAGATACTCTAGATTGGGCTTTCGTCGGTGTAACAGCTCATAAGATGTTTTTCCAAACTTCTTCACTGTAATCACACGATTTAATGTATAGTTTGCTGCATAAATCGCCTCATTCCAGAACATTACTGGAAGATTTGAGTCAGCGAGCATTGTTCGTGCAGCCTCAATCAGAGTCCTATTCTTTCTCTCAGCAACACCGTTCTGTTGCGGGGTATACGGAGCTGAATATTCATGATGTATCCCTTTGCTTTCACAAAGTTCATCCATCTTTGCATTTTTAAACTCCGTCCCGTTGTCACTCCTGATCCTTTTGATCTTCAAGTTGTAGATATTCTCCAGCCGAGTGAACAGAACTTGTAAGTTGGTAAAGGTGTCGCTTTTGTTCTTCAAACACATCACCCATGAGAATCGTGAATAGTCATCAGTGACAACTAAACAATAAAGCTCCCCAAGATGACTTTTGCGCTTGACCGGTCCAAAAAGATCCATGTGCAATCGCTCAAGCGGCATCTCAACAGAGTTAACCTTCTTCAATTTATGGGATTGTCTGTGTTGTTTTCCTTTCATGCAGCTTACACACTTGTCGTTCAGATGGAAATGTTTCACGTTAACTCCATCGACAAGTCCATTTCTCACTAACTGATTCATCTTTCTCAAATGAATGTGCCCCATCCTGCGGTGCCACATTATAGATTCTTTTTCGGTCGCCTTGGAAAGAAAGCATGTTATCTGTCCCTGTGGTGTCATTGCCTTAGACATATCAAGAATGTAAAGATTGTTGACTCGAGGTGCCATCAACATAACCCACTCCTTTGGAATCTTGAAGCCCGGTTTGAGGATGTAGCAGGATTTGTCATCAAAATGCACAGAAAATTGTTTGTCGCATATTTGACTGACGCTCAACAGATTATAGTCTATCTGCTTTACATAAGATATCCGCTCGAAAGTCACAATCCCATTACTCACACTTCCTTCCATCGTTATATAACCTCCTTTATTGCCCGCGAACGCAACATATCCACCATTAATATTCTTCACATCGAATAACAACGCCAAATCCCCCGTCATGTGGCCTGAAGCTCCACTATCAACAATCCAGAGACTGCTAATAGGGCCAACTGAAGCTCCCTGCACACAAAAAGTAAACAATTAGTTCTTTCGGGGGACCCAAGCCTGAGTCTTGGGCCTTTGAACTTTGGCTTTCAAAGAATCATTCTCAATGACTTTCTCAACAACTTTCTGTTTTGAATCAACCGTTTTCTGATTTTTCAAAACAGATTCATTCATATCACTCACCTTTGATGTAGAGGCTCCTGGAGAACCATTAGGTGTCCAAGATTGTTCAGACCTTTTGAGAATACGGATTTGAGGTTTTGGTTTCTCAATAGGTTTCTGAACATTGTTACTGAAAGTAACTTTCTTAGCAACCTTATCTGATTGAACAGACTTAGGTCCAACATTTAACTTGACAATTGGTTTTTGTGGAACCTTTTGTCTATCAGCTGTTGTGTTCACCACTGGTTTTCTCCAAGATTGTTCCATTGCCATCCGATTCCTCCGATCATAATGAAATGGACGGTTGTTCCTCATTTGAAAATTGTTTTGATTTTGAAAATGTTGTTGTTGAGGAACAGTCCGTCTATGCGGTGGAATATAATGATCAATCGGCTTTTTGATGGAATTCTTAACCTCAACTTCATGTCTCTTGTGCCTTACATATGGACACTGAGCAAGTAAATGCCCACGTTCTCCACATTTAAAGCACTTTCTATATTCCTCAAACACATAATGAGCATTCGGTGAAGCAAATGTTTTTACAGGAAATTGATCATTATATTGTTGATTTCTTAAACTCTCAGGAAGTGGTCCTTTCGAGTAAGAAGGTTCATGAAAACCATTTGCTTTATCATCAGGTCGAATGAACTCAGTGACATGTATTTTTGGCTCTTGAGGAGTTTCTGAAAACAGTTTCTTTAAGATTTCAGGTGGAATTTCATTGGTTCTTTCATGTTTTGGAAACCAAATTGTGCTTTCTTGCCAGATTTTATCAAGTTTAGAATAGTTAACATTTTTAATCGGAAACTCCTCATCAGCAATGATTTTATCGGATCCTTCCATCCGATAAAATACCTTTACAGGTTTGTCACTGGTTTCATTCAGCTCATTCTTTTCAATCACATTCTTAACAACATTCTTAACATCATTCTTAACATCATTCTTTTTCTTAACATCAAGCTTTTTAGACTTCTTCTCATGAATAGCTTTTGCCATCGGATGAATATGATCAGATGGTGATACTGGTTCGGTAGTAATGATGTGATTTTCTTTTGGAATCTCACACTCATTATCAGATTTATCACTACCAGTATCATCATTATCATCATTATCCGAATCTGAACTATCACTCTCAGCATAAACACCCTCATTGTTCAAGCCCAAAATCGGTCTCACATCTTCAGGATATGGTTCACCAATACTCGAGGTATTAGATTCCACATTTGATGATGAGTCTGATTTCACCGAACTCTCCGGTATCACTTGATGATAGTTATGATTCTCAAAGAGAACCGGAGATGGTACAGACTTATAATTGGTGGTGTTATCATCAATTATATGATCCACGACATAAGCAACATTCTTATAGCTTTCTAACTTCTTGTTAACCTTTTCAGCAAAGCATTTAATGGCAGCCATTTCTAACTTGGTGTTTTCAATTTCATTGATGTAGTTATTTATGGCCAATTGTTTCAATGACAAAGTAGTTTTCAAGTCAGAAATGTCCTTTTTATAGCCATCTAATACTTTGTTAAAAGCATTTAACTCTTTGCGAGTAGATTGACAGTTTTGAATAGCACTATCACGTGAAATTCGGAGTTGTTTATTCTCCTCTGTCAACCTATCACAAGTCCCACAGTATTTATCACTCATGACATCAGTGCTAGATTCAGAACTTACAGGTTTTGGCGGTTCGGTCATGGCCATCAAAGCAAAATGAGCTTCCTTTCCTGTGAAAAACTTTGAGTAGTCGATCTTGGTGAAAGCATCATCTGCTATGCACGACTTCCTCGTCATCAAGAAATCAGCTTCTGCCAGCAACTGGTCAATATCATCATCCAAAGAATCAACACTTCCCTCTGTGTCTAATTCGCTCTCAGAGTCTGAATAGACTGATTTACACTCCTCGGGAACATCAGAGACTGAATCAATCACCATCCCAGATCTCTTCTCCTCAGCCTTAACCTCAACCGGTTCATTCTCCACTTCCATCTCAGTCTCAGAATCATCACTCTCACTCTCCTCAGTTTCTTTCTTCTCATCAACTACCATCGACTCTTCCAAATCAACCTGATAAGCAACACAAGCAACATTCCCACCAGTAGTTATTTCTTCAACTCCTATTTGCATACCCGACCAGTCAAACCTCTCATCCTGCTGAGTAACCAAAGCTTGGTTTTGACCCGCATTCTGTTGAGTCTCAGTAGGTGTAGTGATTGGTACAACTGTTCGGTTTGGGTGATTAGGAGATTGGTTTTGAATCTGGTTTTGTGTGTTTGGTTGTCTGTTTTGGTTGTTAAAGTTTCGGTTTTGGTAGTTGTTGTTTGCTTGGTAAGAAACTTGGTTTTGTTGACGGTTCTGGTAGTTTGCATTGAAAGGGTTTCGGTTACCTTGTTTAGGTGGCTGGGTGCATTCCCGTTTGAAGTGTCCTTTCTCTCCACAGTTGAAACATGTGACCTTCTCCTTATTGAAACCATAGGTCGTGTTGGGAGAAGTTGCCAAGTCAGTCCTTCCAGTTTTCTCTATGAACTCTGTTGCTCTCCTCATTATACTCGCAAAAGCCCATTGAATGTCTATGAGTTCCATCTCTTCTTTATCAATCTGTGCGTAGTCCTCGTTGGTCAAATTGTTGTTCCCAATCTGACTAGTAACCAAGCCATTGTAGGAAGAAACCATAGCAGAGACTAATGCAATGTGTTGCTGAGCAACCTCCACAGTCACGTTTCCTAAGTTGGATGTATCCAAAACCACCGGTTGTTTATGTTGAGTAATTTGGTTTGATGGTTGTTGTGTTTGGTTAGCAGTGTAAAAACTAGCTTGTTGCATTGGAGAGACTGGTGAAATGTAGGAAGTATATTGTGGTGGTGTGTATGATGGTTGTTGTGTGTAGGAATTGTATTGTGGTGGTGTGTAGTTGGTGGTTGGTTTTGATGAATCCATGACATTGGAAATGCATGCAACATGTGGTGCAACACTTCCAGAGCTCGAGTTTCCAGCTGAAACTGAAGTACCTCCAAAATACAGACTTGGATTCTGAGGAATCTGCGACCTCCTAGCTTTCCTCCTATCCTCCAGCTCTTTGTTCTCCAACTTCTCAATAAATTCTGAAATGGTCCAGAATTGATAAGCATCCTTCTCTCTAAGTACCTCCACATGCTGATCCCACTGTGGTGGCAAAGCATCTGCAAACTTATCAACCTGCTTGGTCATGGGAATCTGTACACCATAGCTAGACAATTCAGATAATAAATGCATATATCTTGGTGTTAGTTCTTTCAAAGTTTCATTATTAATAAACGAAAAATTATCAAACTCCTTAACCAACTCCTCCATTCTCAAACTCCTGGTCTTTTCATTTCCATCATGCTTCCTCTTCAGCTTATCCCAAAGCTGCTTCGACGTTGTACATGTCCCGAACTGATGCAACAGGTCACTTGTGATCGCCTGTGTCAGTTGAGAGAACGCCTTCTTCTCCACCACGTATTTCTTCTTTTCATCCTCTGCCAAGCTCTCCAGAGGAATCAACTCACCGGTATTCTCCAGAATCGGTGCTGTATATCCTTTGACGATCATGCTCCACGCCTCAGCTCCTTCAACTCCCATGCCCTCCAGATGGATCTTGAACATGGTGTGCCACTGGTTGTACTCTTGCATATCCATTAGCTTAGGTGGCCGAGTTCCACTACCTGTAGACAAATCCTTAATCAAGGTAGAGATAGCGTTAGTGGTTTGAGTATTTACCGCCGCTGCAGCTACTCCCCAATAATCTGATTGTAAAGCTGGATGTGCTACATTCTGAGGCATCGTGCTCGTTGTCGTCATGTAGTTCAGTGGTTGTGAGGACTGCGTGTTCGTCTTTTGAGCTGCAACAGTCCATGGGTCCATTGTCTGCTGTTGTGGTTGTGTTGGTGCTGATCCCTGAGTAGTCTGATAACGCCACATGATCAAAATCTGAAAATCACAACACTTAGAAAAATTTTTCAGAAAAAAAATATCCTAGATTCGCCCGAAAATTGGTACTTTCGTCCAAATTTTCTATGTTCGTCCGGTTCTGTCACACTCTCGTCCCTTCTTTTTCACTTTCGTCCAAATAGTGATACCCGAAGGTGAGTCTGACCAGAATGTAAATCACACACACACAAATTCCACTTTCGCCCGAAGGAAAAACGGTCGAAGGTGAAATATAGTACCCGAATGTGAAAAGTTTCAACAAGAATTTCAGATTCGTCCACTCAAACTCTCAGGTTCGCCCCTTTTTCAGTCAGGTTCGCCCACAAACTCAGTCCAGGTTCCAGGTTCGCCCCATATCAGCAGATTTCACTTTTGAAAAACGGTTATTGTTTGAAAAACGGTTATTTTGATCTGAAATTTTCAAAAGTTCATGGAATTCAATGATCTTGATCAGGTTATGTTTCGGATTTGATTTGGAACAACTTTAAGTCTTGGAAAACTTGAATTTGACCACAAAATCACCTTTAAATCGATCAAAAACTATGTTTTATGAAAGTTTTTGTAAAAACAGATGATAATTGGTCTAAAACATGTCCAAATCAACTCTGATCTTATCAAACTTGTTGTTGTATGATCCTCTATGCTCTGATACCACTTTGTGAGCGTTGGATTTTATCTAAAACAGGATATTATGATCATACAAGTCACAAATCTAGGTGCGGAATCCCTAGATCTGAACAAATTGATAAGATGCTAATCACGACACAATCAAGATCATTTTCAACTTCATTTTCATAGATTAACTTTCAATTAATAAGCAATTACAACGTTTATGTTAATCTAGAAACACAACGACACTTTCTCAAAACACTACTGAACCTGCACAGAACCTGGACACAAAATGATAACTCTCTTACATAATCAAAAACTCAAAACCTATATATAATGTCTGCACATTCGCCCCTTTCTGTAGGTCGAATGTGAGAATTTCCACATTCGCCCACATAGAGTGGTCGAATGTGGTCTTCTGTCCACATCAAAACTTCATTCGTCCATTCAGGTTCTACCTTCGCCCAGTTTATCTCACCTTCGCCCATATCTATCTACATTCGCCCCATCAGAATCACTTTCGGCTACCCATTAACATATGTTAGTAATATCATATCCAATCCTTAGTCGCAAATGCATCAACAACTTCAGTAACATTCAGCAGGTAATTCGTATGGCACACCAGCTGACTGATCAGAAGGTGGAAGATGGACTACTACCCCCTCGTGGTGCTTCATCTTCTGGCTCCAATGATAACAAGAGGAAGTGGGAGAATGCATCTGGCAGGCTCTCGAATAATGGTAACCAGCAACAGTAGCAGAACAAGAAACACGACAGTCACAGCAGCGGCAGCACCCGCAATCAATCACAGGGTGGTTATTAGGGACATCGTCCCAAGTGCAATAGATGCAACTATCACCACTCAGGACCCTATAATAGGATTAAGTGTGATCGCTGTGGTAAGATTGGTCATGTGCAGAAGGACTGTAGAACCAATATCCCGGGAAATTAGCCAGCAGCACAACAAGGTCAGCAACAGAAGAATGGTAAAGGCTGTTTCTAGTGTGGGAGTGAGGTTCACTTCAAGAAGGACTGCCCACAGCTGAACGGGAATAGAAACAACAATAACGGGGGTAACAATAACAATGGTAGTGGTAACAAGACTGGGAAGAACAATAATACTACCAACAACAACAACAACCACAACAACAATGGGGCTCGTGGGAGAGCTTTCGTGATCGGTTCAGGGGAAGCTAGGAATGACAACAATGTCATGACGAGTACGTGTTCCTTAAACGACAACCTTGCTTCTGTTTTATACGATACTGGTGCGAACTTTAGTTTTGTGTCATCAAAACTTTGCAAACATATAGGGATTATTCCTACTCTTCTTGATACCCCACATTCAATAGAATTTGCTGATGGGAAACCTGTTAAGGTAACCCACATCCATCTTGAATGTAAGCTCAAGTTAGATGG
This sequence comes from Ambrosia trifida, assembly GCA_028751855.1. Lineage (NCBI taxonomy): Eukaryota > Viridiplantae > Streptophyta > Magnoliopsida > Asterales > Asteraceae > Ambrosia > Ambrosia trifida. The sequence continues at coordinate 101,210,103 of CM054125.1, read as the reverse complement.
GAAATTGTTTGCCATCGATCTTCTACCTATCACCCTAGGAAGCTTTGATCTCATGGTTAGCCTAGACTGGTTGTCCAAACAACGCGCTAAAATTCTCTATCAGGAGAAGATTGTTCGTATCCCTCTCCCCAACGGAGAGTTACTAACTATAAGGGGTGATCACGGTGGTGTCATGGTGGGCATCATCTCATTCTTGAAAGCCCAGAAGTGTATTCGAAAGGGCTATCCAGCCATTCTGGCTAACATTTCTGATACTCGAGCTGACGTTGAAACCAAGATTGAGGATATCCCAATAGTTCGTGACTTTCCAGACGTATTCCCCGAGGAGCTACCTGGACTTCCACCTGTTCATCAAGTGGAGTTTCAAATAGACCTTGTACCTGGAGTGGCCCTAGTTGCACGCGCACCATATCGCCTAGCACTAGGCGAACTTCAAGAACTGTCTACTCAACTCCAAAAGCTATTGGATAGGGGTTTCATTAGGCCTAGTTCTTCACCTTTGGGATCCCCAGTCCTGTTTGTTAAGAAGAAGGATGGGAGTTTTCATATGTATATTGATTATCGAGAGTTAAACAAGGTGACGGTTAAAAACCGCTACCCTTTGCCTCGTATCAATGACTTGTTCGACCAACTTCAAGGGTCGAGTTTCTATTCCAAGATTGACTTGAGGTCAGGGTATCATCAATTGAGAGTCCGAGAGGAGGATGTGGCAAAGACCGCCTTTCGAACTCGTTATGGAAATTATGAGTTTTTAGTGTTGCCATTTGGGCTAACCAATGCACCGGTTGTGTTCATGGATCTTATGAACCACGTGTGTAAGCCTTATTTGGAAAAATTCGTCATAATGTTCATAGATGACATATTAATTTATTCCAAGAGAAGGGAAGAGCATGAGCAACACCTGCAGCTGATATTGGAACTCTTGAGAAGAGCATGAGCAACACCTGCAGCTGATATTGGAACTCTTGAGAAGAGCATGAGCAACACCTGCAGCTAAATGTGACTTCTGGATTCGAGAGGTCCAATTTCTAGGACATGTGGTTAACAAGGCAGGAATACATGTCGATCCCGCCAAGATTGATGCTATTAAACAGTGGGAAGCTCCTAAGACTCCTACAGAGGTGCGCCAATTCCTTGGTCTTGCAGGATATTATCGCAGATTCATTGATGGATTCTCTAAGATCGCTTAACCCCTCACTACTTTGACACATAAGGGTATTACTTACAAGTGGGGAGATGCCCAAGACTCTGCTTTTCAATTATTAAAGGTAAAGCTTTGAAGTGCACCAATTCTATCACTACCTGAGTGTACTATGATGCGTCTATCCAAGGGTTAGGGTGTGTACTGATGCAGCGTGATAAGGTGATCGCATATGCTTCACGTCAATTGAAGGTACATGAGAAGAATTACACCACCCATGACTTGGAACTTGTAACATTTCGCATTTAAAATCTATACGTTACGAATAATTTAAATAAAACGTCAAGTTTCATTGTTATTATTATTATTTTTAATTATTGTGTGGTATTATTGGAACCCTTATACTATATATAATACATAATATATATACATAATATATATATATATATATATATATTGTAAATATGTTAAAAAAATAAAAGCTTGGGCCGGGAATCGAACCCGCGCCCAAGCCGTCCCATATACACACACATACTTACCAGCTGCTCTACCCATAATTCTTGTTTTAAACCTCGCACATTATTAATATAACACGAGCTCAAAAACCCTCCCAGTTGACTTAGAAAGTCAACTGTGAATCACGACTTTCCTTAAATCAAACAATTAACGTGTAAATTGATCTTGGATTGATTGGGATCATGATTACCTGCCTATCACGAGTTATTTCACGTTCAACTACCCTTCAATTCTTACCATTTTTTATTATTGACGCGTCAAACATTCAAGACAAAGGTCAACCTTGCCAATTCAACAATCTAGACCACCTCTCTATAAATTGAATACCTCTGGACCTTCACAACTCGCCACTCATTCTTTCTTAATCCCCAATTTCTCTTATCAAACCCACTGTTCTTGATTTTGATCGTGTTTTGACTTCGGCAGTTGACTGATCGATCCAACATCAAAACGTGTTTGTAAGTTTGATTTTTGTTGTGGGTTTTATTGTTCGGCATCCACACAACATTAACCCTAAGGTTAATTGGGTTAATGTTGTGTGAATTGTTCAATTACAGAATCTAGGGCTCGAATGCATTTTGGGGAAGAACACGAATTCACGTATATTATTTATTTTAATTAAACTGAAACCAAACACAACCACTGGTCTGGACCAAGTGGTTGTGTCTGGTGCCCTCTGACCGGGCCACGCGGGTTCGATCCCCAGCCGTTGCAACCTTTTTTTCCTTTGTTTGGTTTTAATTAAAAACAATCAACTTTATATATATATTACTTATATTTTATAAATTCATTTTAAAATGTTAAAACTCTTTTAATATTTCTAGAAAAATTATTTTGTGTTAAACTAATGAAAAAGTTTAACATACAATTTTTAATTATCAAAAAATTATTTATTTAATATATTTAATAAATAAATCAAGATTATTCTATTATATTTATAAAATTCTATTAAAATATCAAAACAATTTTATAAATTTCCACAAAAATTATTCTGAGTTTTTATAACAATAAACTTTTCTGAAATGATTTTTATTTCTAAAAAATCATTTATTTAATATTTTTAATCAATTTTGTTTAGTTTTAATCATAATTAAATCATAATAAATTCAATTTTTAATATTTTTACACCAAAAATTTATATAAATTATTTCTGATTATTTAGAACAGAAATATAATTTTTAAACTAATAATTCCTTAATTTTAGTATTTTTAAATATTAAAGTTAAATTTTGACAATTTGAAATAAATAGATTTAATATTCTATTTTAAAGAAAATAATTTTATAAAAAATATTTTTATACTTTAAACTCATTATTGTGACCATCTTAAATTCAAATTTTATAAAAAGATTTTTGTTTATTTATTTACTAAATTTCTCTCAATAATCAAACATTTTAATTATTAATCAAACGAGCATTTATCCCCAATTCGAAGCCCTAGAATATATACATTTGCAGACTAGATAGACTTAGACATATTTATTACCTTATTATAGGGTGATACTTGGCATATTTGGGCAACACCACTATTCTATTTCTCAAGAGAAATAACATTTTGCTAAGGTGAGTTTTACATAGCCCCTTTTCTATTGAACACCGTTTTTGGGGTGAAACATGTTACAACATCATATATGCAATTCAATCATCAATGTGTCTATGTGTTTTTCTATGTTGCATTATGTCTTGAACATGACTAGTGTAAGCACAATTCTAGCATAATCATTAACATTGATCAGCCGACGGTATACATTGATAGATCTATTGGACTGACAATCCCACCTGGATACGTGCCTCCTACAAAGGTAGTGTGGGTGTTTGTTATCGCATAACATATTCGAGTGAACCATGAGCGTATGGGATGTACCACATTATAACAGTCACAAGGGTTGATTATGCACTCGATTTACTTCTAGTATGTTTTCACATATGGACTAGACTTGCCTTGACACATGAATTGCACAACATTTTTATTCGATTATCAAAACCTATGTAATTCTCACCAACTTTTGTTGACCCAAAAATACTTTCAAAATTAACATGTTTCAGGTAACAATGAAGCTGAGGTTTGAGTTTGCATGAGGATTTATTATGAAGTTATTATTTGAAGTTATTAGAAGATTGTTGCTTATTTGATATCATGTATTTGAATTTCTAGACATCACTTTATTTTGGATTATTATGTTTTGAATAAATTATTTAAAATCCAATTTATACCATGTGCTACTGAAACAATCATCAATACGTGACATCCCGATGTTTCCGCCATCGGTTGGGGTGTTACAGAACTAGGAGCACTAGTTTTTGCTCTAAAGATTTGGAGGCGTTACCTCTATGGAACGAAGTGTACGATCTTCACTGTTCATAAGAGCCTCCAACACATATTCGATCAAAAGGAGCTAAACACGCGACATCGTCGATAGGTCGAGCTTCTGAATGATTATGACTATGCCATCAAATATCATTCAGGGAAAGCTAATGTAGTAGCGGATGCCCTTAGTAGCAAGGAAACGAAGCACAAGTGGGTGCGAGCTTTACAACTCACTATTCATTCTAATCTTCCTAATAAGATACGTGAAGCCCAAGGCGAGGCTTTGAAGGGATATAACGTCGGGCTTGAGACACTGCATGGTGCTGATAAGCACCTGGAACTGAGGACAGATGGTCTTCAGTACTTCATGAATCGAGTCTGGATTCCACGTTTTGGAGATCTCAGACAACTTGTGCTCGACGAGGCTCACACCTCTCATTATTCGGTACATCATGGTTTGGATAAAATGTACCAAGATCTCAAAACCCTTTACTGGTGGCTAAACATGAAAGCTAAGATAGCCACCTATGTTAGTAAGTGCTTGACTTGTGCAAATGTTATGATTGAAAATCAAAAGCCTTCCGGCCTACTCCAGCAACCAGAAATCCCCATGTGAAAATGGGATGGGATTTCTATGGACTTTATCACAAAGCTCCCTAAAACGCCAAGTGGGCATAACATGATTTGGGTTATCGTCTATCGCTTAACCAAATCGGTACACTTTCTGGCAATAAAGGAAACTGACAAGCTGGAGAGACTGGCCAACCTCTATCTCAAGGAGATCGTCTCTAGGAATAGGGTGCCTACTTTTGTTATATCCGTTCTCGACTCACGATTTACTTCTCGTTTTTAGACTACTCTCCAAGATGCTTTGGGAACTCGCTTAGATATGAGCACAGCCTATCACCCCCAAACGGATGGACAAATTGAGCGTACCATCCAAACATTGGAAGATCTACTACGAGCATGCGTGGTGAACTTTGGAAACAGTTGGGATTAGCACTTGCCCTTAATCGAATTCTCGTATAACAACAGTTACCACAATTCTATTCAATGTGAGCCTTTTGAGGCACTATATGGATGCAAGTGTAGGTCTCCCATCTGCTGGACTGAAGTTGGGGATAGCCAGTTGACAGGTCCCGAACTCGTGCACGAAACTTCTGAGAAGATAGTGCAAATCAGAAACCGGATGGCTGCTGCTCCTGATTGACAGAAAAGCTACGCTGATAAGCGTAGGAAACCTTTGGAGTTTCAGATTGGGGACAAGGTACTACTAAAGGTATCACCTTGGAAGCGTGTGATACGCTTTGGAAAACGGGGAAAGTTGAACCCGCGATACGTTGGACCATTCGAGATCGTCGAAAGGATTGGTCCAGTAGCTTACAGGTTAAACCTGCTGGATGAAATCAGTGGAGTGCACAATGTAGTCCATGTCTCCAATCTAAAGAAATGTCTTTTCGATACAACACTGGTGGTGTCACTGGAAGAGATCCAGGTGAACGACCAGCTACGGTTCTTGGAAGAATCAGTGGAGATTCTTGAGCAGGGCGTCAAGAAACTCAGACATAGTACCATATCCATTGTTAAGGTGCGATGGAATTCCCGGCTAGGACCGGAATACACGTGGGAACGCAGGGATCAAATGCGGCTAAAATACCCACATCTCTTTACTGAACCTGAACCTGTGCACAGATCAAATGCTAAACATAAAGCAGCTCTCTCAAAGTGAATGTCGGGGCGAAATTCTTTTCAACTTGGGGATGATGTGACATCCGGGAACCAAGCACACACTTTTCTAGCTGGCTTTACTGTTTACTTACTGAATTTTGGGACGAAATTCTTTTCAACTTGGGGATGATGTGATATCCCGCAATTTCGAGTCCTTACTGTAAATAAACTCTAGTTACTCGTACTTACATCCTTTGCATTCTATTTAACTAAGGTTAACTAGATAAGCAACACGTGCACACATGAGCGGTATATGTACCTATGGGTTATCATTTAATGAACGTATGATACCTATGAAACAAAATACATGTTAATGTCGTCATAAATTCCTAGTTAACACACGACACATGATCGCCTACTTAGATGTCCCTATGTCTAGAATAATTAAAGAATAATCAGGCACGAACACCTACTCGATCTCACAACCTTTTTCACCACCACCATGGTTAGAAAAAAGCCTCATAACTTGATAATCACATGAACTTATATTATAAGCAAACACTTGACAATGTACACAAGTGTGTGTGTATATATATATACAAACGCACGCACATACATCCATACATACCTACAAATATCGGCTACGTACACTAACTAACAAGAAGCATGGATGAAACTAGGATCTTTCACTAAAATAGATACAAAACATTAATCCTTAAAGACTAGATCATGCATGACAAACTTTCCTATTATGGCTAAGGAACAATCGGCCAACATGATTCACATACATACACTCACTAGTCACTATCATAAGCTAACTTCAAGACATGACTCATCACCCTACACACTTGATTTCCTTTATCTTCACCTAGACGAAACAACAAGGAAGAAGTCCAAGGACTTGTCACTTTCACCAAACTCCCCTCATGTCCCTTTCACATGAAAAACAAGTACAACCATCTTGGGAACAAAGCACAAATCGGACAACATGAAAGAAACATAATGAACTATCACCTTCACCAAGATCTTTGTCACTTTTTCCTTGTCCTATACTCGGCTGAATGCATGCTTGGGTAATGAGATATGAAAGTTGTCAAACTTACACTAAACTAGGAAAGAAACAAACCTCTAACACATTGCCTTGATGAGTCAACCCACCCTCTTATGCCTAAGCCTATCCTAATCGGCCAAGGACAAGAAGAAGACAACAATCACAAGTCTTTTTCTTTCATTAGTTGACTTAAACATTGCCTCATCCAAGACACTTACACTTTCCCCATTTGTTTTTGTCCTTGCTTGATCGAACCACTATAAAAGGAGGCACAAAGAGCTTCAACAATCACACCTAAAAACACTCTCAAGCTCAACTAGAACCCTCCAAACCATTGGTCACCTAAAACTCCAAGCCGAAGCCATCAAGGAACGAAGGAGGTGATCACAAGGCTTCCTAGCTCCAATCATCTCTTGGTAAGGTACATTGCACCTTTAAGCTTCATTATCTCGGCCTATCCCTTGTTAACTCGACCCTCAGCCTTAGAACACCACACTTTAATCACACGACACTTTATGAAAGAATGGGTTACAAAACAATACTTTTCAGATATAAATCTTATGCACATTGTCTTAGTTCAAGTGTTTGTTCTTATAATTTTGTCTTGACACTAACAACGACCGGCTTTATTATAACCTTGAGTAGTCAAGTTGTAATTTTTGAGTCTATACATAACTTGGATCACCATGTAATAGATCGGTTTCCACAAGTACAAACTCACTTGGCTTAAGTTCAAAGCTAAGGCTAACAACATGGTGAGCAAAGCCTAAAATTGTTATAAACTCACAAACATGTCATGTGGTAACTCTACAAGGTTTGGTTAAGCTTAAAACAATCAAGTTTGATTCACTAGATACTCCGCTTTATCTTTTATACAGTAAGAACAAATCGGCTACCATGAACTAACGTGTGTTATCAAAGCTAGAACATGTGTTAACATCAACTTGGGTAAAATAATGTCCTAAACCCATGATAAGATGTCTAACTTTATCACAAATACAAAACCAAGGTTCGCATAACTCAATAGCCAAGTCCACAAGTGTCGGGTAGACAAATCGTATGATAAACAACTAGAACTTGTGATTTACCATGCTTTCAATAAATCATAGGGCAAGTACTGTCTGGAAAATAGTAGCTACATAATTCGGTTTCACTAGACCACAAGCATCTCTATCAGGTGAGTTTCACTACTCTTTTCTCAAAAGCATGCGTCTCGGAATGAGACACTTTCTAAACTTTTTCATAGTTCGGTTTGGGACTACTTTCACATCCCGGGATCGGGGTGCTATGATTCACGGGGTGAATCTGCTTTCACTAATTCATGCTTTATGCCCTTGATGAACTAAACCAACTCTATCATTGAAGTCCTTCTAAATACTGAATGAATTGCCGGGTAGGCAAGGGGGTTACTAGTTGATAGCGCTATTAGGTTTCACAAACCTCACATCGTGCTGGGAGCATGGGTGTGAACTGTAACTTAACATTTATTATCATTGTTGATAGACAATGATGCAAGGCACTTTGCTCACTGTTGTGGGATCTCGTTGTTTAGCAGTTCGGTATTATCGGTGTTAGTTCTCATGAGTGGGTTAGCTACCCCTGGCATGTGAATTAGATGTTTACTTGTCAATACTTGGTCTGGGAGACCTACGCATTTACATTACTTTGTGAACTCACAAACATTATGTTGACACACGAAAATATGCTTTTGTAGGTCACTAGTTTCGGAGCACGTGTAGAGCATGCATCATATAGCGTCATTGGGATATGAACTGTTAACTATTCACGAATGTTTAATTATCTACTATGGTTTTAGGCACGTTGTTTTTCGCGGACTATTTGGTTAACTATTTTCTTTAATTTCGCTTCCGCAACTAATTAAATGTTTTGTTAATTATGAAACATGTTTTACAATAACGAACTAAATGGTTTGGGCATTTAGAGTCGTTCATGTGACTTATGGCTATGGGATCCTAGTGTGTCACGCGTTTCGCGGTATAAACCCCGCAGTGGAAATTTGAGGGTGTGACACACCGACCAACCTACCTGCGTGCAATACAACGTCGCCATCCACTACCATCCCTTTCACCACTGCCATCCCAAAGCCCCCGCCTCCATCTCCAACTCACCAACGGTTAACTATTTTGAATTCCATCCCTCCTATGCCTAACCTGACCCAACTCCTATGTGTGACCACCACCTCATACGCCTGATCCCCACCACCAACTCCTACGCCTGCCTAACGCCACCACATACTCTGCCCATTTCTTTAGCCCATAATAATAATAATGGTAATGGTGATAGTAATGGTAATGGTAATGGTAACAATAATAAAAATTCGAACTTTATAAAATCCCATGAAACTCCTTTGCCCAACTCCGTCTCCGACCAGCCTCCCTTCCATGGCCCATTTTCAAATTTTGAATCCATTCGACCTTTGCCTTCAAATCCCATTCGAACCTTTGCCTTTTCAATTTCATTCCAACATTTTATATTTTCGCCCTCCTTTTGTCTTTTTCTTTTTTTCTCGGTAGGTTTCTTAATTATTAATAAAAGAGTACCTTTTCTCTGGCTCACCTTTTATCCATTGTTCCCACTATCCTTCAAGCCATAAAGTTTTATTACAACATGATAATATTAGAGTAATAATAATAATATAATATTAATAATAAATTTAAAAAGTGAAAGTAAGCAAAAAAAAAAAAATTGGAGTAAGGAGTTATATGGGGTTCTACTTAGAGGATGGGCAACCTGTGGGTGCTCCCTTCGTCGTCTAGTAAAGGGTTTTTGCTCCCTGGTTTCTTCCCCCCCCCCAAATCATCTCGAGTTCGGCGGTTAGCATTCGCACATGGTTCCTGCCAGGAAGGTCCGGAATGTCAAGTCAGGAGGTTCTGCGCAGGGCTCTGTTAGTGGTTTAAGAGCCTGCCCCTTTAAACAGTTTCACGATTGTAAAGATGGTAAACCGGAGTTTGACGGATTTTTACTTCTTCTTGAACACATTCAAAGCACTCACCTCAAGACAGAAACCGAAGGCTATCTATGAAGGAGGCTATCTCGAAGGATCTAGATCATTTTTTGGGGGTTGGGGAAGTTCTCAAGCCAGGAGATAAATGGTTATGTGGGAGGTGCATGGTGATGCATGCTCTCATTAGGGGATGAAAGCATGACGATGAGGTTGTATCATTCGCCATGGTCTCGGGAGATGTCGAAGATTTCATTGTTGAGATACGGAAACCATGTCAAGCGGTAGACGACGCAAACTCACGTCACCTAACCGGGATGGTTGGGGATGTTGCCCTCCTCGAGCGTGTTTTTTCCCTCCCTATTCAAACTGTTAAAAGCATCCCCCCAGTTGTCGTATTATGTTTGCTCAAGTGTTAACAGGTGCCTTACGCAAAGTGGTGGTGTCGCCAGGCTCGGTTGACAATTGGGGCCAATTTTTATTGCTTCCGCGATTAACCCTGAGGGTGGTCAGATCGTCCTCCAGGCAAGAGCGAAGATCAGGGAACATGAAATCTCTGCAGTGTAGTAACATCATGGAAAGATGGGTCTGGGCTTGCGGTCTTGGTCTCTTCCCTCTTGGATAGCGGGGGGAGCTTTGCGGTACCTAGGGGAGGAGTCAGAAGGGAAGAGGACAATGAAAAGGAACCTTATATAAAGCAATGTCTTCGAAAAGTCAGGGATGGACATTTCACGGCGGCGGTTAAGGTTTTGTGCTCAAGTGGGGTTGCCCCTCTATGTGAATCGACCATGAAAGCCCTCATTGATAAACACCCAGTGGTGCTGCCTCCATCCTTTCCTTCTAACCCTATTGCTCAACCCGCTCTATCTATAGATGGGGATTGTGTGATCAGATGTATCCGATTTTTCCTTAAAAGGACGTCTTGCGGCAAGGTCGGGATATGGGCCCAACACCTGTTGGATGCTATTGGTGGCGAAGGCTCGGTGACTTCCTCGGGTTTGCTCGCAACCATTACTGAATTCGTCAACTTATGGCTTGGGGGGCCTGCCCTAAGACACTTGCCGAGTTTGTTGCCTAGGCCCCCCTCACCCCCTTATTGAAGTCCGATAATGGAATTCGGCCTATTGCTGTGGGGGGAATTTGGCGAAGGTTGGTTTCAAAGGTGGCAATGAAGAAGGTTGGGAAAGACATTGCCCAGTACTTGGGGGACTTTCAATTTGAAGTAGGGGTACCGAATGGGGCAGAGGCGGTGCTTCACAGTGCCCACAGGTTCCTCAACTCTTTTCATGCGGATGGGTCCTTGGCTCTGCTTATTGTAGACTTCTCTAATGCCTTCAACATGATCGACCGCACAACCTTTCTCCAAGAGGTTCACCAGCGGTGCCCATCTATCTATTCGTGGGTCCAGTTCCTCTACGCTCAGCCTGCTAGGCTGTAAGTGGGTAATGATTGTGTTTGGGCTACCACCAGAGTGCAGCAAGGAGATCCTTTGGGGCCCCTTCTCTTTACTCTTGCCTTACACCCCCTTATCATGTGGGTTCAGGAACACTGTAACCTCTTGTTTCATGCTTGGTATTTGGATGATGGAACGATTATAGGCAACGCGGCTGAGGTTGCTAAGGCTTTAGACATTATTAACGTGCATGGGCCATCTCTGGGGCTTCATGAGACAACCTGCACCTTTCACTTTTCATAAATGTGCATAATTGGTCCCTCAACTATTTCAAAATTTTGATTTTTAACCCTCGTATTTTAATAGGACCAAAAGTCACAATTTAATAAAACTTATAATTTCTGTAAGTAAAAGTATTGCACGTTTTATACTCACATCTACACCCGAGCACGTATGTTTCAGTCCTTGATACTCAAAACCCTTAATTTTCGGTCCTAAAACAACTCAGAAACCGAAGGAAATAAGCCCGGAACTTAAAATTGATTAAATTAGAAAATTTGATTTTTTTAGTTCTTGCGGTCCACGAAGACAGTCAAACAGTCAAAGTCCCAGTCAAAGTCCTAGTCAAAGTCCCAGTCAAAGTCCTAGTCAAAGTCTTAGTCAAACAGTCAAAGTCCTAGTCAAATAGTCAATTCATCATAAAACCTTACTTTATGGTGTTGACTAATTTTAATGGCTAATTGAATCTAAAACTAGTATAAAAACCCACCTATGACCCATTACACTTTGCACCTCAAAATCAATTGTTTCAATCTGATTAAACTCTCCCTCATACCTTTCTTCTATAGTCTATTACTTCTACAATTGAAGCTTTGATTATAAGCTCTTGTCATTGGCGAATTGGAAGCTTGATATTCTTTCTTTTTTAGTTTTTATTTCTTCAAATTGGACTAGCTACGTTGTTGAGTCTTTGGGATTCGCCTCACATACATTCACAACGCTTAGAGGATAATTCAGCTTAGCGAATGTGAGTATATCTTTCCCTCTTTTCACGTTTTACACGTTTGGGGTGACTCACGTACGCTTATTACTACACTCACTTAATCATGCTTTAGTCTATATTCACAATTGCAATTCTTGTATGTGTTTTACTTGTTGATCGCTATTAGTGTGTACTTATGACCTTAATCATTAACCCGGTGTGGGCCTAGCATAGCAATAAGTAGTACTTGACTATTGTTATGTGTAAACTACTTGCTTTGTCGCATACTATATATAATCATACTATTGGGCGACTACTATACATATATACTAGATATCCCATTATTATTGGATATCATTTCTACTGTAAAGGTTTGATTTTGGGTGACATTTGTACATAACTTGAACACTAAATTGTAGACAGTATAACACGTGAACTGTGAAACTCCTTTCCTACTATATTCATTCAAATAGGATATGCTCACGCTCACCAATACATTTTGTATTGACAAAAATTATTTTCGTACATGTTTCAGGTTGTTATGAGATCACTTTTAAGCTTTTGGAACTTAGATTTAGATTGAGATTTACAGTATTTCAGTTTAGATTGTTCGTTTTTAATCGTTGTATTTCTTTCCATGTAATCAACTATTCAATTCTATATATTCAAATTTACACTTTCGTAGCATGAGTTATTTAGCAATCGTCACTACGTGACACCTCGATGTTTCCGCCATCGGTTGGAGTGTTACACTTCATCTCAATATTAAGAAAACAGAGGTCTTTTAGCCGACGTGTGACGGGCTTTTCCCGAGAGGGATTGGTAGACCAGAGAGGGGGCTTAAGCTCCTTGGTGGGGCTGTTAGCCGAGATCCTATCTTTATTGGGGAGTTGACACGACCGCGGGCTACGGTTGCGGTTGACCATATGAAACTCCTGCCCCGCCTTAGGGATCCCCAAAGTGAACTCTTGCTGCTCAGGTCATGCATGTGGGTCTCTAAGTTACTTTTTGGGTTGCGAACTTGTCAACCCCACTTGATGGTGGATGCGGTATCCCTTTTCGATGATGGCCTTCGGGAGGCTATTGAAGATATAGTTGTGTGTGGTGGCCCCTTCTTCGGGGACCTCCAGTGGCGCTTGGCATCCTTGCCGATGCGTTTAGGTGGTTTGGGCATCCTTGCAACTCGAGATGTTGGGGTTTATGCCTTTGTGGCGTCTAGAGCTCATCTTGGAAACTTCGGGATCATATCCTTCGAAACAGTGGGGTCATCTGGCTAGACCCGGACTATCAACAGGCGCTCGAACGCTTAAATGTCTATCCCCGGACTTTGGTATTGGCGGTTTTTCTGATAAGGACACCGCCCCCTAAAAGCCACAAAAAACTTTGGCGAATGCTCTGTTTAGCAAAACTGCTCAGAGCCTGGGAGAAGTTTTCGAGTTGTCCTCCCCCTAGAAGGCGGTGATTGAATGCCTAAAGGGTCCTCATGCTCAGGATTTTTTGACCGTTATCTCGATTGAGGGTTTGGGTCAATCCATGTCCGCAGTGGAGTACAGGGCTATACTCAAGTACCGGTTGATGATCCCTATGTATCCGGAAGATGAAACATGCCCCATCTGCCGTAAAGCTTGCATGGATTAATATGGGGAGCACGCAATTCATTACAAAGAGCTCCCTGGGTTTAAATACCGGCATGACTAAGTGAGGGACGTTTTGTGGGACATCCTTAGAAGAGCTGGGATTTCTGCCAAAAAGGAGGCCCCTGTAAATTTTCTCACAGACCCTGCGGAACGGAGATCCACCCTGCGACTAGCAGATCTGCTTGTCTTTTTTTGGAGAGGGGGAAACATGCTTGTGTGGACCTAACATGAGTATCTCCTTCGGTCGAGTTAAGGGAAATAGGGTTTGTAGCTGGGCAAGCATCGGGAAAGGCGGAATCGAAGAAAATAGATAAGCATGCTAAAGCTTGTGCAGAGAACCAACATGTCTTTTTCCCTTTGGCCTTTGATACCTTTGGCTCCCTAGCGCTAGCTAGCTATTCGTTTCTTGACTAGGGTCCAACGGGTCGTCCACAACAATAGTTCATCTCTAGCGGGCAAGGATTTATCTTTAGTAGACTAGGGTTCGCAATTCAGAAAGAGGTGGCGGCGCAGCTTGTTGAACGTCTACCTTCTATTGTGATGTAAAATGAAATCAAAATTCATTTTAATTAAGCAAGTGATATAGCAGACTAAGGAGAGATGGTTACAAATTTAAATAATTCATACTTGATCTAACGTCATATGAAAATCGCCATATCGGTAGACATGATAACATGAATTTAGTTAACAAGGCTTATCCGGGATAATATGTTTATCCAGAGGCTCGGTACATTTCATATGTTAAGTGCTGAGGCCGGAATATCATTACCAATATGTGTAGGTTAGGATAAATTTTGAAATTCTCGTCACGGTTGATTATATTTCCATACATGATTGCATGCATGCATACATAAATGCATAATTTGATTTGGGAATCACACAAGAATTCTTTGGAATTTTTAATTGCACGTATTATATATCAATTATTTATACTTAATTAATAAAATTGACCTGATTCTAGGTCTTTCAAGAAGTGTTTTTGGTCACGTATCCTATTCTATTAAATAATAATATTAAAAGAATGCAATTTCAGATTTGACTAGTATTTTGCCGTCTCACGTTGCGACGGCACATAGCGAGTTAAACCTTGCAGGAACATTCAAGATTCAGTTCACTCGTCTCACGGATAGCGCCAATTGAAGATCTAAAAAGTAGACGAACCTGTGATTGACCTATAACAGGGACGAGTGAACTAGATCTTGAATGTTCCGAACCTAGGCTTTAGCCTGCACAAGGTAGAGAGGAGGAGGGAGGGCCTCTCTGTAACCACCCTCCGGCGTGAGGATAAGTATTTGTTTAGTGAGAGAAAGTATGGTTCGGAGTGTAAGCATTCGTGTGTTAATTGTACTTTGATGGGGGTACTTATAATGGTCAGCAAAGTTGTGCTTTACCTCGGACCCCCTTTGTACTATCCTTCGGAAGCTTTTGACGTCCGAAGGCAACATGTACTTTCATTGAGCTGGGATGACATGCTGCGGCTCTAGGTCATTTGCTCGTGTCAAAGCATTAAGCGTGATATAATCTTTTATACTTCTTCAATTTCCATACATGATTGCATGCATTTATTGCATGCATACATAAATAAATGCATAATTTGATTTGGGAATCACACAAGAATTCTTTGGAATTTTTAATTGCACCTATTATATATCAATTATTATAGTATGTAATAAATTAGAATACTTCTACAGTAGCATGTTTTGATTGAGTAAAATTGGTTGGCCTACATTTTTGATTGGGGCTTTTTGGCGGCATCCAATGCCACATCAACATTTACTATTATGACCAAACTTTGCTTTATATTTACACTTTAGCCATTTTAGGATTTCAAACTTTGACTACCAAACTTTTAGTTTTTAAGGTTTCAAACTATGACAACCTAACTTTTAGGTTTTAGGATTTCAAACTTTGACCACCAAACTTTTAGATTTTAGGATTTTAAACTTTGACCACCCAAAGGATTTCAAACTTTGACCAACAATCTTTTAGCTTTTAGCCGCGAGTAATTTTTTAAGCCCACATGAGAATAACAGTCACTTAATATTATCTTTTATGTCCACGAAACCCTCAACGCAACAGGAGCTCCCACAACGACGCACAATCTTTAACGTTCACCAAATCCTCACCGCAACAGGAGCTCCCGCCACAAAACGCGAGGTAATAGATTCCTAGTTTATACTTAATTAACAAAATAGACCTGATTCTAGGTCTTTCAAGTAGTGTTTTTTGGTCACGTATCCTATTCAATTAAATAATAATACAAAAAAGAATGCAATTTCAGATTTAACTAGTATTTTGCCGTCGCGCGTTGCGACGGCACACGGCGAGTTAAACCTTGCAGTAACACATGAAGTGTAAAAAAACGCATAAGACAGAATTCGCAAAACACAATGCATAAAAGACAATTACTAAAAAGTGTAAAACACAATATTTTTAACTTAGTTCGAAATAAAATTTACATCAAAACGTAGACCAACTGGTAGCGCACACAATAAAAGCATGAAAACGTATTCTATTTGACATTACTCGTTTTCCAAAAGTGAAAAAGTTTATGTCGAAATTAATTAGACCAACTTGTATTTATACCAACACACATATAAAAATTCGCACGTAAAAAATAGTTTTCTCCAGGTAAAGGTACGAAAAGGGGTAAACTCGAAATTTTCCAAAAGGAAAAAAAAGTTTAAGTCAAAGCGTACACCAACTCGTATTTATACCAACAGATGGATCAAAATTCCCACGTAGAATCTTTAAACACGTCAATAAATTAATTTTTTTAGAAAAGTAAATAGCGAACGGAGGGGTTATGAAGTAGTGGTCTAGGGTTAAAATTGCAATTTTTAAAAGATAAAGGCATAAAATCAAAGTAAAATTACAGGTTAAATATGTCAAAGTTTCAAAGTTGAAAGGTCAGTGGAAAAATATCCCACCGACATTACATTTTAATATAGAGATAATTATTAATTTAATAATAGATATGATTACTTATTATTTAACTAGTTTTTAGGACTAATATGTTTTATAAGGACCACTCATCTTATGTGGAGTGGTGCGAGGCTCAATGATAGAGGACTTGTGGTTGAAAGGTTAGAGATTCGATTTTTTAGAGCGTCGGATTTTATCAATTATTCTATTGTTGTGCTTTCGAACGGGTGGATGGTTAGGTTTTCTCCAATACTGGTGGTTGGTGGGCTAGGGCCTCCACCCTTCTGAGATAATAGATAGTTAGGACTCATTTAGTCATTGAGAGCCGCGTACAGAATACCTGACATTTGCTTAGTTGGCTGTTCAAAAGAAATTATGTTTTATCGGGGCTTGGAAAAGTCTAACAATTGCATGACTTTAAAGAGTATTGCGGTAGTATCAAAAATTTTTTTTTTTAACAATATAACATGTATTTAGAAATCTCGAACACTTAATCTATATTATCTTATTAAGAAGGAGTGATTTACAACATGGTAATTTGTATTTCTATACAATTTAACAAGCAACATGTACAACATATTTAAGCAAAAAAATTAAGGATATTATTGGCATAGTTGTGACAATTAAGACACTTAGGAGGATAGATTAGTAAATTTAACATAATTCAATACCTCACATCCTAAAATCTTATCCCAATTATGCCCTTATGTCCAACTTTTAAAACATAAAATATAACTTAACCTATGATGCATCTTAAATGTGAGACCTTTCAACCCCCCATCCATATTATTATATATACTTCATTATAATCAATTTCTTCAATGCTAATAGTTTTTTCATAACCTAAACAAAATCTTAGAGCTAATTTTATGCTTTGAAACATTGTTTTGTCTAAAAAATTTATGTCTTCATTAGATGAGAAGAGAAAAAAATCAATGAGAAGTTAAGATGCTTGCAAGATATGGTTCCCGGATGCTACAAGGTATAAAGATATGAGTTAATCTTTATATACATATATACATTTTTTTTCTACTTGTTCATATGTTCTTTGACAATTACAAAAATTTTTCTTCATAATATATCATTGTTTTGCTCCATTTAAATGTAGTTATTTGCTATAGACAATGGGAATACCATTGATGTTTGATGTAATAATCAACTATGTTGGATCGTTGCAGAATCAAATTGAGGTAATTTAATTATGCAACTAAGAATTAAACCAATAAACAAACAATATTCAGAATTATTGATGAGAAAATATTTTTCAAAATTAATTAGTAAAGTTTTTTCTCTTCATTGTGCATTTTTAGTTTTTCTCCATGAAGCTTTCAGAAGCCAACATGTTCTATGACCTATTGACCTCAACGCTACTGAATTGTATGAATTGTATCAATGTTATAGTCCTATAAATAGTGGTCATGCATTTGGTATTATATTTGAATCAACCTGAATCTTTATCTTCTATACTATATTATAAAGCATCAGTGAAAGATACCCGCAAAATTTAAATACAACATTTATTGCTTATAGTACAATGCTTATTGAAGTCATTTAGGGGGGTAAAATTGTCTTTCTACTTATATATTACATTGTTGTAGAAATTAATTTAAACATAATTATAAAATTGATGAGGAAATTAATAATAATCTGGTGACTCTTTACATTCATAACCGCCATGTCTTTATTATGTTTGTATCAATGTTATAGTTGTATAAATAGTGGTTATGTATTTGGTATTATGTTTGAATCAACCCGAATCTTTATCTTCTATATCTATACTATATTATAAAGCATCAGTAAAGGATACCCGCAAAATTTAAGTAAATACAACCTTTATTGCTTATAGTACAATGGTTATTGAAGTCATTTAGGGGGTAAAATTATTTCTACCTAAATATTAAATTGTTGAAGAAATTAATTTAAACATAATTATAAAATTGATGAGGAAATTAACAATAATGTAGTGACTCTTTACATTCATAACCTCCATGTCTTTATTATGTTTGTATCAATGTTATAGTCCTATAAATAGTGGTCATGTATTTGGTATATAAATAATGTGATGACTCTTCACATACATAACTTACATATCTTTCAATGTTTATAGTAAATAAATTACATCATATATTATGTATTTATATATTCTTTTTAAATTTATGTGGTTGCAGGATGGTATGATGTGACACTTCTGCACACAAATGAATATGTAGGCTTGAAGTTTGCCAACACACCCAACCCAAGACACGTTTCAACCCATTAAAGTGAGCGATATATGTAGACTTGACGTTTATACAAGAAAATATGGTAGAGATACTTCATGAGCAACGTCATCATCTTCCTCGATGGTTTTTTTTTTTTGTTTTCTCTGCTACTATAAGCTTATAGGAATATAATTTAAGTTTCTGATCTCACGAAGTCACCAATTGCTTACATATCCAAACGAAGACAAGTTCTTATCAGTTGATTTGGTAGTTTTAACTATATTGATTACTAATTTGTTTGGTCCAATATATTTGTTACGGTGCTTGTCAAACTAACATAAAACGAGAGTATCTATGAAAAACATTGACTCCGCTGTATCTCGCGGGTGCCCTAAAATAATAGAAATATGTTGCACACTACAAACTGCATTTTAGTAATTATATCACTTCCACTACAATCTTATGATCATTAAGAGATACAACGCCACTTCACTATGCTAAGCACCGCTCTACGATGGCATACTTATCTGCCTTCGAGATACATAAAAAGGGTCCCACCAAAGGACGTGGGCCAATATAAGGGTGTTGCAAGGAATATTATGGCCTATTGTGATGTACCTATTTAAAATATTCAGAAGATATACTTATGAGTTTCATTTTTTAATAACATATATTTTATACATCGTTGTTTTCTATTTCATTATAACGAATAACCAACAAACACGATGCAAGAAGGGCAAAACAGATGCACCCGCCGCAACGCGCGGGCATTCATACTAGTTACCTATACTTTAAAATTCCTATGTTGTAAAAATAAGAGTGAAAACAAGACCAATTAAAAGCAACTATTATTAAAGTGGGTATGAATTAATAATAAGCTGCTACTACTACTACTATCGTCACTATTGTTGCTGATACTACTAGTAATGTTGTTGTTACGGCTATTGCTGCCTACCGCTTACTACTGCCACTACTGCCATTACAACTATGAGATAAAAAAATATGTCATAAGGTCATAACCTCGTGTGTTACACTAATTGAATAAATATATTTTTATATACTAAGTAGTAAAAGCATATTTTAAAAACTCCCGTGTATTATATGAAATGAATAAATTAATGTCTTACATAGATTGAATAAATATAATATAATTGGTTAATACATACAATCATAAAGATATGGTTTTTATAAAAATAAACTTTGTTTTACCATTTACATATTATAACATTTTACTTTATTATTAAATATAAATATATTTAACACTCATGAAATTGAATAGTAACTTCATTAATGAGCATTGACTTTTTTTTTCTCAAACACTTATTTATAAATAAATATATATAATTTCATAATAATCA
Source organism: Ambrosia trifida (assembly GCA_028751855.1). Classification (NCBI taxonomy): domain Eukaryota; kingdom Viridiplantae; phylum Streptophyta; class Magnoliopsida; order Asterales; family Asteraceae; genus Ambrosia; species Ambrosia trifida. Next base: position 101,189,962 of record CM054125.1, on the reverse strand, counting down.
CAAAATGGGTTGGTGGTGCAGTGGTTTTTGGTGCATTTGTATTTCCTAAGGTCCGAAGTTCAAAACATGTGAATGACAAGTTTTTTTAAAGGTCCAAAAACTTTTTTAATATATGATTTCATAATAAATAACAACATAGCTTAGTAGTGGAATGCTTTGTGGTGCATTTCTATTGTTTAAGGTCTTAGGTTCGAAACATGGGAAGGGCAAGGGGAGACTCAATTTGTTTTTATTCACAACATGTTATTAAGTAATAAATACAAATATACCCACGTTTGTGTGAGATGTCGTTTTTAAATTATCGTATGAAAATTGACAGTTACTTGATTGACAATAGCTTTTTAGTGTTTTGGATACGACAAAATTGTAAGGCGCGCAACGCGCGGCTTTAATCACACGAGTTATTTATTATTAGGTTAAAAACTTATGTAATATATGATGTTGAGTTAATTGAATTAAATGGTTACTAATGGTTGAATAAATAGAATAAGTAACTATGGAAAAAAAAATTAAGATAGAATTGTTAAACTTTGTAATTTAGTATTTTTTAAGTAATTTGAGGAAAAAGGACATAATAATAATAATAATTATTATTATTATTATTATTTTTATTATTATTATAATAGAAAAGAGAAATAGAAAATTTTAATCTAAACTTTCTTTTTCAGAAGAGAGAAACAAAAAAAATGTGATTAATATTTTGAGGAAAATTTTAATACGTAGTCTCTCAAAATAGGAAGCCGTAGGAGAGTAGCAACCAAACTTCGATTGAACTCATTCTAGTGGCACTAGAACTGTCTCATTGACTATACAATCTTAGATTTTAGGTTTTCGTTTAAGAATTTTTAACTTGTATAATTTAGAATGGAGTTAATTGCCAATTTAGTCCTTGAGGTTTGTCAAAAATTGCTACTTTCATTCAAATCTTTTTTTTGTTACATCTGTGTCCCTGAGGTTTCATTTTTTTGCCATTTTAGTCATCAGCACTAACTCAGTTAACAAAAACCCAGCTAAGTCAAGGGCATTTTTGTCCATACACAGCAAACTTTTTTCTTTTGCCATTTTCATCCAAAACCCTTTTTAATTTATTTTAATTTTCTTTTAGATATTATATTGTAACACCCCGCCGTAACACGGGTCTCGTTAACGGGTCGGGTGTAACACCATGAGTTCTAGCTGTTATCCCTGTTGCCAAACACCCTTTATTTCAATTATCTTATAAAAACCCTTCACTTTGGTTCTTCCTCTGCTATTATCGAACACATACACCCAACACTTAAAGAGAGCAGCCAAGGTCACCACCGGTCCCAACCTCTGGCCGCCGCCGCCTCCATCTCCGGCGCCGCCCCTTATCCGGTGAACCTTCTTTAGCTTTGTCCCTGTTATAAACCCCGATAACCCATCTACCTTCCTCATCATCATCTCACCATCGAACAACAACTCTTTTCTTCTGTTTCTGTTATGAATTCCAGTAACCCATCTCCTTTGTTTCCGTTAATAACCAGCGGCCACCCCTTTTGTTATCAACCGGACAGTCACCGGGTTATGGTGACTGTCTTGTGTTCCTTGTCTGATTCAATAATACGGATAATATTTCCTTTGGTTTCTATTACGAATTGTACCCGGTAACCCTCAAGTTGAACTCCAAACCGTGACCCTGTTCTCATGTTTGGGTTATAAAGTTTGACTAATTGATAACTATCGTTCTGATATAATAACCGGACAGTCACCAAATCCGTTGACTGTCACCGGAGTTTGTGTCTTCTGTGATTATCGTATGTGTGTTGGTCTCCGATTTCATCTAATCTGACGCTGGGTTGACGCTGTCGTTTGGTGGGACCGGCTGTGAGTTCGGTCGGGACGATGACTGGATCTATGGCGGCGGGGTGTTACAATAAAATATCTAAAAGAAAATCAAAATAAAATTAAAAAGGGTTTTGGATGAAAATGGCAAAAGAAAAAAGTTTGATGTGTATGGACAAAATGCCCTTGACTTAACTGGGTTTTTGTTAACTGAGTTAGTGCTGATGACTAAAATGGCAAAAAAATGAAACCTCAGGAACACAGATGTAACAAAAAAAAGATTTTGATGAAAGTGACAATTTTTGACAAACCTCAGGGACTAAATTGGCAAATACCTCTTTAGAATGTTTTGTTAGATTATTGTGTCTTTTTATTTGGAATTTAGTAAAGATATAGAAGTAAGAATTAGTTTTTAGGTTATCATATCTTTTTATTTTGAATTTTTAGCTTGTAAATTATAGCTTTAGTACATATATAGATTATATATTAAAATATAGTTACATATTAATAACTGAATAATATTATTAACAAATTAAATAAGAGAGCGCCATGTATTAGTTGAAATCATTTATTAGAAGTAAGATATGGTTATTATGGATGGTTATTATACATTTAACTAAGTAAAATTAAATTTTTTATTACTAACTATAAACCATTACATTTATTGAACGTGTTTACTACACATGATTCTAACATAGTCTGTGTGTATATAAGGTGGTTTTGGCGTATAGTACTCTTAGCCTAAAAATAAAACAGTAAGTGCAAAATGTTGATATGTAATACAAAGAGCTGATATGCTATCAACAAAGTGCTTATATGTAACTAACAATGTGTTTACATAAAGCATTTTTAGGTTTACATATGTATCAACATTTTGTATTACATGTTAGCACTTACTTTTACTGTTTCTATGTTGAGGTATTTTATATTTGATCATGTCATTTAACAAGATTTTTTTTTTTAAATATTTAAAACCATATGGTTATAGCTTTTGGTTATATATATGATTCTGTAGGAAAATTGGTTTGTATGAGAAGCGTGAGAAGGTTTAAGAATTGATATGTAGTTATCATGTTTTTGATTTTGGGATGGTGTTTTGAGTTGTTTTGGCTTGAAAACATTTAACACAACAATATACAAAAATTTAAAATACAATCAAATGTATTATAGTCATTAAATTTAAGCAAAAAAATCCAAAACATCATGAATACGTTGTTTTCGGTTATTAATTGTTATGTTTGGTGTTTTTCTATGCAAAACAATCCAAAACATCATGAATACGTCCAAAAAAGATGATGCATGCATATCAATTTTTAATCATTTTCACACAAACCAATTTTCCTACAGTAACCCTACCCTATATATATATATATACATATATCTATACTATATTATAATTGTTGGATCAGTATGCTCTTTTGTTTAAGTAAGAACTTGCTATCTTTGACACTTAAGTGTTTAGCAAGATCTTGTATATCAGATTATAAGCACAGCGGAATCTATAAGTTAAAGCAACACTTTTTATACTTAAGAGGAGTTATTACTCCCCCTAGATGATTGAAACTAATAATGACAAGTATTTATTATGAATCTAAGCAGTAAATGAGAATTAGATACTTAGACAGATTCACAATAAATACTGAAATGGAATAGAACAGTGAAAGTGTTTGAAGGATTTTTCTATTAAAATCAATGTCTAAAATAGAAGGTTGAAGCCTCCTATTTATAGACGTTTACATACATGTATCTTGCCCATAAAGCAAGTACAGAAACATCAGAAACAAGTTGCACAAGTTGCAACATTGAAACTAACAATTACAGCTAAAAGTAATAATAAACAATAAACTACTGATACAAAAGGCGGTGGAAAATATCTGATGCTAAGTGCTGATGAATGACAAACTACTGATGAGTAGTTTGTCTTCAGTACTTCTGAAGTGAACTTGTCTGGTTTGGACTTCAGAACTTCTGATGAAGTTTCTTCTTCAGCACTTCTCATATCTTCTCTTCAGCAGTTTCTTGTCTTCTCTTCAGTACTTCTATACTTAGCCAAAATGACAGAAGTGAATTAGACTAAGGTTTCAAAAAGTGGTTTCACCAATAGGTTGGTCAGCAGTTTCAAAAGAAGTGTGAGTTGCAATAGTTTTTCTAAGTCTTTTTCTTTTGAATAAGATAGTTATGGGTGCTCTTGGTGGGGTTTGAGATGGATGAGACTGAGAGGGTGTTTCAGTCTCACCTATTTGAAGAGCAGATTGCTCATGAGCATGTTCAGGCATCTCAACCTCCTGAACAGCTTTTCTTTTGGGTTGGTGGGTTTTTGTTTTTGTTGGCTTGGGCTGTTTGGCTTTTGGTGGTGTGAGTTTGGAAGATGTGGGCTTCAGGGGGACTTGTTGTTGTTCTCCCTGATCATCTTCTGGCCAGGTAGCCGGTTTGTTATGCCTAGAGTATGCTTGTGAGGTTAATGGATTTAAAGTTGAAACTTTTCCCACAAGCACCTCATTACCCAGTTCCCCTATTATGCATTGCATAATGAACCTTGGGTATAACAAAAACTTTTTCTTGGTATTATTATGATGTAACACCAACTCATTGAAAAATAATTTTGATGCCCTAAATTTGGTTTCATTCACTATGGAATGAAATATTGGTTGAAAAGTAGAGGGCATCTGGTCATAAGACCCTGTTTTTGGACTCAAACACATAATAATATAATGAAACAAAAGCTTGTATTTTGGTTCAAAATATTTTTTGAAGATTGTAGCATGGGAGAGAGTACCTTGATAACCACACTCTGTCATGGTCAAATGAATATCAGAATTAGCAACTTGATCAGGGGCAGTTACATCATCCAGGCCCAGTCTTGTTGCTAGTGTGGCCGGTGTGATGGTCAATGGTTTCCCTTTTATTCTTGAGTTGAGGGAAATAACTTCATCATCAGCAGTTACCGTCTCAGCATTTGTCCAGAACTCATTTAGAGTTTCAGTATGAATTGATGGGTTTATTGTGAGAGCAGTAAAATATTGGGATTTTACGACAAGATCAATGATCTCATCGTATTGGAACCAGCCTTCTTGTTTTTCAAGAAAGGCCCTTTGATTGTGTCCCTGTTTTAGAATGAGAGCCATGTGGTTTGGGTTTTGATCGAACAGTTGATTTGCAGGTTTAGGTTATTGAGAGAGAAAGAGGGATATTTTGAGTTTGAAAGGATAAGTGTTGAAAAAAGGTATTTATCAGAAGTTTTTAACCGCTTGAATCTTCTTTATTAGAAGTTTTTTAAACCGCCTTGGTTAAAAATCTCTTTATCAGAAGTTTTAAACCGACTAGGTCAAAACCTCTGATGATGGGAAAAGTCAGATTTGCCCTTTTTGACTAAACTGTTGATGAAGGATTATCTTCATCAGTAGTTCCCATTTCCTCTTCAGTAGTTTTAACAGCTGATGAGAAATGTTTTATAAATACTTTTATTCATAACTTCTGAAGGTTATTTTATCAGAAGTTATACACTTTTCAGAAATTATCCCCATACTGATGTTTTGTTCATCAGTAGTTTCTCTCTTTTCAGAAGTTTTGTTTCGGACTTTTTGTCCTTTTGTAAGTGAAAAATGAAAAATATGTGCAGAATAAAATAAACACTTACAAATTTAGCATCCCAAGCATGGATACTAACTTCTGAAATGTTGATGTGTCAAGGGGTTTTGTGAAGATGTCAGCTATTTGATTAGCTGTTGCTACATGCTTCACCTCAATCTTGCCTTTTTCATAGCAATCTCTTATGAAATGGTACCTGATCTCAATATGTTTGGTTTTTGAGAACTGTACCGGATTTTGAATGATGCTAATGGCAGATTTGCTGTCTACAAACAAAGGTGTCTTGGTTTCTTTGATTCCATAATCAAGAAGTTGATATTGGAGCCATTGTATCTGTGATATACAACTTGCAGCTGCAATGTATTCAGCTTCAGCAGTTGAAGTTGCAACAGATGTTTGCTTCTTTGATTGCCATGACACTAGATAGTTACCCAAGAATTGACAACTACCAGATGTTGACTTTCTTGTCATCTTACACCCTGCATAGTCACTATCTGAAAAAGCTGATAACTTGGTATTGCTTGAAGCAGGATACCAAATTCCAAGTGTTGGAGTTCCTTTCAGATATCTGAAAATTCTTTTGACTGCTCTAAGGTGTGATTCCCTTGGTGCTGATTGATATCTAGCACAGACACATGTTGAAAACATAATATCTGGTCTAGAAGCAGTTAGATATAAAAGGGAACCTATCATGCATCTGTACATGGTTTGATCAACCTGTTTTCCTTGATCATCAGGTTCAACTTGTGTGATTGGTGTCATGGGAGTGGAACATGATTTACAGTCTTTTAAAGAAAATTTGTTTAATAATTCTTTAACATATTTTGATTGATGTGTAAAAGTTCCATTTGTTTGTTGCTTGATCTGCAGTCCCAGAAAGTACTGCAGTTCTCCCATGGTACTCATCTCAAATTTTGATTGCATGAGTTTCTTAAAATCATCACACAGTTTTGTGTTTGTTGAACCAAAAATGATATCATCAACATAAATTTGAACAAGTAGGACATGATTTCCAACATGTTTAATGAAAAGAGTTTTATCAATGGCACCTCTTGTAAAGTTATTTTTGAGTAAAAAGGTGGAGAGTGTATCATACCAGGCCCTTGGAGCCTGTTTGAGCCCATAAAGAGCTTTGTCCAGTCTGTACACCTACTCAGGATGAGAAGGATCCTCAAACCCAGGTGGCTGACAGACATACACCTCCTCTTTTATCTTTCCATACAAAAATGCACTTTTCACATCCATTTGATAAACTTTAATTTTGTTGGAAATGGCATAGGCCAGAAATAACCTGATGGCCTCAAGCCTTGCAACTGGAGCAAAGGTTTCATCATAGTCAATTCCCTCTTCTTGAGAGTACCCTTGAACTACCAGTCCTGCCTTGTTCTTGATTATCATACCAGCTTCATCTTGTTTGTTCCTGAAAACCCATATTGTGCCAATTGGTTGCTTGTTTGGAGGTAAGGGACAGATTTCCCAGACCTGTTGCTTGTTGAACTGAAGCAGTTCATCTTGCATAGCTTGCACCCAATTATTGTCTTTGAGGGCTTCCTGGTACTTCTTTGGTTCCAACTGTGAGATAAAGGCTGAAAATAGGCAAAAGTTGGAGAGCTGGTTTCTGGTAAGAACACCTGAAGCTATATCACCCATGATTTGATCAAGTGGATGATCTCTGTGTTCAATCAGTTGTTCTAAGCCACTGACAGGTGTAGGTGGCTCATGTTCTTCAAACAAACTACTGAGGTCTATAATATCTGGTTCAGATGTTCCTTGATCTTCAGTAGTTGGATCTACTGAACCAGTAGTTTGAGTTTGTTCCTCAGTACTTGTTTGATCAGAAGTTTGGGGAACTTCTGATGATCTTGAAGTTGACTTGATAACTGTTTGAGGAGTCCATGGTGTGGGATCCTCATCATCAAACCGTTTGTCACCATAATAAGTAGGTTTTGATGAAGTAACAGTCTTCTAAGGTCCAAAATGGAAGTTGTCAAGGTCAAAAAGTTCAGCAGGATGTGCTGGAATAAGAGTGTGTTTTGACTCATTGAACTTGACATTCAATGTTTCTTCTACTATCCTGGTGTGAGAATTAAAAACCTTGTAGGCTTTTCTAGTTGAAGAGTAACCAAGAAGGTAACCTGAGTCAACTTTGGCAGCAAAATTTGAAATAGATTCCTTGATGTTCAAGATGAAACATTGACACCCAAAAGCCCTGAAAAAGGAGATAAGGGGCTTCATGCCATGAAGAACTTCATAGGCAGTCTTGGAATGTCTCTTGACCACAAGAACTCTATTCTGAACATAACATGATGTGTTAACTGCTTCTGCCCAAAAGTACAAGGGCAGTCCAGAATCAGCTAACATTGTTCTTGCTCCTTCTATTAAGGTTCTGTTCTTCCTTTCTACTACACCATTTTGTTCAGGAGTTCTGGGAACACTGTATTGTCTAATAATCCCTTTAGACAAACAGAATTCATCCAGAGTTTTGTTCCTGAACTCTGTCCCATTATCACTTCTAATGGTTTTGACAGGTAGAGAGTATTGCTTCTCTACTTGTAGAATGAAGAACTTGATGATTTCAGCAGCCTCATCCTTGGAAAATAAGAAGAATACCCATGTGAATCTTGAGTAGTCATCAATGATGACTAAGCAGTACTTCTTCTTACCAAGGCTCATAATCTTGACAGGTCCAAATAAGTCCATATGGAGTAGTTGAAGACATGCAATTGTTTTTGATTCTTCAATAGACTTATAGGAGGACTTATGCTGTTTTCCCTTTAAACAGGATACACAGTGTTCTTGACACTGGTATACTTTCAAAGGTAGACCTCTGACCAAGCCCATTTTTGTGACTTTATTTATGGTTTTAAAGTTCACATGGCCAAGTCTCCTGTGCCAGAGATCAGTTTCTGAAGTTGATGCCCTTGAGAAGAAACAAGCAGTGTTGTTCAATACTTTGTCTTTCTCAATGTCCACAGCATAGACATTGCCACATCTTTTGGCAATCAGCAAAGTATGATCTTCAATGATCTTCTCTATCAACTTCTGGCCTTCTGGTGAGATGATCTTGCATGCTGTCTTTGTGAAAAAGGAAGAATATCCTTTATCACACATTTGTGACACACTCAGCAAGTTGTATTCAAGGTTTTCAACCAGATTGACCTTGTCAAACTGTATTTTGCCAGAGGAGACATTGCCATGTCCTAGCACATATCCCTTAGCATTGTTCCCAAAGGATACAGATCCTTCTCTTTGGCTGATAAAATTGTTTATCAGGTATCTGCATCCAGTCATGTGCATAGAGCCCCCACTATCAACATACCATATGCTGTTTAAGCCCCTGGAAACTCTCTGCACACAATAGCAAATTAGTTAGATTTAGGAACCCAAGCCTGTTTGGCTTTGGGTTTGCTCTTGAGAACAGTTACAGTTTGTTCTTGACCAGGTTGAGAAATCCATGTCTTTTTGGCAATGGATTTTTCATTAAGAACCATGGTGGTATCCTTTTCAGGACCACCATCAACCTTGGTCATCAGTAGTTGTACCAAGTTCATTAGTTTTTGAATCTCAGCAGTTTGTGAAACTGCTGATGATTCAGGTCTAACTACTGACAAAGAATTTTGAGAAAAAGATTTTAGTTGAGATTTTATCTTTTTCTGAGAAAAGGTGTTTTCAGGTTGTTGTTTCTTGGGTTTAAAGGTTCTTTCATAATCATTTCTGATTTGATTTCCCACAACCTGTTGTTTAATTTTATGATTGAACTGAATTCCTTTTCTGTATCTACAAAACTCTGTTTTGTGGTTGAACAGACCACAAATTTCACACTCTTTTGCCTTTTGTTTTTGATCTAAAGGCAAATTTCTGACATTAGTGTAAAGATTTTGCTCATCAGTAGTTTTCAGGGTCTCAACTCCTGATGTAGATGAAACTACTGATGGCTTGTTGTCAGATTTTGTTAATACTTCTGAAGTACTTTCTTTGAAAATACCAGGATTTCTGTTTAGAAAGTTTTCATGGAAAGATGTGCAGTCTTTCCCTTCAGAAGTTTCATTTGAAACAATTTTTCTCCCATCTTCAGTAGTTTTGGGAGAGAAATCTGTTGGTGTTTCAACATGATGGTACCCTATGCCAAACTTAACATTTGAAGCACTCTGTTTGTTTAGCAATAACTGGTACCCCTTACAAGAATCCACCCATTTTTCACAACTGATCTTGGTGTCAGCAAGCTCTTTTCTGACATTCCCAAGATCTTCTATCATCATTTTAATTTGTGCTTGGGTTTCAATAGCTGAGTTAGTTAATTTAGAGGCTTCTTTTGTTTTAGCAGTAAGTTTTCTCTCTAAATCACACTTCATCTGAGTGTATTTTCTTTCTAAATCATTGGCTTTTCCTTGTAAGTGCACATTTGTCTCTCTTATGAGAGCAAAAGTTTCTTTGCAAGAATTTGAGCAAAGTTTTGTCAAAGATTCTTTTGATACCTGTGACAATGCAGATTTTGAAGTACAGCCTTCAAATGCCATTAAGGCAAAGTTCTTTCTGCCATTGTCTGGTTCTCCCCAGTTGATGTCAAACATTTTGTTGTCTGCATCAGGATTGCACTCTATGGTGTCAAAAGGGAGACTGCTCCAGTCAACATACCCTGAGGTGAAAAGACTTTGTTGAGAGGGTCGTTGAGGCTGTGGAGGATGTTGAGCAGCTGGAAAGGGAGGGATTGATTGTTGGCTCTGCATCTGTTGAGCAGGCATTTGAACATATTGTACTTGTGGCATGTATTGCTGTTGAGGAGCTTGTGCCTGTACAAAATGAGCACTCCCTTGAGTTCCATTATTCCTATTATAATTGGGGTTAAAGTTATTTCCAGATTGTGATTGGTTAAAGCTAGAGTTTCTACACTCTCTAGCAAAGTGTCCGAACTTCTGACACTTGTGACATCTCAGTTTAGATTTGTCAAAACCAATTTTTGTATTACTGGTCAATCCTGGAAATTTCCTTCCTGACCTTTTGTAAAACTTGTTAGTTTTAATGCTTAGCATGGCCAGTTGGTGTAAAATGTCCATTTCTTCTAAGTCATCACTGCTAAAGTTTTTCAAATCATCCATGATAAAACATAGATTATCAGCAGTTTGACTTTGGTCATCATTGTCATAACCTGGGAAAGATCTTTCTGATGAGATCCCAGTTGTTATGTCAATGTTGTCATAAGATCCATAGGAACAAGTTGGTGAGTCTTGTCCCAAAAGTGCTGTACTACCTGGTAGGTAGTCATCAACAGTTTTACCAGATGATTGCAATTTCTTCTTTTGATCAATTTCTCTCTCAAAAGTAAGTAATCTCCCATGGAGTTTTGTAAGAGTGAGGGAGCTGAAATCTGGTGAGGATCTTAAAACAATGGAGTATGTTTCCCATTTGTCTGGTAAAGACCTTAAAAATCTATGTAGCATAGATACTGTTGTATAGGTCTGACCATTTAACTTTAGCTCAGATATTAATGAGGAGAATCTTTCAAATTGTTGAGTTAAAGTTTCCCCATTAATTAATATGAGCAAATGTCTCATATTGTTGAGCTAAAATTTCTCTGGTGTTGGCAATCACCTCTTCAGTTCCTCCAAACTGTTCTTTAAGACAATCCCAGAGTTCTTTGGCACTTTCACAATGTAAAAGGCCAGAGTATATCTCATTTGGGAGAGCCATTGCCAACATAGAGAATGCTTTTGCATCTAGCTCAAGTTTTAGGAAATCATCATCTGTATAGTCTTTTGGTTCTTTAGGAACCTCAACTTTAGTTTCAAGATTTATGTTGACTGGTTTGTGAGGACCATATATCACAGATCTCCAACAACCTGTGTTGGTTTGTGACAAGGTATGTGCCATTCTCTTTTGCCATATGTTGTATTCATTTCTTACAAGCATGGCAGGTTTAGTAGCAGAACCAGTATTATGTGGATCCATTTTAAAGAGTATTGATTTGTCAGATGACTCTTTTAAGTGATGGATGTTTGATAAAAAGTGAACTTTTGATCTTTTATTGAGTATCAATAAGAGCTTTGTGTCTGATTCTCAATTTGTTAGATTGATATGTGATCAGATAAACCAATGCTCTAATACCAATTGTTGGATCAATATGCTCTTTTGTTTAAGTAAGAACTTGCTATCTTTGACACTTAAGTGTTTAGCAAGCTCTTGTATATCAGATTATAAGCACAGCGGAATGTATAAGTTAAAGCAACACTTTTTATACTTAAGAGGAGTTATTACTCCCCCTAGATGATTGAAACTAATAATGACAAGTATTTATTATGAATCTAAGCAGTAAATGAGAATTAGATACTTAGACAGATTCACAATAAATACTGAAATGGAATAGAACAGTGAAAGTGTTTGAAGGATTTTTCTATTAAAATCAATGTCTAAAATAGAAGGTTGAAGCCTCCTATTTATAGACGTTTACATACATGTATCTTGCCCATAAAGCAAGTACAGAAACATCAGAAACAAGTTGCACAAATTGCAACATTGAAACTAACAATTACAGCTAAAAGTAATAATAAACAATAAACTACTGATACAAAAGGCGGTGGAAAATATTTGATGCTAAGTGCTGATGAATGACAAACTACTGATGAGTAGTTTGTCTTCAGTACTTCTGAAGTGAACTTGTCTGGTTTGGACTTCAGAACTTCTGATGAAGTTTCTTCTTCAGCACTTCTCATATCTTCTCTTCAGCAGTTTCTTGTCTTCTCTTCAGTACTTCTATACTTAGCCAAAATGACAGAAGTGAATTAGACTAAGGTTTCCAAAAGTGGTTTCACCAATCCTCTTTGTCCTAACAATAATGAATGAGACAAGGGTAGTTTAAGATACCCAAAAGTTAAGAACTTTATTTTCATTAACAACCGTAAAATGAGGGTAAAATAGTCATTCAAACACTTTTACATTTTGATACCTCATCTTAATTACACTTTAATCCCTTAAACTTTACTCAACTTTTGCTTATTTAAATTATAGTTAAACTTATTTTTCTTATTTTAAGCAAACTATCCTCCATTATTTTTAAATAGTCATACTTTTTCATACGTTGATACTTTTATAAAAAAATTACATCATAATAAAGAGCATTTTATTATCTTTAATTTGAATATAGCATTTCTTTTTTTTTTTTATTAATTTTTTTATGTGCTACGTAATTAACAATATGTAGGAGTGAGCAAAACTAAACCGTTCACCGAAGCAAAACCAAAAAACAGACAAAATTGAACCAAAATCAATTGAAAACTTAAAATCGGTTATCGTTTTCTTTTTGTACCATTAGTTAACTAAAATTAGTCAAACTGAAATGGAACCATTTAGATATTCATAACAGTGTGCCCGTGCGATGTAGTATGTAACACAAACACTTCTAATGGTGCATGGTTGGGTTCGGTTCGGTTTAGTTCGTTTATTAGTCTCAACAGAAACAAACTTTGGTTAAAATTTTTGGATAGATATACATGAAATGGATGTATAAATACATGAAATAGATGTATAAAAGATATAAATATATGAATGCTTCAGTTTCAGTATGTTAATTTTGGTTAACTTATGGTACAAAAAACCAATATTATGTTAACTCGGTTTTTGGTTAGTTTTCGGCAACGGATATTGTTCATTACATAACAAATCAATTTTTGGTCATTTTCGGTTAAAGGGTTAGTTATTTTTCACCCCGAATTAACTTAAAATCGGTTATTGTTTTTTGTACACCAAGTTAACCAAAATCAACAAAACCGAAACAAAACCATTCATATATTCATATATTTTTAGCTTTTGTACCTTCATTTCATGTATTTATAGCTCCATTTCATGTACTTTTAGGCAAAAAAATAACCAAAAAGTTTTGGTTTTTGTTGTTAACCAAAATTAACTAAACCGGACTAAAAACCGACAATCTAACCATATAAATCAAACCAAGTAACCTATTGTTTAATAAGATCGATTAACTGGTGACTTCGGTTTTAGTTTCGGTTGAGGTAAATAATCGAACTGAACCGAACAATACACACCCTTAAAAGTGTTTGTGTTCCCCGCTGCATCGCACAAACACCCTACTAGTATATATATGAGAGGGAGAGAGAGGGAGGGAGGGAGGGAGCGCGGCGTGCTTGAACGTGTTCTTGACATGATTCCATAGTACTAATCATCTTTATGCAATTCAAAAGTTACAGAACATAAGAATAGAACCGTGATTCATCACACAGTTTTTTTAAAGCAGCTTTATACATATTTCTCTACATTTTCTATCCAAAAGAGGAACATCAACAAGATTTGCTTTTCTGATGAAGTATGAATGCTTTTACTTTATCAATAATTAAGTTCACATCGATCAATCATTTATTAAGTTAATTACAACATATGTGGTATATATAAGTAATGAAGAGAATTGTGAGAAAGCAAACAATCGTGTAATAATAAAGTGTTATGTATGTTCTGGCCGGGGGATGTAGTTCTTACATCCAAGATGCATGTTTATTTGTTGGGTCATAATTTTGAGTCAAATTATCATTCACGGTGTAAAATAAACACATTAGATCATGAATATAATATAACTGGTCACAAAATGTACTTCAATGCAGGGACATATAAGACAATTACGAGAAATAAAGAAGGCACAATTTCACATAAAAGACATAATGATTTAGCACACATTTTAAAAAAAACTACAAGATAAAAATTCAAAAAAAGCAAAAACCTAAAAACTAAGATTATAGGGTTCGATGAGACCGTTTTAATACAATTGAATGAGTTCAATCAGAGTTCGTTTGATACACTTCAACGACTTCTTATATCTTTCATGTGTGTGTTTTTGATCCTAACCCCATAACTTTCAATGTTACAAAGGCGATTTGCCGATACCAATTGTTATTGTCAATTTTGAATAGTATTTAAGTTCCATTTTCATTTATAGTATACAAAATATATACTTATATATAACCCAATGATTTTTTAATAATACCATTTTTCTCTATTAACTGACGTTCATTAACTTAATAAAAAAAAACTAAATTCATATATGTTGTGTTTAATATTTGTTTTCTAAAAGACATGTCTATATTATTTTGGACGTATAACAACTTTATTTTTTATCAAATCTTTTTTGTTACAGGAGGTGACATACGTGTAAATACTGTTGTAATTCTTTATTTTTTAATTTTACAGCATATAGTTACCCGTGAAATTTAGCAAGTGAAACTTACTAGTTACTACTAAAATTGGTTTTTAATAAACCCTAGCTTGTCTTTCTTTATATCTTTAGGGTTGATCATATAGTATTGGAACTTAAATCATCTATAATTAATACATGATAAAACTTTGCCAAGTCATATGTCGTCAGCAATTCTTGTAAGTTCGTTTGTCCTTTTAATTATACATAAAATTTCTAAAGTTGAATCTCACCTTTTGCCTCAATGTCAAAACTTCAGTTGAATTATTAAATAATAATATGATAACATATTATTTGATTATATTTAAAAATGATAGTTGGTAATGTCTGAAACATGTGGTTAAAGTGAAAGAGAATCCAATTAAGGGCATGTATCCTGTCCAACTCCTTCAAGAAGTGCGTGCATTTGAAAACCTGCGTCCCGACAGATAAGAAGAAAACAAACTAGCTTGTTTGATGGTATAGGGCTAACAGTGGCCATTTGTCAATATCAGCTCATTTACTTTTTTTTTATGGGTATCATTCAAAATAATCACGATAATGAACATGATAACATGCGCCTAGTGAACAAGGTTGCTTACATCGCGGGGCTTGGTATGTCTCAGTACCGATGGTGTGTACCAAGTTGTTGCTCATCAGTGATAGGGTTAGATCATCTTGACATAGGACCCTAAAAGTGGCAATTTCGCTATCGCTACAAATATTTTCTACGGAAAAAAACGTGTCCCAAATTTTGATAAAGTTAGCTATTTATTAGTGATGACAAATACTTAGGAAATTGTGTAGGAAATACATTCCAAATTTCCTACAGCATATTTTTGTAAGAAAATACGTTGAAAATTTAATAAATGTGTGGTAATTGGTTTTCAACAACGGTTTTTTTTTCCTCACATTAAGGTTTCATTGCAAATACGTAGCAAATTTGAATTTGTGACCTATTGGCAACGAAACCTTGATGCTAGAAATAACCTCGTCGGAAACAAACTACCACACATTTACTACGCAATTTTCAATGCATTTCCTATGAAAATGTGGGGTAGGAAATTTGTAATGCATTTCTTAAACACTTTTCTAAGTATTTTTCCTTATTGTGTAGCTAATTTGTTTAAAAAAACTAGAGTTTTTTTTGTCGTCACAGATGAATAGCAAGTTTGTCAAAATTTGTGACAATTGTTTTTATAGAAAACATGTGTAACTAAATGACCAATTTTCTAGTAGTGCTATACCCGCAGTATTGGTCAGATCATCATACGACCATTTGTAGTGGTCTCGTGACCTATCACTCACGCCCAACACCGCCCAACCCTCGTGAGACCCTCCAGTCTTGGTCACTTTCAAATGGTGGTTGTAACGTCAAATGCACTACTGTGTATATATGTATATGTGAGAGGAGTGTGTGGGTAATGATGACAACCATATGACACCATTACTCCATTTTAACCATATGAGTTAGGTTACATGCCTCAACTAGTACAAATAGTTTAACTAGGTGGCTTATCGCGGGGCTTCTTCCCGATGGCTAGGAAAACAAAATTAGTGGTTCGGTCTGTTAATTGATGATTGGCGGATCCATATTGTAGGATGGGGACTCACCAAATACTTGTTTTCCTTGAAAATAAGTATGACATCTGAAAATGGAGCCACTACCCGAATGAAAATTAAAAATAAATAAATAAATAAAATAAAATAAAATAAAATAAAAATTATGGCTAGCAATTTTCCCTTTTACTATAAAATTTGAAAGTGTTCATTATTTACCTAAAATTTCTTGAAACTTCGTATAGGTAAAGTAATACTTTTCTTTTACTTAAATCTTCATTACTAATTATTTAATTTTTTTTTTTATTAAAACACATATTATTTACAAATGTTTCTAAGCTAAGCAAGGAATGACTTCAAATTTTTGGATGACTAGAGCTCTTGAGGTAAATAACAATATTTTTGTGATAAAATTGTGCCAGAGAACTAACAAGAACACAAAAACAAAGTCAATTATTCCCTTTATTGATCATCTAATCAACGATTACAACTATAAGAATATGAGGCAATTGAACACTTAGAACAACAAAATTGAAAGAAGTACTCAAATTAGCTACATCCTTTGTAGTTAACCTAATCTTTATTGTTAACAGTTTGTTAAGAAATTTTTAAAAGTGACTGTAGCGGTCCCTCAACTTGAGAATATATCTAAGAAGATCTCAAATTTTAACCCAGCTGTTGACTTTTCTATTAAACCATTTTTTACTCGACATTACTATAACATGATAAGATTAATTAGTGCACATGAATGATAGATAACATGCGGCATACAAGGTGTTGCTCATTAGTGATAAGGTCGGGTAATATGGAAAAATGATATTGCAACGACTAAAAATGAGATATGACGTCTTGACAAAGTTTATCATATATCATAGATGGTTTAACTCCTCATACTAACCCTAAAGTCATAAAGAAAGACCTAAGGCCTTTTTAGTACTACGCCAACAAAAAAAGATGTATCTTGGATATAAGAAGTATAGCTTCCACAACATCCATGGAATCAAGAAAGAGTTGTTCCACTTTATTATAGGACTATGGTTTGAGGTCCGGAAATTACCATCATTAGTTATACAACGTGCGTTTTAATTAAATTAATGATTGATCAAGATGAACTTACTGATACAGGTATAGCTTTATTACTTCATAGAAAAAGCAAATCCTGTTGATGTAACTTTTTTAAGAAAAAAAAATTGTAGAGGAATCTTAATAAAGTGGCTTTAGGAAAAAGTGTGATGAGACAATCACGGTTCTCTATTCTGCAAGTTTAGAATTTTTCTATATTCAACCTAATCATTTCTCTTCGTGGGGGTGAATTTCATAAAGATGATAAAAAAGAAATCATGTCAAGAATGTTCGTAATGATAAAATATCACCATAATCGTTTAATTTTTTCCAGTGGTAACATCTTCAAGATTTTGTGCTTTTTCAACAATGAAGATTAAAATTATTTGCTAATAAATGGTTCAATTTTGTAGCATTTGCAGTTAATTCTATTGAAACCATCCGCAATCCCGACATTGCTGCGTATAGTACTGTGATTAGCAAGCTTTGCCATATAATGACTTGATCAATGACTCAAAACCACTATGGTATTTATGTAACTAAAACGGTACCTTTGGCCAAAATAACAGCACCTTTTGGCTTATTGTGTAGTAGTGTTAACATTGTCCTCTTCTCTGTTAAAGACAAAACCAACACATGAGTTGATACAAATACCAAAGAACTTTAAGACAATGAATCCCTTCCGATTCCATTGAGTGAGTCTTGATCGACAGTGGACACTTGCATTGAAGATGATGATCCATCATCAATGAAAACCTACATGTTAGATTTTTTAATTTCACGTTTCATTGTTGTATTATAATACTATTATGTTTGTAAGTGGTTGTGAAAATAGTAGTATCTAATGCTATCATAATCTTCAATGCTTAAAGCATCCGAAAGTTGGCCATAAAACAATATAAATATGTTCTTGATCCTTTTATGGTCTTCGATTTTCTTTATTTACTCATATATGAAGTATCGCGTAAGTGTATGCTGATGTGGTTTATAAGAATTCTGTTGATCCACATTTGCCTTATTTGTTTCACTATTGATGCAAAATGAAACCTATAAAACATAGATTTAGTCTCACACACAGAATACTCCAAAAATAATTAGTTTAATTAATTTAAAGATCAATGAATAAAAGACGTCTATTACAATGATTTAGAGCCTCTTTAAATGGGCAAAGAAAGAAGAAATTTTAAAAATAGAATGTTTAATTATTTTTATCAATTATATTTATATTCAAATTCAAATGAAAATGAAAGACAGACTTTATTAATAAATGGATCAAATGCGTCCTCACAGAAACCAACTTAGTGCTGCAAAAAGGTCCTACTATTCATCAACTTCTTAAGGCAACTTTATTAGTACACTTTGAGAACATACCCATGTAGTGATATGTCTATTTTAGTCGTAGGCTAGGAAGATATGATGTTTATAGTGATTATGGTAGGTTTTCGTACATTTGATTATGTTTTCGTAATTAACTGTTTGATTCATGTGAGCGTCAGGCGTGTGTCACCCTCAAATTGTCATTGCGGGGTTTTACCGCGAGTCACGTGACAAACCAAGATTTAGTCAATAGTCGAATGAACGACCTCTATATGCTTTCAAAATCATATGTAATAAAACCCAATAGTTTTCTAGTTTCAAAAGTTTAGAAGTTCAGGGGAAATAATAAATAATATTCATGCAAACCATCTGGTAAAAACAAGTGCGAGTTACCCAAAACAAACATAAATAATATAAAATGGTTGAAAATCAAATGATAATGTTTAACATGCAAGTGAGACTCCAAGTGCATCCTAGCAGTAGTTACCTTAGCGAATTGAGAAAACAAGCTAAGATGTGTTAACAATTAAGTCGGTGAGTTCATAGATTTCAATAAAAGTAAATTCGTGTGTCTGTGCGAATTGAGAAAACATGCTAAGGTGTGTTAACAATTAACTTGGGTGAGTTCAAAGATTTCAATAAAAGTAAATTCGTTTGTCTGTTTGTTTTTTTAGACTCACATTAGTTTAGTAGTTATATCCAATGTTAGCTAGACATTTATCAAGTTACTAAGCATACATTAACGTTGGTGACTGTTGGTAGTCTGTTGTCTTCTTTCACCGTCCATTACACGGTGAAAAGAGTTTAGGACAATATGCACCTGCTCGACCTCCAGTCGACACAGGTGGGGCTTGTCAAACCCAATAGATCTATTCACATTTTCTCGCTATGCTACACATACTATGGTTTATAATGTAAGGACTTAATAATGGAAATTACGCTATAGTAAACAAGCAATATAACAGTACATGAGATCTACAATGTTCGTGTGTTTATGTATATCATGTTTCTCCCCCAACTAGAAAACAGTAAAAGGGGTCACGAAACTCAACTTACATTTGCGTGCTAAATACCAAAATGTAATAAAAATAGATATCCAACTAGTGGGAACCTATCATATAACAACCTATAACTGTTTGTCTAGTGTTTGTTTTTGTTTAGCTAACCCATTGACTCCAATCAATAACCTAGTTGTGCTTTCTAAAAGTGTTTGGCCATGTTTGACTTTGTTTGACCAGGTTTGATCGCTGACCCGTTGGTGACCCATTAATATTTTTTGTTTGTTTATGTTCAATAAACCTAAAATTTTATAATAAACACAAATCATGCAATCCTTAGTGTCTAACATGTTATTTGTCACTTAATGTATCATATGTAACATATGCTCATATGTTCATATTCGCGCATACATCCTACTACTAGCATAAGACAATTCACAACAAGCCATACAACACATTCCATGCATCCTACGACTTATATCTCACGCAAACTTTCCATATTTTGTAACGTATGAACAATAATAACATGTAACATGCAAAAAGTCTCCATTTTTAGCAAGTCTATATATCTAGTTTGATTTCATCAAAACAAGTGTTCTGACACTCTAACACAATCCATACTAAGCATCTCATATCATTACATTCATCATAACATGCATCAATCTCAATTTCAAAATCCAATTTTAATAAAGTTTCCCATTATGGCAGGGTATAAACAACGAATCAAACAACGTTAATCAAGCATCTAGAACATGTGAATCATCCATGACTAACATAATATCATCATATAATCATCAAAATCAGACCCAAACATCATAAACCACAACCTAGGGTTTGTCAAGTTTCATCAAAACTTGCGTTTATGATCTAACATGCAACCTATGATTATACATAATCAATCACGATTAAAATCCATAATAAGTCCGTATTAATCATTGATAAAACATTAGTGATTGTTAAAAGTGCTTTTGATCAGATCTGGACCTAGGGTTTGGTTGGAGAAATCAAGATTAAATCATAATTAACCATACAATGAATGAAATCACATCTCAAACACTTCGAATAATTGATCCGAACACGTCAA
Source organism: Ambrosia trifida (assembly GCA_028751855.1). NCBI lineage: Eukaryota > Viridiplantae > Streptophyta > Magnoliopsida > Asterales > Asteraceae > Ambrosia > Ambrosia trifida. Next base: position 101,169,378 of record CM054125.1, on the reverse strand, counting down.
AACCTCCTAGGTTCTTGATCTTAGGCAAAGTAGAGGTTTGGGGTTTTTATTTTCGTAGGTTTACGAGTTTAGAGTGTGTTACGATGAATATTAAGGTTAAAAATCATTTTTAAAACAAATAAACCGACTTAACTGTGTGAGGCACCCCTTCGCATCATGCGAAGGCATTTGGGCCAGGCTTTGCGTGGCACGACGCCATTCTGGCCGAGCTGGGCCTGGTCCACCATGTTAGGCCGGATCTTGTTATATATATTTTTTTATTATAACAATTCGGCTAACTATATTATATATGTATCACTAATGACCAAGCCACAAATGACCGTACCTTTTCGAGTGTCGGTTACAGACTCGATAACGCATTTCGCTTAAAACACGGATACACACATAACTACATATTTAAATACACGAAAGCACACAATTGCAAATAATATCAATCGCGTTATTCCACAATTATTAGTTTTGTTATTTAACCAATGTTTGGGGTCAATTACTCATATGTATGTTTCGATAATTTACTGGATTATCTGTTTTTGTCACTTCGTATATATTTAACCAAGTTAATTCCTCTGAATTAAATAAAGTATATCAATTACCCAAAGTAAATAGTAAATGTTTATAAAAAGTTAACCTGGATTTGTCAGGTGTCACAAGGCGTATGAGGCCCATATGATTGGAAGGCTCCAGATGGATGGAGGATGCCTATAAATAGGAGCCTTAGCCACACCATTTGTAACTTTTGCACAATCTAGTAAATGACGTCGAACTGTTGTCAATTGTTTGTTTGATCGTTTTACTTATTTTTTTTATCATTTCTAACATGTTCACATGACTAACAACAATATGTATCGTCGATTTTCGCCTTTGATTATGATATACGTGAGAAATTCAATTCTTGTCATGAAAAATCGGTCCTACAACTGGTATTAGAGTCTTGGCTCGATTATTGTGCGTTTTTAATGAGTTTATATGATTTAGATATGAGAAATTTGGTGCAATTTTTCATCATTTGATTAACAACACATTTTGACCCATGTTCAATCCTTAAGCACGGTTTTTGGTGATTTGTGATTGATTTTGACGTTTTGATTGTTGAATTGATTATGTAAAGATGTTTAGAAACTGAGTTTGGATAGATCTACATCAAATTTCAACAAAATTCATTATATCCAAGATTTTTGATATAAAACCCTCAAAGTTTGTTCATAGTGGTTTTGATTGGCTTGAATTACAATTGTTATTTTAATTGTGTGTTTTTTTATCATCTAGGTGTGAGCTAAACCTAATCCTGCAAATAACCTACCCATTTGATCTCAAAAACACCAAAATAACCAAAATCCTTGAATTCCATGAAAACTTGATGATTAGTATGCCCGAAACTCTTGTACGCCTGATGCCCTTCAGTTGTATGAGATGATACGTGTAATCTCTCCCATACATCTAAACTATTCACACGTATCAAGCCATATGTATGATAGTTTGATACACCTGATTCAATACATGTGATAATCTGATTCATCTGAAACCCATACGTGTGACATCCTTCTGTACATGTGATTCATTCCCAACTTGTGACACATATTCCATACGTCTGATCATTAGATTTTTTTTTTAGAATTTTACGAGTGAAATTTTTTTAAAAACCTCTAAAATGGCAAACTCAAGTGGGTATAACTTTTTGACGCAACCTTCCTATCAAGTAACGCAACTACTAACATCGGTTCCATGTCAGGTAGATCTGTTTTGCCCATTTTTAACTCAACAAAATGTTCCGCAAAAAAACAAAAAAAAAGGCAGTTATTTTGTGGTGTGTATTCGGAGGAACTTCCTATTATCAGCAAATCAAACTGCTTTGTCAAATATGGTTTTAGCTAAAACCTCAGTTGTACATGCTGTTGAAGGGTGTGACTGGAATTTGAAAGTTAGGGAGGATGGTTAAGGTAGGACAGCGTACTTCGTTCAGGTGATGAAAAATGGAGATTAAAGGGAATTTTCACGGTCGGTCAGAATTTAGAAGGGAGTAGTAGTGGAGCTGAAAAGAGCTCAAACGTGGAAATCGAAGCTCCAGTTCAAGTTCAATGACTGTTGAAGCCAGTTCAAGAGAAGAAAGCAAATCATCCTTTAATGAACAAAGTTATGAAGAAATCAGCAGTACATATGAAGAATGCTCAACATTTAGAAAGGATGATTCAGAGGAAGAGAATCAAGAGATGAAGGATGCAGGCATTCTGGATCAATCAACCAAAGATCAAACTAAGCAGGATACTTAGGTAAGTTTCTGGTTCTTCTAAACCTGTATGTGCTAAATATGTAGAATTAGAAGGTAAAACTGAAACCCTGAAAGATCACCACCTCAATGTGGTTTGTGATTTGAGTACCTGTTGGGATGCTAATCTTACTTTAAAGAAACAAGAAAAAAAGTTAAAAGACATTGTCGAACTTTTGAAAAAGGATGTGTATGAGTTAAGAAAACAATTTTAAATACACAAGACACTATGGACAATTACTCAAAGCACAATCTCAGGTGTCGGTTACAGGAAGTTCCTCCTCCTTTGTGTGACAATTACTCAAACTCACCAGATGAGACTGATCTCACTAAATTTGAAGTCACAACTCCTTTACTTATTGACCCATCAAAGATCTAAAAGCCAAAGGTTTTGAAGGATGAGAATTGTGTTTTGGTTAAAACCGATTATGAAGATTCTAATGAGGAATATGATAGGACGAGTTTAGGATCAAAACCATCTATTCTTCTTGAAAACAATAAATTGCCAAATTCGTCCCTAAGGTTTGCCCAAATTTGCTAGATCCATCCAAAACAATTTTTTTCTCACCTAGACCCTTCAAGTTTCTGTTTATCTGCTAAATCCATCCAAAACGTTAACCCAGTTAACTTAGTTAAATAAGGGCTAATTTGGTCATTTTGCTTGTTAAATGAAAGGCAAATAAGTAAATTTAGTATATTTTGTTTCTTTTTGGTTTTTTTTAATCAACTATGTTTTGCCCCTTTTAATCGAACTCAATCCAGACCACCTTCATAAACCCTAACATACAGAATTGAGAGAGATTGAAGATGGTTCTTTGTGATTGTGGAGCCTCTACCCTAATTCGCACATCATACACCTCAATGAACCCTATCTTGATCTATGAATAACAATTCACCCTATCTTTGTGATTAGGCGCCGGTTTTATTGCTGCAATTGACATGTATGCATAATCAATTCACCGTATCTTGATCTATGAATAACAAATTTAAAAATGGGCTAAGTTTAATGAATGATGAAACAAGGACGAAGCTGTGGGTTTTTTTGTTGGGATGAGGCCCCAATGTCTGCTGATGTTGTTATACATAGACTATTGAATGAGCGTGCGAATCTGCTTGAAGATGCAAGGTTGTTGAATGAAAGAAACGGAAAGCTTGAAGATGATGCAAGAAGATTGAAAAAAAGAGAACAAGAGGGTTAAAATAATTTTCACAGTTTGTTTGATCAATATGTTAATGGATTATGTTTAGGTTGTTTAAAAAGTGTTATTAGCAAGATGTATTTTCTTATGCAAGCATTGTATGCAATCATTGTTGATGATAAAATGAAATTAATGTTTTGTTAACATGTATGTATGTATGATGGATTTGAATGTTGTTATAATTAGCAAATGAGCAGTTGTCAACTTTCAGCAGTCAACAACCATAAAAATGGCTAGATGTAACATGTTTTAGTATGTATGATGGACTTTGAATGGAGATTCATAATATGCAAATGAGCATATGTTGACTTTGTACAGTCAAACAGCCATGCCAAATGCCTAAATGTAATATAATGACGAAGTCAATGACCCATTAACCTGTTAACCTATTAACCTACTGCAAATAAGATATAAAATGACCCATATCACATGTTGACCCATTTACAAGCTACAAATAAGAAGCTGTTGACTTTTTGTAGTCAACAACAATGACACATGACTAAATGACCCATATCACCGAAATGTATCCTACCATTGTGTAGTCAAACAACAAAACAATAACTATGTTCACCAAATGACCCATATTACATCAATGACCAAATGACCCATACCACCAATGATAAATGACTAAATGACCCATATCACCAAAATGTATCCTACTATGTGTGCAGTCAAATTAACATGCCAAATCCCCAATAACCTATTGCAATTAAAAAACAAAACAATAACCACTAACCTATCGACCCATTAACATAAATATCATCAAAAGATGCAATGTTTAAATCAAATATTCTGCCATAAAGGACTGTTTACAATACTGCCTAAACAAAATAAATTACACAGGTTCAACTAATCAAAAGACAATAAAGCCAAGCCATAAAGGACTGTTTAGACTCCTACTGCTACTACAACCTTACCTTTACCACCTGAACTTCCACCACTTTTGCTTCCACCACTTTTACAGGTTCTCTTGTTGTGCCCTTTACCCTTATAGATGCTGTAAGTTAATGAATTTAAATGTTTTGGCATCTTTGAACTTGTTTCAACCTTTTTCTTCAAGCCTTGAATCTCCACAGCTAACTTCTTTCTTTTCTACTTTGGTCTTCCTCATTGCTTATGAAATTTTGGAGAAACTAGTGTTGTTGGGCATTTAGAAGCTGGCTACATGTCAATGCTATTGATGGGTTATATGGTATTCATATTCACTGTCTTCCAGGTCTCTACCCAATAAGCTTTGTCCACATACTTCTCTGGGACACCATCACATATGCCATTCAACCTCATGTTCCAAATACAAGCAACTGCATGCCTGCATGGCATTAAAGTTAGATCCCATCTTCTGCATGAACAAGTCCTCTGTTCCACATTGACAATTCTTTGTTCAGTTATAGTAGGTCCAGAGACTTGGTACTTTGATGGTCCACACCAATAACACTACACTCAGCTGCATCTTTCTTGATCTCTTCAATTTTCTTTGTTGCATTAGGTGTTAATGGGCAAGGAGTTCATGCAATCATTCTATGTACCACAACAATCCTTTTCGTAAGGTATTCCCTAATTTGTTCAAGGCAGGTTATGATAGGATTGTCTCTGACTTGTACAAGCTACTTATTGAAAACCTCATAATGATTGTTTAGTAGGATGTCACATTTAGCCCTCCCTGCAATACATTTTCACACCATGATTTCCAATAGTATAGCTTTTCTAATGCATAACGGTCATGGATATAACATACTTGAAAAAAATGCCCTTGTCCAATGTTTCTGTGGAATATTTTTCACCTAAGTATGCATCTCTTTGTTTTCATCTTCCACTTTCTTCATGGCTTTTTCAAAAGCTAGATGTGTTGTTGCAGTAGCACAACCCCACAATAAGCTTTTGTACACATCTCCTCTCCAAATAGATTTCATATTGTCATATATATGTTTCAAGCAGAACCTATGCTCTGCTTCTGGAAATACCTTTGCTAAAGCAGGTATCAATCCCTAGTTTACAAACAAAGCATTGCATAAATTATACAAAAACAGGTGTACATAAAGTATAAAAAATAGGTATAAATAAATTATGCAAAAATGTATATTTGTTACCTTTTGCCTATCACTTATGGATGTAAAATTCTTGTTATGAGTCACATCCAAATCACCCCCAAACTACTCTAAGAACCAAGTCCATGTAGCAAAAGTCTCAAGCCCAACCAGTGCATATGCAACAGGGTATATGCCATTGTTTCCATCTCCCCCAACAGCTGTCAAAATCTGACCAGTACATTGCCCTTTCAAGAAACAACCATCTAGCCCCAACAATTCTCTCATACATGCCTTAAACCCCCTCTTCAGTTCACCTGGACATATATATATATATATATATATATATATATATATATATATATATATATATATATATGTCCTGTTGAACTGCCATATAGGACTGCTTGGGTTACAATTTGGCTCAGCTCTAAGCAACTCCTCACCATAGTCCCTAAGCATCGTATACTAAACTTCAAAATCCCCTTGAATCTTCTTAGTCGCCATAGCCTTAGCCCTAAATGCCTAGTTACTAGTAACTTGTATCTGATATTTACTTTGAAGTTCTTCTTGAAGATATTTCATTTGTATAGTTGGATTGGTTCTGATTTGGGGTTCAATCTGCTTAGCCATCCAACCCACAATGCATAAATTAACAACTCTAGTATGCAAGCAAGTGTGCTATTTTGTGTATGTCTTAACAATCCAAACCCCCCCCCCCCCTTTTTTTTTTCTTATTGGCAATGTGCAGTGTCCAAGGACACTTAGGTTTTGGAGTAGTCTTTTTAGGTGTTGGTGGTGGTTTTACAGAACTACCCTCCTTATTCAAAGCACCTGTTTTGGTCTTCACACTATCTTCTTTTGTCCCCTTAACTTTTTTGGTCCCCTTACTTTGTTTGGGCCCACCATGTGTTTTCCCTTTATCTTTAACAAGATTCCCACCTACATTAGTCCCATCCCCACTTAACTTCTCACAACTACCAAGTTCAAGATTCCCTCCCATACAAACCACACAAAATCTTGATAATTCATTCTTAGTTATATAAAATTGTCTTCAATCACAGAAGTCCTGCCCAAGATAAAAAGGATTATCCAGTGACAATTTGCACTTCTTTCTAACATCCCAAAGAACCTTTTCTAATTCAGTGACATCATCTGAATCAGTATCATTTTCAACGTCTTCATCATCAACTTCATTTTCAGGATGTTCTTCATCATTATAGGGTTTATATTCACAAGTTTCATATTCAACTATAACTCTAAATTCAATAAGGTCATCTACATTAACTTCTTCCACTAAGTTATCTTCATCAACTAGGTAATCAAAATCATCATCTTCATCTTCTCCCATTTTATAACTAGGATCCTTTTCTTCCTCGCTGTCATGTTCACTACACTCATCATTGTCACTGCCCTCAAAAATCTGGTCATTGTCACTTTGGCTAACCTCATCAGTCAAATCCACCATTGTAGGCTCTTGTGTTACATCACGTAATTCATCACTTACATCTTTCTTAGGATGAGTTTCTATATGTTGAACATATACTTCCACAAGTTTACTTTTTTCAGCATTCCAGATCAAATTCAATACATCACTATCATTACCTAGTGGCCTTAACCCTAAATCCAAGTCTTCTTTAGGAACCATAAAATGGTATGTAACTATGTCCTCACCTGAATAACCTAATTCACACAACATCTCAATCAATATAATCACTGAAAAAAGATCAAAATACACCTTGTCAATTTGATTAACCTAATCCCCCTCATATCTTATGTCTGGAAAATTTGTGAATTTCCCACCATGATGAACATCCAAAGTGAAGAAATCCTCTCGTTTTGCTGCAATGGTTTAGATCTAATCAAAATTAGGATAAAACAATAGTTTACGAACATCTAATGAGGTGTTATCAGTGTGTAATCATGCACATACCGTATTCAACAACTGGATTGAATAATGAATCAACCTCTCTTACATACCAAGTACCCCAATCATCGCTGTCCATTGAAGTTTGGTGTTTATCAATGTTATCGAGTGTAATGAAGAAACAGAGGGATGATTAGCGAGGGATGTTAGATTTAGGGTTTAAATTGGGGGACAATTTGTGCACTTACAATTATAAAACAATATATTAACTAAATAATCAAGCAAAATGACCAAATTAGCCCTTATTTAACTAACAAAGTTAACTGGATTTACGTTTTGAATGGATTTGGCATATATACAGAAACCTAAAGGGTCCAGGTGAGAAAAAAAACTTGTTTTAGATGGATTTAGCAAATTTGGTCAAACCTCAGGATGAATTTGGTAATTTACTCTCTTGAAAATCACATCATTTGTTATCCTGAACCCAAATAAAACCAATTCCCAAGGATCCGATTAAAAGGTAGCATGGTAAACTTAAACAGCTAAACCTACAACCTGCTTTTCAAAAACTCATTAGAATCAACGGAATCAATAAAAGAAAAAGTCAGGGAAGAACTAGACAGTTCTCAAGGCTAACGAAGTTAAGTTTGTAAAGTCTAAAGGAACTGATCAAGTGTAGCACTTTGAGAACCACTCCAATCTTGATGACTTCGTATAGAGGGATCAAAGATATAATCCATCTAAATCTCATGATCATGAAGCTAGATCTTCTAGATTTGGCCGTTACAGTCCCTATTTTTCTCAGAATAGCTCACAATATTCATAGCATGAGCCTCAGTATTATGAGGAATGGAGACATGCTATGAAATGTCATGAGGTTGGACCTATAATTTCTTATTGTCCCTATCTGAGAAGACAAAAACGCAAAATAGTTGAGAACCCGAGATACTAAAACAACCAAAGATTTGGGTTAGCACAAAGATTTCTTAAGTGACTCCAAACCCTCAACAAAGAAAACAACAAGTTGTTGCTGAAAATCAAAATTCTAAAGTGAGGAAGTTGTAATACCTATGGTTTTAAATTCTATGGCAAACCCTAAGGCTAGTCCAAAGGGAAACCTAAAGGCACAACCTAAAGCCAAACCCAAATCTGAAAAACCTAAAGCTTTCAAAGATATAATTCGGTAGATTTGGAGACCTAAATTAGTAAATTCTTATAAGGGTTCATCATCAAATAATCCTACACCTAATGGTAGGTTGATAAGGCTACCCAAGATTAATGATTAAGGCTGACCCAAGACAATCAAGGCATGGATCCCCTTCCAAACTAATTTTTGAATTAGTGTGCAGGATGTTCTAGGAGGAACTATCATTAGTCCTCGAATTAATAACAATGGGACATTCTAGCACAAAATAGGTAGCATATCACTCCAGTAAATTGAATTGAATATTTCTGAGGATATGTACCCTTATCTAATCAAAAGAGAGGGGATAAGGATAAGGAAAAGAGAAGAGTAAAAAAAAAGAAAAATCTTTGATAGAATTTGATTCATGACCTAGTGTTTCGTCTTAACAAACGGGTGTAAGTAGTGCAAACGAATGGATCGTATGGTTGCTATTAAACGAGTCTTTCATTGTCTAAAGAGTTTCCATTCGAAGGTCTATGGTACCCTAATGACGATAAGTTTGATCTCGTTACCTTTAGTGATTCTATCTACGGTGGTGGATAAATCAACGAGAATTCCACAACAAGCGGATAACAATTTATGGGAGTTTGTCACGTGTGTTTCCTTGCAATCTGCGAAGCCGAATCAGGTAGTTGCATCAAGCCGTTGTTCCTAGGTTCTTTGGATACGCCAACACTTGCATTAATACGGATTGAAATCTCTTATCACTCCCATCTGTATTGATAGTGTAACTGCCATAGTAATCAATAAATTTCAGTGACTACTAAAGTCCACACTGTCTGCTACCAATGTCACACCCTCAAATTCCACGTGCGGGGTTTTACCGCGAGGCGCGTGACACACCAGGATCTCAGTCAACGATCACAATAAACATACAACAAACATGCATTCATAATTATATTTAAAACCAAAATATCATGCTTTGAGCTGTAAACCAGCAGCAGAAGCATTCTTGTTTACAACCAAAAGACATGTCATTGTTTACAAAACATTGTTTAATATGCTTCAAAATATTAGACGCTGTGCATGACTCCGTGCGCCTAGCCCATTGACTGCTACCTTAGCGACCTGAGAAAACATGCCAAAAATGTCAACATATAATGCTGGTGAGTTCACAGGTTTTCTTTCATAAAAGTGTTGTCACAAGTTCACAAAGATCATTTCCGTTAATACTATGTCATAAGAACGTTAGCTAGACGTTAAGTGTTTTTACTACTACGGTTGGGAACCCATTACTAAACATGAACCAAAAGATGATACCAGCCCAGACGACTGGGCTACCGATGCCTCGGTAACCCGATAGGTAGAGACAATATGCACCCGCCCGGCCCCGCCGTCGAGTGGGGCTTGTGAGGCCCAATAGATCTATCCACATTTCCCCCGTTGTGCGTTCCAGCACATTCATGGTTTCCCCCTGGGACTTTCCATAAAAGCCGTATAGTAACATAAAGTACCCATAGTATAACATGACCTTTAAATAGTTCGTACAAAGCATATTTCTCACCCCCCCCAAAAGCAAGACAGTAAAAGTGGGGCTGTGAAACTCACCTCGGATTGCGTTACTTGAAAACAGTTAAGTAATTATGTTATGATAGCCCCAATAGCGGCGACCTATCATAAGATGTGTATAAGTATTGGACTAATAACCCGCAGGCTAACTAGTCCCCGAATGTCCAGACCGTGACCATAAACGTTTTGAAAACATCTTTAACTGTTAAACCGACCGTGCCAGACAAGACCCGACATCCCATTGGTGACCCGATATTCCACGTGTTAGATAAATACAAGACATCATGCAACATATGCAATTAAACACTTAATACGCGCAATTGTTCACCTAGTCTAGCATAATGTCCGATTAACGCATAATCAGGTCCGAACACGTCTTACTAAGTCATTGGGTGCATCCCGGGGTTCCTATCATGTTCCTAGGTGTCAAATCATGTTCCGGGATGTCAAAACGCATTCACGACAGCAGTACATGCGATTAGGAAGGTCACACGCGAGTAGGCTTCAGACTATTGGCGATTAGGGGCCCAATCGCCTGATATATCAGGCGATTAGGGTCCTAATCGCCTTCAAGTCTGCATAATCGCCTTCAGCATCAGGCGATTAGGATTCCTAATCGCCTGCTGCTGCTGTGTGACAGATTTTCGCGCGTTTAACCCTCCAAATCAGATCCGAAACATGCAACAACACCCAATATCAAACCTAAATCATTTACCAACCCATTCCAAGCAAAAACCCCCAACATATCACTGATTTAACATGTTCTAAGCAATTATTTCCTAAAATGGCAAAGTACTAGGTTTCACCAACCAACCTTATCTTTCCCTAAATGGAAACAATCAGATTTCAATCTCTACAAACTTGTAAATCATCAAACCTCTGATCTAACATCTTCCTAGTATGAATTCTAACAACATTGCATCAACAATCATACCATAATCATCCTAAATCTTCAAGAACATTCAAATGGGTCAAAATACACATTTTCATCAAAACACAACAATAATGGCTCAAACTCTAAGATAACCTTCCTAATAATCTCTACATAGCAGAAGTACAATCATATCTTGGAAACAATCATGTTATAACCACCAAGAAGACCAACATATGCATGTAAACTTCACATATAACAAGCATTAAGGTGTAGACTTGGTTTAGAACTCTTTTGAAAGGTTTTTAAAGACACAAACTTAGAAAAACAAGGTCTGGACCTTTGGGGAACCAAAATAACAACTTTACAAAGGTTAGGGATGAAGAACACACCTTGGGTTTTGTTAATGAAAGGTGTGTAGGCTTGGAGATGGTGATTTTGTAGCAAAAATGAGTTCCAGAGGTGTTTCAAGGTGTGTGGGTGGCTTGGGATCAGCTAGGGTTGTTCTAGAGGTGTTTGGGGAGTTAAGGGTTCTATTTATAGGTGTTTTGACCCGGACCCTGCAGTATAGGCGATTAGGTCCCAATCGCCTGTTATCACCCCTACTCGCCTATATATATAGGCGATTCCTAATCGCCTGAAACCCACCAAGTTGGGTTTTCGGCGCGTTAAACGCTATTTTAACACATATAAACACGTATTCACATACCGATAAGTCACATAATGATTTCAAACATATAATGCATGATAACTAACACGTTTTCATCCGTTCACCAATTCCCGGGACTCGAGACTCGTGTGTGCATTAAACCCGGCGATTCCACGAATCACCAATCCTTGTACACATGGTTATGGACCGACTCCCGATGACCCCGCGGATCATCGTAACGACTCCCGATGATTCCCAGAATCATCATACCGACTCGACTGACCCCGTTAAGAACGTAATATGCATGACTCGCTAAGGTAGACTTACTAGTTTAGTTAACGTTACTAACCTGAGTTTGCCGGGTGTCACATCATCCCCCTGTTGAAAGAATTTTCGTCCCGAAAATTGCCCAAGGCCCAAAAAGAAGAGACGAAAGAGAAGAAAAATTTTCCGGTTGCCACATCATCCCCCTGTTGAAAGGAATCTCGACCCGAGATTCATTCAGCTTCAGCAGAGACATGTCTTGATTCGAACGCGCGTTTAGGAAATAAATGGGGATACTTAGCCTTCATTTGATCTTCCCGTTCCCACGTGAACTCCGGTCCACGATCTGAGTTCCAACGGACTTTAACAATGCGGATTTTACTCCGGCGAAGGCTACGGATTTTATAGTCGAGAATTTCTACCGGTTCCTCCACAATACGTAGATGATCGTCCACCTTGATCTCTTCGAGAGGAACAACCAAAGATTCATCCGCCAAACACTTCTTCATATTAGAGACATGGAAGACATTATGAACATTACTCAGTTCAGCTGGCAGATCAAGCCTGTATGCTACTGGTCCAATCCGTTCCAGAATCGCGAACGGTCCTACATACCGAGGATTCAATTTGCCCCGCTTCCCAAAACGTATAACGCCCTTCCACGGAGATACCTTCAACAAAACCCTGTCGCCAACCTCAAACTCCAAAGGCTTGCGACGACGATCGGCATAGCTCTTTTGACGATCCCGAGCTGCTGCCAAGCGGTTACGGATTTGTACGATCTTCTCTGAAGTCTCGTATACAAGTTCCGGGCCGGTGAGTTGACTCTCACCCACCTCGGCCCAACAAAGAGGAGACCGGCATTTCCGCCCGTAAAGAGCCTCGAACGGAGCTGCCTTGATGCTAGAATGGTAACTGTTGTTGTAGGAGAATTCCACCAACGGTAGATGACTCTCCCACCCCTTGCCAAAGTCGATCACACATGCCCGAAGCATGTCTTCTAGCGTTTGGATTGTCCGCTCACTTTGACCGTCAGTTTGCGGATGATACGCTGTGCTCATGTCTAACTGAGTACCCAGAGCCTTATGCAAGGATTTCCAGAAGTTAGAGGCGAACCGAGGATCACGATCAGAAATAATAGAGACAGGCACCCCGTGCCGAGAGACCACTTCCTTGAGGTATTACCGTGCCAGACGCTCGAGGCCATCGGTATCTTTGATAGCGAGGAAGTGCGCAGACTTTGTCAACCTATCGACAATTACCCAGATCATGTTACAACCACTGGGCGATTTCGGGAGTTTGGTCACAAAGTCCATCGTAATCTGCTCCCACTTCCACTCAGGAATTTCAGGCTGTTGCAGAAGGCCGGATGGCTTTTGGTACTCGACCTTGACCTTGGCACAGGTCAAGCACTTGATCACGTACGAAGCCACGTCCGCCTTCATGTTCGGCCACCAATAAAGTATCTTTAGGTCTTGATACATCTTATCGGAGCCAGGGTGAATAGAGTACCGGGACTTGTGAGCTTCATCAAGTACGAGCTCCCGCAAGCCCCCAAATAAAGGAACCCAAATACGTTCAGCGAAATAGTGTAACCCATCGGACCTGAGTTCAAGGTGGCTATCAGCGCCATGCATGGTTTCAGCTTTAAGGTTTTCCTCCTTCAAAGCTTCTTGCTGCGCTGAACGGATTCGATCAGGTAAGCCGGAATGGATGGTGAGCTGAAGAGCTCGAACACGACGAGGTTTAGCCGTTTCCTTCCAGCTCAAGGCGTCTGCGACCACATTCGCCTTGCCAGGATGGTATTTAATAGCGCACTCGTAATCATTAAGAAGCTCGACCCAGCGACGCTGCCTTATATTCAACACCTTCTGATCAAAGATATGCTGGAGGCTCTTGTGATCGGTGTAAATAGTGCATTTGGTACCGTACAAGTAATGCCTCCAAATCTTTAAAGCAAAGACTACAGCACCTAATTCCAGATCATGGGTGGGGTAGTTTTTCTCATGAACTTTGAGCTGACGAGAAGCATAGGCGATGACCTTCTCGCGCTGCATCAGTACACAACCGAGACCCCGGATAGAAGCGTCACAATAAACCACAAAATCGTCCGTGCCCTCAGGCAAGGACAAGATAGGAGCAGAACAGAGTTTGGCCTTTAACATCTGGAAGGCCGACTCCTGCGAATCACCCCAGTCGAACTTCCTGTCCTTCTGGGTAAGCGAGGTGAGGGGTTGAGCGATCTTCGAAAATCCCTCGATAAAACGACGATAATAACCTGCAAGGCCCAGGAATTGCCGCACCTCAGATGGCGTCTTTGGTGCTTCCCAGTCTTTAATGGCTTCAATCTTAGCTGGGTCAACGTGAATTCCTTTCTCATTAACAACATGACCAAGGAATTGGACTTCACGCAACCAGAAGCTACACTTAGAAAACTTGGCGTACAACTGTTCCCGCCTCAGGAGTTCCAAAACGAGACGCAAGTGTTCCTGGTGGTCCACCTCGTTCTTGGAATAGACTAGAATATCATCAATGAAGACAATCACGAACTTATCAAGATAAGGGGCTTACAAACACGGCCGGTGCATTGGTGAGACCAAAAGGCATGACCAGGAATTCAAAATGGCCATAGCGAGTTCGAAAGGCGGTCTTCGTAATGTCAGCTTCTTGAACCCTCAACTGATGGTACCCCCGACCTCAAATCAATCTTCGAATAGAAACTGGAACCCTGAAGCTGGTCAAACAAGTCATCGATGCGAGGAAGAGGATAACGATTCTTGATGGTAACCTTGTTCAATTCCCGGTAGTCGATACACATCCGCAGGCTTCCGTCCTTCTTCTTGACAAACAAAATAGGGGCTCCCCACGGGGACGAACTAGGTCGAATGAAACCCTTCTCTAACAGCTCCTGCAACTGGTTTGACAACTCCTGCATCTCGGGAGGTGCAAGCCGATATGGGGCTCGGGCAATAGGGGCCGCACCTGGAGCAAGTTCAATACCAAATTCGACCTGACGATAAGGTGGAAGACCAGGTAAGTCTTCAGGAAATACATCGGGAAAGTCACGGACAACAGGAATATCTTCAATCTTCTTCTCTTCTTCAGACGAAACCGAAACAAGTGCCAGGATGGCATAATATCCCTTCCAAAGATACTTATAGGCTTTCATACACGAAATGATACTCAACGGGACCCCGCTCTTCTCACCGTGCACCAACAGAATTTCTCCATCAGGGAGAGGCAGTCGAATGACTTTATCAAAACAAACGATCTCAGCATGATACAGAGACAACCAATCCATACCCACGACAACAGAGAAACTACCCAAGGACACTGGCATAAGATCAATAGGGAAGGAATAACCCGACAACTCAAGGTGACACTCCCTAAGGACGTGCGTCGCCTCGACTTTCTTACCATCTGCCAATTCTATCAAGTACTTAGCCTCTAAAGGTGTAGGTACCCTACCAAGCAATTGACTAAACCCAAGAGATATAAAACTCTTATCGGCACCGGAATCGAATAAAACCGTAGCATAGCGATTATCGAGAAGAAACGTACCAGTAACAGTGTCAGGATCCTGTCGAGCCCCGCTCGAACCAATCACGAAGGCGCGAGCATTCCTGCCTCTGCCCCCATTGTTTCCATTGCCCGACCCGTTCTTCCCAGCTTCGCCCTGCTTTAACTTGGGGCATTCACGCTTGTAGTGACCAAGTTCACCACAATTGTAGCACCCCTGTTTGCCCTGGTTTCCCTGGGGAGCAGCAACAGGAGGAGCCGGAGTAGGTGTAGCAGGTGGGTTCCGGTTACCCTGAAGATTAACCCTGCAATCCTTTGCCTGGTGCCCAAGCTTATGGCACCTGTGGCAGCGGTTCCGGTCCTCGCAACGACCGTTGTGGTGAAATCCACACCGGTCACATTTCGGCAGTTTCCCAGTATAACCCCCCGGTCTTTGTTCAGACGACGATCCCCCAGTATCAGACTTCTTCACCTGTTGAGGCTGAGCCGAGCTCGAGCCTTTCCCCACAGCTTCCCACTTCCGCTTGTTACTATCAGGAGCCTTCACAGCAGCGCCTCGAGGAGGCAAGACCCCTTCAGCCACCTTCATGTTGGTCAGCCTGTGAGCCGACCGAACCACCTCAGAATAAACAGTGAGATTACCCGCAGCAACCAATCCTGCAATCTCCGGTACCAACCCAGCGACATAATGTTCAATCCTTCGGTATTCGGGTGCGTGCAGATCAGGGCACAACACCGCCAACTCATTGTGCCTAGCAGTATAAGCTTCAATCTCGGACCCCACCATCTTATGATTCCAGACTTCGTGCTCGAGCTTCTGGATTTCATCCCTCGGGCAGTACTCGTTTTTCAGCAACTGAATGAACTCCGCCCAGGGCATAGCGTGGGCTTCCCCAATACCCATAGTCTGGGTGGTGGAGTTCCACCAAGTCAGAGCTTGACCCTCCAGGGTCGCAGAAGCATATTTCACCCGGTCACCTTCCGGGCAGCTGCACATCGAGAAAACTGATTCAATTTTCTCCAACCAGCGGAGCAGTCCCACTGCCCCTTCAGTGCCACTAAAGTTGTGGGGCTTGCAATCCATAAACTTTTTGTAGGAACACTGGGATGGAGGAGGATTGACAGCACCACCTGGAACAGACACGCAGGTGAGAATCAAGAAAAGGTACAGTACCCCAGAACAAGATAGAATAGGTGAGAATCAACGTACCACCCATAGCATTATGAGCGGCTTGGAATGCAGCCAGAGCAATATTCACGTGCTGCTGCATCAGGTTATCCAACTCAGCTTGGGTCATATTAATGTTCCCGCGGCCACCGCCGCCACCACGGCCGCCAGCACGACCGCCAGCACGGCCGCCTCTGCGACCTCCACGAGCTCCCGACATCTTCTGTCACAACATGAAACAAAAGATTTAGGCTTGCCCGTGGTATAACCCATTAGGAATTTCAAGAAACTAGACCGAGCCTAGTTCGGGTCCATCCGTTCAAGCCCAAAGTCCGCCAGGGATCCCATGCATCACAGTTTATGATCTCGTGTGCACCCGACATTATAAACTGATCTACATGGTCCTCCAGGCGCGCTTTAAGTTTGAAGTTCAAGTCACCGAACACTAGCGCCCAATCATGGCATTATCATAAGTATAAGTACAAGACAGGATGCATAAGAACGAGCGTGTTCATTAGGGCATAGAAGGGAGATGTCCAAATCCCTGGACAGATCTCAAGAGTACGCCGAAGCTACCCAATGTACACCGCCGTTAAGAAAGTTCAATAGTATATTGCTCGCCATCGAATCATAGTAAGGATGAGTCAAGAAATAGGATGATAAAGAGTATATAGATGATGTAGCGTAGAAGATGACGACACCGACACCCCCGACAAGTCATATTGTTACCCACTTGTTAAGACTCGACTAATTGTGACCGTCTAGTGTGTGCGACTCAGTTATAGACTAGACTCTACATGCAGTCCTAGTTCACTATAACCGTTGGCTCTGATACCAATCTGTCACACCCTCAAATTCCACGTGCGGGGTTTTACCGCGAGGCGCGTGACACACCAGGATCTCAGTCAACGATCACAATAAACATACAACAAACATGCATTCATAATTATATTTAAAACCAAAATATCATGCTTTGAGCTGTAAACCAGCAGCGGAAGCATTCTTGTTTACAACCAAAAGACATGTCATTGTTTACAAAACATTGTTTAATATGCTTCAAAATATTAGACGCTGTGCATGACTCCGTGCGCCTAGCCCATTGACTGCTACCTTAGCGACCTGAGAAAACATGCCAAAAATGTCAACATATAATGCTGGTGAGTTCACAGGTTTTCTTTCATAAAAGTGTTGTCACAAGTTCACAAAGATCATTTCCGTTAATACTATGTCATAAGAACGTTAGCTAGACGTTAAGTGTTTTTACTACTACGGTTGGGAACCCATTACTAAACATGAACCAAAAGATGATACCAGCCCAGACGACTGGGCTACCGATGCCTCGGTAACCCGATAGGTAGAGACAATATGCACCCGCCCGGCCCCGCCGTCGAGTGGGGCTTGTGAGGCCCAATAGATCTATCCACATTTCCCCCGTTGTGCGTTCCAGCACATTCATGGTTTCCCCCTGGGACTTTCCATAAAAGCCGTATAGTAACATAAAGTACCCATAGTATAACATGACCTTTAAATAGTTCGTACAAAGCATATTTCTCCCCCCCCAAAAGCAAGACAGTAAAAGTGGGGCTGTGAAACTCACCTCGGATTGCGTTACTTGAAAACAGTTAAGTAATTATGTTATGATAGCCCCAATAGCGGCGACCTATCATAAGATGTGTATAAGTATTGGACTAATAACCCGCAGGCTAACTAGTCCCCGAATGTCCAGACCGTGACCATAAACGTTTTGAAAACATCTTTAACTGTTAAACCGACCGTGCCAGACAAGACCCGACATCCCATTGGTGACCCGATATTCCACGTGTTAGATAAATACAAGACATCATGCAACATATGTAATTAAACACTTAATACGCGCAATTGTTCACCTAGTCTAGCATAATGTCCGATTAACGCATAATCAGGTCCGAACACGTCTTACTAAGTCATTGGGTGCATCCCGGGGTTCCTATCATGTTCCTAGGTGTCAAATCATGTTCCGGGATGTCAAAACGCATTCACGACAGCAGTACATGCGATTAGGAAGGTCACACGCGAGTAGGCTTCAGACTATTGGCGATTAGGGGCCCAATCGCCTGATATATCAGGCGATTAGGGTCCTAATCGCCTTCAAGTCTGCATAATCGCCTTCAGCATCAGGCGATTAGGATTCCTAATCGCCTGCTGCTGCTGTGTGACGGATTTTCGCGCGTTTAACCCTCCAAATCAGATCCGAAACATGCAACAACACCCAATATCAAACCTAAATCATTTACCAACCCATTCCAAGCAAAAACCCCCAACATATCACTGATTTAACATGTTCTAAGCAATTATTTCCTAAAATGGCAAAGTACTAGGTTTCACCAACCAACCTTATCTTTCCCTAAATGGAAACAATCAGATTTCAATCTCTACAAACTTGTAAATCATCAAACCTCTGATCTAACATCTTCCTAGTATGAATTCTAACAACATTGCATCAACAATCATACCATAATCATCCTAAATCTTCAAGAACATTCAAATGGGTCAAAATACACATTTTCATCAAAACACAACAATAATGGCTCAAACTCTAAGATAACCTTCCTAATAATCTCTACATAGCAGAAGTACAATCATATCTTGGAAACAATCATGTTATAACCACCAAGAAGACCAACATATGCATGTAAACTTCACATATAACAAGCATTAAGGTGTAGACTTGGTTTAGAACTCTTTTGAAAGGTTTTTAAAGACACAAACTTAGTAAAACAAGGTCTGGACCTTTGGGGAACCAAAATAACAACTTTACAAAGGTTAGGGATGAAGAACACACCTTGGGTTTTGTTAAAGAAAGGTGTGTAGGCTTGGAGATGGTGATTTTGTAGCAAAAATGAGTTCCAGAGGTGTTTCAAGGTGTGTGGGTGGCTTGGGATCAGCTAGGGTTGTTCTAGAGGTGTTTGGGGAGTTAAGGGTTCTATTTATAGGTGTTTTGACCCGGACCCTGCAGTATAGGCGATTAGCAGGTCAATTCATGCGATTGGGGGCCTAATCGCATGCTACATCAGGCTATTAGGTCCCAATCGCCTGTTATCACTCCTACTCGCCTATATATATAGGCGATTAGGCCCTCTTCCAGGTCCTAATCGCCTGAAACCCACCAAGTTGGGTTTTCGGCGCGTTAAACGCTATTTTAACACATATAAACACGTATTCACATACCGATAAGTCACATAATGATTTCAAACATATAATGCATTATAACTAACACGTTTACATCCGTTCACCAATTCCCGGGACTCGAGACTCGTGTGTGCATTAAACCCAGCGATTCCACGAATCACCCATCCTTGTACACATGGTTATGGACCGACTCCCGATGACCCCGCGGATCATCGTAACGACTCCCGATGATTCCCAGAATCATCATACCGACTCGACTGACCCCGTTAAGAACGTAATATGCATGACTCGCTAAGGTAGACTTACTAGTTTAGTTAACGTTACTAACCTGAGTTTGCCGGGTGTCACAACCAATATGCTGATAATTTTACCCAATTGTTTGAATATCTAGATTTGGCTATCTTTTGATTGTAAACGACATTTTGGGAAAATTCTAGTAGACCACATAGGAAAATCATTTTTTTAAATCATATTTTATCAGGAAATCCAAAACGACTTTATTTTTTTAAACATTTTGAATTTTGGGGGGCGAATATTCAAAAAAATAAATAAATAAATAAAACAATAGAAACTTAAAAACGAGTTTTCACTGTGAGACAAAGAGAAAATGATAGTACATAAGTGGACTGTCGGATTTCTTAAAACCTAAACTTTGAAAAGATAAACAGCTTCACAAATAATGTACGAGTAGGCTACAAAATTATTTCAAAGGTGGCATGGTGATATATACATAATGAATTCAAGGTCTTTGTATTGTTAAGCTATCCAGGGATGACTGGTCGAATCTCAGATATGAGTAAACGCTAATGTGTCAAAAATTAAGTTTACAGTCAAGTCGAGGCACCTCTAAGTTATCGTAGGTTGATTGAACCAAATGTGACTCCTAGAAAGAGCAAAAAGATACGTATTGCCAAAACCCTAATTCTCACTGAGAATTCTGCTCAAAGGCTAACATAAAAAATGTCTAATGTTTCGTACCGTCATATAAAAAATATGGTATTTGCCTTAACCCTGGTTGGGATCGCACCAGTCTCTTTGTTTCATCATATATGCAGACCTAATCACCAGTGAACTCGTACCTTGAAGAAATCGGATAATAGAAATATACTCCATGGTTACGAAAAAGCTTTGTGCATACCTTGATACGGGAAGTTGTCGTGTGTGTAAGAATCACCGATCTAAGGTATAAATCTTACATCATAATCATATCTGAAGTGCCGATAAGTAAAATTGATTTTAGGGTTTTAGTTGAAAATAATATCGGTAATTTCTTTTTTAATGCTCATCTTAAATCTAAAATAATTTAACAAAAAATTATCTTGTTAGTTTCAAATATTGATATGATTCTCTTACAGGCAATGCGCGAAAAAATAATATCTGTGAATATTTGTTTATTGATTCTTGTCTTTAATTTTGAAAATTGAAAAACCCAAAAAGATTGTACGTGTGTTTTAGCTTAAATTTGCTAGAAAAAAATACGAAAAGACTTTATTCTCAATTTATTTTTGATTAAACGTTATTGGAATACAAAATTCTTCAATTGGAATTTCAAATCCAAAGTCGAAAGATAATAAGTTTAAATTTGTAACATTTTTGGGGCCAAAATGCAATTTTCATAAGTTAAAGGGTTAAAATTGACAAGTGTAAAAGTTTTGGGTGTAATTTAAGAGATTTAAATGTTTAGGGAGAATGATCCATATCTTTAAATGGTGGTCAAAATGGACAAGCCTTCGAAGTTTTTAAATGACCGAAGATCTATTAGCTTCAAGAAGTTCAAAATTTGATTACTATGATTAAGTCTGGATTTTCGTCGTTTCAAATGCAAGTTGTGGTTCATGCAGATTTTGTAAATATTCTGCAGGATCAAACACAACGAGTGTGCCCATCATGATTAGGTGAAAAAAGTATGAAACTCAAAAAGCCACGAACCTGAAGAACAAGATCATCCTAAACACCAAGAACCCGGTATTCCATCTTCAGAGTAAGTAATTATTGGTATAGCTCGGCAACCGATGCTGAAGAACATATGAATCAAGAAATGAAAGTGAAGTTTATTGAAAAAAGATGATTCCAAAGTTGACCCTCGTCTTCATCGTAGAACCGTCAATCAAAATAGCAGAGATCTCCTGATTCCTCCAAAGTTATTTTAGGTAGCAGAAGTCCTAGACAAGATCTCATGAAGCCGCGACATATGCTTGAAACAAAGAGTAATCATGTCTTCATGGGGTTATTGTAAGTACACCGCGGTGTATATTCCAAGTTAAAGATTGCTAGATATGAAGACTTGAAGACCGAAGATCATTAGCTAGGTCCAAGGGGAGACTGTTGGTACACCTCGTAGATTTCCCCAGCTAGTGATAGGTCTATTTTAGTCATAGGCTAGGTAGATATGATGGTTAGAGTGATTACAGTAGGTTTCGGTAGCATTTGATGATGTATTTGTAATTAACTATTTGATTCTTGTAAGTGTTAGGCGTATGGAGTCCATACCCTTGGACGCATCAGGCGTATGGAGGCTGCCTATAAATAGAAGCCTTAGCCTCACCATTTGTAACATTTCAGTTTCTAGTAAAACACGTCGAAATGTTGACAATTTTTTGTGTGATGGTTTTACTTATTGTTTTATCATTTATAATGTGTTCACACGACTAACAACAATCCATATCGTCGGTGCCTTCGGTTCACACATACACGAGTAATTCAATTCTTGTTGTGAGAAATCGGTCCTACAAACTTCCTAAGCCAAATATGTATTAAGTGCCAAACAGGTTAATTTGGTTGGTAAGAAGAAGCTCACATTCCTATGTAAGAAGGTCACTTCAGCAAGAAGAAGTTCACTCATCTACTATATTTGCTTTCGTGTATTCTGTCAATGCCAGAGTCTTCAAATTCTTCAATCAGTCCCATACTCTTCCTTACTAAAAAAAACTTGACCCCGAGTAAAGCCATGAACCTTGTCTTAAGCACTGCAAGTTTTATATTAATTAGTGGCGGCTAACACATAACTGTGTCTAAACATTTAAGTGCTATACAAACATACATGTTGAAACCCTAATATTACGCAACAACCTCCATCCTTCTCCTCTCTTCTTTGCATCCGATTCCATAATTAAAATACTTCAACAATTTAAGGCTAGTAAATCTTGTCTAATGCTAATTATCATCACATCTAATGGTGTTTTGTTGGAAAAATGTGCCCAGGTAACCACATTCAATAACACTACTACCAAGGTACGATCTTAGGGTTATACATAGATCAATAACTAAGTAATGATTAATCAAAGTTAAGTGATCTAATATGAAAGTAGTAAAAACTTGATATGAAATGGAGGATCGGTGTGTTTTGGACCCTTAACTTAACTAGTAAAACTCTAAAATCAAATACCTAATTAAAAAATATATTGCTCTCCACCATCAATAGGCGACACTTGAGCCAATCCCAAAAAGGCCTGTATTAGTTATTACCTTGCATTGGGTTTATGGTTTCGGATACAGATGGAATCGTGATTTCAGCACAGTTAGGTTGTTTTCACACGTTGTCAATTATAGGGCCAATGTCACTTGAAAAAGTTTCAGTGAGTGTAGTTGGGGGTAAATATACCGGTTCTTGACAATAATTGCCAGGTGACTTGAAACCTCAGAGTTTTGTAGTTGACACAATGGGTAAACATTACCTACGTGTGTAGTGATACCAGTGAACAAATTTAGCTTGTTTGATGTATTGAGGATACAAGATCTCAAAATTCGTAAATATATAATTTTGCAATTGGGTGATAAATTAATAACTGAATTTTAACATGATAATGCTAAACAAATTTTGTTTAATCTTTTTGTCTTCCCCGAATTCCAAAAATGTCTCTTGAATTGATCATGGATGACTTAGAAATTTGGTACAAGGATCCTAAGAAGACTCTTAGGGCCAATAAGACATTGTACATTCTAAAGTTCCCATTACTTGACTGACCTACCAAGCATATTAACATGTATGTCCAAGCGAACTAGGTAAGGTTACTTGAGATTTCAAATGGTATTGTAAGGAACATCAAGCCATGTATAGCATAAGAAGTTCCAAATCATTTGAGAAATTGGTCTACTTATGATGTTATTAGAGAGTTGAAGGCAAGGTTCCCTCAACCTAAGATACAAGATCCTTATCAAGTGGAGTGGGAGTATGACTCTCAATGTACTAAGGTGGATCTTGGTGGTGCTTGGAAGGTGAGGTACCTGAATGGTGCCAAGATTCATCTGGATATGAAGTTAGTCAACAATATGATTACAGATGGTACTCTAAGAAAATGGCTGGATTAACTAGCCAAAATAAGATTAAATTAGGAACAAATAGACACGGATGTTTAAGGAAAGGGTAACAATTAAGCTGCTTTAGGAATGTCCTATAAGCATATCTCCAAACGAAAAGCTCGAAATGGATAGTTGCAGTTCAACAAAAAAAAAAAAAAAAAAGGAATACATAAGATGAATTTGCTTCAGGATTTTTTGCAATAGATTCTACTTATGACTCTATCCTTTGAAGAGTTAACCTTTTTATGCAAAATGGAGTTTTTCACGAATGAGACAGTCTAAAGAAGAAAACTAGATGAGAGACTTTGACCATAAATTAACCGGAAAATTTAAAGATTTAAGTTCTCTAATCATGAACTAATATTTACTTTAAGATAATATTTAATGTGTTAAGTTTTTCGTACAATGGTTTATCTATTGCTTCGAGTTGAGAACTCATGTGTTGTGTGATATCGTTGATTTTTATTAGGGTGAGATGTGTAATTTAAGATTTAATTATCTATCGTTTATTTAATAAAGTATGTACAAAGGTTCTAATGATATATATTAAAAGCACTATTTGATATCTACTTTAAGTAAGATGTAAGTAGATTATTTAACTTATATAGACTTGATGGTAAAGTGATCAACCAAAGTTAGATTTATTATTATCCAAGTATTTGTTAGTCCTTCATTGCTATCATTAAGTGCCTAAATAAACATTACTTCTTGCTAGCAACCATAAAAGTTCAAACTAGATGAATGATCCCAAAGGTTTGTATAGATTGTTTAGGAGAATATGTAAATCTTTTATACATGTTCTAGATTATGTGAAGCAATTCACATACATTCTCCTCATAAATTATTAATCTACAATTAGATCAGGTGGATATGAATGGTTGAGATCCAGATCCTTTATTGGTTGAACATAATACATAGTTTGGTGAACGTGAAGGAGAATTCAGAATACTCAAGGCAAACCCTGTTATGTATTAATACTTCGTCTAAACAAATAAAGACATGTGAAGTAGATAAAATTGCAAGCATGAAACTTTGGTTTCCGAACATTTTATATCACGTGACTTCTTGGTTGTAAGCATGAATTAAATGCCGATCCATAATTTTACAATGAGTATAGACTCAAAGGGTACAAATTGGATTTTATATAAGAACCAAAGACATAAACATGTTAGATAATAAGAAAGTCTGAAAATGAACTTTAATCAAGGTCAACAGTTGACCTAGAATAAGCTCCGTTTGACCAAAGTCAAACGTTTGTTAGTTGGATACTGATTATAAGCTTTAAATAAGATACAAACTTTGATTAGGTTAAAATAATTTTGATCAAGAAATGTCATTATGATATTCTTAGAGTAAATCATAATCAAGTAGTCAGTACTTGATAAATAAGATCAAATTGCATTTACTATGTAATGCTTATGAAGGATATTGGGAGCTTTTTTTGTCTTTTTAAATTGTATATAGTGATATACATAGGAACATTGGTAAGAGTGTGTAGAGACGCATTACTTAGTTGAAAAGAACATATGATCTATAGAGAAGAAGTGTGAGAAATACTTCTCATTGACTTTAGCCAAGATCGTGTAGTGGAAGTGAGACATTGAGATTTCACTCGAGTTCGTTGAGTCATTATAATCTTTCTAAGATAAGGTATCTAATGAGATTCCCAATCTAATATAATTGTAAGTGTATACGATATAAGATTGAAAATCCTCGAGAGATTAGAAACATGTAAATTGGCTCATATGGACACCTGAAAGGATGTAAAATTCTGTAGGAAGCTCTAGCCCTAGGCATCCAAAGGTCGGGTGCAGAGTATGTGATATTGTGTTATCTTGTAGTCTTATTAAAGTAACATTGATTTGAGATGAAGTGTGAGAAAGATTTCTCATTGATTTCAGCCAATATGGCATAGTGGAACATTGATAGATGGTCGTAGCCAATGTTTGCAATAGTCGCATCTGTCAGAATTACAGACATATTTTAATTACTACTTAAATATGTATAAGTGAAATGAATATTATCAAAGAGTATGATTATATATGAATTAGTATTTTTGACTCTCAAGAAAGTGGTCTTGAACTTAAGAATACTACAAGGTTTCTTGTAAAACCGATTATTTATTATGGCAAATCAAGAGGAAATCCATGTAGTGACATATATATTGTTAAACTGACTCTATAGATAGAATGATCACACAAAGATTAAATTATTAAACGAGTCTTACAAAAGTAATTGTATGTGTATACATTTGTATACAAGGGTATTGAATTGATTCAATAGTGTTTATATTAATTTTCAATGAATATGAGAAATCTTGAAACTAGAAGAGATATTGATTAAAACGAATATAATCTTCTTTTGGCTCACTTGTAGGCTAAATCGACTCCTCAGTTATATTAAGCATATGCAAGGATTTAGTAATGCGAACCAAATATAATATTTTTTTTTTTGTATTTGGGTGTTGTTGAACGTTACAGTGATCATACAAGAAGGGATAGGTTAAGAGTTAACTTTCAAGTTCTTAATGAATACTGAGTTCAATTTTAGTATGTTTAAGATACTTGAATAATTAGTTATTCTAAATATTTGATGTTGATCAGACTTATGGGAATAAAATTGAATCAAGACCATTGTGAAGTGTTGGTTGGTTCATCAGATGATATGATGATTAATGAAAGTTCAAAACGTTAAAGGCCACTTTCATAGATAATCATTATTGAATGATTATTGGATGTAACATGTTTCAGGAATACTTCATGGGTGATAATCATAGGTAGTTCTTCAAAATGATCTGTTCTTTGTATCCTTTGACCATAGATACATGTAAACTCAAGTTTACTGAGCGTTGTATTTTGACATTCGCCTAACGCCTGTCCGTAATTAGAAATAATAAGGGCAGTAGTAGGAGGTAATCCGATGTTCAGCATGGAGTTGTATGTTTAGTCAACATTTGATTATGTTCTCTTAGGGGGGATGGGCACTCTTCGGATAGGGAGTTGGTTAAGGTAGCCGAACGACTACATTGCCACCGCTCCCTTGGCAACAGGCCAAATCTTTGCAAACCTGCCAGTTCTTTCCAAGAGGAAAGAAAAAAGCTTTATGCAAATATTAGCGTTGAGAGGAGAGGACGATTGGACCATTCAGGCTATTGACCGTAATAAAAATATGAACGTTCGACCAGTGGAGGAAGAAGGTGGGTGGCTGAGATGTAGTTATGAGGATTAGATAAAGGAGGTGATAGATGGACAGAGAAATGGAGAAGATTATGGATTCATGGGTCAAGGTTTGGGAAGGGAGGAGGGAGAGGTTGTGCTGTCGTGGGAAGTCAGGATGGAGTGGGCGAAGGAGGCGGTGGAGATATAGGTGGAGGAGGGTTTGACGATGGGTGGATGGGGGGGGGGGGGTTGGTGGTGGTGGTGGATGAAGATTTTGGTGTAGGTGGATATTTAGTGGTGGATGAGATTTTGTGGAGATGATGACTCAAATTCACTTTTATAACAAATGATTCTTTATTTTGTTGGTTGTTTTTAAATTCTAGGGTACCTTGCCTAGAGTACCACCAATGGTTTTGTGATATTAGGATACTTCGGATTCATTTTGACATCGCACAAAATGAGTGCTCAGGACCAAGCTACAAGCCTGGAGTACCCCTTTCACCCTTACCTACATAAGAGATTAACATCTTGGGCCCCTCGTTGATTAACAGTGGCATTAATGCATGATCGTTCCCAAACTGGTAGTTTCTTGAACCATTTGAATCTAGACTGAGAATGAAATTTTTTGAACATGACCTAAGAATGAAATGTTGATCCACATCTAATGTTCAACTGGATGTCTATTACAAAAATGATGATTGACATGCAACCATATGTTCTATAGTCTTTGCAGGTTTAGAGTCAGCTAAATTTCAATGCCAATATGGGATTGCTCGTAGCATATGGGTTCCATGATTTCATATGTGACCTACAACACCTTTGAACACGTGTATTCAACTGCATTCACCATATAATGGCCTTTTCAATGCTTTGTTTCACTGCCTCATGATTGCCATGTACATTTAGTTCATGAGGTTTATAAACGGAAATAATTTGTAAATCAATTTATTCATTGGATTGCCATATATTTGTATTTGACTCTCCTAAATTAAGGGAGAGATATTTGTAATTCACAATTATAAATACAGCTCCTATATCCGTCAATCAAGTATCAAGGTTGATTTTAATTCATTATATGGTAACAACCTAAAAAATCTTATCTCTTAATTTCTTTTCCCCCATTTTTTCCTGTGAACCTTTCTCTTCTCCTTAAATGGCCTCTTCAGCCGATTCCCTTCCCACCATGGCTGTTGTGCCTCATCTTTTACCTATTAAATTATGCGCCTCCAACTGCTTGGTGTGGCGCAATCACATAAGCCTTCTTGTTGCCCTCCATTAGCTGTCTAACCACATTGACGAGTCCCCTTCACCACCATCTAAGACTGTCACAATGGGCAACAAGATAGTCCTAAATATGGAATATCTGTTATTGGCCACCGTTGACCAGAAGCCACCCTTCTTCTCCTCTCATCCTTAACCGAAGAATCTACAACAGAGGTTCTTGGCTTAACTAGGTTGTTGAGCGGGTCCAATCTCTTCGCGATGCTCTTTGACTGCTATCCAAAGGCATGTCCTCTGTTACGAACTTCTCTTGTCAGCTTAGAAACTTGTGTGAGCAGGTGGCAGCAATAGGGCACCTAGTGGCTGAAATAGATAAACTCCACTGGTTCCTTTGTGGCCTTGGTCCTTCTTATGAGGTTTTCTCCACTACTCCACGGGCTACTATACCAGCACCGCTATTTCATGACCTCGTTGCTCAAGCCAAAGTCATGAGATGATTCTTCAGTCCTTTGACGGTACTGTCATTCCTTTGGCCGCATTTCACGCTCACCACCGACATGAATCTTCAACGACTGGTTGGGGTCGTAGTTCTTCTTTCGGAGGTAATTATTCTCAGAGTACTGCTACAATGGGGCGTAGTAACCGCCAGGCCCCACACTGTCAGTTATGCTGAACCAATGGCCATTACGCTTCTGCGTGTCCTGGTCTTCATACCTTTGCCTCTCAAGCCCCTGCCTTGGATGAGTATTTAGCGAAGGCATTCCATGCTTAGTGTCATATTACTAATGACACTCCTGACTGGACCAGTGATTTTGGAGCTACTGACCATATGGAACCAAACCAAGAATGCCTTCACCATTCGACTCCATACACATGTAATAATATGGTTATTTTTGGTAATAGTAATAAACTCCCGATTACTCATACGGGGTTGTATAAACATTTCCACGATGTTAATCTATGTAATTGGCTTGTCGTTCCAAATCTCACAAAAAATATAATCTATAAGAAAATTGACTGCCGATCACCCCGTTGATATGTTATTTGGTCAACATTAATTTCATACTTAGGATCAGATAACAAGACAAGTACTTGCTTAAGGGACATGCATTGATGGTCTTTATGTGCTTAAAGATGGACCACAAGCTTTTGTTGCTGATATTTCTAATAAGGCCTCTTATGAGTTCTGGCATGCTCGTTTTGGCTATATTTCTTTTGATATTATTTCTGTTTTGAACAAGTGTAGTGCTTTGAATGTTACTTCTTTATTATCTAGACCTAGTCACTTCATGCTAACTTGCAAAGCACTATTTACCTTTTATTTCAAATGAAAAATGTGCTTCATTTCTATGAGATTTGGTACATTGTCATTTATATGGCCCTGCTCCTATTACCTCTATGAATGGATATCGTTATTCTATCATTTTTATTGATGATTACTCCAGGTTTACGTGGTTTTATCCACTTAAAACGAAAACAGGATTTTATGCCGCTTTTCCCATATTTATTAAACTTCTTCAAACTCAATAATCTAGAAAAATAAAAGTCTTCCAAAGCATTACTGGTACCGAGTTTGTGAACCATATAGTTCGCAAAATCTTTGAGGATTATGGGACTTTTCATAGATATTCGTATCCATACATACCTCAACAAAATGGGTGTGCTGAATGAAAACACCGTCATATGGTGGTACCTTTATTATTAATCATGTGCCAACTCCTCTTCTTGAGAACAACTTGCCTTTTCAATTATTATTCCATCAGATGCCGTGTTATTCTAATTTTCGGGTTTATAAGTGCCAAGTGTTTCCTTACTTGTGTGAGTACGCTAAACATAAACTTGAACCAAGAAGCCTCCCATGTGTTTGTAGCTCTTCTCACAAAGGTTTTCGGTGTTTAGATCCAGTAACGAACCGTGTTTTTATCTCTTTCCATGCTTGATTTAATGAATCTTTATTCCCTTTTAAAGATACTAGTGCCACTTTGAACCATCAAAATTTAGTCCTTACCACTTTCTATGAAGACCCACCTAGCCAAAACCACAC
Source organism: Ambrosia trifida (assembly GCA_028751855.1). Taxonomy (NCBI): domain Eukaryota; kingdom Viridiplantae; phylum Streptophyta; class Magnoliopsida; order Asterales; family Asteraceae; genus Ambrosia; species Ambrosia trifida. The sequence goes on along the minus strand of CM054125.1, from coordinate 101,138,969 downwards.
TTCCTAGGCCAACCTCAACCGATAACCCATCTCCAACTAGCCCAATTTCACCCTATCCAACCGTTAGCCCATCTCCTAGCATTAGCTAATCTACCCCGAACACTCTCCAACATCATGTCCTCTTTGTACTCATCCATCTAGCCCAACTACCGCAAACCCAATTCCATCTCCCTCACACCGTCATCACCGCCTAGCTCAAACCATCCACTAGCTTCACTCCCGTCTACCGCATCCCAGGCCTTCAACCAGCATTCGCCTAATAGCAACACCTCCGAAACCACACCTGAATCTACCGATCCTAAGTTAACAGTGGACCCAGAACCTACAAAACCTGACCCTACCATTGCACCCAACACCTCTACTTCAAATACTCATCCTATGTAAACTCGAGCGATGGCAGTGATCTTCAAACCAAAATACCAGGCAGACTTGGCTGCCCTAAAATCCAATGCTTTGTACGCCACTTTATCTTCTATTGTCGAACCATGGGGCTTCAGGTCTGCGTCCAAAGATCCAAAGTGGATGGTAGCCATGGATGATGAGATTAAGGCACTTCCCCAAAATAACACATGGACATTGGTACCTTGTGCCTCTTCTATGAATGTTGTATGATCACAATGGGTGTTACGAGTTAAATATCATTATGATGGGTCTATTGAACGTTATAAGGCGTTTTTGGTAGCTCAATGATATAGGCAAATCCCAGGCTTGGATAATTCTCATAATTTTAGTCCAGCGGTCAAAGCTTCCATAGTGCGCATTTTGTTATCCCTTACAGTGCTAAACAAATGGAAGTTGCATCAACTCGATGTTAAAAATGCCTATCTAAATGGCAATCTGAATGAAACAATTTTTATGGAGCAACCACCTGGATTTGTTAACTCTAACTTTCCGGACCACGTTTGTAAACTATCCAAGGCAATCTATGGACTCAAGTAGGCTCCTCGTGCCTGGCTTCAACGCCTGAGCACCTTTCTACTATCCTACAGCTTTACATGTAGTCGTGCAGATACTACCCTCTTTGTTCGTCACAAAGATTCCCACATCAAGTAACTTCTCGTCTATGTTGACGATCTCATTCTAACCGGAAATAATGAAGCCATTATTCAAACATTTATTGACCACTTGCACCGCGAATTTGCCACCAAGATCTTGGAGATTTAAGTTATTTTTTGGGTTTAGAAGTTGTTTACACTGACAGTTGTCTCTTTCTTACACATGCAAAGTATGCCAAAGATATTCTTCTCTAGGCAAAGTTTACACTGACACTTGGCTCTTCCTATTAATAGAGTGCCTCACTCGAATCCAGCCCTTTATCTTTATTAATAGGGGCTCTGCAATACAGAACCATTACCAGACCAGATTTATCTTATGCGGTGAATCAACTTTCTCAGTTTCTTCATAGTCCCACTATTGATCATTTTCGAGCGGTCAAACGACTATTACGTTATATCAACAAAACACTTTACTTTGGACTAACCTACAACTGCTCGAACACACCCGATATCATTGGTTTTTCTAACGTTGATTAGGCATGTTTTTTTGGATATGCGACGCTCCATGTATGGTTAATCTATTTTCTTGGGAGGTAATCTGGTATCTTGGAGTGCTAAAAAGTAGGCTACTGTTTCAAGGTCCAGCTATGAGTCAGAGTATCGTGCCATGGCAAGCACTATTGCAGAGTTTGTCTGGATAACTTACCTTCTACAGAAATTACATGCTCTTCCACCCGGTCCTACGCTGTTGTGTGACAATAAGAGTGCCCTGTTTTTAACTCAAACTCTGGTGTCTCAAAAACATGCTAAACATGTCAATTTGGATTATCATTTCATCCGGGAGCTAGTCAACTCAGTCAAACTTTATACCAATTTCGTTCCATCCAATCTTCAGGTGGCTGACATATTCAACAAGAGTCTAGGACCACCACTGTTTCGATTGCATGTGGGTATAATGGAAATAATTTGTAAATCAATGTATTCATTGTATTGCGGTATATTTGTATTTGAGTCTCCAAAAATAAGGGAGAGATCTTTGTTATTAGTGTGCCGAGAAATTGACATGATTTCCATACATATTCTAACCTATCTTATACTTAAGTTCGTGCTTTTATCTCAGTTTTATCCTGATTTATCTCTTTTTGTTGATAATTTCAGGATCAGGGGCCAGGAGGTGAAAAGAAGTGAAAAACGGCACAAAACGGCACTAACAGACGAAGAATTGATGACTTTGAAGTTGTGCCAGATGCATCACGATCGTGCAACTATCCTGGGTCCACAAGTTAACATTTCCAAGTCAACAAAGGCCAAAAATTAACTTTTAGGAGAAGCACGGGCGTGCCAAAACATTGGGCATGGCCGTGAACTTTAAAGATGGTTACACGCACCTACAAGCACGGGCGTGCCACTACCTGTGGCACGACCGTGCAAGGTCTGAAGGGGGACATTTCTGCGTGAAAGGACTCTGCAACAGTACTTGCTGTCGAGTATGGGCGTGCCACAACCCCAAGTGTTGGTAGTGAAATCCTCAGGATGGATTTACCTTAAATATTCTATGTAACATCCTCAGGATGGTGGAGGACTAAGCAGACTTCAGGATGTAACAACATTCTGACATATGTACATCCTGAGGATAGACTAACGAATTATCTTGTACTAATGTTATTGCAGGTATAATTAATGAATGAGTAAGACTTGTAACTCCCCTTCAACGGCTACAAAGTCTTTCTAAGTCAAAGATATCGAGGATGCAAGAGTTGTACGTGTATAAGCTTGAAGAATGAGTCAAAGTGTAACTGCCAAGGTGATAAATGCTAGGCGAAAAAGGTGGAAACTGTTTTCATACGTCCATATCAGTTGAAACACCCTCAACGGTCACCTGAAACAGTCCACAAGGTCAATGAAGACGGCAGATATCATGGGATTCATTATTTACTTTCGTGTAACTATATATAGGGGTATGATGAACAAAAATAGGACACTTACACATTATCAAACACCTGATACTAGCTAAAAAAACACTTGATAGTCTCTCTACACACACAACACTATACATTTGTAGCCATAGTTTGTTCATCATACGTCCAAAGTTGTAATACTTTTTACCATTTTAATATTAACAAGCAAGGCAGGGCCTAGACTCCTCCCGAGGTTTTGTGCTGGCGATCATCAAGTGATCTAGGGCTTTCCTCGTACATCGAGTGTCGTTCTTTGTCGTTTTATACTTATATTTCTTGTCTTATCATTCAGCAAGATAGTTACATCCTCAGGATATAACTGTCCATCCTGAACTCATTGTTTGCCATCCTAAGCATAGTTGTCATATTGTTATTATTTTGTCATTACAAACTGCCATCTTGGGAATAACACTAAGTTTTCGTCATATTTCACACCTCTTGCACTCTACCTCACTTTTACTAATTTGGAAAATAAAATTATTTCTATTAGGTAATTTTTTACCAAAATAACTTGGCGCCCACCGTGGGGCAAATGGTGCTATTTTTAACAAAAACTTTGTTAAAATTCTCTCTCAATCAATTTATTTCGAAAATCTTGACAACTATGGCCTCAAACCTAAAATCTGTGTCTTCTTCCACACTATCCACAACCTCTGCCAGAAATGTGACTCTACCATCTCCTCTTACCTTTCCTAAGAGTTCTGGACCAGTTACCAGAAGTGTTGCTCCTAATACTACTAGATCTGGGATGGCAACATTTGGCTCCATTCCTCGTGTTTTCGTGTCAAATGATGAGCTCCTTTCCATGTTTGCAATGGTGAAGGATCAAATAAAGCAACAACAGGATACCAACCAGATGCTGATGAGAGAGAGTCAATCTCTCAAAACATCCTCATAGAGACCGGCTGAAGACATGGGGACACCATTGCAGCTTAGAGTGTTGGATTTCAATTCTGGAATCTCTGGGTCATCAAGGAGATTTCATCCTCATGAGCACTGGATTCTCTGCACCAGAAAGTATTTCAGCACCTAGGATGGCGACAACTAGAGATGCAGGATAGACTAATGAGCCATCTCGAGGATATACTGCCGAGCCATCTCAAGGATATGCTGTAGAGCAATCTTGAGGATATGCCACCGAACCATCGCAGGGATACAACAACGGTAAGAATTTGAGTTCAAGTACTTATGCTACTAACGATATTGCTTCTTTGCAGGATATAGGTATTAGTCCACAATTGGTGAGAGAGCTTTAATGAATCAAGGATATGATATCTAGTGTGCCAGGGATAATACAACCTATCCCTGAGGTATCCTCAGCATGTCACAGGGTATCTCGTTTTGCACCTCCAATATGTGATGCTGAGATACCGAAGAGATTCCAGACTCCAAGCATGAAGCTTTATGATGGATCCACTGACCCTGAAGTGCATGTAGCACAGTAAAGGGAAAGGATGGAAATAAACCCCATTCCAGCAAACTTGAAGGAAGCGTGCCTATGCAAAGGATTCGGTTCTACCCTCACTGGTCCAGCCTTAAAATGGCTGCTAAGTGTTCCTCCCTATTCCATTACTTCTTTTGCTCATTTGATTAACATGTTTAATAATCAATTTTCTTGTAGCCGTAGATTTGATTGTTTGACAAGTGATTTGTACAGGGTGACATAGCCACAGGGAGAATCGTTAAGGAAATATATCACCAGATTTGGGAAGGAAGCACTTAACATCCCAAATCTAGATGTCACGACGGCAGTACAAGCCTTCAAGATGGGACTAAAGAATGATTAACCTTTCTATAAAGAGTTGGTGATGAACCGTTGTAGGAATCATGATGAAGTTCGAAATAGAGCTTTAAGATTCATTTGTCTTAAAATTGACAAGAAGATACAGGAGAGGATAGAGGCATCCTCAAGACACAACAATCCTAATTGAAAATCCACTCCCACATACGAACCTTACAAGCATAAACCATATGTTAGACCTGATAATAAAAAGGTAAATGTGGTTGAGGATGATGATGAAGAGGATTATCCTAAATTTCGGAATATTCTTTTTCTGTGGATGTAACAAGTTTAATGTATGCTATGAAGGATCTTGGAGACAAAGCGAGATAGCCGAGGAAAGATAACAAGTCAGGATGGAAGGACAAATCCAAATGGTGTGCCTTCCATGAAGATTTTGGACACATTACTGAAGACGGGATTGCCTTGAGAAAAGAGATAGCATATCTTCTAAGCAAGGGCCATCTTAAGGATCTGCTAGGCAGAAAGAAGTCGAAGATTCAGGATATCATTGGCATCCCAGAAAGGGCAGCATCTCCACCCAAGGATGCTGGCATCAATAGTTTTATTTCAGGAGGATTAGATATTTATGGGACATCCTACTCAACAGCTAAAAGGCATGCAAGAGAAATGAAATCAGAAAAAGGACAATAACCCACAAAGACTACCATCCTCACAAATGCAAAAATGATTAGCTTTGAAGAAGAGGATCGAGAAAACGTTCTAGAGCATCACCATGATGATTTGTTCATTACTTTATATATTGCTAACCATTTTTTTGAAGGATATTAATAGATGGAGGGAGTTTAGTCAACATAATACAGCTGGACGCCCTCAAAAGGGTGAACATCCCTGAGACCGAGATAGTGGCTAGATCATCTGTCTTGGTTGGCTTCAGTAGAGAAACCAAGAGCATAGTTGGTGATATTAAACTGCCCGTATATGACGAGGGAGTGAACTCTATCCAAAGATTCTGTGTGATAGATTCATTATCCAGTTACAATATTATCATATGGAGACCTTGGATACATGAAATGAAAGCAGTTCCATCAACATATCACCAATGTGTAAGGCTACCAACTCCATGGGGAGTTGTCAAAGTGAATAGTGATCAACAGGAGGCCAAGGATTGCTACACAACATCGATGAAGGCTTCAACACGACAAGCATAGCAATTACAGCAGGATGCACAATGTCATCCTCAGGATGCCAAGGCACATCCTGACCATGATGTAAAGGCAGTATGCATTGACGAAAATAACAAGGATATCACTGTGCAGATTGGTAAGAATATCCCTAATGACATTGAGTAATCTTTGATATCTTTTTTAAAATGCAGGATGTCGACATTTGCTTGGAAACATGAAGATATGACTGGTATCTCTAAGGATATCATCACTTATAAGCTTGAAATCGATAAGAGCTTCAAGCCCATCCAACAAAAGTGAAGGAATTTTACACCTGAAAGAAATGTGTAGATTACACAGATCTCAATAAAGCTTGTCCTAAGGACACATTTCCACTTCCACACATCGACTCAATGGTGGATGCCATAGCTGGCCATGAAATGTTAACTTTCATGGACGCATCGTCAGGATTTCTACAAATTCAAATGGAACCGGATGACCAAGAGGATACTGTGTTTATGACCCCCTCAGGTATTTATAGTTATGTTGCTATCCCTTTTGGACTAAGGAATGCAGGTGCATCATACCAAAGGCTGGTCAACATGATGTTCAAAGAAAAGATTGAGGACACAATGGAAGTCTACATCGACGATATGGTAGTGAAATCCAAGAAAGCTGAAGACCATCTTCAGGATCTTAAAGAAGCCTTTGACATCCTAGATGCTTATAATATGAAGTTGAATCCTGCCAAATGCAATTTTGGAGTTGGTGCTGGAAAATTCATTGGGTACTTTAGCAGCCAAGAGAGGCATTGAAGCTAGTCCAGAACAAATCAAGGCCATCCTTGATTTAAAATCTCCAACCAACGTCAAGGATGTACAAAGATTGACTGGCAGGAAAGCAGCTCTAAACAGATTCATCTCGAAGTCCTCAGAAAAATGCAAGGAGTTCTATGACATCCTAAAGAAGAACAACAAATTTCACTGGGGACAAAAACACGGGGAAGCATTGAAGAAGCTGAAGGAATATCTTGCAGCAGCTCCACTCCTTATGAAACCTGAGGATGGCGAACCTCTCAAGCTATACCTTGCAGTTTCTGGGAATGCAATAAGTGCAGTCTTGGTAAAAGACTTTAAAGGACAACAACATCCTGTCTATTATCTAAGTTAAACTTTAGTAGATGCTGAAACCAGGTATTCACATCTCAAAAAACTTATTTTAGCTTTGATTATGGCATCTACCAAGTTAAGGCACTATTTTGAAACACATAGGATACATGTTCAAACTAAATACCCTATAAAAATGTGCTTAGAAAACCAGAGATGTCAGGAAGAATGGCAAAATGGTCAGTGAAATTAAATGCTTTTGACTTGGTATATGAACCTAGAAATGCAATCAAATCACAGGCTCTAGCTGATTTTGTGGCTGATTTCAGTAGTGACATCCTAAGTGAAGTCGAAAAGAAGTACAACAACTAAATAAAAACTTGGGAAAATGAATTTTGTATACTGATGGCACTTCGAATATCAGGGGCACTGGGTTAGGATTACTACTAAAATCGCCAGAAGGGAACATAATACCCATGCGATTAGATGTGCATTTCAAGCAACCAATAAAGAAGCTGAATATCAAGCTCTCATTGCTGGTTTACAACTTGCTTAGAATATCCATTTTCGAATCTAGAAGTGTTTGTTGATTCCTTGTTAATTACTAACCATTTTAACGGATCTTATGTAGTAAAAGGTAAAAAATTAGCTGAATGTCTTGAAATAGTCAAGAAATTAGCATCTTGTTTTGCAGAATTTACATTAACACAGGTACCTAGGGAAGAAAATGCTGGGGCTGATGCCTTGGCAAACTTAGGATCTTCTCTAAATTTACCAGAAGAATCTAAAATCCTTATCATCCACATCTTGAAATGAGCAACCGCAGAGGTGCATCCTAAGGATAATACTACGCATCCTGAAGATGGCACTGTCCTTACTGCCCGAGATCGAGATGATACATCCTTGATGACTCCTATCATAAACTATCTTAAGGATGGTAACATCCCCCATGGGGAACATGCTAGAGGTTTCAGGATGCAGGTATCCAAATTTGTTATTATAAACAATGTATTGTATAGAAAATCTTTTGCAGGTCCATATTTATGATGTCTCAACAAGGAAGAAGCAAAGGAAGTTATCAAAGATATCCATGAAGGAGATTGTGGAAATCACACAAGAGGAAGAGCTCTACATTCTAAGATTCTAAGGACAGGATACTACTATCCAACCATGAAGAAGTATGTCATGCAATATTCTCATAAGTGTGATGCATGCCAAAGACATAGCAACATCCTACACCAACCTGCTGAAGCATTGTATCCCATCATCTCACCATGGTCGTTCATGAAATGGGGAATGGACATAGTGGGAAAATTACCCAAAGCTCATTGTGGAAAGGTGTTTATGCTGGTCATGACTAATTATTTTTTAAAATGGATCGAGGCCGAAGCATTTGTACAAGTTAAAGACAAAGAAATGGTGTCCTTCATCAAGATAAACATCCTTACAAGATTTGGTGTACCAGCTGAGATCATATGTGACAATTGTTTTGGTCAAAAATTATCTAATAAAAATAACTTTGTATTCCAAATTAGTTTATGTGAGGTAGAGTGCTAAATGTGTAGAAGTATATTTGTAAATTAATGAAATTCTCAAGTGAGTGTATCAAGATGTTAAAGAAGCAAAAGTATAACAACTATGATCGGGATGGCTTAGGGTAGTTTCGGGATGGACAATTATATCCTCAGGATGGAACTGTTGGGATTAAACAAATAAAACAAATAAAGCAAATAACAAGAAGAACAACACACGATCTACGAGGAAAGCCCTTAATCAGTTATAGATCGCCGGCATAAAACCTCGGGAGGAGTCAAGGCCCCTGCCTTGTTTGTTAATATTAAAAATGGTAAAAAGATACAACTTTGGATGAGTATGTGGACGAGTAAACTATGATTACAATGATTATGTGAGTGTTTGTGATCAGCTATGTATATGTGTGTAGCTGTAGTGTGAGCAATGTGTATGTAAGTGTCCTATACTCGTCGAATACCCCCACTTATATAGTACATGAAATAAACAAACGATCCCATGAAACTCGCTAAGTAGTTATGTTCTTTGAAGTCTTCTTATGACCGTTGTGGTTGTTTCATCTCAAGTGACCGTTGTAGCAACGGTTTCTCCTTAGCTAGTTTAATGTTTCAGCTGTTTCCTCTTTTGTAGCCGATATTAAATGTATATCGGTTACAGTTTTGACTATGTCTTCCATCTTGACTATATCTTCCATCTTGACCACGAGTTGTATCTCTATCCTTAACTTCTTTAATTGAGGGTGATAATATAGATGTTACCAAGCATATAAATCCATATTATAACTTATTTGTACCTGCAATCATACATAGGAGAATCAACTCGTTAGCTCATTTTCAGGATGTGCACATACTAAAATACTGTCACATCCTGAAGTTAGTCAAGTCTTTCAGCATCCTGGGGATGGCACATTAGGGATGTGAGGTAAAATCATCCTGAGGATTTTCACCCACAACAATTGTCCCTAAAAATATGTTACCGTTAATATCTTTTGAGGTAAAAATATTTTTTGATATAAATATCTCTTGTCAAGATGACAACGGCTACTTTCTCGGCGATAAATACGTGATGACCATTACAAGCATCATCTTCTATGCCCTATATCTAGAGCTTATCCCTTCCTTTATAATCACATCTGATTTTTTAAAAAGGTAATTTTCTTTCTTCTTTCTTCTACCTTCCTCTTCATACCTGCAAAAATTAATAATATTCTGAAGATGGCAAAAAGATCCGCAAGAACTTCTGGGAATGTGGGAACCTCTAGTGATTTCGTTCCCCAAAACCTCTTGAGTCATCCTGAACAGGAGATCTGTTCTTTTGATGAAAAAGAGATTCGAGCCCTAAAAGACTCGAAAATCTTCCCAAGTTCTGCAGAGTTTCGTCCTTACAATCCTCATGCAAGATCAGACTATGCATCTTCTATCTGGGTCTGCTTCCTGTACTTACCATTCTTTCTAGGGTTGAGGCATCCCTTTCCCAAGTTTATCAAAGATTTCTTTGATATGACTGGGATGGCTTATTCTCAAGCCATGCCTGAACTGTGGAAGATTTTGATGGTGTGCAGTAAGCTTGTTGAGGATCATGGTGTCCATCTAGAAGTGGGAGACCTGGCTCATATCTATAGATTGAGGACACACGGTTCCCACCGTTATATCCTTCAAGTTATAGAGAAGGATCCACCCTTTCTCTTTAATGTGAGAAAATCAGAGAAAAACTGGAAAACTAAGTTTTTCTTTGTTAAGAGGAGTTCTATTCCCCAAGGGGATGAGATCCCTCTTTATTGGTTAAAGAGTGGTAAAATTATTTTTAGCGTTTTTATGAAAAACTTTTTAGTTACATCCTGAAGATGTTATCATCCTGAAAATTCTTTGTTTAACAGGTGCTTCCCTTGCCAAGTTTGTTACTCCTGTGAACGACGCTTCTTTCCGTTGTGACATTATTTTCAAGTTACCTGAATCAGAAAGAACTTTTGGAGTTGAAGATAGTCATACCACCAGCTAAGCTTCTAAGATGTCTGGTGAGTATGTTATGTTGCATCCCGAGAATGTTTACTATTTTATTTGCTAACTCTGTTTTTATATTAGCCTCAGCCAAGAAAGCTGCTTCTTTTGATCTGGATGTTAAGGGTGTCAAAATTGCCTCTCCTTCTCCCTCAAGCTCCAAGATGACTACCCCTCTTACTAACCCTTCTAAATCTAGGGCTGCTGCTGCTTCGAAGAAAAGGAAGGGGAATACCGCAGCTATCATTGCTCATGAAGTCATTCCCTTCGAGGGTTTGAGTTGTTAGGAAATTCTGAGCAAGGTTTCCCAATTCACTCTCCAGGTATGGTCTTATCTTGAAAATTGTACTGTTATAATAAGAAAAGGTTAAGAATACTTACCTTTTCTTTTCCTTGTTAGGGCCATGAGCATCTGTCAAAGTCTTTGGATATTTTTGTTCAGGAACTTCATGAGTCACAGACCAAGCTTGAAGATGTTCAGAGGATTTCTCATGATAAAGGGAAGTATCTTGAGAGCAAGCTAGCGGAGACTGAGGCAGAGTTGAAGAGGGTGAAGGCTGAGCATGCTAAAGCCATACTAGATCAGGAGAAGGAGGCACAGGATAACAGGAATGGGCTTATCAAGTTTGCTAATATTGCTGTCTTTCAGGCTAGGGTGAAGATGGCTCTCCAGGCCAAGGATCCAGGTTTTGACCAAAGCACCTGGGATGTCAAAGCCTAGAAGGAGAAGATTAAGAGCCTGGGCGGAAAAGAAGTGGTTTATGAGCCTGTTCCTGTTTCCCATCCCGAGGATATGGCCAAGGATCCTGAGGATGCAGAGGCAAAGGCAGCTGATGCCAGGATTGCTGGGGTGGTGAAGGATCTTCTAGTGGGCGATGAAGGATGTGTTGACTAGGCTGGAGCCCACTTTTTATTTGAACTTTTGTGGTAGTGGTTGGTTGAACAATTTCAGACAATTTATCAGTATGTAATAACTTAAGATATTTATAAGGTTTGGGGTGGAGGGATCTTGGTTTCAAGACGAAGCCCCAAATCTTTTTTGTTGACCTTGGACCATAGATGTTGACCCCTGGTGGATGGGTCATGGTTTTGGATGAATCCAGGGGTTGACATCAAATTTTGATCATGATGCATAAATAATATGATAACAACTTTTTGACGCTATCAGCTTTGTGTTCTTCGATATTCTGCAAACATTAGCAGACAAATAGTGATGTAAAAGAATGAAAAATGATACCTGATCTTGCCATATCCTTCATAAGTCCTTCTCATCATTAGGATGGTCCTCATTATCCTGAGGATGTCCCTAGTCTCTTTTTCATCCTTGGGATGGTCTTACATCTTGAGGATGTCCCCAGTGTAATATCTTCAGCATAGACTTCAAGTCTATAATCCTTAGGAAGAATTGAATCTTAATAATATCCTGTAAAGGATGGCTTTGTTATTATCCTGGCGACAAGGCCTTTGGTTTAACTGGGATCAAAACCCTTTTGAAATAATCTTGGTGACAAGATCAATATGTAATATCTTAGGAATAACTGGCGACAAGGCCTTTAGTAATAACTGGCGACAAGGCCCTTAGGAATAACTGGCGACAAGGCCCAAAGAGACGTTGAAAAACGTCTAACCATTAGAGACATTGAAAAATGTCTAAACCTTAAGAGCTCCATCATATATCTCAAAGATAATGAAATTGTCAGCCACTTTTACATGGACTGGGCCCACCATCCCAAGAATATACATGGGCATCGTGCGCTCCAGGCGAGGGTTGCTAACCCAATGTGAAAGGTGAAAACCTTTAAACCTTAGGAAGGTGTCGGACACCTTAACGGAGGAGAGGGTGGCCAGCCCCTTAGTCTTCTAAGCATTCCATCTTCAGGATGGTACTGCAAAATTCTCAGGATGGACTATTTGTAGACCATGTTTAGTGAAAATATAATCGATCGAAATAAATCAAGGATAAATACTTACATATGGAGATGATTCATCTGTATCAGCCTTCACCTTCATCCCACCTGTGATTCAGATCATGGTTTCTCATATGCATCCTTAAACATGGTAGTATTTCAAGTGTATAGCATTCCAAGCTCTTGGTAGAATCTCTCCTTCCATTGTTGACAGCCAATATGCTCCTTTTCCAGCTTCAGAATTGATTAAGTATGGACCTTCCCACTTGGAAGCTAGTTTACCATCGCTTGGTTTTGTTGTATTTTGGAATGCCTTTCTCAATACCAAGTCTCCCACTTGAAATCTTCTTATCCTGATGTTTTTGTTGTAAGCTTTAGCAATCCTTTGTTGATATGCTGCCATCCTTAATTTAGCGGCATCCCTGAGTTCATCCATAGTTTCCAAGTCTTGTAGTAATGCTTCAGAATTAGTAGTTGCATCCTGAAGATGCTTCCTTGCTGTAGGCATGACCATCTCTGTTGGAAGCATTGCTTTTGTTCCAAAGACCAAAGAGAAAGGTGTCTGACCAGTAGCATTCTTTGAAGTAGTCCTATCAGCCCAAAGTGCAAATGGAAGTTCTTCTGCTCATTCTCCTTTCTTTTCCCCAAGCTTCTTCTTCAAGTTGTTGATGATGATTTTGTTTGAGGATTCCGCTTGTCCATTAGCTTGAGGATGGACTGGTGTTGAAGTTACCATCTTGATCCCCCAACTCTCACAAAAGTCAGTTGTTCTTTTGCTAATGAATTGAGAACCATTGTCACAAATGATTTCAGATGGTACTCCAAATCATGTTAGGATGTTTCTTTTGATGAATGAGACCACCTCTTTATCTCTAACTTGCATAAATGCTTCAGCTTCAATCCATTTCGAGAACTAATCTGTTATCACTAGCATGAATACATCTCCTCCAGGAGCTTTGGATAGTTTTCCTACTATGTCCATTCCCCATTTCATGAAGGGCCATGGTGAAACAATAGGATGTAGTGGTTCAGCAGGCTGATGAAGTATGTTGCTATGTCTTTGGCATGCATCACACTTTTGGAAATACAGCATGACATCCTTCTTCATGGTAGGCCAATAGTATCCCGTCCTCAGAGTCTTCGAGTAGAGAGATCTTCCTCCTGTATGATTTCCACAATCTCCTTCATGGATGTCTTTGAGTACTCCGTTTGCTTCATCCTTGTTGAGACATCTCAAATATGGACCTGCAAGAGACTTTCTATACAAAATATTGTCTATAGTTGTAAATTTAGATACCTTTATCCTGAAAGCCTTTGGATTTTCTTCATCAGGAATGACATCTTCTTGTAAATATTTGATTATGGGAGTCATCCATGATGAGTCGTCTTGTTTCTGAGTGGCCAACACAGTGATATCCTCAGGATGGTCTGTTTTATCCTTAGGATATGCCTGGCCATCCTCAGGATGCCACTCTTCAATCGCCGGTTTCATGATGTGAATGATGGGAATCTTGGATCCTTCTGGTAAATTAAAGGAGGATCCCAGATTTGCTAGGGCGTCAGCTTCAGCATTTTCTTCCATAGGTACCTGTGTTAGTGAAAATTCTACAAAATAAGTAGCTAAATTTTTAACAATTTCAAGATAAATGGCTAACTTTTGTCCTTTTACTGCATATGATCCATTGAAATGGTTAGTAATCAACAAAGAATCAACAAAGACTTGAATTTTAACAATATGTAAATCTCTAGCATGTTGTAAACCAGCAATGAGAGCTTCATATTTAACTTCATTATTGATCGTTTGAAATGCACATCTAATGGCATGGGGTATCTTGTCCCCTTGTGGCGATTTTAGTAGTATTCCTAGACCTGTGCCTTTTGCATTCGAAGCACCATCAGTGTATAGAGTCCATTTTTCTAAATTTTCATTTAGTTGTTGAACTTCAGACTCTACTTCACTTAGGATGTCACTACTGAAGTTAGCCACAAAGTCTGCCAGGGCTTGTGACTTGATTGCATTTCTAGGCTCATACTCTATGTGTTAGGACAAAAAGGATTGAGGAAACCACTTTTGTAAACCTTAGTCTAATTCACTTCTGCAAATATTCTAAGTATAGAACTACTGTAGAAAGAAGACTAAAGTACTGAAGAAGGATTCAACAAGTACTGAAGAAGAAGTATCAGAAGTTCTGAAGTCTAACCAGACAGTTCACTGAAGAACTACGGAAGACAAACTACTCATCAGTAGTTTGTCATTCATCAGCACTTGTACAAGAATCTTTCGACCGCCTTATGTTTCAGTAGTTTATTAGTTTAGTACTACTTTATCTTTTTGTGCAAGTTCCAAGAATGCAACTTGTTGCTACTTGTTACAGACTTGCTTTTTGGCAAGGTTTATGTATATGTAAAGTCTATAAATAGATGGGTTCAACCCTCTGTTTTATACATTGATTTTTATTGAAACAGGAATCCTTCAATACTTAGATTCTCATTAAACTTGTCTTTAGTTTTTCAAACATCCAGGGGGGGTAATAACTCCTGTTGATAGTGAAACTTTACTTACTCATTCCGCTGTGCAAATCTGACTGAACTTGCTAAACACATAAGTGTTCACTAGCAAGCAATACATCAAGAGCATTACTGATCCAACAATTGGTATCAGAGCACAGGTTTATCTGATCACATATCAATCCAACACATTGAGAATCAGACACAGGCTCTTATTGATATTCAGTAAAGGATTCAAAGTTCACTTTTATCAACATCCATCACTTTAAGAGATATTTGACAAATCAATACTCTTTAAAATGGATCCTCATAATACTGGTTCTGCCAAGAAACCTGCTATGCTAGTTAGAAATGAATACAATATCTGGCAAAGAAGAATGGCACATACATTATCACAGACCAACACTGGTTGCTGGAAATCTGTGATATATGGTCCTCACAAACCAGTAAATATCAATCTTGAAACTAAAGAAGAAATACCAAAAGACCCAAAAGACTATACAGATGATGATTTCCTAAAACTTGAGCTTGATGCTAAAGCTTTCTCTATGTTGGCAATGGCACTCCCAAATGAAATCTACTCTGGACTATTACATTGTGATAGTGCCAAAGATCTTTGGGACTGCCTAAAAGAACAGTTTGGGGGAACTGAAGAGGTGATTGCCAACACCAGAGAAATCCTGGCTCAACAATATGAAACTTTTGCTCACATAAATGTGGAAACTTTAACTCAACAATTTGAAAGATTCTCCTCATTAATATCTGAGCTAAAATTAAATGGTCAGACCTACACAACTGTATCTATACTTCATAGATTTTTAAGGTCTTTACCTGAAAAATGGGAAACATACTCTATAGTCCTCAGATCCTCACCAGACTTTAGCTCCCTCACTCTTACAAAATTTCATGGGAGATTGCTAACTTTTGAAAGAGAAATCGATCAAAAGAAGAAACTGCAAAGTTCTGGTAAAACTGCTGATGACTATCTACCAGGTAGTACAGCACTATTGGGACAAGATTCACCTACTTGTTCAAATAGTTTTGGATCTTTTGACCACATTGACATAACTGCTGGGATCTCATCAGAAAGATCATTCTCAGGATATGACAATGATGAATATAGTCAAACTGCTAATAACATGTGTTTTATCATGGATGATTTAAAAAATTTCAGCAATGATGACTTAGAAGAAATGGACATCTTACACCAACTAGCCATGTTAAGTATTAAAACAAACAAATTTTATAAAAGGTCAGGAAGGAAATTTCCAGGACTAAACAGTTCTACAAAAATTGGTTTTGACAAGTCTAAACTTAGATGTCACAAGTGTCAAAAGTTGGGACACTTTGCTAGAGAATGTAGAAGCTCTAGCTACAACCAATCTCAGTTTGGAAATCAGTTTAACCCTAGTTATAATAGGAATAATGGAACACAGGGGAGTGCACATTTTGTACAGGCACAAGCTCCACAAATCCAATATGTGCCACAAGTACAATATGTACAGATTCCTGCTCAACAGATGCAGAGCCAACAATCAATCCCTCCCATTCCAGCTGCTCAACAACCTCCACAGACTCAGCAACCCTCACAACAAAGCTTGTTCTCCTCAGGGTATGTTGACTGGAGCAGTCTTCCTTTTGACACTACTGAGTGCAATCCTGATGCAGACAACAAAATGTTTGACATCAACTGGGGAGAACCTGACAATGGCAGAAAGAATTTTGCCTTAATGGCATTTGAGGGCTGCACCTCAAAATCTGCCCTGTCTTAGGTATCAAAAGAATCTTTAACAAAACTTTGTACAATTTCATGTAAAGAATCTTTTGCTCTCATAAGAGAGACTAATGTGCACTTACAAGGCAAAGCAAATGACTCTAAGATAAAATTCACTCAGATGAAATGTGATTTAAAAAGAAAACTTGCTACAAAGGCAAAAGAAAATTCTAAATTAACTAACAATGCTATTGAAGCCCAAGCACAACTTAAAATCATGATAGATGACCTAGGAAATGTTAGAAAAGAGCTTGCTGACACCAAGGTTACTTGTGAAAAATGGGTAGAATCTTGTAAAGGGTACCAACTGCTGCTAAACAAACAAAGTGCTTCAAATGTTAGGTTTGGCACAGGGTACAATCACACTGAAACACCAACAGATTTTTCCCCCAAAACTACTGAAGATGGGAGAAAAATTGTTTCAGGTGAAACTTCTTAAGAGAAAGAATGCACATCTTTTCATGAAAACTTTCTAATAACTCACAAAGAAAGTTCTTCAGAAGTATTGATAAAATCTGACTTTAAGCCATCAGTAGTTTCATCTACATCAGGAGTTGAGAACCTGAAAACTACTGATGACCTAAAACCAATCAAGACAGTCAGAAATTTGCCTTTAAATGAAAAAGAAAAGGCAAAAGAATGTGAAATCTGTGGTCTGTTTAACCACAAGACAGAATTTTGCAGATATAGAAAAGGAATTCAGTACAACAAGAAAATTTCACAACTGGTTGTGGGAAAATAAATCAAAAATGATTTTAAAGAAACTTTTTCTCCCAGGAGCAAACCCAAAGCCAAACTGGCTTGGGTTCCTAAATCTAACTAATTTGCTACTTTGTGCAGAGGGTCTCCAGAGGCCTAAATAGCATTTGGTATGTGGACAATGGAGGCTCAATGCACATGATAGGATGCAGATACCTGATAAACAATTATATCAGTCAAAGAGAAGGATCTGTATCCTTTGGGAACAATGCCAAGGGATATGTGTTGGGACATGGCAACGTCTCCTCTGGCAAAATACAGTTTGACAAGGTCAATCTGGTTGAAAACCTTGAGTACAACTTGCTAAGTGTGTCTCAAATGTGTGATAAAGAATATTCTTCCTTTTTCACAAAGACAGCATGCAAAATCATATCACCAGAAGGCCAGAAGTTGATAGAGAAGATCATTGAAGATCATACTTTGTTGATAGCCAAAAGATGTGGCAATGTCTATGCAGTGGACATTGAAAAGGACAAAGTACTAAACAACACTGCCTGTTTCTTCTCAAAGGCATCAACTTCAGAGACTGATCTCTGGCACAGGAGACTTGGCCATGTGAACTTTAAAACCATAAATAAAGTCACAAAAATGGGCTTGGTCAGAGGTCTACCCTTGAAAGTATACCAGTGTCAAGATCACTGTGTATCCTGTTTAAAGGGAAAGCAACATAAGTCCTCCTATAAGTCTATTGAAGAATCAAAAACAACTGCATGTCTTCAACTACTCCATATGGACTTATTTGGGCCTGTAAAAATCATGAGCCTTGGTAAGAAGAAGTACTGCTTGGTCATCATTGATAACTATTCAAGATTCACATGGGTATTCTTCTTATTCTCCAAGGATGAGGCAGCTGAAATCATCAAGTTCTTCATTCTACAAGTAGAGAAACAATATTCTCTATCTGTCAAAGCCATTAGAAGTGATAATGGGACAGAGTTCAGGAACAAAACTCTGGATGAATTATGTTTGTCTAAAGGGATTATTAGACAATTCAATGTTCCCAGAACTCCTGAATAAAATGGTGTAGTAGAAAGGAAGAACAGGACATTAATTGAAGCAGCAAGAACTATGTTAGCTGATTCAGGCCTACCATTGTATTTCTGGGCTGAAGTAGTTAACACTGCATGTTATGTTCAAAATAGAGTCCTTGTCAACAAGAGACACTCCAAGACTGCCTATGAAGTTCTTCATGGCATGAAGCCTCTTATCTCCTTTTTCAGGGCTTTTGGATGTTAATGTTTCATTCTAAACATTAAAGACTCTATTTCAAAGTTTGCTGCTAAAGTTGACTCAGGTTACTTTCTTGGTTATTCTTCCACTACAAAAGCCTACAAGGTTTTTAATTCAAGAACCAAGATAGTAGAAGAAACACTGAATGTCAAGTTTGAGAGAGTGGCAATGGGTGGGGGTGCACTAGAACTTATGCTTGAATGCAATTTGAGTCTTTAGTTGGACATGAGCGTGAAAAGGATAAGGGCATTAGGTAGCTTCGTCTAGTTGAGTGTGAGTGTGGGTTTTGGGGGGTTGGACCTCATACATTACATATATGAGCATGGTAGCGAGAGGGGCGGGGGTTTGGACATTTAGTTGCCCATTTTTGTGCACACAAAGGTAGTTATTGAACATCATTTACCAACTTTCAAATTACCTGATGTAGTGCAAAAAGAAGACAGAAGTGGATCCCACCTGAGAGTCACAAAAATAGAGAACATCCAACACTCAGGAACATCCCAGGGATCCAGCATGGTTCCCTATGCTTTAGATTTTGACAAATCTAAAGTGCAGATCATCAGATTGTCCTTTACTGATGACAACTCAGTATTGGTGACAAGAAGAGATCTTACAAGCAAGGCCTACAAGTCCATGAATGAATTGAAGAACCTATCAACTCATGGGATGGGTCGACACAGTCTCGAGTCATTTTCTTTTCATTGTTGAGAGGTGAGCTACTCGGATTGGGAGACCCTAATAAAAACCTTAAGAACACGAGTCGTTTATACAGTTATACGAAAACAGTCACCTCTAGAGAATGTAGTCACGCAACTCTAAGTTAAGCACAAGTGCGAACACACCACTTTAAAAAAGTTTACTATTATCTCATACCAGGTCTCATCTGATCTCGAAGCAACAACTTTGTTTTGTCATTCATTTTTCTGTTTTGTCATTCATTTCTCTTACAGCAATTCTTAGGAAAACTGAGTGGTAAAAATCGTGTCCTTGGATTCGATACTCATTACTTGCACATTTCTATATTATCGATAGGTACACTTGTTTGTTGTGCTAGGTTTAGAACGTTAAGCCACTATCGTTTTAAATTATAAATTTAAAACTTGTAAGCGTCTTCAACAAAGCTTTTGGAACCTCCCCCGGGACTTTGCATTTTTAAGAAAAGAAGTTTAAGTTTTAAAACCCATGCACCCATCATGTTTTTGGCGCCGTTACCGGGTAAATGACTGTTTTAGAGAAAGGTTTTAAAACCCACGCACCAATCAAGTTTTTTGTGTCTCTCGCCCATTCTTACACCTCCTCTTGAAGAACCCAAAATATATTTTAGAGCTAGAAGAAAAGAACAAAAATTAAAAATAGCACAAGTTGATAGAACCATCTCTAATTTTGCTAGACCTTCCATCAATGCTTTGGACCCTAGCATCGCTAGACCCACCGTTGATTCCGACCATTTTGAAATTAAGTCCCATGTAATCCACATGATACAACAAAACTGCACTTTTCATGGTTTACCCGATGAAGATCCCCATGCTCATATCGCAAATTTTCTCGAAATTTGTGATACTTTTAAGTTGCATAACGTCACTCCTGACGCTATCCGACTTCGCATGTTTCGTTTTTCACTAAAGGATCGTGCCAAAGCATGGCTAAACTCGCAACCCGCGGGCTTCATTACCACCCGGGACAACCTTGCCCAAAAGTTTCTCTCAAAATACTTTCCCCTAGCCAAGACCGCAAAGATAAGAAACGACATCACCACCTTTTGCCAAGAAGAAGGAGAGTCACTCTACGAGGCTTGGGAAAGATTCAAAGATATGTTGAAGAAATGCCCCCATCAAGGACTCAAATTTTGGATACAAGTTTCACCCTTCTACAATGGGCTGAGGAATCAAGCAAGGCAGACACTTGACGCGACCGTAGGAGGTATTTTCGGGAACAAGAGACCGCAAGAATCCAATGATCTCATCGAAGAAATTGCAATAAACAGTTATCAGTGGTACAACCCTCGAAGTCGGCCATCAAAGACCGGCCTCTATCAAATCGATTCCACCACTTCATTGCAAGCTCAAATTGAGGCACTATCAACTCGACTCAACCAGCTGAGCAAAGCATAAGTCAACGCCATCACCACAGCAGAGTTGCGGCCGCAAGACCAGAGTCTTCCTCATGCCACCATGGAACAAGTTGACAACATTGGTACGAACCGCAAGCCAAACAACCCTCACAGCAACACCTATAATCCTAGCTAGCGTGATCCTCCAAACTTCGGGTGGGAAAACAACAATAACATCATGCAACCACCCGGATTCAGTCAACAAAACAACCACCAACGCCCTCCAAACAACGGTTATCCGTCTGTGGATAAAAGACTCGCAAAACTCGAAGCCCCATCAGCAACACGAATGGACAAGAAGTTCAACAATATCGACAAGAGGCTTCAAGTACTCGAGTCCGCCATTAGGAACTTGGAAGTACAATTGGGCGTAATGGCCAAGTCTCTAGCAGAAAGACCTGTCGGAAGCCTTCCAAGTAACACTGTAACTAACCTAAAAGCCAATGTGAGTGCATTAACTCTTCGAAGCAGCCACATTTATCCTGATCCAGTGGTACCTGCAAATGAAGAAGTTGCACCACCCAACCCAGTCACAAATGAACCCGCTCAAAGCATAACTATTCCCAATATCATGGCACTAGAAAAATCAACCGGTAGTTCACTAGTGCCGCTTAATGAAGGCTTTGTAACCAACCAGAATCCTCCAGTTGCTACACCATAATAACCACCATCAAAGATGGTACGGAGGGAAAATCGGCCTAACAAACCTTATCCCTGACGTATGGTGAAGAAGACGGATGAGTAGTACCAGAAGTTCACTGAACTCCTAAGTTAAATCCACATCAACTTGCCTTTTATAGAAGTCATCCAGCAAATGCCCAAATATTCAAAGTTCCTGAAAGACTTCTTGAGCAACAAAAGAAATCTCGAGGCAGCAAGTAAGGGTAACGCACTGGAGTGCACGGTAATACTCCAGCAAAGTTTCCCTCTAAAGCTGACCGATCCAGGGAAGTTTTCTTTACCATGCTCTATAGGTAACTTGCCTACAAATTATGCCTTAGCAGATCTCAGTGTGATTGTGAACGTTATGCCTACTTATTTCTAGAAACAACTTAACTTGGGCGACCAACGACCTTTGATAGCTACGATTGAGTTGGCAGATGGTACCATAAAGAAGCCCGAGGGTAGTAGCTGAGAACGGCCGGCCGAGAATAATAGGTGCATTAATCTCGCCCATGTTTAGGATGACAAAGTCGACGGGGAAGACGAATTTTCCTACTTTGATAAGCAGGTTTTCAACAATCCCCTCGACCTTTGATAGCTACGATTGAGTTGGCAGATGGTACCATAAAGAAGCCCGAGGGGATTGTTGAAAACCTGCTTATCAAAGTAGGAAAATTCGTCTTCCCCGTCGACTTTGTCATCCTAAACATGGGCGAGATTAATGCACCTATTATTCTCGGCCGGCCGTTCTCAGCTACTACCCGACCTAGCATAGATATGAGTGAGGGAATTCTTATACTCTGGGTTGGGAACAACAAATTGCACTACACAGCCGGTGGAAAGGAAAATGTGTCTGACGACCCATTTGACGTGGCCAACTTCATTGATGAACAATTAGATTATCAATTGAAGAAAGACAAAGATGCAACAGTGACACCACCAGATGAATCAGCAGTGGGGCTTGACAACACCAAGTGGATAGATGAGTACTGGGACAACCGTCAGAAGACTGGATGGAGAAAAAGAAGCGAACGGAAGAAAAAAAACCATCAGTTTCCTAGAGGCAGGGAAGGAAGCAGTCTGAGCATCACATGTTTTGTCCAGCCAAAGACGTAAAATGTAGCGCTACCGTGGAGGCAGCCCGAATCAGTAACTTAGGACGAATAAGTTGAGAAGTTGGTGCATACGGTAGAAGAGCTAGTCAAGAACCATCAGCTATGGTCGTTCAGTCTTGATACTTTTTATCACCCAGGTATGCCCTCTCGGCATTAGTACCAGTAGCTTGTTTTTATTTTTATATCGTTACTAAAAAATTATTAAAGTTCATGCCAAGTGATTTCTCTCAAGGAAGCATTCGTGTTGTGGCAGCTGCGGGGATCGACCGCACGCGGATCATTGGAGAACAAAAAGGGGAGATACTTGTTCCTTTTGACTTGCCTGCTTATTTTCTTTGCATATACATATCACTATTGTTAATTTAAAATTGCGTAAAAGAATTAAGTGTGAGGTGTTAAAAAATTTTGCAAAATTTAAAACACCTCAAAGCAGTCGGCAAACCATAACTAAAAAGGTAAAGTTTTTAAAAGATTTTTTGGAAACAAAAATATTTTCAAACCCTTTAAGTCCACCCAACGATCTTGCGGGAGATTAGGGAGGTTTTTATTATGTCAAAAGAACAGTCTAAGGTGTTCCCAATGCCTTAAATAACCCCTACCCCTACATGTGAGTATTATTGAGCCTTATCGAGCATACCAATGCACATATATACTACACATCCTCGTTCATTTGTCTTGAGAGATATTCCCCATTTGGCATGGCGCGATTAGAAATTTTGTGACTTATGCGCTACGAGACTACATCAGAGGTGAGTGTGTGAAAATGATCTAGGATGTTAGGACTTACCCATTCCGTCACAATTGGCCTTCAATATATTTTCCCCACCTCTAGCCACACACCTTTGAGCCTTAGCCTTTTCGTTTCCTTGCATCCATTCAGCCCCCGCCATGATGAAACCAGGGAAGTGTTGAGGTGATGAGGAAGCTCTTTGGCAATTTTGGGACTTTGAAACATAAGTTGCACATCAAGAATTCAGAATCTCGATTGTGAACAGGCTACAAAAGAAAGCCATCAAAAGAGCATACCAAGTGTCAATAATCATCCGACAAACAGCAAGTGTAATCTGCTATACTCGTGAAAAAAAGGGTGTGTGAATATAGATGTTGTGGAACTAAAGAAATCGAGAGACCTTCAAAAGAGAAGTCTTTTAACACTTTCTAAAGAAGCCAAGTAATCGACCCAGCCTAGTGGAGGCTATTAGGCGGCCCTCACGCCGAACGATTCATGAGATTAGGCCACAGTCGAGTTATGAAGTCCAAGGAGAGATCAGCAAAGCCAACTTAGAAGATTAGCGAGATTCCAACAATCAACTCAAGCACCCAACCCGAAGTTAGTCACAGTGGTAGACTCCATTATGACCTTATCTTCCATTATCTCACTAAACTAACCCATAAAAAGTCCTTTTTATTCACACGCATCGCCTCAACAAAAGTGGTGGAGTTGCGATTTGCATACAAGCCTATGATTCATGTCGTCCATCAGGTAAAATTTGAGTGTTCACCCCCAAATAAAACCCGAGTGAATGATAGGAGTGAGAAAAAAGGAAAGAGGGGCACCTTAGGAAGTGTTTTAGTAGTCTCACCAAAAACCAAGCCCGAAACCCTGAAAGTCTATTATGTGGGACTCTTAGGAGGTAAGTTGAGCTTGGCACATCGAGATAAACTTACAATTTTTATCTTAAAAAATTGTCTAACATTCGGTTAGCTTGACGACAAGCAAACGCTCAAGTGTGAGGTATTATGTTTGTGCCGAGTAATTGACATGTTTTCCACACATATTCTCACCTATCTTATACTCAAAGTCATGTTTTTATCTCAGTCTTATCATGATTTATCTCTTTTTGTTGATAATTGCAGGATCAGAGGCCAGGAGGTGAAAAGAAGTGAAAAACGACACTAACAGATAAAAAATTGAAGGCTTTGAAACTCTACCAGATGTAGCACTGCCGTGCTTACGGCCGTGCACGATCGTGCAACTATCCCGAGTCAACAAGTCAACATTTCCAAGTCAACAAAGGTCAAAAATCAGCTTGCAGGAGAAGCACGGGCGTGCCAAAACACTGGGCACGACCGTGCACTTTAAAGACATGCTCCCCAAGGCTTAAAACCGACCAAACTGAAACGACGGTTACACGTACCCGCGGCACATCCGTGCAAGGTTTGAAGGCGGACATTTCTACAGGAAAGGACCCTGCAATTGTACCTGCTGTCGAGCATAGGCGTGCCACATCCCCCAAGCACAGCCGTGCATGGCCTGATTTGCATATAAATAGAGGCCTCCACTTCACATTTTGGGCATACATTCCCACTTCGAAAACCAATACTTCTCCACAAAGTTCCACCATATTTGATGATTGTGAGTATCCTTTGGAGCCTGGGATCACTCCATAAACACCATAATCCAGAGAGAAACAACTTGAAATCACCCAAAACCACTAGAAATCTTCATACAACCCTTCATCATGTCTTGTACACAAACCCAACCTTGTGAGCTCGTTGTATCAACCATGCTAGGCTAGATTTCTTTTGGTGTTGCTAGGGTGATGATGGAAGCTTGGTATTAATTAAATAGTTTATCTTTTATTTAAAAGTGGTGTTTCGTGTTCTTAATAATTCTTTCTATTCTAATCTTTGTTTAATGAGTTAATTAATAAATCACTTAGTCTTTGGTCTTGTGGGTGTCTTGATAGGAAGTGAGAGGACTCATAAGTGTACCCATGGTGTGTAATAACCCATTAACTTGTGAGCTCACCTAATCCTGCGATTAGTGATTAGCCCATTTGTGTGTAGAAATACACACACTTAGTGGCTTAATCCTCTACTATCAAGATCTCATTTAGGGTCGGTATGGTCTTTATACTTGGTCCTGGTGATAAGACAAGACTTAATTATGCGACTCAGCTTGATTGTCTATGTGAAAGCTTTGGCGCAAGTTAAGGATTGGTGAACTCGTGTTGAAAGAAAACAGTCTTTATTTTCTTTCATTACTATATTGCCACACAATTAGTAATAGACCAATCACTTTTTGATAAATTAATTAAATCAAGTAGGGGATGCACGTGTTCTGGTTTGTCACAACTCCTCTATGATATTAAGTGGTAATTTGTTCGGTCATGCTCCGGCCATCAACAACTTATTCATAAAAGTTTAGAGTAGTTAGATGTCTATATCGCAACACTGGGAAGTGGATAATTCGGGGTTGGGTCGACACAGTCTCGAGTCATTTTCTTTTCATTGTTGAGAGGTGAGTTACCCAGTTTAGGAGACCCTCATAAAAACCTTAAGAACACGAGTCGTTTATACAGTTATGCGAAAACAGTCACCTCTAGAGAATGTAGTCATGCAACTCTATGTTAAGCACAAGTGTGCAACTTAAACACAGCACTTTAATAAAAGTTTACTATTATCTAATACCATGTCCCATCTGATCCCGAAGCAACACCTTTGTTTTGTCATTGATTTCTCTTACAGTTTACATCTCTCTTTTTTACTTTTCTTCTCTTATTTTAAAAATCTCTTATTAATTCTTAGGAAAGATGAGTTGGAAAAATCGTGTTCTTGGATTCGAAACTTGGTACTTGCATATTTCTATATTATCCACGATAGGTACACTTGCATGTTGTGCTTGGTCTAGATTGTTGATCAACAATCGTTTTAAGTTATAAATTTAAAACTTGTAAGCATCTTACTGTTATCTAACTTAATCCCCTTTTCACCAAAGCTTTTGCCACCTCCTCCGAGACTTTGCCATTTTTTAAAAAAGAAGTTTAAGTTTTAAAACCCACGCACCCATCAGTTATTCACAACTATAAATACAACTCCTATATCCCTTAATGAAGTATTGAGGTTGATTTTCATTCATTATAAAGTTTGTCGAGTATTTACGAAGGAGAAGGCATTGTAAGGGAATGATTCTCGTTGCTTTCTATTGCCCATCACTTTTTGTAGTTTTGTTAACTCCTCGCTGATTCTAATCTTCTTAGTGGTGATTCTTGCTCTGATCGTGTATTGTGACTGATTAGATGAACTCAAGCTCAATTTAGACTACACTTTGGACTAGTTATAGGCTAATACGAAACTAATAAAATGATAAAACAAAAAACCCGTTAAACTAAATATATAAATCTTGGAGACTTTTACACGTTAAAAACTTGATATCCCTTTTCTCTTTCAAATATTATCTACAACATGAGTTAAACCTTACACGGATGTAACTACAATTCCTCTGATCAAACCACTAACCTACCACTAGCACTAATAACTCAAAAGAAATAATAAAGAAATAACCTACTTACCACCGGCATCTTTCTTCATTTGCGTTAGTGCATGGATACATGCGTGTGTGCACGTATCACTAACATATTCCTGTATATACGGACACTAAATAATAGATATGTTAGTTTTAAGCTTGTAAACTGTACTTTAAATTTTTATAAATATTAATTTACTTATGTAAAATATAAAAAATATTAAATGCATACTTTTTTGTAGTAAATTTGTCTGAAACGTCTTTATACTTGCGACGAAATTACGACAAATAATTATTTTGCAGCTATTTTGTCATAAAGTTGCAGGAAGTTTTAGGGTTGATTTTGGTTTTTACGTTTTGTCGGAAAGTCGTAACTAACTTGTCGCAAATTAAATTTGAGATATTCTGTAAGACCCTTCCCGTAATCCGGGTAGTTAAGCGATAATATACTTGGTTTGTACTTGGAAAGCTAAAGCATTTCATAGTTTACTTTAACGCATTAACATCCAAAAGTGACATTGATTAGTACGAACATCCTAAATTATAGTTACGGCTTAGCATATTACAAAATAACCAAGTATCTTCGTAAGTTTATCAAAACATTACGGAAACGGACGAGTTAAACATGTTCGGTTCTTCAAATAAGCCTCGATCATGATCCGGTTCATGTAGCTGAGTACCTAAGGGTTTATCACAGTTAGACAACCCACAAATATGTTATTATGATTGAATTTAGATGCAAAATACAAAAAAAAAACGAGTTTTGGCTGATTTGGCGTATCCTACGCCAGTTCTGGCATATCCTACGCTATTGGCGTAGGGAGAGGGCATCTGGTGGCGTAGGACAGAAGAAATCAGCGTAGGCACTCTGACATTGGCGTATCCTACGCCATTGGCGTAGGCAACTCCAAAAGTGGCGTATCCTACACCAAATCCTGACAAGGTGCAAAATGTTTCAGCACCAAGCTGCCCCTTTTGGGTCATCCAAAAACTATTCCCGGGGCTTTCCGAAAAGCGTTTAATGGTTCCCATGCGATCAACTAACATGGTTAAAGGTAGTTTTATATTCCTTCTTCGGTTTCTAACTTGTAAACCACCATTTATCTACTCACCTTTAGGCTACCCCGAGTAGTTTTTGCACATATCTAAATCATAAGAAAATTTTAGTTTCCAAGTTCTAGTTATGGTTTTTACCACTTATCAAGTCCTAACTTGACTAAAGAACTTCATGCCCAAGTCATTTATGCCATGTTTTGCGGTGCCTCGTGTCCATGGCCACATGTGCCATTTCTCTTGGTCTCGTTTGCTCGGCCTCTATGACTTGCGACATGGGTTTTCATTCAATCTTTTCTATCCCTTGGAAACCACCAAAGACATCTTTTACTATTGACACGACTAAATTTATCATCCGTGATTAAGCATACATGTATTTATTTATAACAAGTCATAGATATGACTTACCTTAGTCGTGACCTTTTTGCTTTGAATCCTTGCTCAAGTGGCTTCCCGATGACTCAAGTTTTGCACCTAGATTGGATAGTTCACATTCATGTTTAGATACTTGCTCATAGGCGAAATTTTACATATTCATACCGGTTTTATCAAAAGGACTTTTGCCTCAATTGAAATCGAGTTTCATTGAGGCGTTTCAGCAAACACCTTGTAGGCGCCTTTTTAACCAAGTTATTTATATGGCTTCAAGATCTCCTTGACCCATTTTAAACTCAATTACAACACCTATAGTATATATTTAACATTACAAGCAAGGATTTCACTCATGATTATAACATTGATGATCTTTTTCTAGTTTTTAAAGGAATTCATATCAATTCATCAAAAACCCAATACTTTCAATAACTTGGATTCTTATGAATCCTTCATTACACAAGTATTATGTCAAACAAACACAATTTAGCATATAATGAGACCCTCTAGTACTAGAGCAACCTCTACCAACTCTTAATTTCACGTTTTTAGAATAACTTATAATTATCACTTAACCACATATGAAACAAATCAACAAATCAAGCCAATTGAATGTTACCTAGAGGTTTGTTAGGCCTAGATGACCCGTTTTAGGGTAAATGCAAGCAAGAACCCTTCGATTTGGCCTTGAATTGGACTTGTTCTTGAGCTTAAGGGTTAAGTGTGTGTTGTGTGTGTGTTTTGTGGTGCCAAGATCGATCTCCTGCTTATGGAGATGATCTTGCATTTTATTTCCCTTACACCATATTAACTTTGGGGAGTTGTCAAGATTGCCCCTTTTGTTTAGCAAATATGCTTTTAATGTCATAACACTAATCAAATAGTATTGTGAGAGTATTTAGGCCAAGATAGGGATTTACTAATATTCATTTGTCATGCTTGGTTAGTAGTTATCCTATTATTCGCTTAATCAAGATTAAAGATGATAAACGGTTTTTGGGGTGTTACATATTTGTCGAAAGTTTTTGTGGTAAAGTAACCCTTTTTCTAGTTGTGTAGTGTATGAAGAATTTATAGTCATATACAAATTACAAATTACTTCTTTGAACAAATATTTAAGTTATTCTGTCTTAAAGTAGTATCATCATAGTTGAAGGTTGTAACAACTAGGAAGTGTTAATATCTTAATTAGGAAGTTTGTCTTAAAATTCCAACACCAAAAAGTTATGTACTCGAAATTAATATGACTCAACTTGCATCTAAGTTAACAATGGATGACGTGGGTAGCCTAATGCAAAATAGGTTAATAACATTGCAAGACTACACTTAAAGGGTTGAAATGCACAAAGGTTGAAGGGATCGTGAAGTACTGATCAAAAGAACACTTGTCTTGTCATCTTTCTCCTCGGTCAACACAAGAAGTTGTCCATATCTGGCACATGGAGACGCTGCAATGCTCGGACCGCAGGTCCAAAGCCATCCTTCGCTAAAAGTGGTATGTCCTCAAGTTGCACCACAAATCAAGATGCTCCTGCTATAAATCAGATCATCCCTTACAGATCTGATTCTACCTTGCTGATTATTCTCACTTACACATCTTCTATTCCTTTTGATCATACACGTGTGGAGACTCTCTCTACCACACTAAAGTTTCACTTGAGTTTATAACAACACTTCCGGCTTTGAGTCTTACTGAAATCAGAATCATAACAATCAAAATACAATTATCTTGAACCTCCTTCTACGTTTTGCAATGTAGGAGGACACCAGGACCTGCGATAGGCAGATTGGAACCCTTTAACCCTTTTGCCCTTCCTTGGACCCAGAACTAACGTTAGACCTATATTTGTTGTAGCAACAAGTTGGCGCCCACCGTGGGGCTGCACCATTGTTTCCTTTCAAAAATCAATTATGTAGCTCCGACTATTCGATATGTCTGACCCTGAGTCCCTGGAAGAAGTGAACCAGATCTCTCCAAACACGGATCAAACTTCTCCTGATGAGGTCGAATGAGCACCTTCGACCTTCTTATAAGCTCGAACCTAGTCACTATCCAGAATCCTCTTCCTTCGACCTAATTGTCTTCCTTCGACCTTCACATATCCTTCCTTCGACCTCTCGTAAAACATCAAAACACTTTATTATGCCAATCCAAAGCACTAGTCACCATAATGCATCTACAAACTCCCCCTCGACTATTGCTTGGATTGTTGTTGGCGTTTGTAATCAAGTGTCTTGTTCATCAACTTGATACGCAAATTCGTCTTCTGCTCTACCTACTAGAAAGTTGAAATAGCTTTCTTCTTCACTTTCTGAATCTTCACAAACTTTCCCAATTTCTTATCATAATCACACCCTGCATTGACATCCCACGCAAAACATAAGCATACCACACGATGGTATTTCAACGCTTGTTCACGATCCTTCTCCTCACAGTATATTGGATTGTAATACAGCATGATTATATCCTCGTACGAACAATTAATCAACCACATGGGGTCAAAGATATGGATCTTATTATATTCTCCCCTTTTGTCCTTCAATAACATAACGGCTTCTGCGGTTCTCCAATCATAGTACCTAATGACAAATTCCTTGCCAAAGTGTTCTTGTATTGGCATCAAAGGAATATGCTTCAACACTGTCGGTGGTTTATACTTTAACGTAACCTTGTTCTGTCCAATAATCTGATCAATCTTTTTATGAACTATCCTGATAGGATACTACGGCCTGAACACGGCCCATCTAGTTCTGCTCTCTCTAGCCATACGATCTGTAAAATATCCAACTGCATGATTGTTCACACTTGCACCAGTCATAGTGTGTCTGCAGATATCACGCACGGCCCAATACGGTAACGTTTTAATATCATGGAATTTGTCAAAATACAGAATCCATTTCTCCCATTTAACAGCAAAGCACCGCAACTGTCTAAAATACTACCATCCAAGAGCTTTGCCTTTAAACAATTCGTTGTGATACTTATTCAAACTACCCTGAACTTTAGTCTTGGGCTGGTTAGCTTCTTTTTCTTTAAGCCTTCTTAACAAACTTTTCAGATCATCAGATTGTTCAGCATTCGGCTTTTGATCATTTGCTTACTTAAACAATTCATCAATGAATGTTTTGCTCTTTTAATTAGCATGTTTCTCAGCCTGTTCTAATACCTCTTCACTAAATTCCGGAAATGCATCATCTTGTTTTTCTTTGAAGTATTCAGGATATTTTTCACAAGTAATATCCTCAATCTCTATATCCTCAAACACAGGAGTATCTCTATCATCAGAATGAGTTCCAGTTTCTCTTTCAGGAATGTTTGGAATTTGATTATCATTCATCAATTCTTCAAGAGATTTACCAACCTGTTTTGCCAAACCTTCAAGAATTTCCTTGGCAACAGCTGTAGAAACTTCTCCGTCCTCTAAATCAGGATCATTGTACTTTAATTCATACTTCATATCATCAGATTCAAATATCTTTGGAAATTTTCCAGTCAGTTCAATCGTCCACACTTTCTGTGTCAACATCTGAGATATAACTTCTTATCATCGTCTGATAAAGCTCTAATCTCGTCAGTCCAGAAAATACTTTCCTCATCTGTATTTCCACCAGGTGCTTTCGAACTAGATTCACATGCATCTTTATCAGATTCTCTCTTTTCATACCGATACTTATCTGTATCATCATCATCAGCAGCAGCAGAACTATCATCACAAGAACCTTCACCAGAACCATCATCATCACCATCTTTCTTTTTCTCGGGAGCATCACTAGCATCCTGATCTAAATCCTCATCATCACCCTCATCCTCATCTTTTTCAGATTCAGATGGTTCAAAATCAACTTGTTCTTCCTCGGGTTGTTTATCCTCTTCTCCTGCTTTCATTTGTGGATCTTTCTCATATAGATCATCAATAAGCTTCCTCATACTCTTATTGTTAATTCTCATCTTCTTGTTTTAAAGCCGTAAAGTTATAATTCTTCGTGTATTTCTCTGTTCATGCAATAACAATGTTTGATTTTCTTCTTGAAGTTGTTTTATCATTGCTTCCAATTCTTCTTGATTTTCCTGAGAAGATACAACAACGTCTAACATCTTCTTATCATTCTCTCTTAGCTGTTCTATCTCCTAATGTTGCTGGTTAATCAGTTTCATCATATCAGCAAGCTTTTGATTAACTGCATCAATCACATTGCTAGACACAGTAACCTGAGGTACAGACGCCTCAGCAACAGGAGATTTATTCCTCTTTAATTTATTCAACACACTTTCCAAAGTAGCTTCAAAATCTGCAGAAGGATTAACTGTCATATCTGCAGTAGATTTCTTTGATTTCTTGGCTATTGGGGATGTCATAGGTGTAGCAGCTTTCGAACTACTAATCTCAGGAACTTTCTTTCCTGTAACCAATATCTCAATCTCCCTATCACTCTTATGTTTAGGATTATATTTCTTAGCCATCGACTTGAACTTCGGCTTAAGAATCTTTCCCACAGCAACAGGAGATCCAAGAAAATCAAGATTTTCCAATCCAAGTTCACCTTCTTCAACTGTGATTGGACTCTTCTGTTGTTGCTCTTCAATCGTCTTGTTTAAGCTTTCAATGTCACCAGCCTCAGTGGCCTTGGGCTTGGTGGTCTTGACTGTTTCAGCACCTGAATCCCATTCTTCATTGTCCCGAGTCTCTTCAGAATCAGTAGACTCTTCATCAATCAACATGGTTTTTCCTTTACCAGACTTCTTCTTTTTAGCCATGGTTTTATGTCGTTTCAGTGCGGCTTCTTCAACAACTTTAGCCTTTTCCCTTACCAGACTCTGCACCTTTGTAGATAACCTGTCTTTTTCTTTTAGCTTCAGGATCAACAACATGTAATGGATTGTCAGCATCAGAATCACTACCAACATTTCTTGCCTTTTTCTCACCCGGATCCTTATAATCTGGATTAATCAGATGACCAAATAAATTCTTGTGAGGTGGTCTCTCAATTTCTGGAACACCCTTATACGCTTTCATTCTGCTTAGCGTACTCAAGTTCATGTGATGCTGAACCAAAATCTGTGTCGGATCTTTCCTCAGATTAGAATACTTCTTGTCAAAGATCATTTGCAGAAACCTTGGGTACATCAGAAACTTGTCAATCTTCAGTCCTTTCAACACTTTAAGCATATGATCAAAAATCATCCCAGACACATTGAATGGTTTGTTCAAAATCATAGCTACCAACAACGAACTGATACTGCTCCTCATCACATCATATCCACCACGAACTGGTCTGAAAACATGTAGAATCACTTGTGCAAGATACTTGAACTGTGGACACAGCTTCGCCTTGTGTAATAAGCCATCAATGATAGGGCCACTGTATTTCATCCTGAGAAAACAAACTTTTTGATCAAACCATGATAATTTCCTTAGATCTGTAGGAGAATCTTTCAAATCAAGTACTTCCCGAATATCCTGTTCAGTTACTAACACAAATTATCATTCAATTTTGCTTCTGATTGCCGTCTTGTTCTCCCAAAAGTCTACAACTGCATTCTTCCAGAAATCAACTTGATTATCTTTATAAATTTAAACTGGAGTAGCAATAGCATACACCACTCTGCAACATCTTAAGAACTCAACAATCCCAGCAAAGGTTTCATGTTGTGGAACCTCACCAATATACACGCAACAGTTGTGATCTGCTTCAAAAATCAACTCCTTTTGGTTTCTCTTGTTCAGCGGTCTGTTTCTCTGGATTCAGTTGCTCAGCCATTAGAAATCTGCAAAACAAAAACATGAAAATTCGTCAAAATCGGAAAAAATTTGAATTTTTTTTGGTCAAAAGGTCTTCCTTCGACCTATTTCAGTCTACATTCGACCCTATAAAAGTGGTCGAACGTAACTGTTCTAAATCAGAATTTACCAAAATCACTTTTAATCCGTTTAAACATCAAATTTTTGTTTGTTATCCATCTAATATGGCCGGTCATCATTCCCTAACAATCAATTTCATGTTTCAATCAGTTTTCGTTGGTTTTTAATCAAAATCTAGGTTTCATAGGGTTTAAACAATCGATTAGGTTGATTAAACTGTTATTAGTCTAGATTTTGGTATACTCTCCCCCTAAAACTAACGACAACTGATTTGCAATGATTAATTTTATCAAAACAATCTGTTTCAATGGTCAATTTATGCTTCAAGGGTTCCATTGAATATCAGTGATTCTGATATGATTATCCATAGAATACCTGTAAATTATGTATCAAAATGATCAGTAGATGCTTTGGAACACAATGGTAATATCTAGAAATCAAAATCAAAAAGTCATCCCCAATTCAAAATTTTGAAAAAGTTTTCGAATGAGGGTTCGAAAGAGGAGATCAGTATATATAGTTGCCTACATTCGACCTATAATGGGGTTCGAATGAGAAGCTTCAGCTTCCTTCGACCCTAATGAAAGGTTCGAATGTAAGTTGAAGGGTTCAAATGAAAAATTTTCAATTGAACACTCTCATTCGACCTTTTTAAGAGGTTCGAATGTAGCCTCATTTGCTCCTTCGACCCACCGAAGGGGCGAATGAACAAATGGAAAAACTGAAATTTTTACCAAATCTCAAAATCGAATCCCGTTTAAACATTTTCAAACTTTTTAACTTTCAAACATTCATAATTTTGCATTTAAATGTCACAAAACCCAAATGGCCTGACAAATTTCAAAAAATCACCATCAATCACCATCAGTTATCGAAAAGAAATCAGAAATGTAAAATCTTTTGGATTTTCTGAAATTTTTTTGTTAAAACACACCTAAAATCTTTTTGAGTTTTTGATATTTTGACAATAAAATGGAAAATGCAGAAATGTAAACACAAAGCAGTAAATGATTTGTGATTTCCGGTAAGAGGATCATATCAGTTGATCTTTGGTGTGTATTATCATTAAAGACAATGTGTGATCCGGCAATTGCTGATATTGTTATCCACATAAGCTTACATGCAAACTGTTATGCAATGCTTGATACGGCTATTTATATTATAAACTAATTTGTCTGTGGTTCCCACGCACACGACATACTCCCGTATCAAGGAATTTTGCATAAATACTCATTGTAACGCGTGATTATGTTTTTGTTATCTGTAATTTACAAGGTATTGAGGCACAGAGGTGTACAGGTCAGCAACTCAATGCTACAGAGTAACTTGTGCACTCTACCAGAGTGAGGGCTAATATCAATCACGATTTGCATCAATGATTAGATACGATGCATTAGATAATCTTTGATTATCGTCAAACATTGAAAGTTCCTCAATTCGGTAACTTTAGGATTTGGCATTAAAGCTCTTTTATAAAGCTACACTGTCTGATATAGGTCCGTAAAACCTAACTACAAAAGATCAAATAGGCTATCCTCAGATAACTAATAACATAACGACCCGAAACCACCGAATTTTGTACAAACCCTATCAAACGAAATTACGGTACTAAGACCATATGCCAATGAGGTGTTCATCAACATAACAATTCGTTTGATATGTATTTATCAGACACGCAGTAATAGGTCTACGAAGCCTACAAGCACATCGCACAAATTCAACACACGCCTTATATAACATTTCAAATTTGTAGCATGTGTCAGATCCCCACTGATGTACTATAATTTCCTTTTTTAATCCTGGAAAATCATTTTGGGTTTTTTTGATTTTTAGGGCTTTTTGTGTTTTTCAATGTTTTTGGTTTTTCTGAAAATCTAAAGACTCCCCCTAAAATGCAAAAATATTTTTGGATTTTTGATTTTTCTAAAAAACAGTAAAAACAAAAAGTAAAGTGATAAACCGAGGTGATGATTAGTCTTGTTTCTCTTTTATACCGTTAGCTTTTAATAAAAATTCGAATTGCGATCTATCAAAAGCCTTGGTAAAAAGATCAACCCGTTGGTAATCAGTGTGGATTTTGACCATGTCGATCAACCCTTTAGCATAACAATGACGGATAAAGTGATACTTGATCCGGATATGTTTAGCTTTAGAGTGATTGTTCATATCTTTCGTGAGTGCGATGGCAGCTTCATTATCACAATAAATTGGGGTTTTAAGATATTGCAAACCGTAATCTCTCATCTGTTGTTGAATCCACAGAGTCTGTGAACAACAACTAGAGGCTGCTACATATTCTGCTTCACAAATAGATAGAGCGACCGCCGTCTGCTTCTTACACTGCCAGGTGACGAGCCTGCTCCCAAAGAATTGGCATCCAGCCGTTGTGGATTTACTGTCTTTGTCACAGCCACCAAAATCTGCATTACTGAAAGCAACAAAGTCAAAATTATCATCATTAGGGTACCATAATCCTCTCGACGGACAACCTTTAGGATATCTAAGGATTCATTTGACGGCTGTTAGATGACTCTGTTTCGGCTTCGATTGGAATCGTGCACAGAGACATGTTGCGAACATAATGTCTGGACGAGATGCAGTCAGGTACATCAATGATCCGACTATGGCTCGATAAGTGAATGAATCAATGAGCTCCCCCTTAGCGTCAACTCCAATCCCGTGATTAGGTTGTATCGGGGTATCCATAGGCTTGGAATCTTCCACCTGGAATCGGCTCAAGACTTCAGATACGTATTTCGTCTGGTGTATGAATATGCCCATTGGCAATTGATCCACCTGCAAGCCTAGGAAAAACTGATTGTGTTTTGTTTTATTATGTTTGTGATTGTTAAAGAAAACAATTAATAACCAAATAAATAATAATAAAATAAATATAAAAGAAGCCAAATAAATTGGATAAACTAAAAGCATAAGATATTAATAACCTAACAAACAAACACGATTAGAAATCATCCAAGTTAACTGTCAAACACGTATTACGAAAATCTTGATGCCGCAATCATGTGCCAACATGGGAAATCGGATATCTGAGGTATCCGACAGCTGCATGTCTGATTCAACAAATCAACAAAGCCGTTTTTCTACCATCTTCGACATGAAAACTGTTAATCCCAACACCATAAGCAGTCCATGTTCTAGACCCTCCAATTTTTTTCTGAATTTTTTTCACCGCGAAGGGACTAAGTACATGGATGTTTTTGATACCATCCTTTCGACGTTCATAATACCATCCTTGAAGTTTTTGTCTAAAGAATTCAACAAGGTGGGTGATCGGAATTTTCCTTGACTGCTTGGATAATGTGTTCATTGACTCTACATTGTTAGATGTCATATAATGATATCGTTTACCTGGAAAATGTGCTCTTATCCACTGACCCAATCCGATATTTAGCAAAGTATTCCTTATTCGTGGGACCGCTACACATAACGAATTGAAATTATCTTCAAAATCAGATACTCGATAAGCTTTACAAGTCTTCCACCAGAGTGTCTGTAATTCCCTCTTTTTATCTGAGGGTAAGTTTAAGTTGACCATAAGATGACGACAACACAACCCGTGAAAAACAGTCCGTATCGTCAAGTCTATTGAATTCGTGCGATCAGACTTGATCTCCAGATTTGGATGTTCACCGATACACTCTTTAAGCCTAGAAAAGAACCATCTCTAGCTTTCACCTTCTTCAGATTTCCCGATACCATAGGCAACCGGTAAAATTTGGTTGTTACCTTTCATTCCAACCGCGAGAAATAACGTTCCTTTAAACTCACCTCGCAAGTGCGCCATGTCTATAATAATCACTGGTCTTAAATTATGAATAAAAATCCTAATCTATACCACGTATGAAAAACAAAAACAAATGGTTACGTTTATAAAAAGAAAACTTATAACGAAAATTGAAATAGTAAATAATATAACTTGAATCATAATCGTTAAAATTTCTCATAAATTGGATCATAATCGTTAAAATTTTCAAAACGGGCATTTAAATCAGGAATTTTGTAATCATTTGAAGGAACGCAATTAGATGAACCGACACCACACTCAGAAACAACATATAACTTGAATACTTCACTAGGACATTTCTCAGCAATTTTAAAAAGAAACGGTAAATCACGATCATTAAATATATCGATCGTATCATCAAACATAGACATTTTATAAGATAAACGTATAATTGGCGGAATCTGAAACATGTCGGAAAGATAACTTAATACACTAAGATAACACATGTTTGATTCGATTTCCGGGCCACACTTTCTACCGCTTTAATCAAGGACACATTCATGCCTCCCGTTAACAACATCCCACTTCCTACCAAGGTATACAACAAATCTAACCATTTTTATATTTTTTTATCCAACAAAAGGAGAACAAAATACTTCAAAACAAACAAAACAAAGATCCCAAACATACTGGCTCGACTTAAAATATAAAATCTCTATTATGTACAGACCGAACATGTCAAATCGGAATTCGAGTCTCTGGCGACGGTTCCGGCTGCAAAGTCATCTTCGGATGCGTCTTTTGTACGGTTGAGACGTCAACGGAGACGTTACCGTCTGCGAAAGATGCCTCCGTACGGTGACAATACGAAAGAGACATGACCCGCCCGGAGACCGTCTCGGAGACGCAACTGGAACCGGCTTTGATAAGTAAGGAGACGTGTCCGTTCGAGCTAACTGAGTAAATCCGAAACAGCTTGTGCCATTAGCCGGGAAGACTTGTTGCCATCTCCCACCTCTCCGGAGACGTCTCGCAAACGCGTCGCAGGATATTGGGACACGTGGCTTCTTTCCATTGCTACACAACGGTTCCGTCTCCGGAGTCAGTCTCAGAGCCTAGGGATCCAGGAACCGTCACTCCAAATTCATGGGAGGTGACCACTTTGGTGATTTGACTCGGTCATTCGCTATTGGTTGTTTAAGTAGTTTTCCCATAAAATAATGCAACAGCTTAATTAGAAAGTTTGTCTTAAAAGTCGCACACAAAAAAGTTATCTACTCGAACTTAATATGACTCAACTTGTATCCAAGGGGGGACGGGGCGCTATCAGAATTGGGCACGGGTACCTCACTACCAGCATGGTAACACCGCTGTCACCCGTGCTAGTAGGGGTCCCGTGAACCGTTTTCTGGTTATAACTAACAGGCTGTTAACCGTGTATTTTTTATTTTTTAATTTACGTTAATTCCTTTTTTATTTATTTATAACCATTTTAAAGCAACATTTTGTTTATTTTTTTTACTTAAATCATTTGTTTAAAATAAATAAAACCAAAATTAAATAAAAAACATAAGACAATATTTATTAATATTAAACATAAATAAAAATACATAAAAACATAGAAGATAAAGCTTAGAGTTGACGCATGAGTTGCCAGTCCTGGAGATGCTAAAAGTTGTCGCGGTAACGAGCCGCATAGTTCACCTGGGTCAACTCCACAGCCAACTCCGGCACAATACCTGGGTGCCGGCTCATGGTGCGCTCATAGCAGGTGGTCCACCGATCGCATTTGTTGTTTAGATCGGTCCATTTTCTCTGTAGGCTCTCAATTGTGCGGTTGCTCTCGCCTACTTTTTGTTTGAAGTCAGCCAAGACACGGTCCTAGAAGCTTGTTTGGCGACCTCCTGAGCCCCTCCGAGCCCCTACGGGGTTGGCGTTGCAATGATGGGTCGTTTTGTGCGTCCTTAACGCACACAACCAAAAACAATTTCTTCGTTTTCGGTCCAGCGAGTCATTTTGAAGGTTTGAAGTTGTGGGTGTTATTGTTGATGTTCAAGTGTGTTTTCACCACCGTCGTTTATATACAAAAAAACCCAACTGTATTGCATGTTAAAAATTGAATTTCTCTGACGGTTAGATAAGGTCAATTTTAATGGGAATAAATTTTTTTTAACCGTGTTGGGTGGAGACGGTTGAGAAATAAACACGGTCTGACGGTTTGGTGATAAAATTTATAAACCATGTAAATTTAAAAAAAAAAGGTTTGTATTTGTATTTAAATGAAAAAAAAAATATAATCAGTGGAATGTTGCCTAAAAAGAAGTGTTTCAGTGAAGTAAATCAGTTAGTGATGTGGCAGTGCATAATTGGTTAAAATCAATAAAAAAATCATTTTCTAGTAGTGCCTCTTTCACTCTAAGTTAACAATAAAATAATGCAACAGGGAAAGATTAAAACGCATATTTAGAGATCAGCATCTGAACTGATTTAGACAATATAAGAAACGTGATGTCTTGGATTCATAGTGTTTGGGGGCTAAAATAATTGAAGGTCGGAGGCAATTTATGGTATATCATGTTTGCGTCACTCTTCATCATATTCCACTATGAAAATTAAGGACGTATGGTTGGTTGAATTCTAATCTTAATTAATGTGCATGTATGATAGCATGATGACGTAAAGAAAAGGGAGTTGACGCATTATGTATACTGGGGTTGGTTATATTAAAACCCCCACTTCTATTTCCAACCCCTAAAAGCGCCTCGTTTTGGTTAAAGCGGAGCGTTTTGTTACTTTTTTAACTATCTCGGTTCAAGGTTAATTATTCTGATTTTGACACCAGACGTCTCGTTTTGGTCAAAGCGAGGCGCTTCAGGTTTTATTGTTGGGTATTTTTGGTGTTTTGAATTGGTTTTTTATTTTTTTTAATATAATTATTGTAAAAAAATTATAAAAATTAAAAAGCAAAATAATAACCACCAACTTGTATCGACTTGATGTTTAATGGTGTTGTCCTTGAAAATAGCGATGGATGATATCGATCAAATTGCCAGAGGGTCATTAGTCTTCAGAGTTTCCAACCTCTAATATCATACAAATGACCATGTTTGAAAATGCAGAATTCTTATGGAAGTTGCTAAAATAGTTAAACAAATGTATTTGTGAATAATACATTCACCAAAAAACCATCTCTTTGTTAGTCACCCTCATAGGAAAATTGACTCTCACACTTATGCATAGATCAAGGAGATTGATGGAGATATTCATCAAGACCTTTAGAAAATCTAAATCCAAGATCTAGGATGAGCTAGATATTCCTCATTATGAGCAGGAATTGTTCAACTTCCCATTGATTTCAAGTATGTTGCCTTCATCGTTGACAGATATCTCTCCGACAACAACTGAA
This sequence comes from Ambrosia trifida, assembly GCA_028751855.1. Classification (NCBI taxonomy): domain Eukaryota; kingdom Viridiplantae; phylum Streptophyta; class Magnoliopsida; order Asterales; family Asteraceae; genus Ambrosia; species Ambrosia trifida. Next base: position 101,097,724 of record CM054125.1, on the reverse strand, counting down.
TTTTACTTGCTTGCCTGAAAATGTAAATCCAAGATCTAGGATGAGCTAGATATTCCTCATGATGAGCAGGATTTGTTTAACTTCCCATTGATTTCAAATATGTTGCCGTCACCGTTGACAAATATCTCTCCGACAACAACTGAATTTTACTTGCTTGCCTGAAAATGTAAATCCAAGATCCAAGATGAGCTTGATATTCCTCATGATGAGCAGGAATTCTTTACCTTCCCATTGATTTCAAGTTTGTTGCCTTCATCATTGACAGATATCTCTCCGACAACAACTAAATTTTACTTGCTTGCCTCAACATTTTTTTTACTAAATTTCCGATTCTTGATAGTTTCATTATACTCATGTTCAGCCTTTAAATCAAACAGTCGGATCGGTGATTTTGTTTACCCTCCCATTAATCAAAGAGATTTAAACTAATCAAACTCATATCTCAAGCCAGTGCAAGTTATGTTGGAGCACTGTTCATCTTCTTCTTCAACTTGCTTTCTCTTAATCTTCACACTTGCTTTTGAAGCTCTGATCTTCTTCTTATTATCTTTGTTAAAAGCGGTCCAACATCTTGCCTTCATTGTTAAGTCAAAAGCGGTCCAAATACCATGGTTGTTGGACATTGTGTGAGAATGCATAGCACAAAATTCTCTTGACAAACATCTGGCTGACCTGAAGTTCCTTTGCAACCTAGTTCCCTTTAATTATAAACAACATTAAAGAAGGACTTGTGCTATTTCTTTTCAAACTCTTCCATCAAAAACCTAACACACTACAATAATTCACCATTCTATACATACAACACACACCTTCAAACAATTCCTCTTCTGTAATGATCAGGAACATTCCAAATAACTGTTTAGTTATGGATCCTTTGTTCAGAAAATATATTCTCAAACAATTCCTAAAATATATTCTCAAACAATTCCTTTGATCAGGAACTAGGTTGCATATATAATAATAATTTTAATAATAATAATTAAAATTATAAAAATCTATCACATCACGATTTGCATCCCGGCAATAATGAGTACCTACTAACCTCTATTAATAGACTTCATTTAATCTTCTTCATCTTCTTCTACTTGAAGTGTGGAGTAATAACTAACCCTCCATCTTCTCCGTTTAAAGTCCTAACAAAATGTAAACTAAAAGAACCAGGTTTCAAACATAACTTTTTGGCAAAAAGCTTGAACGAGCCGAGCCTTAACGAGCCCGAGCCCGAGCCTGAAATATTGCTCGTTTAGTTATCGAGCCCGAGCTCGAGCCCTAAATACAAAGCTCGATTGGGCTCGCGAGCCTAATCGAGCCTTAACGAGCTAGAGCCCCAACCCGAGCCCGAGCCTAAGTTACAACCGAGCCTAAGTTATAGCCTTAACGATTGGGCTCGCGAGCCTAAGTTATAGCCGAGTTTTTGCGAGCTCGAGCCGAGCTTTTGAGCTCGTTTGAGATTCTCAAATCACCTCGAGCCGAGCTCGAGCTTTGGATTTTGCTAGCGAGCCGAGCTTGAGCTCAAGATTGTAGGCTCGAACCGAGCCGAGCTCGAGCTCGAGCTTCACAAAACCTTAACGACCCCGAGCCGAGCCCAGTCAGGCTCGGGCTCGGCTCGGCTCGTTTACACCCCTACTTTTTGCTCAAGGTAATATTATTTTAATATAATACTTCAGCTGATTGCACTGAATCTAGTCTTCAAGGTACCTCTTCCTTCAAGTTTCTTAGAATCATTGAAGATAATTCTTTTGTTATCGAAGAGATATCTGTCAACCCATAAAGAGTTCGTTGTTATCGGAGAGATATCTGTCAACCCATAAAGAGTTCGTTGTACTGGTTGTGGAAAGAAATCGAAAGTACGATCGGCACTAACAAGCAACCCATACAGAGTTCGTTGTACTGGTTGTTGAAAGAAATCGATAGTCGGATCGGCGCTAACAAGCAACCCATACAGAGTGATGATAGTCGTTTTCGGCATTGTAAAGCGATTGTTACTATAATGATTAGGAACATTCCAAATAACTGTTTAGTTATGGATCCTTTGATCAGAAAATATATTCTCAAACAATTCCTAAAATAAATCTTTCGATAATCGCTACGGTTAGTGGACACCATGGATTAGAGAGATTTAAGCTAATCAAAGTCATTGCATATTCTCTCGATCACAATGTCCAACAACTGAATTTTACTTGCATGCATTGGAATCTTGTACGAAATCATCTCATTGCATATTCTCCATATCTATACCTTGTTTCAAGTATGTTGCAAAAGTCATTTGGTCTTCAAGACTTCTTGGAGTCAACAAAGGTTGACTTCTTTGAGCATTAACCATAACTATATTACATTATTATTATTATTATTATTATTATTATTATTTTTATTATTATTATTATTATTATTTAAATTATTAATATATTTGCAACCTAGTTCCTTTCTACCAAAAACACACAAACGAAGTTTAAAGGCTGAACACGAGTATAATCAAACAAGGGTTTCACGTTTCGGTACGTTTTAATTGGTTGGTTAGTGGATACCATGGATCAGAGAGATTTAAGATAATCAAACTCATATCTCAAGCCGGTGCAAGTTATGTTAGAGATATCTTCAACTTGCATTCTCTTAATCTTCACACTTGCTTTTGGAGCTCTGATCTTTTTCCTATTATCTTTGTCTATCACAACTTAAAGCTCTGATGATGGGTGACATGATTGTGTTTATGTTTTTTTATAAGATGAAAATTGAAGTGCCGGTCCGACTGTCGCGTGTCATGAGTTCGACCAAGATGACACGCGAAGTGGGTCACTATTCATATTAAAAGAACATTAAAAAGTCATTATTCAAACGAAATTTATCTACTCACAGTGACATCAAACACTTTAAATGAGTTTGATTAGCTTAAATCTCTCTGATCCATGGTATCCACTTGACAAGATATTTGGCTTTAGTCCTTTACGCAGGTTTGCTAGAGGGTCACTATTCATATATAAAGAACATTAAGTAACCGATTGCCAAAGGGTTACTATTCATCAGAGTTTCCAACCACTAATACCATACAATAACCATGTTTGAAAATGGAGAGTTCCTATGGAAGTTGATAAAATAGTTAAACAAAAGCTGAAATGGATGGATCATTCATTAATTTAATGAGATTTGGTGTTGGATCACACCACTAGACGACTGCTCAAATCCAAAACAAATACTGTTCATGCAAGCAAGTAATATTCAGTTGTTGGACATTGTGATCGGGTACAGAGCAAGTTGTTGTCGGAGATATATCTGTCAACGATGAAGGTAACCTGAAACAACTGGAAAATATTTCAAAAGTAGTCAAAGCATGCATCAATTTTTGTAGATAAAGTTCAATTTCCATGAAGATGGATCTCAGGATGGTTGGTAGCTCTAGGTAAGGACATTGTGGATGATGATGATAATAACTTCTCTTCAGATTCTAACTGCACCGAATCTATTCTTCAGATTATGAATGTATTGTATGGTGTGGGGGAATGTTATAAACCTGAAACTAATAAGTTACATTATTATTACTATTTAAATTATTATTATACAATAACAATTACATACTCTTTTACTTGAGTAGAAGAATGAACTACGGTGGAATTGGACTCGGAATTGGAATTGGAATTGGAATTGGAATTAATGTTAGGAATTGGAGTGGACAAACCGAGGCCTAAGGTGAATCCGTTTGTTGATGGTAAACCTAGAGAGGTTTTGCTTTAGGAGAAAGGTGTGGATTATCGGAATTGAATACTTAGAGATGACACGCGAAGCTTTAGACTCCAAGCAGATCCCTTGATTGCCAACCCACCTCCCGTAGAACATACAAAGTTTGATCACTTCACGTGTTTCACTTATTTAATGAAATTTAACGCGCATACCGTATTCGAATTGGTTTTTTATTTTTTCTAAAAGTAGAAAAAACTAGAACAACATTAACAACTAACAAAAATATTGTAGAACAAAAGAATAAAGTGTTTCTCTCTGTTACCAAGCATGTCAAGAAATGATAATTTTCAAATATTGCAGATCGAGGTCTTCATTAGTACTTAACGGTGGTGAACAATTGTTAGGAATTGAATTCTTAGAGATGATAAAGGATAACGAAGATTAATGTTGTATTTTTCCCGGAAGTACTGAATCTATTGTTCAAGCTTCCTGAATCTATTGTTCATCACATACTCTCTTTTATTAACAAAAACACCAAAAATTGAACCAAAATAAACTAAAAAATACCAAAGAAAGTGTTCTTCTCTGTTGCCAAGCATGTCAAGAAATGATAATTTTCAAATATTGCAGATCCATTATAACGAAGTTTAATGTTGTATTTTTCCCGAAAGTAATGAATAAAAAAATAAATAAACACATTTAGAGTTATTTAATTTAGTTATTTTATAAAATAAAATAAAAAATAAAAAAACACTTCAAAATATCAAAAAAACAACCAAAATTAAAACTTTGATCCAAAGCGCCTCGTTTTGGCCAAAGCTAGCGCTATATGAGGTGTATTGATGTTTTTTTTTTCAAACTTGTTGCCTTTTATACAATATTTAAATGTTTTAACAAAGTTTTATAAATATTTTATTATTTTTAAAGTTTAAAATATTCTTAAAACCTTATCGTGTAGTATAGATCTTGTACCATATCATATCGTATAGTATCGTATAATCTATAATAGTATAGTATACTGTAGGATAGGCATAGTATATGTATATGTAATATAGTATAGGTATAGTATTGGTGTCGTATATGTATATATAGTATAGTATAGATGTGGTATAGGTATTTGTGATATATAGGTTTAGTATAGACGTATTATTGGTATCGTATAGGCTTATATATGTATATTATAGTATAGTATCACACCTACACAATACAAGAATATACAATATAATACGATATGATATTGAATTATACGAGATGATACTTTACGATACTAAACATATATTACATTACACTGAACTATGCTATACTATACTAAACTATATGTAATGATACAAGACCTATACTACATGATAAAGTTTTAAAATATTTTTAATTTAAAAAAATAATTAAATATTTATAAAACATTGTTAAAATAATTAAATATTGTATAAAAGATAAAATGTTTGATAAAAAAGTTAATACGCTTCGTATAGTTCTATAGAAGGCGTATTAGTTCAGCCGTGAAACAAATTTGACACGCTTATTTTTATTGAAAATTGAAAAAGTTATATATCAGGTATACATCTAAACAAGGCATATACAGGGTATCAAAATAAGAAAAAAGATGTCTAAATGTTATAGTTGGTTTTTGATTGTTAACGAGTACTATTTGAACCTGTTTTAATTTTTATATGTTTAACCATATTAAATTACAAAAAAAAATGAATATCATAAAGAATATATATATAGGGTTGAGTTATTCTACCAAGGCAACAAAAAATAAGAAGGGTGAGAAGGATACAAAAAACACAATAGATCATGAAATATGACACAATGAGCCACAAAATATATCACAGTGTAAAAAAATATAACACAATGCTGAAAAAAAAAGACACCATGAATTGAAAAAATGACACAATGATGAAAATAAGAAAAATACACAATGGTACATTAAAAACCCAAAGATATAATGCATATTTTAAAAACTACAAGCTAAAATCCCAAAAAACGAACACCTAAAAACTAACATCATAGGGTTTGATAAGATGATTCTAATGCCGCTTGAATGAGTTCAATCGGAGTCCGTTTGATACCCTTCCAACGACTTCCTATTTTTCTTTCACTGTGTATTTGATACTAACCATATATATATATATATATATATATATATATATATATATATATAGTGGAAGTGTAGGAAGAAAACCTCCCCAAATGGAAAAACCCCTAAAAAACCCAACCCTTGGTCCATGTTGTTCCACATCACCCATTATATTATGATATTCTATAATATTCAAAAGGGCACAATAGACATTTCCACTACCCTCTTCTCTCTCTCCCTATATATATTGTTTCCCTCTTCTCTCTCTTCATTTTAATTTCAAATTCAAATCAATAATTTTTTCTCTGCCCTCTCTCTCTACCATACCCTCTCTCTGTCTCTCTCTAGAACCACCACCACCACTACCAGCCACAACCACCATTGCCACCTCCGGTCACCACCTCCGACTTTACCTCGTTCTGCATCGCCTCCCACCATCACCTCGTTTGATGTTCGTACATCAATAAATATAAAGCTGTATGTCACGCATCAAAACTTGTACAGTGTCTTCCTTTACGATTTATCAAGGTTATTATTATTATTATTATTATTATTATTATTATTATTATTATTATTATTATTATTATTATTATTATTTGGTTAGTGTAAAAAGCTATAAAACAGAGCATCGAACAAAATTTGTAAAAATCTCTAAAACAGAGCATCGAACAAAATTGTTTTAATTTGTTTTCGTACAGTCATCACAATCATCACAAATTTCAAGTTTTTTTTTTTAATATTCTATGTTGAAAATTGTGACATCCGTCACTTTTCTTTTATTTTATAATTATAATAATAATAATAATAATTATTAACCCAACTGAGCCACAGCCTTTACTTGTTATTAACCCAACCAGTATTATATAAAAACCCTCATACCTGCTATCCCTTCATCCTCCTTGTTGCTCGCTGCAGACCAAACGCGACCAAACACCTTCCTTAATCTTTGCTTTGACCAATAATTGGGACTAATATGAAAACCATACTTAATGTACTTAACTCGACTTTGACCGTACACGTTTACACACCTGATTTGACTCCATAACAGCCTTAATCGAGCCTTGTGACTCGGTTTTGACCGAGCTTGGGACCAGTCATCTAAACCTTCCTATTCAGCGATCATAGTATAAATTGAGGCCTCCTGAATCATCTCCAAGAGCCGAAAAACAAACCCCACTCTCAATTCTTTGTGTTCCTTGTGTTAATCGTGCAATTAAAGCGAGTTTGACGTCAACGGTTGACTGTTCATTCTTAATCGATTCAGCATTGTAAGTTTAATTTCTGTTATGGGATTCATTAATCGGCATGAACACAACGTTTACCCTATGGTTAATTAGATTAATGTTGTGTGAATTGCTTGATTGAAGAATCTAGGGCTCGTATGCTTTGATTTGGGGATAAACTTGATTTCGAATATATTATTTATTTTTAATAAACAGAAACCAACACAACCACTGGTCTGGACCAAGTGGTTGTGTCTGGTGTACTCAGGCCAACCCACGCGGGTTCGAGCCATGGCTGATGCAGTCTTTCGTATTGTTTTTCTTTAAAAAAAAAACAAAACTTTAAATATATCCCTTTTATTTTATAAATTCATTTTAAAATATAAAAACTCTTTTATTAATTCTACAAAAATTATTTCAAGTTAATCTGATGAAAAAGTTTCACTCACAATTTTTAGTTTTCAAAAATTTATTTATTTAATATATATTATAAATATTACAAGTTTATTCAATTAAAATTATAAAATTCTATAAAAATATCAAAACGACTTTGTAAAATTCCATAAAAATTATTCTAAGTTTATAAATCCATAAACATTTCTGAAATAATTTTTATTTCAGAAAAATCGTTTATTTAATATTTTTAATTATTTTTTGTTAGTTTTAATCATAAATAAATCATAATAAATTCATTTTTTAATATTTTTGTACCAAACTTTTACATAAATTATTTCTATTCATTTGAAACAGAAATACAATTTTTAATTTAAAAAATTCTTTAATTTTAATATTTTTAAATATTAAAGTTACATTTTGACAATTTGAAATAAATAGATTAAATATTCTATATTTAAGAAAATAATTTTATAAAAATTATTTTCACACTTAAAACTTTATATCGTGACCATCCTTGATTTAAAATTTACAAAAAGACTTTTGTTTATTTATTTACCAAATTCCTCTTATTTATTAAACATTTTATTTATTAATCAAACGAATACTTATCCCCAATTCGAAACCCTAGAAAATACTTATAGACTAGATAGACTTAGACTTATTTGTTACCTTATACATAGGGTGATACTTGGTAACGTTGGATTACACTTATTCAATTACACAAGACTTACCACCTTGCTAAGGTGAGTATTAGTTATCCCCTTTTTTCGCTTTTACAACTTTTGGTGTGATTCATGCACAAGTATACAAAACATTCATATTCATTTACACATACATTTTTATTCATTTACAATTCATATACGTGTCTCGTTTATCTTTGTGCTTATGTTTGAACATGAACGTAGCTTACATACAAAATCATACATCTAGACATAACTTATGTTATGGTGCTCTTTACATACAGACGTAACTTATGTTACGGTGCTCATTTAGACGTAACTTATGATACGGTGCTCATTTAGACGTAACTTATGTTACGGTGCTCATTTAGACATAACTTATGTTATGGTGCTCTTTTAGACTCACACGTGTTGAGGTGCTCATTATCAATTTCATTTTACAACTTTACATTTGATCTTTGTCTTGTTTGGTTACTTGCGTGTTTACATAATGCCTTGGTGATGCTAGACACATGAATTGTACTACTTTTCAAAACTTATACTATACGTACAAAACTAAGTAGTACTCACCAACATCATATGTTGACAAAATTATTTTCGTGCATGTTTCAGGATAAGCTGCTTGAACGCTTCACATAGGACTTTGGACTTAGATTAAATCAATCAATTATCTTTATTTTTTTGTTGTCTTGTATTTAATTTCACATGTTGTAAAACAATATTCAATAATCATATATTTACATTTTAGTACCATGAGCTTTTGAACAATCGTCACTACGTGGCACCTCGATGATTCCGCCATCGGTTGGGGTGTTACAAAAATGACAGTAGTGCTTAAGCATGTTGAATGTTAATATAATAATAAAAGTATTTCTGAGCATGTTGAATATTAATATAATATACTTGATAAGTTATGTAAGAAAAATAGTTGAATGATTCTACGCTGTAAATGAATCGGAATAAATCTCGTTTGATTTTTTTTTTCAGTACAATCATCACATGATGTGTATAAACTTCAGATTTGGGTGTTTTGTGTTACGTCTTGATTTTGTTAGGTTTTGGGTTTCGTTAGAATAATAATAATAATAGTTTTGGGGATAGTTTTTGTTCGCATACCAAGTGTTCGATCAAATGCTTGAATGAAAAAAAAAAACTTATGTTAATCTTTTTTATTTTGTTTATTATTATTTTGTTTATGTTAGATTTTTATTGGATTTGGGACATGAGGTTGATAGATCACATGTGATTGATGAAAAAATTTGTAGTCTTTTTATGTTAGTATATGCTAACACATGTTAGTGATGCCCTATTATTTGTTTGAGGATCCCAACTAACATGTGTATCTGCTCTAGTGTTAATTTTCACGAGTAGGCTATAGGAAGAAGACGGCGTTGATGATGTGGCAGTGGTAAGTGATGGTTTTGAGTTTTTTATAAAGATCATAAATTTTTAATCTTTTGGTCAGAATATTTTTTTGGCAAGTGAAATTGTTATGAACTCGTATAGGGTACATGTGCATTTTTTTATTTTTAAATTTATTATTGTTTGGATTTCAAACCCTATTAATCGTACTTAAGAAGTTGTATTAACATAGTTGTAAAATTGAGTATGATACACTTTGGCACGGCAGATTTAGTGTTGTTTTATACACAGGTTAGTGATGCTAACGCATGCTAGTATATGCCTAACTAACAAGTGTTAGGGTTCATATGACATACGTTAGTAATGGCCCAACTAACATGTGTTAGGGTTCATATGACATACGTTATTTCAGTAAAACATATGTTTTAGAATACACTACACATGTAAGTGGTGTCTCATTATGTGTTTTGGAGAGCCCACCTAACACGTGTTATCTATGTATCTAGTGTTGCAGATTTAGTGTTGTTTATACACATGTTAGTGATGCTAACACATGCTAGTGTATGCCTAACTAACAGGTGTTAGGGTTCATATGACATACGTTAGTATATACCTAACTAACATGTGTTAGGGTTCATATGACGTACGTTTATTTCAGTAAAACATATGTTTTAGAATTCACTACACATGTCAGTGATGTCTCATTATGTGTTTTGGAGAGGCCAACTAACACGTGTTATCTTTTTTTGTAGGTGAAGAGATGTTTTGTGTTAAAGATGGAGATGGGTATCAAGAACGAAGCATAGCTAGATTTTTTTTATGTTGTTATGATACTTTTTTTTTTAAATTCACAAATAATTATGTTGTATTAAACGTTTTTTGATATATTTTAGTGTTGATTGTTATGATCGTTTTTATCATTTCTTAAATAAATACACATTTTATTGTGTTCTTTTATTATGTTCTTTTAGTATATGCCTGGTTGTAACACCCCAACCGATGGCGGAAACATCGGGATGTCACGTATTGATGATTGTTCAATAACTCATGGTACTAAATGAAAGTTGAATAATAATAAACAATTTACAATTTACAAGTAAATATTACAAAGGTTTATTAATATAAACTAGGTCCAAAGCTCCTATGTGTTTCAAGACTTGTACAACTTCCAATAGCAAATAAACCTGAAACATGTTAAATTGGAAAGATGTGGGGGTCAACTATAAATAGTTTGTGAGAATACATAGGTTTTGTATATAGTTGAAAACAATATGTCGTATAACAATCATAGTTGAAGTATAATAATGAGTAATGATAGAATATGAGTCCGACATGTAACAATGCGTCTTTTGTACAATCAAACCTTGTGTCGACTGAGACCTAACTCGCAAATTAGTAAAAGTGGAACTGTTATCGATCATCCCTGAATTTATGCGGGGGGATGGGTTTGTCAGACCTATAACGCTATAATCTAAACAGGCGGCTTGATCATTGTTAATGATTGTACTGTGTCTTTTTGTTACAGTCAAATGATAGAATGAGTAAATGATAGTGTATAAAATGTTTATAATTGAATCACAAGTTTCAACAATGATAGTGTATAAAATGTTAAACATGTTTCACCCCAAAATGTAAAATAGAAAAAGGGGCTATGTAAACTCACCTTAGTGTTAGAATGGAGACCCTTGTTATAAGTAAATGTGGCTCGTGTGTATCCAAATATCACCCTATTTCAAGGTAATAAATAAGTGTTGGGGAAAACTTAATAAGTCTAAGTTTTCTAGTCTTAAATGTGCCAGGGTTCCTAATTTGGGGATTAATAATTGATTTATGATTAAATATGAATAATTTAAATAAATAAAGAAATAATTAATAAAAACGTTTTCTGACCAGTATTAACTAAAAGTAGTTGAATTATAATGTAATAAATGTGAAAAGTAATTTTATAAAATTATTTTCTTAATTAATGAATATTTGTATATAAATACTTATTTGACAAAATATAAAATTAAAATTTAAAATGTTAAAAATTATAAATTTCGAATCAAAAATTTATAATTCTGATGTAAAAATAATGAAATATGAATTTATTATAATTTATTTATGATTAAAATAACAAAAATCAATTAAAAATATTAAATAAATGATTTTCCAGAAATAAAATTTATTCCAGAAATGTTTATTGATTTATAAACTTAGAATAATTTTTGTGGAATTTTATAAAGTTGTTTTGATATTTTTATAGAATTTTATAATTATAATTGAATAAACTTGTAATATTTATTATATATAATAAACAAAAGATTTTTGAAAAACTAAAAATTGTATGATAAACTTTTCTATTAGAACATCATAAAATAATTTTTGTAGAATTTATAAAGCATTTTTAGTATTTTAAAACTATTTTAAAAAAATTAATAATGAAAATATAAAGGAAAAGGGGTTAAAAAAAGGATTGTTATTGATGGGATTTGAACCCGGGCCTCTGGACGGTTCAAGTCTTAATCACAAGCCTAGCCACCAACTGGGCTAGACCCTGAGAACGAGTTATATCCAGATTAAATTGTTTATATTGTGTGTTTTAGTTATAATATGAATTCGTTTTAAAATGGATAAAAAAACGTGGTAGCTTGGGTTCGAACCCGAGACTACTGTCTTGCATACCAGATGCACAACCATCTGATCTACATCAGATGGTTGTTTATTCTGTTACATAAATTTCTTTTATACAGTTGCAGACAAGTATCTTCTTCCCTAAATAAAGGATCGAACCCTAGCTTTTCTAATCAGCCAATACACGCGATTTCAGGCCAATTAATCATGGGGCTTATGCTTTAATAGGGCCGATTAACAATACCAAACAAAAATTTCAAAACTTACAATGTGATTTCGTGCGATTGGATGAGTCAACTGAAAAGTCAAACTGAGCTTGATTACGCAATAAGGACGAATTGAGAGGATAATTAAATATGTGTGTGTATTTTTCGGCACATTCAGAAGCCATTCAAGTTTTCAATTTATACTAATGTTGTATCTATGGAAGGTTTTGATGATTGACCAAACCCGGTCGGAATTCGTTCAAAATGGTAAATTGCCGAGTTGTTAACGCGTAATAATGGATGGGTTTAATGCGTTTTGAGCTGTTAGTCAACTCTGTGCCACGAATTTGATTAAGGTTTCCTAAAAATGACTCAATTAAGTGGTCAAAGGTAGCGTTGACCAGAATTTTTTTTTTTTTTTTTTTTTTTGAGTAAAAGAGGCGCTGATTAACAGGAAGAGGAGAAGAAAGTCTCAGCTGGGCCGGGTTTGGGGTTCTTGGGCTGGGTTTGATCTGGGCCAGTCACGGTTTGGGCTTGGTAAAAGGTTATTGGGTTTAAGAACTTGGGTTTTAGATAAAAGGAAACAAAATGGTATGGTTTTTGTTAGTAGTTAATTTTTATAAACTTTAAATACAGAAATTAAAAATTTTTAATCTGAATTATTATTATTATTATTATTATTATTAATATAGAGTAAAAAAATGTTTTGAATTAAAAAAAATACATAGACAAGGCTAGTATATTTGTACAAAAGAGAGTGCAATATCGGTAAAGTGGTGATTTTACTAATCCAATGATTGGAAAAAAAAATTCGTGATGTTACAGTCTCCCCTACTTTTAGGAACTTCGTCCCGAAGTTTATTGAAAACACAGGATTGAAGGTGATTGGGTAGAATTTAGGACAAGTGTGGTCTGGAAAATTTTGTGTAAAGGCACGACATAAATAGAATAATCTGTTTCGAATAATTTGGATAAGAGTCTTGAAATCGCAAGGAGAATAAGAATCTTAAGTTTTAGGAATCCTAAAAGTAATGTATGAGTTAATGGACTATAGAAAGACTAAATGGACTACTAGGTAACTAGATTTCATAATTGGTTATTTACCGAAAACCTTGATAGAATTTCACACTACCTTAACGTACCTGTACATTCGTGATTACGTTCCGGACCGCAATCCCTAATTTTGATGTAAAAATAATGAAAAATGAATTTATTATAATTTATTTATGATTAAAATAACAAAAATCGATTAAAAATATTAAATAAATGATTTTCTAGAAATAAAATTTATTCCAGAAATTTTTATTGATTTATAAACTTAGAATAATTTTTGTGGAATTTTATAAAATTGTTTTGATATTTTTATAGAATTTTATAATTATAATTGAATAAATTTGTAATATTTATTATATATAGTAAATAAAAGATTTTTGAAAAACTAAAAATTGTATGATAAACTTTTCTATTAGAACATCATAAAATAATTTTTGCAGAAATTATAAAGCATTTTTAGTATTCTAAAACTATTTTAAAAAAAATTAATAATGAAAATATAAAGGAAAAAGGGGTTAAAAATAAAGAATTGTTGTTGATGGGATTCGAACCCGGGCCTCTGGCCGGTTCAAGTCTTAATCACAAGTCTAGCCACCAACTTGGCTAGACCCTGAGAACGAGTTATATCCAGATTAAATTGTTTATATTGTGTGTTTTAGTTATAATATGAATTCTTTTTAAAATGGATAAAAAAACGTGGTAGCTTGGGTTCGAACCCGAGACTACTGTCTTGCATACCAGACGCACAACCATCTGATCTACATCGGATGGTTGTTTATTTTGTTACAGAAATTTCTTTTATATAGTTGCAGACAAGTATCTTCTTCCCCAAATAAAGGATCGAACCCTAGCTTTTCTAATCAGCCAATACACGCGATTTCAGGCCAATTAATCATGGGGCTTATGCTTTAATAGGGCCGATTAACAATACCAAACAAAAATTTCAAAACTTACAATGTGATTTCGTGCGATTGGACGAGTTAACTGAAAAGTCAAACTGAGCTTGATTACGCAATAAGGACGAATTGAAAGGATAATTGAATATGTGTGTGTATTTTCCGGCACATTCAGAAGCCATTCATGTTTTCAATTTATACTAATGTTGTATCTATGGAAGGTTTTGGTGATTGACCAAACCCGGTCAAAATTCGTTCAAAATGGTAAATTGCCGAGTTGTTAACGCGTAATAATGGATGGGTTTAATGCGTTTTGAGCTGTTAGTCAACTCTGTGTCGCGAATTTGATTAAGGTTTCCATAAAATGACTCAATTAAGTGGTCAAAGGTAGCGTTGACCAGAACTTTTTTTTTTTTTAGTAACAGAGGCGCTGATTAACAGGAAGAGGAGAAGAAAGTCTCAGCTGGGCCGGGTTTAGGGTTCTTGGGCTGGGTTTGATCTGTGCCATTCACGGTTTGGGCTTGGTAAAAGGTTATTGGGTTTAAGAACATGGGTTTTAGATAAAAGCAAACAAAATGGTTATGGTTTTTGTTAGTAGTTAATTTTTATAAACTTTAAATACAGAAATTAAAAATTTTTAATCTGAATTATTATTATTATTATTATTATTAATATAGAGTAAAAAAAATGTTTTGAATTAATAAAAAAAAATATATAGACAAGGCTAGTATATTTGTACAAAAGAGAGTGCAATATCGGTAAAGTGATGATTTTACTAATCCAATGATTGGGAAAAAAAAATTCGCGATGTTACACTGGTAACACATGTTAGCGATGTCTCACACGAGGTCAGAATTTTTTATCAGAACACTAACGTACGTTAATATTCATGCTGGAAAAAGTTTCATAAAGTAGGAAAGAGGTCACGTGGCAAGTGTTAAATCAACCTTTTTAAACCTAGGATTCAGAAAATTAAATTATAAATAATTAATTCAAGATTACCATATTACCCTTATTCCACCTTTTTAAGCAAGTGGCCCACTTGCTTTTGATTATTAAATTAAAATTAATCATGGACCATTGATCAAACTTGATCAATGGTCACCATAGAGTTTGCAAGGTTTTTCCAAAAGATGGGGTTTTCATATTATCCACCCCTATATATATATATATATATATATATATATATATATAGTGGAAGTATATGGAGAAAACCTTCCAAAATGAAAAAACCCTAAAAAACCCATTGTGTAAACCATATTAAGCCACATCACCAATTAATATTTTAATTAGAAAGGGCACAATTGTCATTTCACTTTTCCCCCTCTTCTTTCAATTTTTGAATCCTTCCCACCCACTATATAAATCAATAATATCTTTTCTCTCTCACTCTCTCATTCTCTGTCATCCTCTCTACCACCACCACCACCACCAGCCACCACCTCCGGCGCCACCTCCGACCTTCATTCATCATCTTCATCTATCAACATTCCCACAAGAAAACAGAGCAGATCCCTTTTCAATATCCAAGAAACTGTTTGCATCGTTCAAGAAAACAGAGCAGATCCAATAAACTCTCTCTCTCTCTCCTCTTCTCTCCCTCTCGTCTTCATTTTTTTATTTTCTTTGCTCTGTTCGTGCTGCGTATACATATATTATATATGTATCATCGTCATATGTTGTTATTTTTAGCTTTTCGAAGTATGTTAGCCTGAAGCGTTTTTCTTCTCCTTTTCCTTTTTGTTTTGAAACAACTAGGCTACCATTTTGTTGTGTATGTTAAAATTACAAACTTTTAAAATGTTATTTATAATAACAAGCTTAGATCTTCAAAGTGCTTTTTAATTATTGTAGTGCACAAAAAAGAAACGAAAAATAAAACAAACGTCACTAAAGATTTGATTAGTATTTCATTTTTTCTATTTTCTACAGTTAGGGTTTTTTATTTTTTTTCTTTCTCTCATGATCTGTATGTTTTTAACTATTATATACATGATTGGTTTGATATTTAGTGATATTTTGTGGATT
This sequence comes from Ambrosia trifida, assembly GCA_028751855.1. Taxonomy (NCBI): domain Eukaryota; kingdom Viridiplantae; phylum Streptophyta; class Magnoliopsida; order Asterales; family Asteraceae; genus Ambrosia; species Ambrosia trifida. Next base: position 101,081,518 of record CM054125.1, on the reverse strand, counting down.
CTGTATGTATATTTATGATAGTTTTACAACTTATATGTGATCGTACAATTAGTTTTTATATGTATATTTATAATTAGTTTTTCCTTATGTGTTTCGCACATTTAGGGTCTTTATTTTTCTTTTGTTGCTGTTTATTTTGGATAAGAACATGTGGTATGCAAATTTTGTTGATTTTGGGGATAGTTTTTGTTCGCATACCAAGTGTTTGATCAAATGCTTGAATGAAAAAAAAAACTTATGTTAACCTTTTTTATTTTTTTTTATTATTTTGTTTATGTTAGTTTGTTATTGGATTGGGGACATGAGGTTGATATATCACTAATGGTGCATGTCTATTTTTTGCGGTACGAGTCTTTTATGCTCACACACGTTAGTGATGCTAACACATGCTAGTATATACCCAACTAACAGTTGTTAGGGTCCATATGACATACGTTATTTTTAGTAAAACATATGTTTTAGAATATGCTAACACATGCTACTGATGTCTTTTATTATATTATATATTTCATGAATATGAAGATTATTTTTTGGTATATGGATTTGGATTGGTTATGATTTGATTTTTTAAATTTATTATTGTTGGATTTCAAACCCTATTAATCGTATTTGAGTAGTTGTATTAACATAGTTATAAAATTAAGTATGATACACTTGGCACTGCAGATTTGGTGTTTGTTTATACACATGTTAGTGATGCTAACACATGCTAGTATATGCCTAACTAACAGGGGTTAGGGTTCATATGACATACGTTAGTGTATGCCCAACTAACATGTGTTAAGGTTCATATGACATACGTTATTTCAGTAGAACATATGTTTTAGAATACACTACACATGTCAGTGATGTCTCATCATGTGTTTTGGAGAGGCCAACTAACACGTGTTATCTTTTTTTTTGTAGGTGAAGAGATGTTTTTGTGTTAAAGATGAAGATGGGTATCAAGAACGAAGAATAGCTAGATCTTTTTTATGTTGTTATCATAGTTTTTTATCATTCGCAAATAATTATGTTTGTATGAAAAGTTTTTTGATACATTTTTAGTATTGATTGTAATGAGCATTTTTTATCATTTCTTAATTAAATATACATTTTATATGTTCTTTTTATGTTGTTCTTTTTAGTATATGTCTGTTAACACATGTTAGGGATGTGTCACACGAGGTCAGAATTTTTTTATTACAGCACGAACGTATGTTAATATCGGTGCTGGAAACGTGCCATAAAGTAGGAGAGAGATGATTTGACAAATGTCAAATCAACCTTTTTAAACCTAGGATTCAGAAAATTTAAGTGGCCAACTTGCTTATTTAAGATTACCATATTACCCTTGCTCTCATTTATAACCACATAATCCAACTTGCTTTATATTATTATATACAATTAATCAAGGACCATTTATCAAACATGATCAATGGTCATAATAGAGTTTTCAGGGTTTTTCCATTATTTGGGGTTTCCATATTATCCACTCCCTATATATATATAGGGTATGGATCATACGAGAACCAACTTTAGGGAGAGAACCAGTGTGAACACAAACAAAAAACACCTAAAAACCCCACCTCCACCCCCTAAAAACCTAAACCCACCCACCTCACCCCCTAAAAACCTAAAACCCCCATCCCCCACACCGCTCTAACCCCCCCCCCCCCAATTGTGAAATGCACATGTGCAGCTAACCCCACACCCCCCAAAAACCAAAACGCTCCATCCCATCCCCCCAAAAAGATACCCCCCTCTTCCACCATACCCAAAAACTAAACCCATTAAAAAACTTAACTATAATAGTGAAATGCACATGTTCTTGTAGTACAATTATCTTATTTTATAGTTTTAATTAGAGGTTTTTTTATGTTTATTCACCACCAATCCCAAAAACTTAAACCTACCACCCCATCCCCCAAAAAAAACATAACCCCCCTCCCATCATACCTAAAAACTAAACCCTAAAGCTAAACCCATGAAAAAAAAACCTAACTATAATAGTGAAATGCATTTTGCGTCTATTTAATGATCATTGGATAATTTTTTCCACCTTATATATCATATCACGTCCATTTAATGATCATTTCAATATGGTAATTGATAATTTATTCAAAAGTGTTCTCTAATAGTGAAATGCACATGTGCATACGGTATATGTATGTATATATATAACAGCAAAATGCACATGTGCATCAGACCTGACGCAAATATGACGTAATAAAGACCATTTTTTTGTTTTTTTTATTTTTTTGTATTTTTTTTATTTTTTTGTATTTTTTTTATTTTTTTGTATTTTTATTTTTTTTCAGAAAGATTAACACTAAAAAAACATTTTGGTATTTTTACTTTTTTTTTTATTTTTTAGGTTATATAATTTTTTATTATTTTTTGGTGGAGGGGTTTTTGTGTTCACACTTGGTTCTTTGATCTCTCCGTAAATGATGGTTCTCAAATGATCCAAATCCTATATATATATATATATAGGTTAGGGTTCAAATAGGAACCAACCCTTAAGTAGGAACTATAAGAACTAATCTAAGCCATCCATTTTCAATGGCATGATTGTAAATAAGTGAAAAGTTAATTAAATATTTAATTAAAACAAGGGGTAATATTGTCCTTTGGTATGTGAATATTAATAGGTTATTTAGTATCCATTATAACTGACAAAACACAACAACTAATATCATTTGTGCGTTCTTGTGTACATCAACAAAAGCCAAGAATGTCCAAAAATCGAATGAAGTGCAACGAATCATATACATGTATGTATCAAGATCCAAAATTTCTTTTCTTTTCTTTAATCGATCGGCTTTTGTGTAGAATTTTTTTTTTTAAAAAAACGACGTTTACGTTTTAGGTTTGAAAAATCTGATTAATCGTTTCAGGGTTTGACTGTTTACGTTTTAGAGTTTGAAAATCGCATTATCGAACGACAATTATATTGAATATATATCCAAATATGTTATTGAATTTTATCTTGATTGCTAGTTGTCTGTAGAAAATTTTTGTGTTTCCAATTGAGTTAATCCATCTATTCAAGTTGTAAATTGTTGTTGATTTATAAAAAAAGGGTATTTGAAACCCTAATAAAACATTGTCAGGTTTTAATTGAAGATCGTCGACTGTAGTATAATTTTAATATACACCAGTGTATATAGAATGTAAACATTTTTAACATATTTATTAACTATACATTGGTGTATACAAAAATAGACTTTATGAGCGTACACCAATTGTATACACCAAATTTTAGTTAGGTTTTGGATATTCCAATTGTATACATCAATATACCTCAGTGTATATATAATATGCACATGGGTACCATATGGATTAACTATACATTGGTGTATACAATTGACTATATGATTAAAAGCATGTTTAACTTCGTCCCACCGGGAGACTCATATACGTTGCTGGACGAGGAACCTACAATAAAAAAATGTACATTAGAAATTAATTTTACCAATATTTTAAAAATAGAATCAGACATGCTACAACTTTTATACGGTACACCTGTGTATATTAATTAACACACATGATTTGTCATACTGCTGTATATTATATTACGCGTCTGTATATTAATTAAAAGACTAAATTTTATACACTGGTGTATAAAAAATATGAAACTAAGAAAAAGTCATATAGTATCTGTTCGATGATAGAATTAACATACACCAGTGTATAACAAACCGTCAAAACAAAATACTATCAGTCTATCATATTGCACTAGTGTATAATAATTAATATATTTGTTTTTATACACTGGTGTATAACAACCTATAAATCTAAGAAAATAATCATACTGCGTCTGTACGTTATGCGACTAACATTGTAAAATACACAGGTTTATAATTCTTTACTGATACTAATTTGTACGTAAAAAACTAAACAACTGCATACAACAAACTGCTATTTCGCACAATCAAAACATAACTCAATAATACAAATCACAAAATTCGACAAAATCAAAACCGAACTCAAGAATACAAATCGAAAAAAACTTGAATTCGAACAAAAAACAATGTAAACAAATAAAAAAAAATACATACATACCTTGGTTGTCAACACTATTTAGCAAAAAAGGTCGTGATTGTGTTTCATGATCTTCAATTTCGTGAGGAACTGATTCAAAGTTTTCGCGAATATAATTATTATCCATCACTTAATTATCTTAGTCGATGGAAGCCGATACTTTTTTCTATTATATCTTCTATAAATCGAACGTGAGTTTTTGCAGGAGACAATAGATGATAATGGCTAGAGATGAATAACCAATTAAGATGTTGAGAAATTTTAGGAAGGTAATTGAATGTTATTCGGTAACTTCCATTAATAAAACTTTATTTTAAATTAAAATATAAAAGATAATTGTTTAATTACCTAACTGCCCCCTAGATCAAGATTAAAGATGAATGGCTCAGATTGTTTCCTAAGTTCCTAACTAGTCCCTTGGTTTCTATTTGATCTTTTTCCTATATATATATATATATATATATATATATATATATATATATATATAAAGCAATATTAGCTTTAATTACACATGCAATGTTATGTCAAAAGAATAATGATACATATTTAATATTGATCATAAACCATAAAAATAAAAAAAAAATATTCATAATGGTTAAAGAAAGCAAAATTATCAAAAATTAAATTCACTTAAAGTGTATATTATTAGTATAAGAGTAAAAATGAAATTTAAAAAAAAAATACGAAAGGACACATGGCATGTTTTTATTGGACACATGCTACTCATCAAAATGAAATTACAGTACACATAATAATAATAATGAGAAAAATTGTTTGAATAGTCTGTGTGGTTTATTCCAATTTCATCTATAGTCTCTTCCTTTTCAAAATTATAGTCCTAGTTCTCACCTTTTAACCTTGTTTCACTCGGATAGTCCCTAAATAAATAACTGTTAGTTTATCTAATTAAGTGGGTATGAAATGACTAAACTACCTTTGTTATAAAAATTTATAATAACAAAAAATAATTAACAATTTATGTGGGGCCCATCCACTTCATCTTCCCTACCCATCACCTTCACAAATCACCACCACCACCACCACCACAACCACCAATCAATGTAGACCAATTACCTGACCCAAACCAAGACCGCATGATTTTAGGGTCGTTGCGTACTGCTGCGTGAGGAGGAGTGTTCCTCTGCAGAATGCCAGTTGTTGTAGGACCGTGTTCTTGAACAAGAAATGATGTATCACGCGCGTTTCAGATTAAAGGCAGAATCAATAACCCGATTAGTTGTTATAGGTGAGTGCTTATGGATAAGATGATGATGATAATAATAATAATAATAATAATAATAATAATAATAATAATAATAATAATAATAATAATAATAATAATAATAATATGAGAGCACATACACAAATGGTTGCACTAGGTATTAGAATATGGCAAAAGTTATTATAAAGACTAAGGCATGGGGTATTTTTACTAGCTTGCCATACACCTCTTTACATGTACATGTATGGCTCTCACACATGTGCATAGTGCACATGTATGAACCTAATGGGAGGTGTATGACACAAACATGTTTCCCAAAATATACTTAAGCATATATAATCACTATAATGCCTACGACTAATATCAATCTATCACTAGCTGGGGACATACACGAAGTGCACTAACGGTAGTGCTCAAGTCGGACCAAGTTGTTTTAGTACTCCTAATCAAGAATTTTAACCCCATAATCACAATTTCTTAACCCTAAACGTCTAAACTAACTCATTACGAACTTCCACAACCACCACCTTCTGCCATCACTGTTTTTGACCATTCTTGGAGCCTACGAAGGCTAGGAATCAGTTAATCAAGTGTTACGGGTGTGTAAACCACAATGGTTAACCTATTAATCTTTGTAATTATGTTTTGCTTAGCATTGTCCTTGAAACGCTAATATCAAGATCTAACTATAGACGTCTTCTCAAATAATATTGACTTGTGGATGACTGCTATGTGTATTGACGATGAATTGATGGTTAAAAACAATAGGATCCATGTTAGATCTCAACTTCAATTTATGATGAAATTTTGTTAACCTAAGTCTCAATACCTACATGATGTTTTTATGTGCAGAGATTATGTTAATCTAGGATAGATAACATGCATTGGAGGTTTCTTTGGATTGATTTTAGTTGTTCATAACATGCCAATAATGGAAACGTTTTTGATTTTTGAAATTTGATATTGGGATCTAGGCAATATAGGTTTTGTAATGTTAGAACTTGCTTAGGAATGATTGTCTGAGCATGTTAGGGCCCCGTTTAGTTGAAAACAAAGACTAGGATCTTAATTTACTAAAACGGGAAACTTTATGCATGCAAAGTATTCATCATGTTCATAGGTTACTAAAAGTGGAACGTCTGCATGTTGTAGGGCATATGTAATATTGAATGAGTGGTTGATGTTATAACATGCTAGAAGTAGGATGGATGCTTAAAATCGGAACATGTGGTTTGTGCTATAATTGACATGTTATGTGATTACTGGACATGTTAGTATACTTGACATGAATAAACCTAACTTGCTAAACAGGTCACACCAAATTTGTGAGTAGTTTTCTTGGCAAAGGTTGGATTCCTTACGAGTGTACCCGTTGTCTTAGGGACACACACCTTTAGGATTATGTTCTATCTTTGTTAATGTTATCATTTACCAGGCTTGGGGGTGAGGGGTTGTCATTGTTAAGTCATTTAATAATCATTAAACCAAACTATATTTACTGGTTCACTAAATATTTAATTTGACAATAGTATTTATAGATGAAGGGGTAGGGTACCAGCGCCAACGCCTCGGCGCACCCTATCCCACAAATAGTATCTCTAAGACAAGACTTTGCGGACCAACAAAGAGAGGCGGAGGTAAAGCCTATCAAACACTAACAAATCATCGTCTCTGGCGATGACCACCCGCGAAAGGTTAGTAGCCGCCTGCGCTGAGGTGCAGCTCTTCTGGATCCCCACTTGCTGCACATCTCCCCGGGTGTGAGACATCACCTCAGCCTACCTTCCAAGAGAAGATAAGCCGCCTGACACCCTCAGCCACCAAGAAGAAAATAACGCCCATGCAGACCACAGCATTGCGCCACGTGTACCAATGGCAGGGCGCCGCCCCAGACGACCAATCACAAGGCACCACGTGGACCAATCACGAGGTGTTTTTCTTGGCTGGTTTGCTTTTTTCAACTATGGATCCAAATCTAACTAAGTGGGCTTCTAGAAGATAGGCCCAACTTATGGGCCATGCCCAGTGCTCCGAAAGTGAGCCACAAGCCTCCGGCCCACATGACCTCTATAAAAGAGGGACTTCCACACCTTTTAAGAGGTCAAACAATTCTCCAATCACACATACACACTTGTATTTCCGATTTGTATTCTCTCTTTACACTTGTAATCTTTCGAGTAATAAAGATAGTACTTTAACAGTGGACGTAGGTCAACGAGACCGAACCACTTAAACCTTGTGTGTTTCGTGTATTGATTATTAACTTATTCTGTACCCAATCAGACCACGGATCTATCATCGTTGTGAGCAAAGGATTATATCCTGTAGCAAGCACGAGTAGCCACCCCCTCATTATACCCGAGTCATACTCATTGTTTCTTCATTGGCGCCATCTGTACCGGCTGAAAACCTAGTTTTCTAAACCTCATCTTTTTAGCTCACCTATAGCAGATCCTAACCCTATCGAAACTCCGGGTCCAACCCCATCTATTATGCTCCAGGATACAGTGGCGGGGAACTGGGTACTCTGGACAACCAAACCAGGCAGCCAGCTCCGCGGGTACACTCACAGCCCCGAGCAGTCACTTGTCAGATTCTGAGCAGGAGAACGCCGGACTAGTCGACCCAGACGAGTGGTTGTTCCAAAGACATCTTGAGGCAACAAAAACTTACTAGGCTATGTTGGCTAAGCAACAAGCTGGTAAGTCAGCACTTTTTGCATCCCCTTTGTCCAGACAAAGTCGAAAGGGAAAAGAAAACGAAACCGAAAGACTGAAGTCTCAGGGTGGAGCCCGCGGTAGAAATAAACGCGGTCAGGACCACGAGAAATCGACGTCTGAGTCAGACGGTTACCAACCAACCAATTACTCAGACATCCCCAAGGCCTCCAAGGCCAAAAAAACACCGGACGACGCGGGCCACTTTTGCAACATCACGCAGAAAGGAGGATGATGACCTTAACCGGCCCTACAGGCCTAAGTCATTCTCCATAAATTCTAAATTTTGTCAGCGGATAGCCACCGCTTCCATTGAAAAATAGGCTAAACTCCCTCGCAGCATCGGCAAGTACGATGGCCTGTGTGACCCTACAAATCACCTGCACGATTTCGAATGCGCAGGTACCATTGTCCTCTGGCCCGTCCAGGTCTGGTGCCAGTTATTTGCCCAGACGCTGACGGGCACGACCAGAGTTTGCTTTGACAAACTCCCGGTGGGAGGAATAGTGGATTTTAATGATCTCATCAAAAAATTCAAGGACCACTTCTCCCACCTCATGTAGCACAGGAAGGATGAATCACATATCCTGCTATGCCATCGCACGGACAACGAGTCCATCGATGACTTCATCGTGTGCTACAACAAAGAAGTGCTACAAATAGGATGCGGTGAAAAACTCACATGCGCGGGCTTCATTCATGGGGTCCGCAGTGAGGAACTAATGCAGACCCTGTCTAGCAAAGACAACATCCCAAACGCTTGGGATGAAGTTATCAGGGCTTCCAAGGTATACGCATCATCCGAGCGCTCTCTCAAACAACAACGTGGCTTCCAAAAGACTCACAACTCCAACAAAAACAAAGGCAAACAGTATGTCTGGTCGCGCATCTCTAGAACAGCGGACGAAGGGAAATATTTGTCCGCCAATAACGCCCGCCAAACGATCAACAAGCAATCGCGGGACCAGAGGGGACGCTCCAAGAAAATACTGATTGGACCCCTCTCTCCAAGACACAGTCTCAAGTGCTCAAGACCAAGGAAATCACTTTCAAGGAGCCCAAGGCCCTTGGAAAGCAGAAAAATGTGGATACCACAAAATTTTGTGACTACCACAATGACTATGGCCATATTACAGACAACTGCTATAGTCTGAAGTTGGAAATAGAAGCCGCTGTAAAGGCTGGCCATCTAGGCCACTTGGTGAAAAATGTTCACAGAGGTGGGCGTGGCCACAATCAGGATGACAAACGCAAAGACAGCGGACGAAAGCCAATCCACAATCTCGAAGCAAACTTCATCCAACGCCCACGCCACCACTGCAACATGATCTTCGGGAACGCCAAGTGCCAAAGCAAATGCAAGCGTTCCCGTCAACAAAATGACGATTCATGGATGGAGGCGGACGTCCTCCTTCCCGAGTACCGGGCGGCCCCTCATCCCAGCGCCGCTCATAATCTATGATCAGTGTTTTCAGCAACTGGACGAGGAAGACAATGCCCGCCTCGTTCCAGTCAATGATCCAATCTCGGGCTTTATTCATGAAATCATCATGCCATGAGGTATGATATCTTTCCCAGTCACTTTGACTGATTGTACGCATGAGCACACAGAAATGTGTGACTTCATGGTCTTACCAGCAACGTCCCATCACGACATCTTATTAAGTTGGGAAGGCCTGGCGCGTTTCAACGCGAATGCGTCCACACCTCATCAAATAATTGGCTTCCCCACCCGTACGGGGGTTGCATTCATCCATGTCTCACCCCGCCAAGGTGGAAACACGGGAATGCAACCTCAAAAGGTTTTCAAGCACAAGGTACAAGCAACATACATAAATTTATTAAAAAGTACCATCAACAGATGGTAGTTGTCATAAACTTATTAAAAACATAGTAACATTGTCTGAAAGCAAGTTGATAAACTGAAATTATAACATTACAGAAATGACAAAACCCCATCCATAGTAGTACCACCCGGTGCATGCTTGGACCCCTCTCTCAAACCCATGTTGCGCTCCATTAGTTACCTGAAAACATGCATAAAAGATTTGTCAACAATAATGTTGGTGAGTTCACAGGTTTGTATGTGTCAAGTAAACATTTGTGTAATTCGTGTATGACCAATCATAAGCTAGCTAAGCAAATGATTACTACGCAAACCATGAGTCCCGTAACCAAACCTCTTGACTATTGTGCCTCGTGCATTGTACACTAAAGACAATGTATATATAGTAGAATACTAACACTCTTTGTATGTAACTGGTTAGAGCGACTAACCAAGAGTGGGTGTGTCCACCCAATATATCTATTTAAGTGTTCCATGGCCGTTGATAGCAAATGGTTACAGTATAGCGTAAGGACGAGGACTATTGAGATCTCATGAACCAATTGTCTCATGTTCCACATGGTAGTCAAGATAGAATATACACACCAAATGATATTTTACTAGTTGTAGCATGTTTTCCCCCGAAATGTGAAAACAGTAAAATGGGGTTGTGAAAAGTCACCTGATAGAGTCACGTGTGGTTAGTGAAGCTGAAGTGTGATGCAACTATCGTCCGAATAGTGATTGCCCTATGATTGTTAAGAGCATGGTAAATTGTACGTTCCAATTGTTTATCATACAAATTGTTCACCCGACATTTGTGTACCTAGGATGTTATTGTAAGTGGGCTATGATAAGTCTTATATGTATTAACACATACGGTTTCTGAAATCCAGGATATCTTATAAAAACAATGCCATTTTGTAGCAACAAAGTGGTCCCCACATGCCGTTATGGTATGTAAGTTGATACCAAGACATGATGTGTGATTGGTTTTGAAAGAAAATGTGTTTTGATACTAGGTTATTCTCCTTTTTGGTTTAATATAAAGGTAACACATGTTTCTGCTTGTCCTAACATGTGTTAAGTAATCATAGCCGAAACATTGTATCATACAAGATTTGAATTTGGTGTTCGATTAGATCAATAGAGGTTGATCTCGGCTTGTCAAGATATAATGGTGCAATGTGTGATGATTTAAACATGTAAGTGATCGGTTATAAAGGACCAAAGAGTGGTGTATTTGATGAACATTATGGGCCGATTGTTAGTTACAACAATTGTGATTGATAGTGTACCTAATGGATGAGAGGCGGTGGCCGAATGCTTGAGTCTTTAGCTTCTTAGGTGAACTCCAACTACTTGCTTGTAGTGGCTTGGTAGAAAGATGATTAAGGTGTATTATGGGAGGGTGATCGGCCGAAAGATTGGCCAAGAAAAATAAGTGTTGGTGTGAGGAAATAGGGAGTGATCATGGACCTTTTTAATAGAGGTAATTATGGGTAATCAAGTTATCTTGGTTGTGTAATCTTTGAGAGTACATACTAGTTTAGTGAAAATAAGTTGTCAACACTTGTCTTTAGTCGAAAAGCATGCTCTTGATCCTTCATAGGCTTCGGCCAATTGCTATATTCATGGAAGTGGTATGTTGTTTTGTGTAGAGGTGTAAACTAAGCATGTGGATAATCTAAATAGGGTAAGATAGGATCTAGACTAGGCCGATTTCCATTAGTTGGTTATAAGTGGTATGGTTTACTAGAGTATAAGGTGATTAAAAGCATTGTCTTGTTGCCTATTTTGGTGAAATGCACATGTTCTTTGCTTGTAAAAGGGGGCAGCCGATTTGTTTAAGAATGTGGGTGTTTATAGGCATGTGTTAACCAAGTTTATGGTTTAACTTTCTTGGGAACTAGTGGCCGATACATATCACACATGTGCTTTCTTGTTTAGGCAAACACAATGGTATGGAAATTAGATATAAGCATGTTCATGGTCTATTTGTGTGCAAAAGGGAGGTGTTAACCTTGAGTTTAAAATCGGCTAAAGGAAAAGAAGGAGAAAAGTCTGTCATAGAGTTGTCATTTCTACTTTGATGCAAAAGGTGAACACACATGGTGTCTTGGTTGTTGTGTGGCGGCCGAGATTTGGAGGTAAAGGTAGGAATGTTTGTTGTTTTCCCAAAGCTAGTGATCAAGTCTCTTTAGTTAAAGTCTATGTATAGTTAATTGGGTATAAGGAACGACAAGGGTGTGGACTAGTCATCCAAGTATATAGAGGCGTGTGGATGTGTGCGTATATATATATATATATATATATAGTGTCATATGTGTGTGACCGATTGCATATACACTAGTGTATGTTGGTATAGTGCTGTAAATGATCGGGTATCGTGTGAACTTGTTATGGATATATGGTGTGCGTTAAGACTCAATGACGATATCAACATGTATTGGTACTTATTAGTTGTGATCATATGATATCTCTATTGATAGTTTGTAACATCTATGATTCGTATACATGTGTTAGTTGAGGAATAACCTCGTTGAATGCTGGTTGGGTGATTGTCCGAGTGTTGTATGCATAAACAGTTGATTTTTATTGAGTTTTCTGAATAACTCATGCTTCACTAAACTAGGGGGGATTGTGTGTGCAAAAAGTTCAAATATATATGTATAATGATAATAATGAATGAAATGCGTACGGATGTTGACTTGGATTGTTAACTGTTGTCACAATCTGGGGCAACAAAGACTGCCACGCAGTCGACACGGCAATGCCCCACAAAATCCCAAAAACACAAGTCTGCTTGGAGCCGGAAAACTGGGTTCTCAACCCTAAATTCCCGGACCAAACGGTAGTCATTGGCCATGAAATCTCCAACACCATCAGGGCGCACCTAAAACAACTTCTCGTCAAAAACATTGACGTATTCGCCTGGTAACTATCTGACATGATAGGAGTTCCGGGAGAAGTCACGGAACATAAGCTTAATGCTTACAGATCAGTGGAGCCAGTCGTACAAAAGAAGCGCAAGATGGGGCCAGAGAAAACAAAGGCCATGAATGAACAAGTTAACGAGCTTCTAAACGCGAGCATCATCCGCCCAATGCGCTACCAAACATGGGTCGCCAACCCAGTCATGGTAGACAAAGTAACCGGCGGGTGGCACATGTGTGTCGACTACAAATACTTGAACAAAGCATATCCAAAGGACTGCTACCCTTTTCCCGAAATTGACCTCAAGGTGGATTCCCTAGCGCCTTACCGCTTCAAGTGTTTCTTGGACGCATACAAGGGCTACCACAAAATCCAAATGGCAAAGGAAGACGAAGACAAAGTAGCCTTCCACACAGACATGGACATATTCTTTTACACAAAAATGCCCTTTGGTCGGAAAAATGCGAGAGCTACCTATCAGCGCCTAATAGACAGCGCATTCATCAATGAGAAAGGCGTACGCCTGGAAGTTTACGTCGACGATCTCGTCATCAAAAGCAAAGAGGAAGAACACATGCTGGGAGACATTTAAAAGACATTTGATCAGCTGCGTAAGGTGCGCATGAAGCTCAATCCCAGCAAGTGCTCCTTCGGAATGGAAGAGGGCAAATTCCTAGGTGTCATTGTGACACGCGACGGATTCCGCACCAACCAAGACAAAATATTGGCGATTGAAAGGATGCCTTCTCTCGCATCAATCAAGGAAGTGCAAACACTCATGGGTCTCCTCGTAGCCCTCAACCGCTTCCTTTCAATTATGCATCTAGATCTTTTCCATTTGTAGGCACTTTAAAGAATTGTCTGAAAAAAGCAATTTTTGTTGGACCCCTAAGGTGGAAAAAGCTTTTCAAGAAATGAAATAGTGTCTTATAAATTTACCTACTCTTACTGCGCCCTTACCCAAGGAACCACTAACGCTATACCTCTCCGTCAAGGAAAGGGCAATTGGCACGGTACTCCTTGTAGACCGCAACAGAGTCCAGACACCCATTTACTATATCAGTCGCACCCTGCTAGATGCGGAAACAAGGTACTCTACAATGGAAAAACTAGTTCTGGCACTAGTACATGCCTCGCGCAGACTGCGCAGGTACTTACATGGACACCCGATCAACGTCCTAACTGATTACAGAATCAACGACGTACTCCGGAAACCAGAAATGTCGGGCCGCCTAGAAAAATGGGCTATTAAACTTGGTGAACACACCATCAATTACAAACCAAGACCCGCCATAAAAGGACAGGTACTCGCTGACTTTGCAACAGGAATACCGGTGGACAAAGTCCAAGAATGCTTGGCGGAGCAAGAACCCACGCAACCCACAAACAAAATTGAAAAATGGACCTTATACACCGATGGGGCCTCAAACAACGATGGGGCTGGAGCGGGATTAGGTCTCATAAGTCCAAATAACAAGGAATACACATATGCCATCCGCCTAGAGTTTCCCGCAACCAACAACGAGTTGGAATATGTGGCGCTATTGGCAGGCCTCCGCATAGCAGACCAAATGGGAGCCTCCCATCTCGAAGCACATGTGGATTCAATGCTCGTTGCGGGACACATCAATGGAACATACGATGCACGTGATGCCACCATGGCACTATACCTTCAACAGGCCAAATTGCTCATGCACAAGTTTGTATCTTGTACTATCATTCATATCAACAGAAGTGAGATCAAACCCGTTGATACGCTAAGCAAAATGGCCTCAACGGTTTTTGAAAACATGGGCAAAAACATCCGTGAAGAATTGCAAGAAAACCATCCGTTTAGCTGCGACAAGTAAATGTCATCCAAACAGGCAACAAGTCGTGGATGACACCAATCAAAGCTTACCTGGCTTCCGGAACCTTGCTTGAGAACAAATCAGAAGCCCGGAAAAAACAATACAAGGCTTTACATGATCAGCTTATTGACGGCGTTCTCTACCGCCGATCTAACCTAGGGCTCCTACTCCGGTGCGTTGACTCCGCGGATGCCTCATTCCTAATTTGAGATATCCATGAGGGCATTTGTGACCTGCATGCGGGGCCCAGAATGATGGTCGCCAAAATGATTAACGCAAGGTATTACTGGCCGGGAATGCACCCCGATGAGGTGGTAGAGCTGCGAAAATGCGAGTCCTGTCAGCGCCATGCGCCAAATACCATGCTCCCAAAAAATCACCTGGTACCTGTAACAGCGGCATGGACATTTCAAAAATGGGCAATAGATCTAGTTGGGCCATTCCCTAAAGCACCAAGAAATGTCAAATTCCTAATTGTGGCCATCGATTACTTCACCAAGTAGAATGAGGCGAAACCCTTAGCAAAAATAGACGGGACGCACGTCAAGAAATTCATCTAGGAGTTTATCATCTGTGAGTGACAACGTCACCCAATTCATAGACCAACATTTACAAGAATGGCTGGCGCAAATGGGAGTTCAACAGATTTTCACGTCTGTCTCCCACCCACAAGGAAAGGGACAAGTCGAAAGAGAAAACAGAAGCACAATCGAAGGCATAAAGGCACGCGTTGAAACAAAAGAACTGGCTGGGTGGATGAGGTTGCGCATATTCAATGGGCTCATCGCACCCTCACAAAAACGAGCAATGGCCAAACTCCGCTTAGCCTCACCTACGGTTCCGAAGTCGTCATACACGCCAAGATAGGTTGCCCGTCTGCACGGGTACACATGGTAGACAAAGAACATAATGACAAAGAGCTCCTCTTAAACTTAGACTTACTAGAAGAGCGGTGGGAACTCGCCGCAATCAAAGTAGCTAGGTACAAGAATCAGTTGGAGCTCTATTATAACCAAAAGGTCAAGTTATGCCAATTCGACATTGGGGATTCATCTTCCGCAATAATGAGGCCTCTAACACCGAGAAACATTGAAAATTGGCTCCAACTTGGGAAGGACCGTATAAAATCCAAGAAATCTTGGGAAAGGGTGCCTACGCTCTAGAAAAGATAGACGGAACACCGATCCCGTGCTCGTGGAACGCAGCGCAGCTTTGCAACTATTTTATGTAACTTTCCCTGTAATTATCGAAGGCTATGCACACGTTTCTATTTACCTCTAAATGATTTATTTTCTATCTATTTACTTTGTTTACTTCTTAGTTTTAGTCTTCAATGCGCAGGCACTCTAAAGCCACCGCCGGACTATGTATTCGATTACAAAAAACTAAGCATCTCAAAGAAAAGTACGCACAAAATAAAGGAGAAAGATTTCATTAAGACTGATCAAAAAAGGCGCAAAAGGCTTTGATTTTACTAAAACATAAACAGAAGTACAACTACAAGTTACTCCTCAGCGGACCCATCAAAGTCTACTAGTTGTTCTTCAACATCATCATGAGCGGTCCCCCTTAGCAGCAGCACGCTCTCTCTCCAACCGCTCGGCCTTTGCTTGCTCCGCCTTTTGCTTTGCCTCCGCCCCTAAGCGATCTGATTCTTCAATAAAATAGCGAAGGGAGGCGGCCATAATGCTCCGCGTCTTCAATACGACCGCGGTTCAGGAAATGATGAAAGCCCACGTCATACACTTTGCCAAACCATACGCATAGGCGGAGGCAGCAATAGCGGCAACCTGGTCTCCAAGTTTGGGTTCGTTCCGAAACCTCTTGAAGAGCTGCAAAAACATATCAAAGTGTTAGAAATTTTTCACTAGGAAAATAATACTTGAGAAGGTCTTAATTCTTACCCCGTCAACCTCGGTGGTCAACAACCAGCAGATGGCATCCTGCGCCCTCTCTTGAGCCGCCGCGGATTGGTCAGGAAGGACCTTGGCATTGTTTACCTCCTGGAGTGCAGAGTCGTGGGAATCCTCCATTGAAGCCCGCTCTTCTTGAAGCTCCTCCTTGGCCTTCGCAACAGCGGCTGTCTCCTTCTCTAACTCCGAGACACGAGCGGTCGCGCCCACCGGCTCCTTGTCCTTGAGCTGAAGCTGTGACCGCACATCCGTATACCGGGAGGTCTGCTTCGACAAAACCTTCTTCTGCTCCTCAGCAGCCGCACGAAGCTTGGAATTCTTATTTTTCAACTCTTGGATCCTATCATTTAACTTCATAGTCACCTCATTCATGCGGCTGGATGATTCGGTCCACCGCCTTCACGCTGCAACCTTATTATGCTTCAGATTTTTCACTTTGTCTTCAGCTTCATAGGCGCGGCGGCGGTACCATTCTACCTTAGACCTCAACTTGCCCTTTCTCTCATCCTGAGTGGCCTTTGCAGCAATAAAATCCTCCGCTGGATGGCAACATCACGCCTCCTCAAGGAGTCAATCGCGGCCAGCTGCAAAGCATGATTAACACACAAGTCGGAGATTAGAGAGGACTGACTCAACCCATCCTGGTGATCTCTTTCAGAGGTAGGGACCACCTCCGCCACAAATTTCTCCGCCAACAAGGGGTTAGAAAAACGACTATTCTCCCTAAGGCTCCAGTGAGGGCTCCAAATTACGTTGCCCTTTGCCCAGGGAGAGGCAATACCCATAGCAACATTTTCCAACCCCTTAGGGGGGGGGGGGGGGGCTCTTCAACAATGTAGACCTAGAGGTCCCCCTACCTTTTCCACCAGACGGCAAGTTCCCCGCCTGGTCAACAACAACCTTGCCAGCCCCAGCGCCTCCCGCTGGGGTGGTCTTCACAGCTTCAACCTTTTTGGCAGCATCATCGACCAGTTTCTTGGCCTCTGCCGCATCCCTCTCGGCCTCAGCCTTTTTCAAGGCTTCATCGGCCAACATGCGCTTCTCAGCCTCGAACCGGAGATGTTCCGCATCAACCCTCTTAGCCTCAGCCTTTTTCAAGGCTTCATCGGCCAATTCCTTCTTCTCCGGTTCCTCTTTTTCCCTCCATATGCGCTCCTCCTCCCTACACAACACCTCAGCATCAACCCCCAGTAGGAGTTGGTGGCGTAAAGACAGGAACAATCTTGGGCGCCACAAGTGCGAGAAAAACAGGCACGATTAAAAGAAGAAAGCAAAAACAGATAAAATTGAGAGAAACAAAAAACTCACGCGGAGTCTTTTTCACAGCCTTCAACAAAACAGGCACACGCTGCGGGGGGCGGTAATATTAACGGAGAACTGGGGGACAACATCATTGGGATCAACAGTTTTGGTGGAACTACACCCCCAGTCTCCTTGCCACTGGCTTAACTAGATTTGGACCCCCACTTGCGCGTCACCAACTTTCCCTCAGGGGCCTCGCCCTCTAAGGGAGGCCCATCCTTCCGCTTGTGTGTTCCCTTCACCACCTCACCTCCTGCACTCGATGATTTAGAGTCAGAAAATACGTTCTTCTTGGACTTATAAGTATGGGTTCACGAAATAGTCTTCTAGCGCCCACGACTACTGCGCAGTTGCGATTCACGCGACAACCGCTTAGAAGAGCCAGTGGACTCTGAATCAGACAAGTGGATGAACGGGATTCCACCCGATGCCACAAAAGTAAGGGGCTCAGGGTGAGGATACTCACTTGTAGCATAGTAGGGCGTGGGCTCCATATCCAGCATCGGATAGTAGAATCTATCCACATTCTCTTCAATAACGGAGTTTGCGCCCTCAGGCACAACTATCCACTTGAACTTAGCCTTCTCACGGGCTAAAAACGCGTCCAGCTTGGATACACCTGGCACAACAAAAAGCAGCGCAAACTCCACATTTAAAATCCAAAGATTTTTATATATGAATAAAGCGCTTAAAACAGAAGATACCTTTGTCTGTGATATACGGCTCTTAGTCGGCTTCAAACTCACACGACTTATTCCCAAGTAGTTAAACAGGGACACATTGCACTTCGCCAGCTCAAGAGGAGACGCATGGGTGGTCAGCGTGATAAACCACCCCTCCTCCTTGTAACCCGCCATAATGTCGCGGTCCTTCACCCGCTCCCTATCCGTCAAAACCTTCCAAGGCATCGCCACTGGAATAACTCCCCTCTTATCGAAGAAGTACTTCTCCTTCCAATCGTGAAGGGATTTGGAGACAGCAGAAGTCATTGGCGCCACTTTCAGCCGCGGCTTAAAAGTGAACCAGGACTCATCCCTGACCATAAAATAGAACACATTGAACCGATCAACAGTCAGTACAATGTCAAGCGAGCGGCAACACACTTCAAAGTGGACCAGCCTCAGCATGCCAAAGGCGCTGACCTGGGTAATGGCCACCCCATACACCACCAGGGCATCCACTTGAAACCGGGTGGCCAGAAGACGAAAGCCACGTTTCGAGAAATGGGCTGCATACAAATCTATTTTGACATCGGTGGGAATCAAAATAGTATGACTCCGACCAGGAAACTATGGCTCCCACTCTGGGAGAATCTCCAACGTCCGGCAAAACTGCTCAAAATTAGTCGGCTTCTACTTCACCAGCGTGTTTGTCATCAGCTTACGGTCCTTTATCTTTCCCTGGACAATCACCTGCTCCGGCTCCTGCGTCTTCTCAGACGAATCTGAGTTATTAACGGATACCTCAGACATAGTTCAAAAGAAAAAGGGTGTGTAAAAGAAGAAATCTGAAAGTTTAGAGACATATTATATAGTGAAACCAATTGGTTTTTTGGTTGTCCTTACTCTTTCTTTTACTTTATTATTAATACTTATCTTTTAATTAAAAATATTATTTCTTCTACTTAGTTAAGGATACTTATCTTTTAGTTAAGGATATTATTTCTTTCTATCTTACGTAATTATGGATAAATATTTTTTAATTAAATGTAGTTATTATAATATTAACTGAATAAATTTAATATAAATTAATTATTGATATTTTAAATAAACTAGCCTTTTTACATTAATAACTTTACCAAGTTCAAATTTATATTAGCTAAAATAATAAAAATGAAAAATAATGAAGATAATTGCTTTTATAAGTGATATCTATATTTTTTTATATAAATAATTTGGTTGAATGGTAAATAATAGTAAAAATACATATGTTAACTAATAAAAAATAGCTGGTATTAAAATGTCAAAGTTAATTCTCATTTGAAAAAAAAAAATATTTTAAAAATTAACATAACAAAATTTGTAACTGTGACGTTAACCGTTATCTTTTAATTTTCTTTGAATTACAGTAGCTTCCTTTTGTTTAATCTGATCTTCTTCTCCCTGTGTTCGAGTAGCTATCTTTCAAAAACCTACAAAAACCCTTTAGGTTGACCATGATTTTGACTTTCAATTCGTGCTAACCCCCGGGATTTTCGTTCATTCCTTTAGAATCAGAATCAAAAGGTGAGCATTTCCCCCTAAAAATCATTTGATTTCATTCATTATATTGTGAGATTTTGTCAATTTTGTGTTCACTTTAAAACCCGATTCAAAAACTTTAAATAACCCATCAAGATGTTTGTCAAATCAAAAATGGTCTTAAGGGATGCTTAATCAGCCCACATAGTATCTTTGGCGAAAATTTCAGGTCAAGAATCAATCAAATCAAAATTCTTGATTTTTGAATCTTTATACGGGTTATATGTTCTTCAAGCTTAATACGGGTAGGTCATTGACACGTATGAAGCTCATACGCGTGGTTCCACATTTATACGTGTGAGATTTTGTTTTGGTGTATTTGTCCCATTTTCATAATAATAATAATAATAATAATAATAATAATAATAATAATAATAATAATAATAATAATAATAATAATAATAATAATGGTGTAGGTGTTTTGTTGTGGTGCCAGAGAGGGCGGGCAATTGCAAGTTACTTCACTCTCCTTTGGTTTTTCGGTGGGTTTGTTTGCGGTCTCCTACTCATCTTGAGACAGGGGTTCCTTGTTTCGGGTTCTTTTTTGGGATATTTTTCGGTTTTATATGGGTCCGGCAAAGGGGAAGCGCATTGCCTTGAAAGGGGTGTGGTTGTGCCCCTTTAAGGAGTTCCATAGATGTAATAATGGTAAGCCTGGTTCTGACGGTTAGAA
Organism: Ambrosia trifida; assembly: GCA_028751855.1. Taxonomy (NCBI): domain Eukaryota; kingdom Viridiplantae; phylum Streptophyta; class Magnoliopsida; order Asterales; family Asteraceae; genus Ambrosia; species Ambrosia trifida. Next base: position 101,060,813 of record CM054125.1, on the reverse strand, counting down.
CAGGCTGATCTCACAACTTCAGCAGTTCCATTTCAAGGTTGACGAGCGCAGGGTTTTCTATAAGGAAGTGCTTTGGAGAGACTTTTATCTGTTTTCCAGTGTTGGGGAAACCTTGCGGTCTTTTGGGTATTGGTTATGCGGGAGATGTATGAGAACACATGCCTTTAGTAGAGGGTGCCATCATCCCGATGGTGTTTTCACATTCTCTGGGAGTTCTGGTCAACTGGGGATTTCAATATGGGGATTCCGATGCCTAGGGACCCTGGAATGGAGCCTGAACAAGGAGAAACGGATGGAGTGGTGGGTGACGCCGCCCTCCTGGATTGGGTTTTCTCTCTCCCGGTTAGGACTGTTAAAAGCATCCCCCTAGTTGTCATATGTCTTTTGCGCATGCTTTAACAGGTGTCATTCGTAAGGTTGTGGCCTCTTCGGGTTCTGTTGAAAACTGGGTCAAGCTTTTGCTTTTCCCTCGTTGTACTCTAATGGTTGTTACTCCGTCTTCTAGGCAGGAGAGAAGGTCTGGGAACCGTAAGTCCTTGCAATGTGACAGTATTCGACAGACTTTATCTATGTGAAAAGATGGTTCTGGTTTTGCAGATTTGGTTGCGTTGCTTTTCTCCAATGAAGGGGACGGGTCCTCCCTGCGAGGGAAATGTCAGCGAAGGGATCCGATGAGATCAACCCCAACGTTTGGTAGTGCCTTAGGATGGTTAGTGATGGTCACTTCACTGCAGCGGTTAAAGTGTTGTGTTCCAATGGGATTACCCCCTAGGGGAATCTACAATGCATGCTCTTATTGACAAGCACCCCATTGTGCCGCCTCCCAATCTCCCATCCCTACCCCTGACCCAACCAACCTTAACTGTGGAAGATGAGTGTGTTTGCCGGTGTGTGAAATCGTTCCCGAAAGGGACATCTTGTGGGTGTGATGGCCTACGGGCTCAACACTTGATGGACGCTCTTGGTGGAGAAGGGACAGCTACAGCATCTGGGTTGCTAGCTGCCATCTCTAAATTAGTTATTCTATGGCTGGGGGTTGTGCCCCCAAAGGTGCTCGCAGAATATATTACTTCGGCTCCCCTCACCACGTTGCTTAAGCCTGACAATGGAATCCGCCATATTGCCGTAGGGGCCATATGGAGGAGACTGGTCTCTAAGGTAGCCATGAAGAAAGTGGGGAAAGAAGTTGTTAAATATTTAGGGGACTTTCAGTTTGGGGTTGGAATTCCAAATGGGGCGCAGGCTATGCTTCATAGTGCTAACAGGTTTCTCGATTCATTCCATGATGATGGCTCGCTTGCTATGCTTACGGTTGATTTTTCTAACGCTTTCAACGCTATTGATCGCGCTGCTATGTTACGGGAAGTTCACTATCTCCGCCCTTCCATTTTCCCATGGGTTCAATTCCTATATGCTCAGCCAGCTTGGTTGTATGTGGGGAATGAGCGTATTGGGGGCTACGTTGGGGTTCAGCAAGGGGACCTTTTTGGCCCCTTGCTCTTTGCTTTAGCTTTACACCCCATCGTGCTAAAAGGTACAGGATAACTGCGACCTTCCCTTCCATGCTTGGTAGTTAGATGACGGGATGAATATTGGGGATTATGTTAAGGTGGCTAAAGAAATTGACATTATTAGCTTGGAGGGGCCACCTCTAGGGCTCTAGCTCAATATTAGAAAAACAGAAGTTTTCTGGCTGTCGTGTGATGGGGGGAAGATTCGGCCAGGTCTGTTTCCTAGTGACATTGGCAGACCGGAGCGGGGGGTCAAACTGCTCGGTGGGGCTGTCAACCGCGACGCTGGTTTCATAACTGATCTATCTGCTAAAAGGGTTGCGCGGGCTGTTGACCTCATGGGGCTCCTCCCTAGATTGCGGGATCCCCAAAGCGCGCTTCTATTTCTTAGATCATGTATGGTTGTGGCCAAGTTGCTCTTCGGTTTGCGTACTTGCCAGCCTTCCTTTGTGGAAAATGATGTTTCCTGTTTCGACAAAGGCCTTCGGGAGGTCATAGAAGACATTGTTGTCTGTGGGTGGGATTTTTTTGGGGACCTCCAGTGGCGGGTTGCGACTTTGCCCTTCGACTTGGTGGGCTAGGCCTCTCCTCGGCTCGGGACGTGGCTGCCTATGCTTTTGTGGCTTCCAGATCGAAGTCCTGGGGGCTGCAAGACCACATATTACGTAACAGTGGGGCTGACGTTGACATGGATTATTCTGGTGCTATTGACCTTTTACAACGATCCCTTCCTAACTTTGATATTGGCGGTTTTTTTTAATAAGGACACCGCCCCCAAAAAGCCATAGAAAACTCTGGTGAATGCTCTTTATGACCGAATCGCACAAAGTTTGAAGGAGGATTTCCGTCTGTCCGTCCGTCAGAAGGCCGTCTTGGAATGCCTACAAAAGCCTCACGCCCAGGACTTCCTTACTGTGTTACCTATCAAAGGCTTGGGGCAACGGATGTCGGCAGTAGAGTACAGGGCAATCCTAAAATACCGGCTCATGATACCCATTTTCCTCCATGATGAAAAATGTTCGGTCTGCCGCAAAGCATGCCTTGATAAGTATGGGGAACCTGCGTTACATTGTAAGGAATTGCCAGGGTTTAAATATTGGCACGATTTAGTCCGGATTCTTTGGCAGACATCTTTAGAAGAGCGGGGATCTCTGCAAGAAAAGAGGCGTCAGTTAATTTTCTCATAGATCCCGCAGAGGGAAGGTCCACCTTGCGCCCAGCGGACGTCTTAGTTTTTGGTTGGGAAAGTGGGAAACATGCGTGTGTTGATCTTACCGGGGTGTCCTCCCTTGCTGGGCTCCGGGATAGTGGGTTTGTGGCGGGGCAAGCGGTCATGAGAGCTGAATCCAAGAAAGTGGAAAAGCATGCTAAATCATGTAAGTATAATCAGCATGTTTTCCTTCCCTTGGCCTTCGACACGTTCGGTTCCTTGGCACCGGAGGCGGTGCGGTTTTTGGCTCGAGTTCAGCGAGTAGTGCACAACAACTTTTCCACCCCCCAAGGGCGGGGTTTTGTTTTTAGCATATTGGGATTTTCTATTCAAAAAGGGGTGGTGTCGCAGCTTGTTGCCCGCCTACCTAACATCCTTATGTAATTTACTTAGTTAATGAAAATTATCAGTTTTAGGAAAAAAAATACATATACAGTATACATTAACAAATTAAATTATAATTTGTTCTATTAGTATGATACACTGAATTGTTCAACCGTAAAATATATATGTTTTTTAAACATAACTCTTTTTTTAATTATACGTTTAATTTATGAAATACGAGTATTGTAACCTAGTATAATAATTTATATATACATCATTTAGCAACTTTCGGTTATCTCACAAAAACTATTGTGCAATCTATACGGTCAAAATCGTTACACGTTTCTAATCCTGGGTGTGTGTCCTCATCTCCTCATATCCTCCTTTACATCCCTCTCTTTTTTACAATTCACCCACTACCCACCACGTTCTATCTTATAGCGACGTCGGCGCCGACACCAGCAAAATGAAAGTCATTCCGATCGTTGCTTCATTGGATTGCGCGACTCATTAAAAACCGGATTGTCCGGTCAGTTTAAACGGACAGCAGAGGTTCCGACGTTCCGGTCACACCATTTTGATCTTTTGCGCACCAACCGGACAGACGGACCGGTGTCCGACGATTCAACCGGAGAACCGGCATAAAAAAAGGTCATGCCGGTCTTCTTTGCAAGGTTCCGACGAGCTGACGGAACTGGATAGGGGTCGATGATCCTCCAGGATAGAGGCGTAGAGAGTGCAGCTCGTGATTGTGGTTGTGGTCGACAGTATTTGGTGATGGCGGTGGTGGTTGTGGTTGTAATGGTGGTGATTGTGGTTGTGGTGGTAATGGTGGTAGGTGGTACAATGATGGAAGGGTAAAAACCAAAACGTTGTTGGTTACTGTTGTTAATACATGATGTCCCTAGGCTAGTATATATGTTGTTTGGACGTGTTTCGGGGTGTTTGGAGTCGTTTATAAGCGTTTTGGGTGAGATTGGACACATCAGGCGATTAGCACTTATGTTCAGGCAATTACGTCGTAATTGCTAGTACTGTTCACATGAATAGGGCTAATTGCTAGTACTGTTCACATGAATAGGAGCTAATTGCTAGATGTTATAGGCGATTAGGGCCTAACCGCCTATAATAGCATGTGGTATAGCCTCGTAATCGCGTGCACTGGGCTGTACGTGAACAGGAGGTATAAATAGGCCCAATCATTACCCTAATCATTAGTTCTTGCCACACACACTCTCCAAACACCCTCCCCTGGTCTGAAAGGTCTGGTTTGATCATTGTAAACACTCGTGCTCTGTTTAATGATAAAATCTTTAATCTTTTGACCGATTTGTTTGTGTTAATTACTCATATATCATTGTTTCTTAGTTGATTCTGTTATTAAAACATATTCAGAGGATTCCGCACTCTGAATATAACCCTCGTGATTGTCGAGTGACCTGTTCATCGATCCTACAACTGTAATGGCAAAATGGAGCTGAAATTCTGTGGTCTTCACTAAAAAACTTTTTCCACGTTATGTTCCTTTTAACTTTTGTACTTATCTTAGTTTTCTTTTTGGTGTATGAAAATTTTTCCTCTTTTTTTCTTTTTGTTTTAGAAAAGCTTTCTCACCATATTTTTGCTGAATTTTATAGCGTTTAACAATGTAACATACATCATCGTAGTGCGTTTAACGTAGTCGCAAACGCTAGGCTGTCGCCGCAACGCACGACACGGGTAAATACTAGTTAATATAAAAAGTTAAATAATGTATCTGAACAAATAGCAATAAAGTTATTATATTCATGGGTCCTACCAGATCTTCCATATTCGGTGATGCTTCTAAGACATTATTGGGATTAGTACATTGAATTAATTTTTGGAATTTATTTATTTATTTTATTTATTTATTTATTTCTTGAACCGCAAACTTTTTTTAGCACCCTTTTATTCCACTTTTACCTTGCATTTGCAAGGATTTGAGCCCACAATCTTACACTTGTAAGAAGGGACACCATACCACTAGACCAATAAGTCATGGGTAATTTATTTATTTATTTACTAGCTGATTACCCCGGGAGGGTCCCGGGGTTGAAAAATCTAATTTTACGTGATAACCCTATTGTAAATGGCTCAAGTTAACTAACCACAAAATCTCTCAATCATTGCATGTTCACAGTATTCTAATCAGTAATAACTCATATTCCCTAATCTAAAACCTAATCAGTAATCATCTAAATAATCACTTATGTAAGCTGCAACTATTAAAAAACTCATCACATCTATCTCTCTAATTTCTCACATTCTAATGGCTCTTATAATTCCTAACCTAATCAACTAAACAAACACTTAAGTTGGAAGTTGTAATCATTGCATCTCATTATGTCATGTGGCATAATCAAGAGATGGTTGAGACCACCATTGAACGCCACGTCAGCAACTATCAATTCTTTTCGGGAGCGTCCCGGGGTTGAAAAATATAACCATTCTAATAATACTAATACTAATAGTAATAATTATTACTCTTGTAATTAAATAAATAAAAAATAACCTTGCTATAAGGTGACACCATGTGTTGCAGTGTTGCGCGATTATTTCTCCTAACTTCTCTTGATGAAGTATACCTAGTAAAATTCCAATGATAACATGGCGATTGGGCTGATTTTCAACATCGTAGATAAGAACCTGGTTTAAAAAAAAACATGATTAATGAATAACATGAACACTTTGTGTGTTTTTTTCCTGTATGAACGAAACCCCACAAAAAATAGTCGATTTTTCTCCGTTTATTATATAGAACTATGGTACCCGTTGGAAAGATAATAAAGCGCTCGTTAATTTGGTATAATTTTTTTCTTTAAAAAATCTCTTATATAAAAGATATAAACGTTTAAAAATTATGGGAGGGAACATGAGAGAGAAAATTTTAAATTTATTTTTAAATTCTTTTTTCCTAAAATAACTCAATTTAATTTAAGGTTTTACGTTTATCTTTTTTTTTTTAATTAAAAAAGGAAATAGTTCAAAAACACTAAAATCTTTCAATTATGATGCCACGTGGCACTCTCAAGGGAAGGTTGAGGCCTCCATTGTACGCCACGTCAACATATACGTTTTCTTTTATATATATAGATAGATTTTTAAATTTCATATAATTTATTTATTTATTATGATCCGAGTCGAACCGAGCGGACCTTTGCTCATGCTTGGCCCATTTACAAACCGAATCGAGCCGATCGACTCGTTTAGATTCAAGCCGGAAACCGATAAAGCATTTTTCGAGACATAAATTTTCTAGCGAGCGGCGAGTGTTTACGGACAACCAGAAACTTGTGATGTTTCCTTTAATATTCTCAATTGATAGTGATGAATGAGGTTTGACTGTTCAAGAATAAGGCTCTAGTTAAAGCTAGTGAGGTTATGAGCATACTACAGAGAATGATTTGCGTGTTGTGGCGTAGGTTGATAGCGGGAGACGATTGACAACTAATGGGAATAGGAAATCAAGCATGTTAGTGTTAAGTTATCATTAGGTTGACTTGGCCAATAACTATAAATATAATTGTATGTATGCATATATTAACTCAAACATAATAGAGTGACATGTATAAAACTATAAATATAATTTTAATTAATGTTCATATATATAATTATTTATATAATAAATTAATACAAATTATATCGAGCCGAGCGGACCTTTACTCGTGCTTGGCTCGTTTACAAGCGAGTGAAAAATCAAGCGAGCAATTTCCAAGCAAATTCTGAGCGATCGGCGAGCGCCGAGCGTTCTAACCAGCCCTACTTCTAGGCACTATGTAGGGCTGTAAACGAACCAAACGAACACGAACAAGGCTTTGTTCGGGTTTTTTTGTTAAGGTTTCTTGGACAAACGAACCGTTCACGAACACTCTAACGAACATAATTCTATGTTTGTGTTTGTTTGATAAGAAATTAAGTTGTTTGCGAACTGTTCGTGAACACGGGTCTTAAACACAAACAAACAAAAACAAATATTTAATATGCAACTAACTAAAAAACATTGTTAATATTAACCATTAGACAAAGTACATCTACTCAACGATGTCGATAAGTCAAATTGTACTAACTTAGACATAATTATCTAAAATTAATTAGGCATAGGCATGAATACATGATATTCCTAATTCAAAATATCATAATTATCCTAAGTTTTAACTAGTGATCGAACATAAACAAACATACATGAGCGGATATAAATGAACGAACATAAACAAACACATTGCCGAACGTTCACGAACGCAATCGAACGAACGAGATATTTGTTTGTGTATGTTTTTTAGTTAATCAAACAGAATTTTTTGTACGTGTTCGTTCATTTATTAAACAAACGAACACAAACGAACTTTTCGTCAAACAGTTTATGAATTGTTCACCGAACATTTGGTTTGTTTACAGCCCTAGCACTATGCCCTCTTTCTAAGAGGTACTAAGGAGCAGAGTCACACTAAACCAATCAGTTTTAAATTTTAATTAGAAATATAAAAAAAATAAAAATAGGCCATGAACTCCTAAGTAAAAAATGAAGTCAACCCATTAAAAAATCTGTTGAATGGCTCCATGGTTTGAAGTAGGGCTATAAACGAACCAAACGAACACGAACAAGGCTTTGTTCGTGTTTGTTTGTTAAGGTTTCTTGGACAAACGAACCGTTCACGAACACACTAACGAACATAATTCTATGTTTGTGTTTGTTTATTAAGAAATTAAGTTGTTTGCGAACTGTTCGTGAGCACAGGTCTTAAACACAAACAAACAAAAACAAACATTTAATATGCAACTAACTAAAAAAAACATTGTTAATATTAACCGTTAGACATAGTACATCTACTAAACGATGTTGATAAGTCAAATTGTACTAACTTGGACATAATTATCTAAAATTAATTAGGCATAGGCATGAATACATGATATTCCTAATTCAAAAGATCATAATTATCCTAAGTTTTAACTAGTGATCGAACATAAACAAACATACATGAACGGATATAAATGAACGAACGTAAACGAATAAATTGCCGAACGTTCACGAACGCAATTGAACGAACGAGACATTTGTTCGTGTTTGTTTTTTAGTTAATCAAACGTAATATTTTGTTCGTATTCGTTCATTTATTAAACAAACGGACACAAACGAACTTTCCGCCTAACGGTTTATGAACTGCTCACCGAACGTCTAGTTTGAACCCTGTTGGTTTCGTTTTGTTTTTTGTGTTTGATTTTTTTATTTTTTTCTAAATCTGAAAGCAAGTCAAACATATATGGTTTTAATGTTTTAACTTACCTGCGCCCCCATCTCCATCCCCACTGTCATCGCCCAGGTCTCCGCAATACAGCCACCCACCCCTACCGTGCGCCCCAATCTCCATCCCCACTGTCATCGCCCGATCTCCCGCTGACAGTAATATGTGTTGTTCTAAGTTTTATTTTTCTAGATTTAAATTTGTGGGCTTATATAACAATAGGATCCACCAATTGTTCTAAAAACAAAATTTAGCTTATATTAATATTCCCGCAAAGTTCTGTAACAAATAATAATAATAATAAAAACAGCTCGTGTATGTTACAATATTAATAAACATGGAGATCAAATATAGTAAAAATTGTGTGGAAAATCGCTATTTATTTATTCTCTAGTGTATGAATACGTTCAAGGTTGAAACGTCCGTATATATTAAGTACTATCAATTTGCATCAGCTAGCTAGCCGAACTATACAATAAATACAATGAAACATATACATAAACATATACTATCAAAATGTATTCAATTTGATTTTCTTTCGCGTTACTAGTAATTAGGGGGTATTTTCAGTGCAAGACGCTAAAAGTTGGCTGCAGAAAAACCATCCTAATGGTGCAGAATTCGTGTTGGAATGGTGTAAATGGATTCCGTCTAAGGTTAACATATTGGTGTGGCGGGCAGAGATGGATCGGATTGCTACGAAGACTGCTCTTGAAAGACGAAATATTGTGATTTCTTCGAACTCATGTGTGTTTTGTGAAAACAGCTCAGAAACGAATGAACATTTGTTCTCTGGTTGTGTCTATGCGGATGGTATTTGGATGGCCTTAGCAAATTGGTGTCGCCTTCCAATGTTCTATGTTTTTTCGACAAGCGATCTAGCGAAAATGCATACAACAGTGGGACTCAAAGGTATCAAGAGGGAGTTATTTCACGGCATTATGTTCATAGCGATTTGGAGTATTTAGCAAGAGCGCAATAATCATATCTTTGCCGATAAAAAGTTAAAGGTCATGGAGGTGGTGGCGGAGATTAAAATATTAAGCTTCCTTTGGCTTAGGAGTAGATTCAAAAACGTTACCATAACATGGGAGGATTAGTGTAAATTTGATGTAATGTAACTGTTGTGCCGTTTCTCTATGTCTTTTTCTTGAAGACATAGGGACGTTTTGGTTTTAATAAAGTTTACCTTTCAAAAAAAAAAAAAAAAAAAAAAAAAACTATCACGATGTATTCATAGTCAACCTATAGTTTTTAATTTTAATTAAAACTATATTAGTTATATTTAATCTAATATATATATATATATATATACACATATATAGGCATACGGTAGGAATCCAGAGAAAACCCTTGTTATAGTGAAAACTCTAGAAACTCTGACTTACCGAGCTTTTTAGGACCTGAAAATTTTAGGGCATGTAATATATATGACTTTAAGCATTTTGAGCCAAAAAAAAAAAATCAAAAAAGCGCCGAGCACTTTTTTTTTTTTTTAAAATAATAAGTTTTCGGGTAACACATGTTAAGCGAAATTAACATGTGTTAACAATGTGTTACCCGAAAACTTATTTATTTTTTTTTTTAAAAATAGTGCTCGGCGCTTTTTTGATTTTTTTGGCTCAAAATGCTTAAAATCATGTATATTACATACCCTAAATTTTTCATATAAAAAAAAGCTCGGGAAGTTAGAGTTTCCAGAGTTTTCACTATAACAAGGGTTTCCAATATATCCTTATACTATAGGCATATAGGCTAAGTATCCCCATAAAACCTAAAATTTTGAAAAAACCCCCCACAAACCCAAATAGTGGACCACAATCATCCACATAGTCCATGAAGTTTATTATTTTTTATTAATCAAGGGCTATTATAGTAATTTAGCACCCCACCACCACATATATAATACTTCTTCTCTCTCTCCCATTTCAAATTTTCATTTCCCTATCCTCTCATCTTCTATCTACCTCTCTCTCTCTCTCTCTGTATAATATTTTTGTTGGAAGCAAAGATCATAGACCACCCTTAACCCACCACTATCATCATCATCTCGAACCACCACCACCACAGCATCATTGTCATCTCGTACAGGACCGATCGTACAATAAGCATCACGATTGGTGGTGACTGGAGAAGACGATCGGCGAATCAGACCAGGTTATGAATGATTAATCCCCCCCCTTTTTTTATGTTCATGTATTGTTTTAAAGTGTGAAATAAGTGATTAATTTTTTTTAAGTTTGTTTAGTGATTAGGACATTTCGTTTCTGTTATTTTTTTTAAGTTATAGATTCATGGTGTTTTTTTTTTTTTTACATATTCATGTGGTGGCTGTGGGTTTCAAGTTATTATTAGTTTTTTTTTTTTTTTACATATTCATATATTCATGGTGGTTCAAGTTAGAGGTTTTGTTATATATTCATGGTGTTTCAAGTTATTATTAGTTTTTTATGTTTTTTTTACCTATTCATGACTAATTTGCTCTCTGTTTTTTTTTTTTTTTTTTGTTCTCTGTGTTTAGTTATAGCAAATCTTTTTTTTTGTGGTCAAAGTATGTTTTTTTTATGCAGTCTAAATGTATAATGTTTGAAGAGTACAAAGTTTTGTCTGTGTTTGCAGTAAAAAAACATCTGTTACACACGTAACAGAAAATGTATGTTTTGTCATGGTGTTGCAAGTTATTAGTTTTTTATATATTCATGGTGTTTCAAGTTATTATTTTTGTCTTTTTAGATTGTTATTTTTATTTTCCAAAAGATTCACGTAATCATTTTTAGTAAGCATAATAATTGATTTTATTTTTAATTTGCTTTTTTTTTTAATTCATGAATATTTTGCAGGAAATGTCTTGTTTTGGGGGTTTGGTGGTTTAATATTTTTATTTTTTTTAAGTTGGAAATAATTGTTGTTTTTTTGTGTGTTACTAGCATCTCTTTTTTTTTTTTTTGGGTGATTGATGGTGGTTCAAGGAACAACCCTTTATAATGTTAAAACGCTTATATTAACCACATTTGATCATGATATTGCTTGGAATTGGGTGACTACGAGTACTTTGGTTGCAGGTGTGAAAAGGAGCTAAAAACGAAGAAATATGAGCTTTGGAACGGACCGGAACGGATCGGAACGAGATAGAGTGCATGAAAGAAAAAATTGAAGTTTTCAAGGGCTCCACCGTACCTTACGGTAGCCACCGTAAGGTACGGTGGCAACAGATAACAAATTCTCACCATTAATCAGTCCTGAACCACCGTAACAAATTCCATATCCACCGTACCTTACGGTGGCTACCGTAAGGTACGGTGGCCCCTGCACCAGCCTGTAACTCCCATTATTAAAGACGAATTTATGGTGTCTTTTGGGCATCTTCTCACTTGTGAACATTTCTAAGCAACTTTTGGGCGATTTTGGCTGCTGGTAATCATTGGAGAACATTTCTAATCATTTGGTTTATGTTTGTAATTCCTATGAACAATTATTTGAAGATTATGATGATTCACCAAGCTATGTCGGGCTAAACTTTTGGTGATCATTCTAGGTGAAGGTTTCTACTAGACTCTTGTGTGTTTTTTCTCTTATTTCTAGAATAATTATTTGGTAATTCTTGCTTGATTATTATGATGTTTGATCAATTGCTTGTAGCGTGTTAATTAACTTTCCAATTTCTAATCTAAATCGTACGTTCTTGGTGTTGCTAACAATCGAGATATCACGGGAAGGAATGGGGTTGGTTATTGATTAATTGGTCATCGGGAAGCAACCTCGCTTTGTTATAATCCGAGTACTTTGTTCCCTTTTATCACAACAATTGTTTTTACATGAGTTATGTCTATGTAACTCTTTCTAGTTGGAAATTTGCACAAGTGTTTAAAGAAACCGGAACCTAGGATGATCATTGTTTCCATAAATTAAAGAAACGTTCTTAGTTTAAATTGATAATTAGTCGTTATTTTAGATCAACTCAAAACAATCAAAAATTTTCGTCATTTACTTTTCGTAAAGTAGTTTAATTTCAGTTAATCGACAAAGCTAGAATCTACACATTTTCCACAAGCTCCATGTGTTCGATACCTTCTTGTCACTATTCAATAGTTGTAATTGGGAAATTTTACGTGTACCACGACAAGCACGTCAAATTTTGGCGCCGTTGCCGGGGAGTAGTGCGCAACGTGTGTTAATCTTTTAGTTTTGTTTTGTTATTTTCGGGTTTACACTGGCTGTGTTTAGTGTGCAGGTACTTCAGGTGTATGCATACTAGAGGCTCTCACGAGTCATCACCACTATTGTTTGATCCGGAGATTGAAAGGACATTGAGACAGAACCGAGTTTTGATAAGAAGAAACAGAATCATTGATTCACCTACTTCACCGTTTACACCAAGAAACATAATGCAAGACTCTCACCTACCAACAACGGGTCAAACGACCTCATCATTCATGCCTACTTCTTCACAACTTTCACCCAACACCACAATGCCTAACCTTTCCAACAATCCTGCTACACCAATCAACACCACCCAACCGAGTTCCACTCAAGTTGATCCAAACCTTACCTTTAGTCCATCAAACACCATACCACCATTTTCCCATTTTTTCCCAACTACGGGTCAATCATCTTCTACTATCCCACAACCACAAGGACAAGGTTCAACAATTGTCCACACCACATCTACTTACCAATCACCTAACCAATCGGGTTTTTACTACTCATCTTTTCTAGGTGGCCAAAATTCTAGATTTCAAAGAGATGTGTATGATGATGGGTATGATGATGAAGAGTTTAGTGGGTATAATGAAGAGGGGTATTATTATGGAGGTGAAGGTGCATTTGTGGGATCTCAAGCTCAAACGGGTCAAGTAAGTCAACCACTTTTACCATTTCAAGACCCGGGAAGACTACCAGTTGGTGTGCAACATGTTAGACCGCAAGGATTGCACTTGCAACGTCCCACACCACTTAACCAAATGCGGCCTCCAAATATGCAAGCTCAACATCAAAGGCCGATTCACCAACAACCACATATGCATCAAAATCAACATCATCAACAATTTGCACCGCAAGGGCCAATTCAAGGTCAAATGGGTCAACCAAGAGCGCCATTGGGAGCACCTAGAAGACTCCACCGTGATGTTGTACGGGGAATTGAAGCGCATTTTCGGCCAATTATCACTAATAATCCATCACCAATAGTGATTCCTCAAAATGCAAATGGAAGAACTTTTGAAGTTAGAACAACCGCACTCCAAAGTCTACCAAAATTCAAGGGGCTAGCAACGGAAGAGCCTTATTTTCATTTGGAGACATATGATTCTATTTGCAACACTATTGGGGGACAAGGTTTTTCTGCAGATGATGTGAAGTTGGTTCTTTTCCAATTTTCATTGGAAGACAAGGCAAAGAGATGGTTTCACACTTTACCATCCGCATCTATTTTTACATGGGCCGACATGCAACAAATATTTTTGGATGAATTTTATAGTTCTCAAAAGACTAATGATGCAAGGAGAGGGTTGAGAAGCTTTCAACAACAATCGGGAGAGATGTTTCATGAAGCGTTCGAGAGGTTCAATATGATGTTAAGAAATTGTCCTCACGATGGTATACAACTTTGGGAATTATTGAATGCTTTTAATGAAGGTTTGAGTTTGGAGGATGCTCGTGATTTAATGTCTATTACAAATGGTACTTTTGGTACAAATTATGAGCAAGACGATTGGGCATTTTTAGAGAAAATGGCGGTGACTTCCAAAAGAAAGGCTCAATCATCGAGACGAGCAAGGCATGTAATTCAAAGACCTCAAGTGCATGGGGTAGAAAGTGGTAATGCTCAAAATTCAAATCAAGTGTACAATGTTTGTAACAATTGTCAAGAAATAGGCCACACGGCGGAGGTTTGTCAAGTGGTGGTAAATGAAGGACAAACGGAGGAAGTGAATGCTATTCAAGGGGGTGGTAGAAATTATGACATGAATTCTAACACTTATCACCCCGGGTTACGAAATCATCCAAACTTTCGGTATGGAAATGCATCAAATCAATCCAATCCGAATTTTCAAGCTGCTCAAGGTAATTATATGCCTCGTCAACAATACAATCAAGGAAATTATAGAGGTGGATACAACAGTGGATACTAAGTGCAAGCTCAAACTGGTCAAAGGAATTCGGGTCAAGATTCATCAAGTGGGAATGAAGTCGTGGAGATGCTTCGAGCTATGCAGCAAGACATGCAAAAGAGAAACCAACTTGATGAAGCTCGAATACAAAAGGATGAAGTTCGTGACAAAAGCATTCAAGCATTGACAACTCAAATGGGCCAATTAGCAACTGACGTGGCGGAATTGAAGAAAGATAAAGGAAAGCTTCCTAGCGATACTCAGGTAAATCTGTCACATGGCTCGTCACGAGGTAATAATGTTAATGTTAATCAAGTGAGTGTTTTAAGAAGTGGTAAAGAATTTAAAGCTGATTTGTCACCTGGTTTTGTCGAGGGGGTAGTTGAGGATGTTACGGGTGATGAAAGTGAAAATGATGAAGCTCCACCGGTTTTACCAAAAGAAATAAATGTTAAAAAAACCGGAAGAGAGTGGAAATGAGAAAAATAAAAAAGTTGAAAATGAGCCGAATCAAGTTCCATTTCCATCGGCTCTACTTGACCCGGGTAAGAAAAATTTTATTGCATCAAGAGGTCCCCAATAAGAAGAAATGTGGGGCATGTTTAAACAAGTAAAAATAAATCTTCCTTTACTTGATGCAATAAAACAAGTACCCGACTATGCTAAATTTTTGAAAGAATTGTGCACGCAAAAGAGGCAACAAAAGAAAAAAAATGCCTAAGCGGGTAAATGTTACCGGTCAAGTGAGTGCAGTTTTAAATGGGGAGCTTCCTCCTAAGCTCCAAGATCCGGGCACACCATTAATAAATATTCAAGTTGGTAATTTTCAAATGGCAAAGGCATTGCTAGATCTTGGAGCCGGGTTGAGTATTTTACCGGGTGGGTTGTATGATCAATATGACTTTGGTCCATTAGCTAGGGTGGAGACAACGGTTATTGTAGGTGCATATGTGCGAATAATGCTTTGGATTGGATAAATCATATGATTTGTTTCCTGTCGTTGGTGCGAAGGAAAGATTTTGATGGTGCGAAGGAGAGTTTTCAAGGGTGCGAAGGAAGCTTTTTGGGCGAATGAAGAATGTTTATTATGGAGTTTGGTTCGACCATTCAAAGTGGGCGAACCTGCACATTCGCACGAACAAAGTGGGCGAATGTGCAGTCTATAAATAGACAAACTCAGTTTTTGCAGCTAACTTTGAGTCATTTATTTCCCGCCACTTTCTGAATTCTCTCTGTAACTTTTTATAAACTTGTTTTGCGTCGAGTCCTTGATTGTAATTACTTTTCTACGTGTATTCAAGTTTGATTATTAATGAAAACGTTTGAAAATGATGATTTGTGTGTGTTTATCTGATTAGTTATCATTTTGTGCTGGTTTTGGGGATTCCGCACCCAAAACTAAATTGTTTGATTGTCTTTGTAGCTTACCGATCCTTTCACGCGCATACAAAGTGGTATCAGAGCCATTCTGAATCAAACAACCACAAATTGATAGTTTCTCAGTTGATTTTGACCCAAAATTGATCAAAAATTTTCTGTTTTAAGTGAACAAACTGAAATGATGTGTTTTTGATTGATTTCACCTTGATTTCGAGTTTGAATTGGATAATTCACTTTATTAAAGTTGTTCCAAATCTTATCCGATTCAAAACCTGATAAAGATCATCAAAATCCATCAACTTTTGATAAACATGATCAAATCTAACTGATTTTCAAAGAATAACCGTTTTTGAAATCACAGGGGTCGAACGAGAGAATTCGGTCGAAAGTGGGAGTCTATTAGGTCGAAAGAGTGATTTTAGTGGTCGAAAGTGAACTTTGATTGCTTATATTTTTCATTCGTACTACTGTGTCTCATTCGTATAATCGTTCGGTCGAAGGAGAAAAGTAGAACGGTCGAAGGAAGACTAAAGCGGTCGAAGGAGATTTGATATTTGTTTTCCACATTCGTATCAGAATATTCGGTCGAAAGAGAAGATTTTTTCTCATTCGCACCTCCGTTCATACGAAGGAGTTTTTCTGTTTTTGAAAAATTTTTAATCGTTTCGTGTTTGTTTGTTTGATTGTTTGCAGGATACAATGTGGAACTTTCCAACAACCCCTAGACCAACTCAAGCACCACAACAACAACAGATTCAAGATCCGTGGACAGTAGCGGCACAAAAGACTAGTCAACCATCACAGCCGATCAATTATATGGCTATGACTAGTTCGGCACCACAACAAGTTGTTCAATCAGTACCACAACCGATTGATAACTATTGGGGAGTCGCAGCAGCAGCAGTCCATTCCCAGACGACCAACGCTATTTCTACTCTTATTCATGATCTATCTTCTGGAAGCGGCAATCGTCCACCGAAGTTAATGGACATGAAGGAGTATAACACTTGGAAGACGAAGTTTAAGATTCACGTTGAGGGACAAGGACTTGAAGGAGCAGAAGCATGGCAAATGATTGTGAAGGGTTACGTTGCTCCTATTCTAGAGAATACTGGAGAACCAATCCCTTTGGAGAATTTGGCGGATGACGAGAAGAAAAGGTTTGCTATAGAGAAGAAAGCATTTTCTCAGCTATCTCAGGCGATCAACACTGATCTATTACATCAGTTTGGATCGTGCACTACATCCAAACAACTTTGGGATGTGCTGAGAAATCGTCATGATGGAAATGAGAAGACCAGGAAGCTTAGGATGGAGGAGCTTCGAAAGGAGTTTGAAAACTTCAGTTATATGGGTAATGAGACCCTAAAAGAGTTGGTTCCAAGGTACTGCCATTTGCTCACTGAATTGTCGAGCTATGAAATCAGCATTCCAATGACGGAATTAGTTGATAAATTTGCTGATGCATTACCACCCTATTGGAATCAACACATTGAAGTGTTAAAGGAGAAGGATGCTTACCAGTATTGGACCATTAATGAGTTCATCCAAAAGCTGGAAAACAAAGAGATGGAGGAAAAGAGAAAAGCTAAGAGAGCTCAGATTCCACAGAATCCTGATTTATATGTGAGTGGAACATCTAACTCTCTTTCTGCTTCAAGCACCACATCTACTGTTGCACCTCACATAGCATGTGTGTCTAACATTGTTGAACCAACAAAAGCACCCATTAACTACCTTGCTCAAACTTCATCTTACACACCATCATACACACAACATCCATATCAAACACAAAACTTTATTCCACCATTTTCACCATTACAACAAGCTGCATGCTATACTTCAAGTCAACAGCAACAACAACAACAATATCCTCAAGTGAACCAGATGCAGATTACTCAAGCACAATCAAGTCAAAACCCGATTGTGTTAGAGACATCAAACCTTAACAATGTGACTGTTGAAATTGCTCAACAGCATGTTGCTCTAGTATCTGCCATGGTTGCTTCTTACAACAGTTTGGTAGCAAGTCAAATTGGTAACAATAATCTTACCAATGAGGACTATGCTCAAATCGATAAAGAGGAAATGGAGTTGATGGACATTCAGTGGGCTTTTGCAAGCATTATGAGGAGAGCCACTGATTTCATTCAGAAGACAGGCAGGACTGATCTCTCAACCTCTCCCAATACCACATATGGATTCAACAAAGCAAAGGTTACTTGCTTTAACTGTGGTGAAAAGGGACATTTTAAAAGGGAGTGCACACAACCAGCACAACAAGGTAACCGAAATCCTTTCAATTCTTCATACCAAAACCGACAAAACCAAAACCAGAATCAAGTGTCTTACAACAGTCCAAACATATCAAGCTTTCAACCACAAAATCAAAACACTTACCAGAACCGTCAACAAAACAACAACACCAGACAATCCACAACACAAAACCAACCTCAACAAAACCCAAACCGAACTATTGTTCCTATTTCTACACCTAACACACAAAACCAAAACCAAACTGATACTCAAAACCAAGCACTTGTCATTCAAAAGGATGAAGGTTTTGACTGGACTGGTATGCAATTGGGGGTAGAGGAAATCACTGCTGGGAATGTTGCATGTGTGGCACAGCAGATGAGGTTGGATGAGAATGATGAAGTAGAAGAAGAGGTTGTGATTGAAAAGGTGTCAGAGTTGAAGATTGAAGAAGTGAATGATGATGTGATTGCTGAAGGTGAAGATAAGAGATCGGGGATGATTCTTGATTCTGTCACCGATGTTGGAGATCAATATGACTCAGCTTACTCGGATATGGAGAGCGAATCTGATTCAGAGATTAGTGTGAATTCACTAGATGATGATATTGACCAACTGCTAGCTGAAGCTGACTTCCTGATGACTCGCAAGTCATGTATGGTGGATGATGAATGCACCAAGATTGACTACTCCAAATTTTTTGCAGGAAAGGAAGCTCACTTTGCTCTAATGGCCATGACAGAACCTCCTAAGCCGGTAAGTTCTGAAACTCAATCTTGTGTTAAATGTGAAAAGTGTGCTGATTTTGAAAAACTGATTGATGAAAATAAGCTTCTCAAGGTTCAACTTGAGAGTGCAAAACTCAACTGTCAGATTTATCAAAAGGACTTAAAAGATTTCAACAAAGTTCTTGATGGTTATAAAAAGGATGTGTCAGAATTGAAAAAGACATTATCTATTAAACAACTTGCCATTAATAATTACATCAATGAAATGGAAAACACTAAATTAGAAATGGCAACCATCAAGTGCTTTGCGGAAAAAGTTAACAAGAAACTAGAAAGTTACAAGCACATTGCATATGTAGTTGATCATATCATTGAAGAACCCTCCCAGACGAATAGTGCAAACTATAAGTCAGTTCCATCTCCGGTGTTGTTTGAGAATCACACTTTACATGCAATACCACCGGAGACTTTAATTCATCCTTATCCCACACCAGAAAATGAGCCTAACACTTCCAGTGTCGGAGATCCATATTCTGATGTGAGACCAGTATTGGGAAATAGTGAGGGTGTGGTCGCTACTGATGATTCAGATGAAGAAGATGAATCATCTGAGACGGTTGAAAGTGATAGTGATATCCCTGATGAAAATTATATAATCACTACTGAGCCAGTCTCACCGTCTCAGATAATTCATCCAATGGCAAATGCTCATCGCAAACATGAGAGTAAGAAAAATGATAAGTTTGTTGGTAAAATTTTTGAAAAGGAAAAGGTTAAAAAGGTTGAGAAAAACGTGAGAAAACCGGTTGAAAAGAAAGTTGAAATTAAAACTGAGGAAAATGTGGTAAAACCGGTTGAGAAGAAAAATGAATTAAAATCTGAGAAAAACAATGATGTGAGCAATGAAGTGTGTGATAAACCTGTCAAAATCTTCTATCGGATGCAAGGCTCCGATAAGATTTTATCTGATGATGAGTTTCCGATTAAGTTTGTCAATTCCACAAAAATCGAAAAGATCTGGCAGGAAAGTACGATTTGGTTCCCAAAATTTGAAAGGACCAACGACATTCCTCAAGAGATTTTAGACAAAATTTATTCGGAAAAAGAAGCAAAGGTCAATGTCACACAGTTTGTTTTGCCTGTGCATAAAGAAAATAGTTTTATTGAACCGACTTACTCGAAGGACCCAACTCCTGAGAGTTTAAGGAGACAATGCATGGTCGATCGATATCCCATTGCTAGTTTTTCCAAGTCGCCGATCAAGGAAAACTACGAGGAATACCGTGCGTGTTATAAGTGCGGGGAACGGGGACATTTACTTGCCGCCTGCCCGTACGTACGACACAAAAGGCACGAGGTGGAAATGAGGCAATATCATGAGTATCCGGTTGACAATTATGGCTATCAACAGAGACGGCATTTTCCCCAACAACATTTTTATAATCAAAACAATTTTTACAACAAGGGGGAAAATCGTCCGATGACGTATGATAAGCACAACCGGATGATCACTGATAAATCTGGTAAGAAACCTCAGATGAACTCAACTGCTGATACCAAAAAGGTCACTTCTAAACCTAATGGTAAACAATCAGTTGGACCTGTCTCTGTTAAATCAGAGAAGGTAACCAAGAAGGTTGCTTTTAAGGAAGAAGTAAAGAAACCGACTGAGACTTCAAAATCTCAGATTCGGATCTTGAAAAGATCTGAGCAATCTTGGTCATCTAAGGAATCTGAAGGAGCCTCTACTTCACAGAGCAAGAAGAATGAGAAAGAGAAAGTTGTTAGTAAGGAGAAAGGGGTTGAAGTAACTCAAGTTGTTTGTGATTCAAAAGACTCTTTGAAACAACCTGTTCAAAGACCCAAGACCAAACAGGCTTGGGTCCCCCGAAAGAACTAATTGATCTACTTTAAATGTGCAGGGAGCTCCAGCTGGCCCTGTTAGCAGTCTATGGATTGTTGACAGTGGAGCTTCTGGTCACATGATAGGGGACCTCGCGCTACTCTTTGACATCAAAAACATTAATGGAGGTTATGTGGCATTTGCTGGAAATAAGGGAGGCTACATTACTATGGAGGGTAGTGTAAGCAATGGGGTCGTAACATTTGAGCGGATTTCTTATGTGAAACAAATAGACTATAATTTGCTCAGTGTTAGTCAGATTTGTGATAAACAATTTTCAGTGTATTTTGATGACAAATCCTGTTATATCTTGAAACCTGGGTTTGAGTTACCAAAAGAGTGGGTGATGCTGAAGGCACCGAGAGTTAACAACTTGTATATTCTCGACATGTCTAAAGCAATGACCACCCATGGCCAAGTCACGTGTTTCCTCTCCAAGGCTACAGAAAAAGAATCCATTATGTGGCATAGGAGAATGGGACACATCCATTTGAGAAAGATGAATCAGCTTGTGAAGAATGAACTTGTCACGTGAGTTAATATCAAACACTTCCATCTGAATGACAAGTGTATCAGTTGCAAGAAGGGCAAGCAGCACAAACAATCCCATAGACCAAAGAAAGTTAATTCTGTTGAGCTGCCACTTGAACGTTTGCATATGGATTTATTCGGTCCAGTCAGACGTAAAAGTCATGCCGGAGAGTTATACTGTCTTGTGGTGACTGATGATTATTCTAGATTTTCATGGGTAATGTGTTTGCATCAGAAAAGCGACACTTTTGACAACTTGAAGGTTCTGTTTACACGTCTGGAGAATTTATATGGTCTGAAGATCAAAAGAATCCGGAGTGAAAATGGGACGGAGTTTAAAAATGCTCAGATGGAGGATCTTTGTGCAAACAAAGGAATTCATCATGAATATAGTGCTCCATACACACCCCAGCAGAACGGTGTCGCAGAGAGAAAGAACAGGACTCTTATAGAGACGGCGAGAACTATGCTTGCGGATTCAAATCTTCCAGTCATGTTCTGGAACGAAGCTATTTACGCGGCATGCTATACTCTTAACCGTGTTTTGACAGTGAAGAAGTTTGGCAAGACTTCTTATGAGCTGTTGAACCGTCGCAAGCCGAATCTTGAGTATCTAGAACCATTTGGTGCCCCATGTACAATGCTGAATCCTTCGGAAAAGTTTGCACCAAAGGCTGAAGAAGGTTATTTTGTTGGATATGCAACCCCATTAAAACGGGTATTCAACAAAAGAACTAGAAAAGTCGAGGAGTGGGCTAATGTCGAAGTTCAAAGATATACACAAAATGTACAGGGTGGAGGACCAGATTGGATGTTTGATTACAAAGATTTCTTTGAATCATTCAATCTAGATAGGATGGTTGAAGAAGCTGTACTTCGATTATACTACGAGGTCGAAAACGCCGTAACTTCACCGTTAGTGCGTCCGATCACGGTAAACCCCCAAGCAGCTTCTAATGATACTACTGCTCCTGTATTGGAAGAAGAGGTGTTCCAAGAAGCTTCTACATCGCTTAATTCATCCGAATCAGAATACGAAGATGATGATGCAACAAGTGAAGCTATTCTGGACAATGCTACAGTGACACCACCAGTGAACCCATCTACTACTGATGCTTCAACATCAAATGTGGGTAATGATCTGGATTCTACAGAGAATTTGACAACTCAGACGGGAGTACAAGTACCTGATTATCCGGAATCTCGGATACATCGGATACACCCACTTGAACAAGTTATTGGTGATCCTGGTAGAAGTGTGATGACAAGAGGACAGCTGAAGAATGCTCAAGCACCAGAAAACATTGGCAATCTTGCTTTATATGCCAAAATTCAGAAATCTGGTTTTCAGAATGACTGGTCATTTGCTTGTTATGTTTCGCAGGTCGAGCCGCGGACATACAAGGATGCTCTTTTGGATGACGCCTGGGTGGAAGCAATGCAGGAAGAGTTATTACAATTCCAGAAACTTGGTGTATGGACCCTGACTGATTTACCTCCTGGAAGGAAGAAGATAGGCACTAAATGGGTGTTTAAGTGCAAGAAAGATGATAGAGGAGTCATTGTGCGAAACAAAGCTCGTTTGGTGGTTCAAGGTTTCCATCAGGTTGAAGGAATCGACTATAATGAAATCTATGCACCGGTTGCACGCTTAGAGGCTATTCGCATGTTTCTAGCGTTTGCATCATGGAAAAAGTTTAAGGTGTATCAGATGGATGTAAATAGCGCTTTTCTTTATGGTGTGGTCAAAGAGGAAGTTTACGTTGGTCAACCACCGGGCTTTGAAGACCCAATCCACCGGGATAAGGTTTACGTTTTAAACAAAGCACTGTATGGTTTGCACCAAGCTCCGAGGCAATGGTATGAGGAGCTGAGCACGTATCTTCTCTCGAAAGGATTCAAACGTAGATTGGTTGACTGCACCCTGTTTACGAAAAGATCAGGAGATGACTTGCTTCTAGTACAAATTTATGTTGATGACATTATTTTCGGGTCTACTAACGAACTTCTGTGCAGGGAATTTGAACAAGTTATGCAGGAGAAGTTCGAGATGAGCGCTATGGGGGAAATGCAGTTTTTCCTCAGCTTGCAGGTGGAGCAAAGACCAACGGGGATCTTTATTCACCAAACCAAATACGTATCTGAAGTCTTGAGCCGGTTCCAGATGGACGATTCCAAGCCGATGGATACCCCGATACAACCTAATCACGGGATTGGAGTTGACCTTAAGGGGGAGCTGACAGATCCATTTACATTCAGAGCAATCATCGGATCTCTGATGTACCTAACAGCGTCTAGGCCTGATATAATGTTCGCGACATGTCTTTGTGCTCGTTATCAATCGAAGCCGAAACTAAGTCATTTAGCAGCCGTGAAGCGTATCCTTAGATATCTGAAGGGTTGTCCATCAAAAGGACTATGGTACCCTCATGATGATAATTTTGACCTAATCGCTTTTAGTGATGCAGATTGGGGCGGTTGTGACAAAGACAGCAAATCCACAACGGCTGGATGTCAGTTTATGGGGAGCAGGCTCGTGACCTGGCAATGCAAGAAACAAACTGCAGTTGCACTATCCACATGTGAAGCAGAATACGTTTCAGCATCGAGCTGCTGCTCACAGGTTCTTTGGATCCAACAACAGATGGTGGATTACGGTTTGCAATTTCTTAAAACCCCTATTTACTGTGATAATGAGGCCGCAATCGCATTAACAAAAGACTTAGTAAATCACTCAAAGGCTAAACATATCCGGATTAAATACCATTTTATCCGTGATTGTTATGCTAAAGAGTTGATCGATATGGTCAAAATCCACACTGATTACCAACGCGCAGATCTTTTTACCAAAGCTTTTGACAAATCCAGATTTGATTATCTTTTAAAAGCTAATGGTATTAAAGAAAAACAGGACTGATCACCACCTCAGTCTATCACTTTTTAGTTTAAATTTTTACTGCTTTTCAGAAAAATTTCGAAAATCCAAAAACATTGAAAATTTTTAAAATCCATAAAAATTAGAAAATTTCTTTGCTGACTGCTATATCTTCTTCCCTTAGATTAATGCCGTCAGATTTCCGTGAACAAACGATATCTGGGCAGTCACATATTTGAAATGCTCCAGCTTATCCTTGGGAACAGTAAATTCGAAAATCTATAAAAATCAGAAAATTCTAAAATGATTTCCTGGAGTATAAAGGGAAATGATAGTACATCAGTGGGGATCTGACACATTCTAAATAATGTAATGCTATATAGGGCGTGTGTCTGAGTCTGTGCGATGTGCTGATAGGCTTCGTAGACCTATTACTGCGTGCCTGATACATACATATCAAACGATTTGTTGTGTGGATGAACTCCTCATGGGCATATGGTCTTAGTACCGTAATTTCGTTTGATAGGGTATTTGTACAAAACTCGGAGGTTTAGGGTCGTTATGTTATTAGTTGTCTGGGGATAGCCTCTCTGATCTTCTGCTGTAAGTCATTACGGACCTAGATCAGACAGGGTGTCTTTATAAAAGAGCTATATGCCAAATCCTAAAGTTACCGAATTGAGGAACTTTCCATGTTATATGATAATCAAAGATTATCTATTACATCGTATTGATCATTGATGCAAATCATGATTAATATCAGTACTCAACCTGGTATAGTGCATATGTTACTCTGCTGCATTAATTTGCTGACCTGTATACCTCTATGCATTATATCTTGTACAATTACAGACAACGAAAGCATAATCACGCTTTACAATGAGTCTTTGTGCATTTACTTCTTGATACGGGAGTATGTCGTGTGCTTGGGCACCACAGACAATTGAGTTTATACTATAAATATCAGTATCAGTATAAAGCACTGCACAAAAGTCTGCATGTGAGTTTATGTGGATCACAATATCAGCAATTGCCAGATCACACATTGTCTTTAATGATAATAATTTCAAAAAGATCAACGGTGTGATCAGATTTCTCATAAACTGATATGATCCCTTTACCGGAATCACAAAAACATTTACAGTTTTTCATTTACATTTCTGCATTTTATTTTCTCGTCAAAAATTACAAAACTCAAAAAGATTTTAGGTGTGTTTTAG
Organism: Ambrosia trifida; assembly: GCA_028751855.1. Taxonomy (NCBI): domain Eukaryota; kingdom Viridiplantae; phylum Streptophyta; class Magnoliopsida; order Asterales; family Asteraceae; genus Ambrosia; species Ambrosia trifida. The sequence continues at coordinate 101,035,504 of CM054125.1, read as the reverse complement.
CATAAACTTTAGAAAATCCAAAAAGATTTTTCTTTTTCATCTTATTTTTGAGAACTGATGGTGGTTGATGTCGATTTTCTAAAACCTGGTACACCAATTGAGTTTTGTGATCTTTAAAATGTGAAAATATGATGATTGGATGCTTAAAAGTTGAGAAATAATTGAACTGGGATTCGTTTTTGAGATTTGGAAAATTTTCAAAAATTCCATTTTACATTCGCCCATTCGTTTGGTCGAATGAGGAATTTTTCCAGCTCTTTCGAATGAATTGGACGGGCGAAGGAGAGAGTTCTTGAACTGATGTTCATTAGAACCCTTTTGCCTCATTCGAACCCTTTCAGTAGGGTCGAAGGAGCCAAAAGCTTCTCCTTCGCATGAACAAAACGGGCGAAGGAGACTGTCTATATAAGGCTTTCCAGCTCATTCGACCCTCACTTATTTTCTCTCAGATTTTTCTCATAAAGTCACTTTGTTGCCTGATTGTTTTGCAATATACCATTGTGTTCGCCTTCATCTACTGATCATTTTGCTATATTTGTTTCAGGTTAACATCCATTTTACAAGGATTAATCGTTGTTTTTCGATTCGAGCCCTAAATTTCTAAAATCTGCTTTAAACATCTTTATTGTTTCAATTGTTGATTTAGATTCATAATATGTGTGTTTTAGGGGGAGAAGAACTGAAAATCTAGGCTTCACAAACATCAGATTGATGTCTATGATCAATACCCAGTTCGAACCCTAGTTTTCAAATAAAAACACACATATAATGAACTTTGAATGATTTTGTTTGGTTTAAAAGCTTAATCGGCATGTGTAGGATCTGTTGCAATCAAATAAACATGTTCAGATCATGTTAATTTCATTATTGAAATTTTGAATTTTGATCAGTTACCTTCGCCCCCAATCGAATGGGCGAAGGAAATAAATATTGGTCGAAGGAGATTTATACTGGTCGAATGAAACATTTTATCAAAATTTCTACATTCGAACCACTAGATTTTACATTCGTACCTTGCTATTTTCTCATTCGCACTTCCGACTGGGCGAATGAGAATATGTGTTACAAAATTTTTCAATTTTGATATTTTAACAATTTTTAACATGTGTTTTGTTTTGTTTTGCAGATTTTAAACATGTCTGAGCAAGAGAAGACTACCGAACAAGCAGGATCGTCCTCACAACCTGCTAAGACTGTACCACCGAAGCAGCTAGATTTCGAGAACGCACACAACTGTTGTGCTTATTTGGGAGATGTCAAGAAGCACACCGAATTTGCTGATATTATAGAGTTTTTGAAGAGATGTAGAGTAATTGACGCGATTGCTACACCTACCGTCATTTACCGAGATATTATGCAGGAGTTTTGGTCAAACGCGAAGCTGGATTTTTGGAATTGTGAGTCATGTTTGACAAGCAAGGTTCAAGAACAGAGAATAATTGTTTGTGAACAAGATTTACGAGAGGCGTTGAACTTGCATGATGAAAAGACGGACCCTAAAGAGTTGGGATTCATGGAACAGCGTAAGTGTTTCTTGAGGATGAAATATAATGGACCTATCACCGATGGTTCACTACATAAAGGAAAACTGTGCCCTCAGTTTAAATATTTGGCACATGTTTTGATTCATGTATTTGGATCGGCTGCGGGTGGATATGACTTGATGAGGAAAAGCATAAGCTCTATGATGGTTGCATTAATATTGAACAAACCGTTCAATGTTTCTGGCATGCTTATGGATCATTTACTTGAGCCGGTTAATGGCACAAGAACACTGAAGTTTTTGCTATATCCTCGTTTTCTACAAATGGTGTTCGACAATAAATATAAAGACTTGAAAAAGGATCCCACTCATATTGTTGTTCAAGAACACATGACATTGAACACACTTGCCAGAATGAAAGCTTACAAAGGCTTATCAGCTGATGAACGTCCTCCTGTTAGGCGTTTATTTGGACACTTAGCAAGACTTGATTATGAAGATCCAAGAAAAGGGTTAGTGAGACATGATGATAGCAATTCTGAACCTGATGATCCTTTACATCATATTGATCCTGATGCAAAGCGAAAGAGACAGATAGTGAATGTGGGTGCAAAAGGTGGTAAAATGAAGAAGAAAGAGGTGGTAATGAAGGTCGTTGAACCTGAAAAAGGGAAACCGAAGTCTGCACCGAGGAGGCAGAAAAGTAAAGCTCAGAAAGGTATACATTTGGTTGATGAGGTGTCTATTGATTCCGAAGAGACACAAGAAGATGAGAGATGGAATTCTGAAGCTGAAACCGTTGAGACCACCTTGCCCAAGGCCACTGAGGCTGGTGCGTCTGCTGATGCTGAAGTTCAAGGAGATAAGAGTCCAATTCAGGACGAGGTAATTGAAGTTATTCTGAATATGGATGATATTGAAGCTGGTTCTCCTGTTCAAGCAAAGAAAAAGAAGAAACAGGAGAAACCAAGTTTGAAGAGAAAGAAAGAGCTAGAAATGTTAATGGCTGGCAAGAATTTACCACCAGCTACTAGTTCAAAGTCACCGGTTGCTGAGCAGGTACAGAAGAAACAGAAAACCACAAAAACTTCAAGCACACCACAAACAGAAGGAATTCCAATGGATGATGTGAATGAAGCATTGGATAATGTGCTGAAGAAAATGAGAAAAGGCAAAATGCAAGAAGTTGTTGAACAACCTGCTAAGAAAAAGGTTTCTGTTGATAGTGATGTTATGGATGCTGTTAATCAAAGACTGACTAAAATGATGAATATCATTAACAAACAGCAGAGTGAGATTGAACAGTTAAAATCGAATGACAAAAAGATGTTAGAGGTTGTAGTCACATCAGCGGATGATAGTGCATTGATGAAGAAAACCATCAAGAGGTTGAAGAGGGAAAACAGAAAGTTGCTAAAGCATGAGCAACGAAATACTAGAAGGATAATGGCTTTGAAGGAGGAGAACAAAGAACTGAAGAAGAATAACAAGAAAATGGATAATCTGATTCATGACTTGTACAATCGAGCTCCTCAACTTCAAGCCGGTGAGGAAGACAAAGAGTTAGATGAAGAACAGGTTGATTTTGAACCATCAGATGAGGATGAAGATGATGAGTTAGATGAGGATGCTGGTAACGATACTAAGAAAAAGAAGAAAGACGATAATGATGGTAATGATGGTTCGAGTGATGGTTCAGGTGAAAGCGGCTCTGCTTCTGATGATAGTGATGATGATAATGATGACGCTGAACAGTTTTCATATGAAAAGCGTGAAACAGGTAAGGGTGGAGAATCAAGTTCGAAAGCTCCGGGTGAGAATGTTGATGATGAAGATATTTTCTGGAACGAAAGATTAAAGTCATTGTTTGAAGAAGATAAGACTAAGTATCGTCAGATGTTAACCGATCGAGTCTGGACGATAGACATGACTAGCAGGTTTCCTGAAATATTTGAATCTGATAATAAACTCTTCGAATTGGAATATGATGACCCTGATCTTGAGGATGGGGAAGTGTCTGCAGCTATTTCAAAAGAAATTTTGGAAGGTTTAGCAAAGCAAGTGGATAAGACGTTAGAAGAATTACTTGCTGATAATTTTATTCCTAAGATTCCTGAGAAAGAAGCTGGAAATCACTCGGATGATCGTGATGTTCCTGCATTCGAGGAAGTCGAGATGGAAGATATTACGAGCGATGAATATCCACAATATTTCAGAACAAATCAAGAATGTGGATTTTCTTTCTCAGACGAATTGCTAAATCATGCTGAGAAAATAGCCAAAGAGAAGAGTAAGATATTTGAAGAACACATCTTTGAAGGGCATGAAAAGCCTCGGTTCGAACAAACAGACAGTTTGAAGGAGTTGTTGAGGAAGCTAAAGGAGAAGGAAAATAACCGCCCTAAAGCTGATATTCAGGGAAGCTTCTACAAACTTCATAGCAGTATGTTCAAAGGCCGTGCCTTGGCCTGGAATTTTGTCAAAGAGCTTAGGTGTTTTGCGGTGAAATGGGAGAAAGGTATTCTATACTTTGAGAAGTTTCATCACTTAAAGACTCTTCCTTACTGGGCAATCAGGGATATTTGTCGTCACCGTCTAACGGGAGCGCCAAATAGCCAGATTGATTATTTTGCTGAGAAGATGACCCGTGAGAGTCGAACCGAGTGGAATCTGTTTAGACCCCAGTATCCAAAGAGGATTGAACACAAGAAGGAAATTAACGAGATAACTGGGTTGCCCAAGGTTACTTTGAAGTATAAACCACCGCGGGTGCTGAAGAAAATTCCGTTGTTGCATATTCCTCAGCATTTTGCTAAAGACTTTATATGGTGGTACTATGATTGAAAGAGAGCAGAGGCCGTGATTGTGTTAAAAGACGGTGAGAAGGATTATAAGAAGGTGCTTATTTTTGATCCTATGTGGCTAATCAATTGCTCACATGAGGATATCATCATGCTATTCTATAATCCGATCTACTCAGACGCAAAAGATGCTGAGCAAGCAGGAAAATACCAACGTGTGGTATTTCTGTGCTTTGCATATGACATCAACGCTGGATGTGATTATGAACAGAAGTTGGGTAAAACTGTTGAGAAGACTGTGCCTGTGAAGAAAACAAAGAAGAAGACATTTCAGGAACCGGAACTGACTAGAGAACAAAAGATTATACGACACATCAGAATAATGAACAAGCACATGGATGAATAGAGAAGACAACAATCCAAGCAATAGTCGAGGGGGAGTTTGTAGGTGCATATGTGCGACTAATGCTTTGGATTGGATAAATCATATGATTTGTTTCCTGTCGTTGGTGCGAAGGAAAGATTTTGATGGTGCGAAGGAGAGTTTTCAAGGGTGCGAAGGAAGCTTTTTGGGCGAATGAAGAATGTTTATTATGGAGTTTGGTTCGACCATTCAAAGTGGGCGAACCTGCACATTCGCACGAACAAAGTGGGCGAATGTGCAGTCTATAAATAGACAAACTCAGTTTTTGCAGCTAACTTTGAGTCATTTATTTCCCGCCACTTTCTGAATTCTCTCTGTAACTTTTTATAAACTTGTTTTGCGTCGAGTCCTTGATTGTAATTACTTTTCTACGTGTATTCAAGTTTGATTATTAATGAAAACGTTTGAAAATGATGATTTGTGTGTGTTTATCTGATTAGTTATCATTTTGTGCTGGTTTTGGGGATTCCGCACCCAAAACTAAATTGTTTGATTGTCTTTGTAGCTTACCGATCCTTTCACGCGCATACAGTTATTTTAGCCGATTTGTCTCATAAGTTACCCCGAGGGATGGTTCAAAATGTCATTGTTAAAATTGATGAATTTTATTACCTGGTTGACTTTTTGGTATTGGATTACTAATCCGCAGACTCAAAACAGCAACAAAATGTTATATAGGGTCGGCCATTTTTGAACACCGCGCATGCGGTAATTGATTGTAGATTTGGCACGGTCGATATGACATTTGGAAACCGGAAAATGCGTTTAAATGTTTTTACTAACAATGCTAATGATTCCGGTGTTGAAGAATGTTTTATGGCAGATATCATTGAGGGATGCAATCCATATGAGTATGAGAAAGATGGAATGGAATTGTGTGCTTGTAATTTTTCTGAACAGGTACATGCTTGTGATTTGGAGATTGAAGAAGAAAAGCAAGATGTGTTGGCATTGAAGGAGGGTCGACCACCGTGGTCTCACCAGTTTGATAGTTTGCCGGTGGAAATTGATTCGGGCACCAAACCCTCGTTAGAAGTGGCACCAAAGTTAGAGCTCAAGGATTTGCCAAGCCACTTGAAGTATGTTTTCTTAGGGGATAATGACACATTGCCGGTCATTATTGCCTCTAATTTGGAGATGGCACAAGAGCAAGCTTTGATGGAAGTCTTGAAAGAAAATAAAGAAGCTATTGGGTGGATGATTGCCGACCTTAAAGGAATTAGTCCATCAATTGTCATGCACAAGATTATCACCACCGAGGATGCAAAACCCACAAGAGAAGCTCAACGAAGGTTGAACCCGAACCTTAGGGAAGTGGTAAAGTAAGAGGTAATTAAGTGGTTGGATGCGGGAATTATCTATCCCATTTCGGATAGTGCTTGGGTAAGTCCTACTCAAGTGGTCCCTAAGAAGTCCGGTATTCAAGTAATTAAAGATGACAATGGTGAACAAATTTCTACCCGACCCGTTACCGGGTGGCGGGTGTGCATTGATTACCGAAAGTTGAATGCCGCCACTTCTAGGGACCATTTCCCACTTCCATTTATTGACCAAATTATTGAGAAACTTTCGGGTCAAAAATATTATTGCTTTCTAGATGGGTATTCGGGGTATAACCAAATAGCAATACACCCGGATGACCAACACAAGACCACCTTCACTTGTCCATATGGTACTTTTGCCTTTAGGCGGATGCCATTTGGATTATGTAACGCTCCGACAACTTTTCAACGATGTATGATGAGTATTTTCTCGGACATGGTTGGAGAGTCGTTGGAAGTGTTTATGGATGATTTCTCAATATTTGGCACTAGTTTTGAATCTTGTCTCAACGAGTTGCAAAAAGTTTTAAAAAGATGTGTTGAGAAAAATTTAGTGCTTAGTTGGGAGAAAAGCCATTTCATGGTGCAAGAGGGAATTGTGTTAGGCCATGTGATTTCTGAGCGGGGTATGGAGGTGGACAAGGCAAAAATTCGGGTAATATCATCATTGCCACCACCAAAAATGTGAAGGGGGTAAGATCATTCTTGGGACATGCGGGCTTTTATAGACGTTTTATTAAAGGTTTTAGTGTTATTACCAAGCCTTATGTAATTTTCTTTTAAAAGATGTTCCTTTTGATTTTACTAATGAATGTTTGCAAGCTTTCAATGTGTTGAAGGAACATTTAATCAAGGCTCCTATTTTGCAACCGCCAGATTGGTCGAAGCCATTTGAGATAATGTGTGATGCAAGTGACACTACAATTGGTGTTGTTTTGGGCCAACGAGTTGATAAGAAGCCGGTGGTGATTTATTATGCGAGCAAAACTTTGTCCGAAGCGCAACTGAATTACACCACAACCGAAAAAGAGTTATTAGAGGTGGTGTATGCTTTGGACAAGTTTCGTTCGTATATTTGGGGGAGCAAGGTGGTAGTATATTCGGACCATAGTGCGGTTCGATATCTGATGGAGAAAAAAGATGCCAAGCCACGATTGATTCGGTGGGTTTTGCTACTTCAAGAGTTTGATTTGGAAATTCGGGACAAAAAGGGGAGTGAAAATGTAGTAGCGAATCACTTGTCTCGAATTCCGGTGGAAGGGATCGATGATTTGAATGAAATAAATGAAAGATTTCCGGATGAGCAACTTTTAGCCATGTCTACTCAAGCCGCACCGTGGTATACTCACTATGTCAATTATTTGGCCACGTGTGCCATTCCGGATCATTGGACCAAGAAACGACGACAACAATTTATGGTCCAAGTGAAGCAATATATTTGGGATGAACCGGATCTTTTCAAGATTGGGCCTGATCAAGTGATTCGAAGATGTGTTCCCGAGTCGGAAGTTAAAGAAATTTTGACACATGCTCATTCTTCCGCTTGTGGTGGGCATTTTAGTGGACATAAAACCGGCTACCGGGTGCTTTCATGTGGGTTTTATTGGCCTACAATTTTTAAAGATGCTTGCGAATTCACCCGGAATTGTTTAAATTGTCAAAGGTTGGGGAGCATATCCAAAAGAGATGAATTGCCAATGCAACCAATTTTGGTTGTGGAGATATTTGATGTTTGGGGCATCGATTTTATGAGTCCATTTCCTAATTCAAACGGGTTTTTGTATATTTTGGTGGCGGTGGACTATGTCTCGAAGTGGATTGAAGCAATTTCTACAAGGACAAATGACCATTCGGTTGTTTGTAAATTTGTTCAATCTAACATTTTTGCCCGGTTTGGAATTCCAAGACTAATCATAAGTGATGGTGGATCACACTTCAAAAATTTTAATTTTGGGAAATTGTTGAAGAGATATAGTGTGAATCACCGGATTGCTACACCGTACCATCCACAAACAAGTGGACAAGTTGAAGTGTCCAACCGTCAAATAAAAGAAATTCTAATGAAGACGGTGCGAGTTGATAGAAAGGATTGGTCAGGAAAGTTGGACGATGCTTTGTGGGCGTATCGAACGGCCTACAAAACTCCAATTGGCACAACACCTTATCGAATGGTGTATGGAAAGGGATGTCATTTGCCAATGGAGTTAGCACATTGGGCAATCACAATGGTGAATGCCGATTATGATGAAGCGGGTAAAGCAAGGAAGTTGCAATTGAGCGAGATTGAAGAAATTCGGGATGAAGCATATGAATGTGCTTCGGCATATAAAGACAAGCTCAAGAAAGTCCATGATGCAAAGCTGCGAAAGAAAACCTTTGAAGTGGGTCAAAAGGTTTGGTTATATAATTCAAGATTGAAGATGTTTGCGGGCAAGTTAAAGAGTAAATGGATGGGTCCTTACATAGTTTGTCGGGTTGGTAAGTTTGGTGATGTTGAAATTTTGGATGAGAACACCAACAAGCAACAAACAGTAAACGGACATCGCTTGAAGCCGTATTTGGAAGGCAAGGACATCAACCATTTGGAGGTGGATAAAGCGGGCTACATTCTACGCCCGGTTGAGGATGCATAATCATAAGAGGCCCAGGTTTGGTAGTGTAAATAGTTAGATTTTATTTTAATTTGTTTTATTACCCAATTTTGTTTTTAGTCGAAATCCGTGTTTGAAACAAGTGTGGGGACGTTCGTGTTACGCACAAGTTCTAGCATTGTGTTGAGGACAACACGGGTTTTTCGAGGGGGTAGGGTAATTTTTGTGTGTGTTTTTTATGTGTGTTTTAAAAATTTCAGGTTTTTTTATTAAAAAAAAAACGCCCAGAGTCTACCGTAGCTTACGGCACTGCCGTAGCTTACGGTGGAGGTGGGGAAAGAAAAATCTGACGGCAGTTCTTTACTGCCTTACGGCAGCTAAAATGGACAAAAATCCTACCGTACCCAACGCCCCTACCGTAATAAACGGTGGGGTCTGGGAAGTCCAACCGGGTTACGTTAAAAAAAAAGAATTTTTTTTTAGATGCACGTGAATAACATAGCTGGTCCACAACCTTTTCATTCTTTTTCACCTAACTTCTTCTTCTTCTTCTTCTTCTTCACCAAGAACACTTAAAACCCTTCTCCTTCCTACATTCAAATCTTCATAAAACCTTCAATCTTTCACCAAATCACTTGATTCTTGAGTCTATTTTGCCTAAACTCTCACAAGGATTCCGATTTTTGGAAGCACATTGCAAGAAAAACACTTTTTGTGGCCCGAATATCAAACCCTAAAATCGAAAAATTTGGGGCTTTTCAAGTTTTTGTTTTTTCTTGCATTCTAGCATCATCTACTCAAAGGTATGTATTCTCTTTTACTAATCTTGATGCTACATTGTGAAAAATAGAGGTTCTTGTTCTTGCTTGTTCATACCCACTTGCTTGTTAGTTAATGTAGTATGTAAATGTTGTTATTTTGAGGAATAATATGGTAGTAGAGGCAATAATGAGATGAAAATAGTGAACTTTTGGTAATGTTAAGTTTTTAGAGGCGTCATGCCCAATTTTCGTCAAACCAAAGATGATATTTTCGTTCAAAAACACCTACTACCATGTTAACAAGCAAGTGTGGGGAGGTGTTAAACATATGGAACTGATTTTGTTTTGTTTGGTTTTGATTTTGTGTGTTTGAGTATAGGAAAATGGTGAGAACTAGTGAGGCACTTGGGGCGAGTTCATCTTCAAAGGCAAAGGGCAAGAAGGTGGAGAAACAGTATAAAAAGAAGGAAGTATGTGGGTAGAGATGAAGAGTCTGAGGAAGAAACACCAACGCCAGCGGTGAAACTGAACAGGCATGATAAACCTAAGTGGGAATCGGGTCCTCTGAATGAAAAACCAAGGGAATGGCAAGCTACACTCTTTCATGATCAGATGAAGAATTTAAAAGATAAAGGTGGTGCTTTCATTTGTGAGAAGGATGTTAAAGAAGTGCAATTCGCACCATTTAAAGTGGTTGATCGGTTTCGGGCTTTGGGTTGGGAAGCAGCATTGCATTGTTATGATGGAAATAATAAGTATTTGTATATGGATGAGATCGAGGAATGGATGGAAACGTTGAGATGTGTCGGAAATTCCAGTCCTTTACTCCTTGATGCATGGGTCTCCAAAATTTCCACCCCGGTATTTAATTCTAAATCATGTGTGGATGTGTCGGAATTCAGTTGGGAGGCGGATTATTCCTTACTGTAGGCTCATTACCGCCCTTTTGATGCAACAAAAAGCTATTACGGCTGATGATGTTGGAAAACATAAGAGGTACAAACCGTTTGAATTGAAGACATTGGGACTTGGGTGGACATACACCGATTCAAAAAGGTACCACAAGCTGAAATCTGAGGGTCAAAGATGGAGAGCATTGAAGGTTGATGCTCAGAGGCTTTTACCGGGAGAGCAAGATGAACCTGAAAGTGAGGATGAGCCACCGAGCGAAGAGGAGGATTATGTGGAAGAGCCGAGGGGTACACATATGGACCTAGGGCAAGGTAGTTCGGGTCATGGTGGAAGTTTTTATAATTTTACTAAGAGGTTTTATGAGGAAAATTGGGCTTTCACAGGGACGATGCAGACGGTAATCGAAAATCAACGCCCCCCAGCTTCGGTATTTGATACATGGTCAGGTTCAGAGCGCATGTTATTCGATCACCAGATGATGATGAGCGCAAGCATGGAAAGGAACATGAGGCAAGGTTTTGACCGGCAGGAAATATGGAATAGGGCACATGCCTATTCCCATGAGGTAGAAATAAATAACAGGTATGTTGATGATCAGAATAGGCGGATGGATGATGATTGGCATGCGGGAAGACCCGTAGTTGCAAATCCACAACCGGTGGATTACGGGTCTTTACCGCCTTATGATGGGAGCATATCATATCCGACTCCACCACTTCATCATTCTCAATGGGTTGACCCGCAACAACAACAGCAACAAGCCTCAAATCAATGTGGAAGCGGTAGTGGTGCATTTGGATTTGGCGAGTGGAACAACTTGATGACTTCCGTGTTCGGGCCACCTCAACCCCGCTATTATTGACCAGATCGTGCTCTTTTGTACATAGTTGTATGTTTGTTTTATTTTCCTTATGTTTTTGGGATCGGGTGGTAGGGTGGTGTTATTGATTGATGATGATTGGCTTGGGTTGTGGTAGTAGGAGGTGTGTTGTTAAAAAATTAAAAAACTGAAAAAAAAATATAAAATGAAAATACCAAAAAGAAGTTTATGGTTTGAGTCGTGAAGCTTTAGTGTCATGTTGTCAAAAGTGAAAGCGATCTTTTTCTTCCAAAACCATACATTGGGGACAATGTATCCCAAGTGTGGGGATGGGGGAAATTTTTGAGGTTTTAAAATTTTTTTGTAGTCAAGCGTAAACATTGTGAAAATTGGAACACCTTGAATTAACCCCAATAGACACACCGGCAACCCTTAACACCCACTTTTATTCTTGGTGAGAGTTTAAGCCACACTTGTATATAAATAATACCTTTCGTTGAGAGAGTGGCAACGGGTGGGGGTGCACTAGAACTTGTGCTTGAATGCAATTTGAGTCTTTAGTTGGACATGAGTGTGGAAAGGATAAGGGCATTAGGTAGCCTCGTCTAGTTGAGCGTGAGTGTGGGTTTTGGGGGGTTGGACCTCATACATTACATATATGAGCATGGTAGCGAGAGGGGCGGGGGTTTGGACATTTAGTTGCCCATTTTTGTGCCTAAAAGCCTATCAATTGTTAACCCTTAAACTAGCTCCCTAAATTAATACCCAACTTGACCCGGTATTGTGTGTTTAAATAGAGTGTTAGTGTGTTATTCTAGTATAAGATTGAAGTTTAGTTGTGTGCGTGTCGTTTGTTTATATAGTTTACTTGGTTCGAAAAAAAAAGAAAAAAAATATATATGAAAAAAAGCGAAAAAAAAGAAGAAAAGAGAAAAAAAAATGAAAAAGAAAAAGGGGAAGTTTATGTGTGGTATTTATTAGGTTCGTGTTCGTATGTATGTTTGCGTGTGTTAGTCATGTGCATGTGTGTCAGTATGTAATAAAAGACCGGGTAAAGTTTGCGCTACTCATACATATTCCATTCCCTACCTTTACACTGAGCCAAGTTACAACCTTAAAAGTCCCTTTGATTTGCATTCATGTTTAACATGCATAAGAGGAAGATTGATTTAGGTACAAGCCTATGGTTGTGCAACCGCCCGTTTACCTTTTGTATGTCTAGCTCATCTATGCTAGAGCTTACTTGTAACCGAGAGGAGAGATATTGTGAGGGGTGTGTTGATTTGGGTGTTCACGATGGGTTAATACAAGGATTACATGTTGATGCTTGAGTTAAAATGATCGTTTTTGTGGGAAATAGATTTTTGGTGGATTGCTTACGACAAGCAATGGTTAAGTGTGGGGATGTGACGGGTGGTTCAAGGAACAACACTTTATAATGTTAAAACGCTTATATTAACCACATTTGATCATGATATTGCTTGGAATTGGGTGACTACGAGTACTTTGGTTGCAGGTGTGAAAAGGAGCTAAAAACGAAGAAATATGGGCTTTGGAACGGACCGGAATGGATCGAAACGAGATGGAGTGCATGAAAGAAAAAATTGAAGTTTTCAAGGGCTCCACCGTACCTTACGGTAGCCACCATAAGGTACGGTGGCAACAGACAACAAATTCTCACCATTAATCAGTCCTGAACCACCGTAACAAATTCCATATCCACCATACCTTACGGTGGCTACCGTAAGGTACGGTGGCCCCTGCACCAGCTTGTAACTCCCATTATTAAAGACAAATTTATGGTGTCTTTTGGCATCTTCTCACTTGTGAACGTTTCTAAGCAACTTTTGGGCGATTTTGGCTGCTGGTAATCATTAGAGAACATTTCTAATCATTTGGTTTATGTTTGTAATTCCTATGAACAATTATTTGAAGATTATGATGATTCACCAAGCTATGTCGGGCTAAACTTTTGGTGATCATTCTAGGTGAAGGTTTCTACTAGACTCTTGTGTGTTTTTTCTCTTATTTCTAGAATAATAATTTGGTAATTCTTGCTTGATTATTATGATGATGTTTGATCAATTGCTTGTAGCGTGTTAATTAACTTTCCAATTTCTAATCTAAATCGTACGTTCTTGGTGTTGCTAACAATCGAGATATCAAGGGAAGGATTGGGGTCGGTTATTGATTAATTAGTCATCGGGAAACAACCTCGCTTTGTTATAATCCGAGTACTTTGTTCCCTTTTATCACAACAATTGTTTTTACATGAGTTATGTCTATGTAACTCTTTCTAGTTGGAAATTTGCACAAGTGTTTAAAAAAACCGGAACCTAGGATGATCATTGTTTCCATAACTTGAAGAAACGTTCTTAGTTTAAATTGATAATTAGTCGTTATTTTAGATCAACTCAAAACAACCAAAAATCTTCGACATTTACTTTTCGTAAAGTAGTTTAATTTCAGTTAATCGACAAAGCTAGAATCTACACATTTTCCACAAGCTCCCTGTGTTCGATACCTTCTTGCCACTATTCAATAGTTGTAATTGGGAAATTTTACGTGTACCACGACAAGCACGTTAGTGATTTATTATGTTAAACATCGAGAGTGATTTTTCGTTTTGTGTTTTATGTTCGTAGTATCTTTGTGTTTTAGTTAGGGTGTTTTTATCATCTATATTTTCGTATAATCTTTGTGCTGAGTTAGGCTGTTACGTGTGTAGCATATCCGTTTTTTTGCAGTTAACTTCTGTTTCTATATTTTCTAGCATATCAAATTCTGCTCTATGTTTACTGCAGACTACAAAAGTTTTTCCTGTGTTTTCCTGTTACACATGTAACACTCGTGTGTTTTTGCACCATGTCTGTCTATTTTTTTTGAATGTATGAGCTTTTTTTTTATGTTACCTATGTATTTTTTTACAGAAAATGTATGTTTTTGTATGGCCTCTATTTTGTATTATGTATTTCTTTATAAAGAATCATTTTTTTATTAAAGAGTCATTTGTTAAGGTGTTTTATCTGTGTTTAGTTATACCATATCTGTGTATAAGTTAAGGTGTTATGTGTGTAGCATATCTTTTTTTTTGCAGTCAATGTGTGTTGTGTGCAGTCAGAATGTTTGATGTTTGCAGACTACAAAGTTTTGTATGTGTTTGCAGACAAAAACGCCTGTTTACACACGTAACACTCGACTTTGCCATGGCTCCTTATTATATATTAAATAAGTTGTTTTCCGAATTTTACATTAGTTTTTTTTTGTTTTTTCATATTAAAAATGTCCACATTTACTCTGTGATAACATATGTTACAGGTCCTTTTTTAGTCAAATCATGAATTCCAACCCCAGCACTCCCCCTTGGGAGGTTTTTGAGGCCCGTCGCCATCTCAACCCAATCGCACACAAGGCACCTCAAAATGAACCGGACATGGCAATTGCACCTGAATTACCCCCACCTGTTGAACTAGATATCCTCCATGTTGCAGCTGAACATGAACCCCTCTCTCCTGTTGACCCGGTTATCCCGCCCCTAGAACCCGTTATACCCCTAGAGCAGGCGGATGATGGGTTTGTAAGCGACGAAGATTTCGATTGGAATGCGGCATTTGATTACGTTTTCCCGAAGAATATTCGACACCAGAAGACTATATGACACCGGAGGATGATGCGCATGATGTAAGTTACACACCTGAATGGGCTGTTGGTTACGAATCAGACGCGAGGCTGAATATGAAGAACCATATGAACCTAATTTTAAGAAACCTGGGTTGTCGGTTACGTCTCAGGAAGGTGGGCATATTAGGGCAGAATGGGAGGGTATAGGTTATACCGAGGAACATTGGGCTTTTTATGTCAAGTATGGTTATTGGATGCCGTCTGCTACTGTTGGTTGCAATGCAAGATGTCTAGGTTTACATATTACATATGAAGAATTGGCTTTTTATGAAAAGAATGGTTATTGGATGCCAAGGGGTGCTGTATGAATCTTTAATACTATGTTTTGTGGTTGATACAAGATGAACAATATGATGTATAGCTTTTTTTGAGTAGTATATTTATTGCAAGTTTTTTGTATTGTCATGCAATGCAGCCCTATTTAACAAAAAATATGTCGGCTAATGAATCTTAACATATGTTACAAACTTAGAACAGTTTCACTGTAATATAATTTTCATGTTGTCAGCTGAATCTTAATTTTATATATTTATGTTTTTATTTTTAAAAGTACTGAATATTAAAAGGAAAACCATATGCACCTTTCGTTAAGTATGCAACAACTCTGGTGCTACTACCAAATTAATAAGCATAATTTTTTAAAATAATATGAACTACCTGACACATTTATTACGTACGTAGTATCACTGGTTTTGGTAAATTTAAACGAAAAAATAACATGGTCTAAAAAAAGCTTAACAAGTCAGGATTTTTTTAAATTTAATATGAAAATGTCGTGACGGTTTTTACGTACGTAACAACACTGGTGCTGGAATAATAATATGAATCTGATTAAGCCATGCTTTTAATAATAAATAAAATATTTTTTCTTAATCACTAAAAATCTAATTTTTTTTAAAGAAAAAAGTGAGAGAGAGAATGTTGGAGAGAGAAGATTAGAGAGAGAGAGAGAGATGATTGATTTGATGGAGAGAGAAGAAGGTGCAAACTACCCTTCTAACTTTTTTGGTCATCTTCTATCATTATAATACTCACTTTTAATCTTCACCGTTGATCAAGTACAATGGATGGTAGAGATCAAGTTTACTAGGTTTCTACATTTGAGTGGGTTTTTATTTAATCCATCCCCTACATATATATATATATATATATATATATATATAGATATAGGTAGAGGATCCGGTAAGAAAATTGTTTTGTGTAGGAAGTGTAGGAACTGTTTTCAACCGTTGGATCAAATCTGATTAAATATTTAGATCAAGGGCATAATAGACTTTTTATTCATTTTATTAATTATCATAACCCACTAATTTAGCATCAAAATTATGGATTTTAATGAAATTCAATTATCCTAAAAATACCAATTCTTCCACATTTTCATAACAATATTCAATCTCTTTAACACTTCATCGATTCTTCATTATTTTTCAAATATATAATTTTTATCTATTGGTTGTTCGATTATGGTAGAAAGTTTAGAAGATCTTTTCGAATGGTAAGTCTTGTTTTACTTTAGATCGCTTTTTTTGTCGATTTTAACATTTCTTGATCTACATTCTCGATCACATACATACCCTCCTTGGATGTTGAAACGTCTTGGTCATATGCAAAAGCCACCTGAAAGTTATAATCATTTTTATTATGAGTGTGTTTTATTTATTGATATGTGTTATCACCTAAAACGCGTAATATGAACATTTTAATAGTCAAAAAGACATACCGCAAGTAATATTATAAAACACTATTTAAAACACTACTATAAAACAGTACTATAAAAACGCCATCGACAAATTATCTAAAACCCAATTATAAAACACAATTTATCAAGACCAGCGATTTAACATACTTAATAACACAAAATTAAGAAAACAAAAAATACAAAACCGATTATATAAAACACTATTATAAAACACCATTAAAACATTATCTAAAAAACAATTATAATACACCATTATAAATACCAGTGATTGAAGATACCTAAGAACAAAAAATTAAGAACAAAAAAAGTATCTAATAACACTATTATAAAGATCAGCGATTAAGAAGTAAGAACACAAAATCACCAAACTAAAAAAAGAATCCGATTAATCTCTACCATAGACTCATCACTAATTAAAACATTATTACAAAAACCTACTCAAGAACACAATTCTCCTTAACAATGACTCCTGAAACACACTCAACATTTGAGTCGTTTTTTGTTCGAATGCGTCTGGATCAACAAACGGTTTGGGGTTTTTTCTTTTTTTTCCTTGCGTAGTGTTTTTACCCCGATTTGGATCTGTAAATCAAGACTATAGTTATTAGGTTTATATGACGGTTGTTAGTAAGAAAAAAGAAGAAGATACAAAGAGGAAGTAGATGGCTAAAACCTGCTTTGTGTTTTTTAATTTTCGATTCTATTAAGAGAGAGAGAGAGAGAGAGAGAGAGAGAGAGAGATATAGAGGTGAGTAAATAAGAGAGATAAACAATTTAGCTTGAATTGAGGAGGAGTTTCTAGATAAATAAAAGAAAATGACTTTTCTGCCCTCTTTTAAAACACTTATTGGACCATCCTACCCCTGACCATTAAATTATAATTAGTATAATATTAACTAACCTAAACTTTTAATCTAAACCATCGATTTCTAGATCAAACGGTTGAAAAGACTTCCTACATAAAACTATTTTCTTACCAGAACCCTACCCGATATATATATATATATATATATATATATATATAGGGGAAGGTTCAATTGAGAACTCATAGTTAGGGAGAGAACTGGAGAACTCTATATTACACATATGTAATATATCATATGTTGTATATTACACTTGTCTACTATATTACTATTGCATATGGTGCACATGTGCAATATATCATATTTTACACATGTTCAATATATATTACACATATGTAATACACTCAATATATCATATATTGCACATACGTAATATATCATATGTTACACATGTGTAATATATATTACACATGTGTAACATATGATATATTACACATGTGCAATATATATTACACATGTTTAACATATGATATATTACACATGTGTAACATATGATATATTGCACATGTGCAATATATATTACACGTATGCAATATATGATATATTGCACATATGTAATATAAAGTTCTCGAGTTCTCTCAATAAAATGAGTTTTCTATTGAACAATCTCCTATATATATATATATATATATATATATATATATATATATATATATATATATATAGGGAAAGGATGTCACACCCTCAAATTTCCACTGCGGAGTTTTACCGCGAGGTGCATGACAAACCAGGACCCATAGCCATAAGTATCATGAACGACTCTAAATGCCAAAACATTTAGTTCGTTTTTAAGAAAAAGTTTCAAAGTTTAACCAAGCAAATTAAAGTAATGCGGAAGCGTAAACAAAGTAAAACATTTGCAAAAATCTGCGCAAGACAACGCGCCCAAAACCAAAGTTAATAAGTACGAAATAATAAATATCCATAACCCAAGACACGAATGATGCATGCCCTAAAACGTGCTCCGTACCTAAGGACCTGCAAAGCATGCTAAAATGTGTCAACATAAAGTCGGTGAGTTCACTATATAAGTAAGCGAAGTAAATAATAACGTAGGTTCTCAAAACCCCAAAAGTCAAGTGTACAACGTTGGTCCCTCAGACCCTGTAAACAATAGCTAATTCAAATGTCAGGGGTAGCTAGCCCACTCATGATAACTAAAACCGGCGAATACCGAACTACTAATGAACAAGTTCCCATAACCGGGATAAAGATGCCTTGCATCATTGTCCATCGACAATGATTATGTTTGAAGCTAATAGTTCACATCCGTGCTCCCAGCACGATGTGAGGTTTGTTAGACCTAATAGCGCTATCAACTAATTAACCCGCTTGCCCAACCGGCAATTGATTCGGTATTTTGAAGGACTTAAAAGATGTGTTTGGTTTAGTTCATCAAGGACATATACATGAATTAGTAAAAATAGATTCACCACGTGAACCATGCACCCCAAACCCGGGATGTGTAAAAGAAAGTTATCTCAAGATAGACTAGAAAACGTTACCAATGTGGTCTCAACCCTACAAGTTTGACTAACCATTCTGTCCAGATTTTAGTTTCGCCTAAATCATACTTTAATCGCCTACCGTGTGCACAAAAACTATTAACATTCACCAATCATCAACACAAAACATTCCTAATACCTATTTTATCAGATTCTATGATTAAACATGTCAAGATCAAAGCTTTAAGAATCAAAACACCAATTACTTGCGCAACAAGTATCCTACGATGTTACTAAGCGTTTATGAGTATGTTTAATCCATTTAATCTTCAAAAAGATTCATGCTTTAATGTTTTATAAACTCATTCAGACCTGGACAAACTTATTATATGATTTTTATTAATGAAAACACAAGATAAAAGCATAAGAAATCGTAAGATATACCCTTAGCTCTCTCAATCGATCAATCGCGCGCCTTGGAGCCTCCCAATTGATGATCTTGAGCCTTAGCAGAGGTTGTTTGAGTGAAATATTCGTGTGGGGCAGTAAGGGGGCGATTAGGGTTGAGTATGGGGGTTGCATGGGAGTTTAGGTTGCTTAAATATAAGTTTAAGGCGGTTTAGACCCGTCAGTTCGTTTCGAGCGGCCGCTCGGTGCCTGTGAGCGGCCGCTCACAGGTCCGGGTGGCGCGCTCTTTTCTCGTTTCGTCTCCCGACGCGTTATCCTTTGACGTTTTCGTTATTTCGGACCGTAACAAGTGTAACCCCATGCATTAAGACCTTAATCAACCTCATGCTCCACTTTTAATGATTTCTATTAACGTGTTCGGTTTAGGTTCACATAATCACGTATGGTTTTCACATAAGTTTATTTTTCACCAACGTCCGAGGTTCACTAATCATGCAATCACACATTGACTCACAACCATTTCACATAAGTTTATTTTTCACCAACGTCCGAGGTTCATTAATCATGCAATCACACATTGACTCACAACCATGCACGTATGTCTTATCTAACTAACCCTAGTTAAGTATAATGCAAGGAAATGTAACTAGAGTTTAGTTAAAGTGAGAACCTGAATTTTCGGGGTATCACATCATCCCCAAGTTGAAAAGAATTTCGTCCCGAAATTCAGCAAGTAAACAGTAAAGCCAGCTAAAAATGTATGCTTGGTTTCCGGATGTCACATCATCCCCAAGTTGAAAGGAATTTCGCCCCGAAATTCACTTTGAGCGAGCTGCTTTATGTTCGGCATTTGATCTATGCACAGGTTCAGGTTCAGAAAAGAGGTGTGGATATTTGAGCCGCATCTGGTAGGTATAGTGCTTTGCCTGAGTTTCTTGACGCCCTAGACGGGAATCCCACCGTACCTTCACGATAGGTATAGTGCTTTGCCTGAGTTTCTTGACGCCCTGCTCAAGAATCTCCACTGGTTCTTCCACGAACCGTAACTGGTCGTCCACCTGGATCTCCTCCAGCGGTACTACCAGTGTAGTATCGGATAAGCATTTCTTCAAGTTTGAGACGTGGAATACATTATGCACTCCACTGAGTTCGTCTGGTAAATTCAGCTGATAAGCTACCGGACCAATCCTTTTAACAATCTCGAAGGGTCCAACATAGCGGGGATTCAACTTCCCTCGTTTCCCAAAGCGTATCACTCCTTTCCAAGGTAACACCTTTAACAAAACTTTGTCCCCAACCTGGAACTCCAAAGGTTTTCTACGTTTGTCCGCGTAGCTTTTCTGTCGATCACGAGCAGCACCCATTCTGTTTCTGATTTGCACTATCTTCTCAGAGGTTTCGTGCACGAGTTCGGGACCTGTTAGTTGGCTATCCCCAACCTCAGTCCAACAGATAGGAGACCTACACTTGCGGCCATAAAGTGCCTCAAAAGGCGCACACTGAATCGAGGTGTGGTAACTATTGTTGTAAGAGAACTCGATTAAGGGCAAGTGCTTGTCCCAGTTATTACCAAAGTCCACCACGCATGCTCGTAGCAGATCCTCTAATGTTTGGATGGTACGTTCACTTTGTCCATCCGTCTGTGGGTGATAGGCTGTGCTCATATCGAGACGAGTACCTAGAGCATCTTGGAGAGTAGTCCGGAATCGAGAAGTGAATCGCCCATCGCGATCGGATATAATGGAAGTAGGCACTCCATGCCTAGAGACTATCTCCTTGATATAAAGGTTCGCCAGCTTCTCTAACGAGTCCGTTTCTTTTATCGCCAGGAAGTGGGCCGATTTGGTTAAGCGGTCCACGATAACCCAAATCATGTTATGGCCCGCTGTTGTTTTCGGAAGCTTCGTAATGAAATCCATGGAAATCCCATCCCATTTCCACATCGGTATCTCTGGTTGCTGAAGTAGGCCTGAAGGTTTCTGATATTCAATCTTAACCTTCGCACAAGTCAAGCACTTACTAACATAAGTGGCTATCTCTGCTTTCATGTTTGGCCACCAGTAGAGAGTTTTGAGGTCCTGATACATTTTGTCCGAACCGGGATGTACCGAATAACGAGATGTGTGAGCCTCATCGAGCACTAGTTGTCTAAGATCCCCTGAACGTGGAATCCAGACTCGATCCATAAAATACTGAAGCCCATCCGACTTCAGTTCCAGGTGTTTGTCAGCACCATGCAATGTTTCCAACCCGATATTTTCCTTTTTCAAGGCCTCGCCTTGGGCTTCACGTATTTTATCAGGCAGATTAGAGTGTATGGTAAGTTGTAAGGCCCGCACACGTTTGGGTTTCGTTTCCTTACGGCTCAGGGCATCAGCTACTACGTTAGCTTTCCCTGGATGGTACTTGATAGCACAGTCATAATCATTCAAGAGTTCGACCCATCGTCGTTGCCGTATGTTTAGGACCTTCTGATCAAATATGTGCTAAAGACTCTTATGATCTGTGAAGATTGTGCACTTCGTTCCGTAGAGGTAGTGTCTCCAAATTTTGAGAGCGAAGACAACCGCTCCCAGTTCCAAGTCGTGAGTGGGATAATTCTTCTCGTGAACTTTTAGTTGTCGTGAAGCATAAGCGATCACCTTCTCGCGTTGCATCAAAACACACCCTAGCCCTTGGATAGATGCATCACAGTACACCACAAAGTCCTCCGTACCCTCAGGTAGTGATAATATTGGAGCACTGCAAAGTTTAGTCTTTAGTAATTGAAAAGCAGCTTCTTGGGCATCTTCCCACTTGTAGATAATCCCCTTCTGTGTCAGGGCAGTGAGGGGTTGAGCGATTTTTGAGAATCCCTGAATGAATCTGCGATAATACCCTGCAAGGCCAAGGAATTGTCGAACCTCCGTGGGAGTCTTAGGGGCCTCCCATCTTTTAATCGCATCAATCTTAGCAGGATCGACCTGTATTCCTGCCTCGTTCACCACATGACCCAAGAATTGGACCTCACGAATCCAGAAGTCGCACTTGGAGAATTTTGCATATAGCTGCTCACTTTTCAGAAGTTCCAAGATCAGTCGTAGGTGTTGCTCGTGCTCTTCCCTACTCTTGGAATAGATCAGAATATCGTCTATGAACACTATGACAAATTTGTCTAGATAGGGTTTGCACACCCGGTTCATGAGGTCCATGAACACAGCTGGTGCATTGGTCAGCCCGAAGGGCATTACCAAAAATTCATAGTGCCCATAACGAGTTCGAAAAGCTGTATTTGGCACATCCTCCTCTCGGACTCTCAGTTGGTGATACCCCGACCTTAAGTCAATCTTGGAATAGAAACTCGACCCCTGAAGTTGATCGAATAGATCATCTATGCGAGGTAAAGGGTAGCGATTTTTAATTGTCACCTTATTTAATTCCCGGTAATCGATGCACATACGGAAACTCCCATCCTTCTTCTTCACGAATAAGATTGGGGCTCCCCACGGTGAAGAGCTAGGTCGGATGAAACCCCTATCCAATAGCTCTTGGAGTTGGGTAGATAGTTCTTGAAGTTCGCCTGGTGCAAGGCGGTATGGTGCACGCGCAACTGGGGCGGCGCCTGGTGCAAGGTCAATTTGGAACTCCACTTGACGAACCGGTGGAAGTCCTGGCAGCTCCTCTGGGAATACATCTGGAAAATCTCGGACCACCGGGATGTCCTCGATTTTTGTTTCGACTTCGGCTCGAGTGTCAGAAATGTTAGCCAATATGGCTGGATAGCCCTTCCGTATGCACTTCTGGGCCTTCAAGTAAGAGATGATGCCCACCATGGCACCACCGCGATCACCCTGGACAGACAACAGTTCCCCACTGGGGAGGGGGATACGAACAACTTTCTCCTTGCAGAGAATTTCGGCGTGGTGCTTGGACAACCAGTCCATGCCAACCACAAGATCGAAGCTTCCTAGGGTGATAGGTAAAAGATCGATGGCAAACAAATGTCCATCTAGTTCGAGCCTACCGTCACGAAGAATGTGGGTTACCTCAACAGGCTTCCCATCAGCTAGTTCTATAGAGTACGGGGTCTCGAGTAATGTAGGAACTATCCCTAGTTGTCTGCTAAGTTTTGATGACACAAAACTATAGTCTGCACCAGTATCATATAAAACAGAAGCGAGAGTGTCGTTCAAGGAACACGTACCCGTCACGACGTTGTTATCATTCCTCGCTTCCCCAGAGCCAATCACGAATGCTCTACCACGCGCCCCATAGTTGTTTCCGTTGTTGTTGTTGTTATTACCAGTGTTGGGGTTATTATTTCCTCCATTGTTTCCATTACCGTTCAGCTGGGGACAATTCTTCTTAAAATGGTTCTCGCTACCACACTGGTAACACGCCTTTCCACCCTTCTGTTGTTGACCCTGCGGGGGTGGGTTACCCTGAAGGTTGACTCTACAGTCTTTCTGCACATGCCCCAGCTTTCCACAACGATCGCACTTAATCCTGTTACATGGCCCAGAGTGGTGATAGTTGCACTTAGCGCACTTGGGCCGATTTCCGTGATAACCACCTTGAGTCTGAGTACGGTTGTTGTTGTTGTTGTGGTTGTCGTGTTTCTTGTTCGGGTGCTGCTGCTGTTGATTACCATTTCCCGGGGGTTTGCCAGACGCACTCTCCCACTTTCTCTTATTATCATTAGTGCCAGAGGATGAAGCACCTCGAGGGGGCAGTAGTCCCTCCTCTACTTTCTGGTCAGTCAGCTGGTGTGCCATACGAATCACCTGCTGAAGATTGTTGAAGTTGGCAGCAGTAACCATGCCCTTGATCTGTGGCACCAAACCCTTGATGTACAGTTCAATTCGCTTGTAAAGCGGGGTTGAGTAGTTAGGGCACATAGTGGCTAGCTCATGTGACCTAGTGGTGTAGGCTTCAATATCCGACCCCACCATTTTCAGATTCAGGTACTCAGTTTCCAGCTTCTGGATTTCATCCCGAGGGCAGTACTCCTCCCTCATCATCTCCTTGAAAGCATCCCAAGGCGTAGCATTTGCCACATCCACACCCAGTATTTGCTTCTGAGAGTTCCACCAAGATAACGCCGCGTTCTCAAGTGTACCAGCGGCATATTTGACCCGGTCAGCTGGTGGACAGTTGCACATAGCAAAGCATGACTCCACCCTTTCGAACCACCTAAGTAGTCCAACTGCACCTTCAGATCCCCCAAAGTTTTGAGGCTTGCAGTCCATGAAGGTTTTGTAGGTGCAGGCTGGAGGGTGGTGTGGAGGTTGACCTACGTGCAAACACGGAAGTCATATGAGTAATAGAGTTTAACGCTGGAGCTCGTAGAAGGAGTAAAATAAGACGAATTAGTGTTACCAGCTTGGATAGCTGCGAGGGCTGCAACCACCCTGTCGTTGACAAGTGCAGTCAGCTCAGCTTGTGTTAGGTTGATGTGTCCACGTCCATGACCTCTTCCCGCCATCGTAGTTCTACAAATATACTATACCCATGAGAATACAATCGTTTGTATATCACAGTGTACTAATAAATCGCGCACGTATCAATAATAAAATAAAAGTTAAATCAATAATAAAATACCAACGTTCTAAAACAATCCAAAAGATCACCCAGTCACACGAGATTAAATAGAAGTCATAATATACTAGGAACAAAATAAATAACTAAATAAATAATAATAAATAAAATCAATCGTCGTCCGTAGAGATGACTGATCCCTCATCCTCACTTTCCTCCGGTAACTCCTCAGGTTCTTCCTCCTCTTCCTCCTCTATAAGAGCTGCATCAAGTGCCGCTCCCAAATCATCAAACTCATCCTCCATGGGTTCCTCCTCGGGGTCCTCTTCCCCAATTGGTTCCAAAGCTTCCATAAGCTGGTTGCGAACCATGGCTAACTCCTCTCGAGTATGCGCCAACTCTTGTTTGGTAGCAGTAGCATCCTGTTTTGCTTCCTCAGCCTCTTTCTTAACTTTCCTTAGTTCGCTGAGTAAGTAGTCAATCTGTCCCGCCACATGTGTCAATGTCTCGTCAGCATTTCTTCTCCAAAACTGGAACTCCTTAATACCAGTGTAAGCATTATCCAACTCGGTGTGTACATGCCTCACCATTCCTGCAAGTGTCCTCTCCCACGAGTCCACAATGGGAGGTACTGTAGCTGGCACCACATAACCTACGACCCACGAGTGCTAGATGTCCGTGAACCAACGCCAACGGTTAGCGGCTTCACTCGGCTCGAGTGACGAAGACGGGGCCTCATAAGGGTCATACATGGGGCGTCGTTGCCCGTCATGAGCACGGTAAGAGTAATTTCGGTGTGCGGGGTTAACCATAATTACCTGCAATATGTTAGGTTAGTGTTCGAAGTCGAGAATAATAAGCGTGCACTGAAGACGATGAGTGTACTAATACTTATGCTATAATGATTATAGTCTAGAATGCAATGCAATTCCTAGTTCACTATAACCAATGGCTCTGATACCAATCTGTCACACCCTCAAATTTCCACTGCGGAGTTTTACCGCGAGGTGCATGACAAACCAGGACCCATAGCCATAAGTATCATGAACGACTCTAAATGCCCAAACCATTTAGTTCGTTTTTAAGAAAAAGTTTCAAAGTTTAACCAAGCAAATTAAAGTAATGCGGAAGCGTAAACAAAGTAAAACATTTGCAAAAATCTGCGCAAGACAACGCGCCCAAAACCAAAGTTAATAAGTACGAAATAATAAATATCCATAACCCAAGACACGAATGATGCATGCCCTAAAACGTGCTCCGTACCTAAGGACCTGCAAAGCATGCTAAAATGTGTCAACATAAAGTCGGTGAGTTCACTATATAAGTAAGCGAAGTAAATAATAACGTAGGTTCTCAAAACCCCAAAAGTCAAGTGTACAACGTTGGTCCCTCAGACCCTGTAAACAATAGCTAATTCAAATGTCAGGGGTAGCTAACCCACTCATGATAACTAAAACCGGCGAATACCGAACTACTAATGAACAAGTTCCCATAACCGGGATAAAGATGCCTTGCATCATTGTCCATCGACAATGATTATGTTTGAAGCTAATAGTTCACATCCGTGCTCCCAGCACGATGTGAGGTTTGTTAGACCTAATAGCGCTATCAACTAATTAACCCGCTTGCCCAACCGGCAATTGATTCGGTATTTTGAAGGACTTAAAAGATGTGTTTGGTTTAGTTCATCAAGGACATATACATGAATTAGTAAAAATAGATTCACCACGTGAACCATGCACCCCAAACCCGGGATGTGTAAAAGAAAGTTATCTCAAGATAGACTAGAAAACGTTACCAATGTGGTCTCAACCCGAGACGCATGCTTTGAGAAAAAGTAGTGAAACTCACCTTATCGCGTAAGCAAAGAATCCAAACAGCAAGTATTATATGCTACCGACACCCTAATAACAGTGTCACTACGTGAGTATAGGCGTAACATCATTACACCATATAACTCGTTTGTCCAAGGCGTTTTAAATATTCAAAAGTGTGTATGCGACGCCTAGTGATTCTACATGCAATAGTAAACCCTACGGACTCGTTGGTGAATGAGTTGGTTATAATTAGTTTCTACAGCCCATATGTGTCGTAAACATGTGTACTTCCGTTATATGTCAATTTTAGATCACCTAAGACCTCAAGTAATCACATAGTCACATAATACACAATCTGTGTTTTCAGGACAGATTGTGCGCCATCAAAACGAATTTATTTAAAATAGTAAACCAGTGAGTTATCCTCCCAAATTTTTACTGAATTTTCTTTGGGATTCACTTAGCAATACCTATTTTTGTTTTGTCTTAATTCCAAACAAAAAAATTATAAAAATTCGTACAACACAGCAGTGTTCAGAAAATTTTCACAACAGGTCAGTTTAGTAGGAAAATTCTTAAAAATTGTGTATTCATCCAAACGAGATGAATCCACTTGGAAAAGCTCTATTTTTCCAGTATTGACCTACTGTAAAAATTTCATAACCTAACTCCTTGTAAATCTCAAGTTATGGCCATTTAAAGTTAACCCAATTTACAAATCCGAAAATCTGATATGACCCCTAATCAATTAAAATTCCAAAAACGACTCATCCTACGTCCAAAACACATGATTTTACCCATTATGAAAAGCTAAGACCAGGTGTGACCTAACCATGCCAAGAAAACCCTAAAATTATTATGTTAGAGCCGTGTTACAGCTCCTACAAGTTTGACTAACCATTCTGTCCAGATTTTAGTTTCGCCTAAATCATACTTTAATCGCCTACCGTGTGCACAAAAACTATTAACATTCACCAATCATCAACACAAAACATTCCTAATACCTATTTTATCAGATTCTATGATTAAACATGTCAAGATCAAAGCTTTAAGAATCAAAACACCAATTACTTGCGCAACAAGTATCCTACGATGTTACTAAGCGTTTATGAGTATGTTTAATCCATTTAATCTTCAAAAAGATTCATGCTTTAATGTTTTATAAACTCATTCAGACCTGGACAAACTTATTATATGATTTTTATTAATGAAAACACAAGATAAAAGCATAAGAAATCGTAAGATATACCCTTAGCTCTCTCAATCGATCAATCGCGCGCCTTGGAGCCTCCCAATTGATGATCTTGAGCCTTAGCAGTGGTTGTTTGAGTGAAATATTCGTGTGGGGCAGTAAGGGGGCGATTAGGGTTGAGTATGGGGGTTGCATGGGAGTTTAGGTTGCTTAAATATAAGTTTAAGGCGGTTTAGACCCGTCAGTTCGTTTCGAGCGGCCGCTCGGTGCCTGTGAGCGGCCGCTCACAGGTCCGGGTGGCGCGCTCTTTTCTCGTTTCGTCTCCCGACGCGTTATCCTTTGACGTTTTCGTTATTTCGGACCGTAACAAGTGTAACCCCATGCATTAAGACCCTAATCAACCTCATGCTCCACTTTTAATGATTTCTATTAACGTGTTCGGTTTAGGTTCACATAATCACGTATGGTTTTCACATAAGTTTATTTTTCACCAACGTCCGAGGTTCACTAATCATGCAATCACACATTGACTCACAACCATTTCACATAAGTTTATTTTTCACCAACGTCCGAGGTTCATTAATCATGCAATCACACATTGACTCACAACCATGCACGTATGTCTTATCTAACTAACCCTAGTTAAGTATAATGCAAGGAAATGTAACTAGAGTTTAGTTAAAGTGAGAACCTGAATTTTCGGGGTATCACAAAGGATAATTTGAAAACTCTCCCCACTTGAGAAAACCCACAAAACCCCAATCATAACCATCCATTACATGTGATCTATGGTCAAGATCAATTCTAGATTTTAGATCAAAAGTTAGGATATATGTAGTACAAAAAGGGGTAAAATGGTCCAAGAATTTGTAAACTCTCTCTCTCTTCCTGACAAACAATCTCTTAATTCATCTCTCATCTTTCTTTCTTAAAAGTTGTGCATATGTATATTATTTTATTAATATAAAGTGAGAATGTTTTTCTCTAAATTCAAATTTTAATAACAAACAAACAAAAAACAAACATTTCTTATAAATATTTTTAAGTAAGTTACCAGAATTTGAGTAGCACATTCTTCAAACGTTGACTCACCAACAACAAAAACATATGTTTTCATAACTTATCTCACAAAAACATGTAATAAAATATAACCCAACAACAAAACATATGTTTTTGCAACCTAATCTCACTGAAAACATATAATAAATTATAACTCAACAACAAAACATATGTTTTCACAATTTATCTCACAAAAACATATAGTAATAAATTATAGCCTAACGAAAAAACATATGTTTCCACAACTTATCTCACCAAAAAATTATAACCCAACAATAAAAACATATGGTTTTACAAAACTTATCTCACTAAAAAAATCAAATTATAAATCCAAACAACAAAAAAACATTTGTTTTTACAATAAAAACATATATTTCACAAAACTTATCTATATAATAAATTATAACCCAACAAAAAACATATGTCTTCACAAACATCTCACTAATAAAGAATTATAAATCCAAACAAACAAAATACATATGTTTTTAGTTGAAAACACACTTTGTTATAAAAAAAAAAAAATAACAAGGATACTAGATTAAAAGAATTGTTAAATGTATCAAAGCCCAAATAAAATAAAACAAAATAAAGATCAAAACAAACTATGTAAAACTGTCACCCATAACATTAAAGGAAAAAATTGTATATTGCTTTTCTTGAGATGAAATCTATTATCAAAACATATATGCTCTTGGACTTTTTCATGCTTTGGGTTGTTGTACCAAGTCCATAAAAAACTGTACATTACTTTTCTTGAAATGAAATCTATTATCAAAACATATAATCTCTTGTTGGATCTGCTCTTGACCAGATCTTGTATTTATCAAAATGTAAATACACAAAAAAAAACCCACAAATAAAAACCCCATCTCGAACTTGGTTGCCGGATCTTGTTCTTTTCGCCCCATCCGATGAACCTGCAAATTTTGAAGGAAGTTATCAGTGTAAACCGAGATCTGGAACCCCATCTCGAGCTGCTTTGGTCACCATCTTGTTGCCGAATCTGGAACCCCATCTCGAGATATCAGTTTTGAAGGGAGTTATCTTGTTGCTGGATCTTGTTCCCCTGTGCGTGGAGAGGGAGAGAGAAAGATGAGGGTGAGACACTAAAGAAAGGATGAGGAAACTCTTGCTTTGTGTGTGTAGAGAGAGAGAGAGAGAGATGAGGGTGAGACACCAGAGAAAGATGAGGTAGGAGAGTAGTTTGAGAGAGATAGAGAGATGGGATCTTTAAGAGGGTTGGTTAGTAAAGTTTGTCAGGAATATGTAAGGATGCAAATGACTATATTGTCCTTATAGACATAACCAACTTTGTAGACGTGGAAGCATAGATAGCCACACAATGAGGTTTCCTTGGTTTCCTAAACTCAATGTGGTTTTCTATTTAGAATTCCCCTATATATATATATATATATATATATATATATATATATATATATATATATAGGTTAGGAGTTGTGTAGAAAGTGGAGTTTTTCTAAGAAGTCTAGGAAGCCACACATTAATGACATGTGGCACTCCTAATTTATATAGAGAAGGGTATCTTGGTAATTAACAAATTAGATTAGATATTTAAATACTAAAACAATTTGATAATAATAACTACCATCTTCATCATAATTCCTCACGATTTCAACAATCCTCTACATCTCTAGCCAAAAACAACATATACCACAGTGTTTTAACTTGTGTCGATGTTTGCATATACCTTCATTGTGTTTTAAAACACTACAACATCAACTATCATACATTAAAACACACCAACATAAAGCTTATGAACATAAAACATGATGCGTAGAAATAAACACCGGTAAAACACCTTGCAAAGAAATAACCACTAACAAAACACCATACGTAGAAATATATCAACTAACAACCATTAAAAATGAGAAGACACTGTCAATTATTATATAACACCATACGGAGAAATAAACATTAATAAAACACCATGCGATGAAATAAACACCAGTAAAACACTATACGAAGAAATAAACAACCCGGTCGTCAGTTTTACAAGACACCACCATGCTGTAATCAACTTGTTTAACAAATCGAAAAAAAACCTAGTTTCAAAATCGTATTTTCGTACCTTTTTTGTCAACGTCGGTAACCGTTTTTACTTTTTCCGGTTGTCACAATTTCGATCAACTACTTAATCTCAATGTTGATTACAGCATGGTGGATGGATGGATGAAGATAACGAGGGTCTATAATCGTTTACGTTTGAGGGTCTATAATCGTGAGTTTTATGTGCAAATGGGGATAAAAACACCACAAAGTTTTAATTTGAATGTTGAATGGATGAAGATAAGGAAGGTTTGACCGTATTGTTTATCTTGACCATGATTATCATTGATTTTAGTTTCCTTTTAGCAAAGGGTTTTGGGAGGGGGTGTGCGTAAATGAAGGAAGAATTAAATAGTTTGTGTTTTTTTTTTCTTTTAAAATACAAATGTAATTACTATTATACCCTTAAAGGTTCTAATAAAACAATAATTATAGAAAACTAATTACAATCATGCCACTCCTTTAATCTAAACCATTAAAAATCTAATCCAAGGGCTTAATTCACTTCCTAGACTTCTTAGGAAAACACCACTTTCTACATGAACCCCACCATATATATATATATATATATATATATATATATATATATATATATATATATATATATATATATATATATATATATATACAGGGGAATTCTAGATTGCAAACCAACTTGACTTAAGAAAACCAATTAAACCCTTTTATGTGGCTAAGATTTGTCCACATCTCCTTTGATGATAAAACAAGAAAGGGTATTATAGGTATATTACTCAATTTCCATCTTTCCTTCCCTGACAAACATATATTGTCTCTCTCTTTCTCTGGTCATACTTTCTTTTTCTTTCTTTTTGACCAAATTCATATCATCATTCTCTCTCTCTCTATGCTGAAACTTTTCTCTTCTTTCTTATTTGACCAAAGTCATGAGAATAATTCTGTATAGATTACATATAAACATATAAATTATACAACACACAAAACCATCAAGCACCGACTTGATTTGTTTCATCTTTTTTTTACCCAACCACAACACAACGATGGTGGTGTTAGGCCTTCAAGAACACGCGGAACAAATCTGTACATCCAGATCTATAAGCCATCAAATGGGGAATCAAGAATCTAGTGAGTTTTAATGAAAGGAAGTTTGGGTTGAACACATGAAGAAGACAAATGGAAACAAATCAAGATCAAAAGTGGGTGAAACCTTCGCATCTGGTGAAACCGCTGAACAGAGGCAGGTAAATGATGACACTGGTTCATTTTTTTGGCAAGAATAAGAGCCAACACAAGAATAGATCCGACATTTGGCTGTGACGACGATGCTGTAAGTGGGTTGATGATGATGAAGGTAAATGAAGAACATCGACGAGGCAAATCCAGATCTGTATCTCCTATGTATATGGTTGCTTTTGTGTTTTTTTTTTTTTTTTTTGAATATCAAAGGTACAACATATGTTTTTTGTTGTTTGGATTCATAATTTGAATTTTTTTAGTGAGATAAGTTTGTGAAAACACAAGTTTTTGTTTTTGGGTTATAATTTATTATATGTTTTTAGTTATCTTGTTTCTGAAAACATCTGTTTTTGTTATTGGGTTATGATTTTATTATATGTTTTTTTTGCTAAATAAGTCATGAAAACATCTGTTTTTGTTACTGGGTTGTAATTTTATTATATGTTTTTGTGAGATAATTAGTGAAAACAATTGTTCCATAATTTATTATATGTTTTTTGTGAGATAAATCGTAAAAACAGAAGTTTTTGTTCTTAGGTTATAATTTGTTATATGTTATTTGGGAAATAAGTTGTGAAAACATGTGTAAATCGTAAAAACATAGTTTGGTTTGTAATTCAAGAAAAGAGAGAGGAAATAGAAGAGAGAAATAAGATAAGAGAGAGAGAACAAGTTTGTTCCTGGACAATTTTGCCCATTTGTACATTTTGTTATAAACCTTTTTTATTAAAATAATCTGAATAAATCACAACCATAGATCAAAGAGAGTGGAGGGTTAAGATGAGGGTTTTCAAGGTTTTCTTAAGTGGAAGGGGTTTCCAAAATATCCTTCCCCTATATATACATACATACATACATATATATACATACATACATATATATATACATACATACATACATATATATATATACATACATATATATATATACATACATATATATATATACATACATATATATAGGATTTGGATCATTTGAGAACCA
This sequence comes from Ambrosia trifida, assembly GCA_028751855.1. NCBI lineage: Eukaryota > Viridiplantae > Streptophyta > Magnoliopsida > Asterales > Asteraceae > Ambrosia > Ambrosia trifida. The sequence goes on along the minus strand of CM054125.1, from coordinate 101,002,443 downwards.
CCATTTAGGGAGAGAACCAAAGAACCAGTGTGAACAGGTGGTATTTTTGTAAATATGAATGTGTTTACAAAAACCCCTCCATAAAAAAATAAAAAAAATAAAAAAAAATTATATAACCTAAATAAATAAAAAAATTAAAAACACCAAAATGATTATTTTGCATTATTAATTCGTAAAAAAAATAAAAAAAAATAAAAAAAAATGGCTTGTGACGTCGTATGACGTCATCCTGATGCACATGTGCATTTCGCTTTTATATATACAGAAATACACCATATGCACATGTGCATTTCACTATTAAATCATACTTTTGAATGAATTGTCAATTACCATACTTAAATGATTATTAAATTGACGCGATACAAATATATAAGGGATCACAAATTTTATTCAATGATCATTAAATGAATGCAAAGTAAGATATAAAATACAATCGAACTCGTCAAGTGTTTATACATGCATATTATGACATAAATTGAAAATAAAACACTTGTATGACAACAAACATGAATAAACTTAAAATACCATTATATAAGAAATATAAAATAGAAACGTATACTGCATGCACATGTGCATTTCACTAATATAGTTAAATTTTTTTAGTGATTTAGCTTTTGGGATTAGTTTTTAGGTATGGTGGGATGGGTGTGTGGTGGTGGGTTTAGTGGTTCACTAATATAATCATGCACATATACGTCAATTTTATTATCATACCAATTTACATACGCTAAAAATAATAATTACAAACGTAATCAACCTATCAACCACCATATAAGACCACCCAAAATATACATATGTGCATACATCATCCTTCAAATAACAAAGCTTTTATACCAAATTGTTTTTATCATACAACTACATTTGGTTTTTACCAAACGCATTAACTCAATAAAATAAATGATAACAAAAAAATATCCATATTACAAACCAACGATGTTACCACTAACCACATGCCTACACACTTCTAATTACTTATTTGTCCCTTCTCATTTTCTTCCCCTTTTACATATCTTCTTTCAACACTCTTCACACCTCATTGATGCATCATCTAACATCTCCCTTGTTTTTTCATCTGTCAAACTAAACATCATATGCTTATCAAATTTATCACATTGTTCGTTTGTTTAAACAACTAACAATTAACATTTATTAGTTAACATAAAAAATATACATATATGCACATGTGCATATACATATATGCACATGTGCATTTTTACCTAAATTGCTTAAATAAATAATAGCGACCTTTTTTAACTTCATGATCAACGGTTATGTCATCATCCTCAATCGTATTCGGCAGCTTTTTAAGACCTTTTCTCCCTCGATTATAACACAAAAATTACATTCATTGATTTTTATCTCATCTTTGTCTACAAATAATAAATAACACATAAGAAAACCAAACTTTCAATATTAATGCACATGTGCATTAACTTTACTTTTTTCATTACCATATAACATATGCACATATGCGTTTGAGCGAAAGACTTTAATGATGTTAACAAGATTTCAACGTTAATGCACATGTGCATGAACATTAATCTTATCATTACCATATAAATTATACACATGTTCATCAAGATAAACAACTTTAATGTTAACAAGATGTCAATAACTGCACATTACATAACATTAAATTGTTTTTTTCAAATTAAATAAAATAATAATAATAGAACCTACCAGAAAATATCAAATAAAAATACAAAACAAAAAGTCTTACCTTTCACGAGAAGAAGTGTGTAGACTTGAACTTTTAGTTATGTACTCTTGATTATATTAATAATCAACCAAAGATACTTATATATCGTCGCCTATTTATATACGCACAGACAACATAAACAGATCTCATAATCAAGCTCTATATGCTTCAGCTTTTGACATGACAGATAACCGACTAGGACTCAGCTGAAACGAAGTCCTCCGTCGTTGTTGATGAGACGACGGTCTAATCAACGCAGCAAGAGCTCGTTTAACCAAATCACCACCTTCAACTGTTCCAATACCTACCAAAGAGTTCATCATGGCTGACCATCTAGCGTTCTGCCTATTCGAAGGATACGCCACTGTACTGTTTGATGTTGTGGTTGTTGCTGGAATTGTTATTACTGTTTTTATGCAGGCGATATGTAAACGAACCTGTATGCGAGGTAGCTGAACGCATACACATCATCTTCACCGCCTGATTGTTATTCCTCGACGGCGAGGATATCGATTTGCTAGGAGGAGATCGGACGGTTATCGATTGAGCGGACGAAGACGATGACATCGTATGTAACTGTTCGGTCGTGTTTGGTTCTGGAAAAACGAACCTGAATGAATGTTTATGTGTTTCATGTTATTTTTATTTATTTTAATTCTTTATCATATTTACGACAATGCCCTCTGTTCACATTGGTTCCTTAGTTCTCTCCCTAAACTTGGTTCTCGTATGATCCCTACCCTATATATATACATACATATATATATATATACATATATATATATATAGTATAAGGTTATATTGGAAACCCTTGTTATAGTGAAAACCTTGGAAACTCTAACTTCCCGATTTTTTTTTATGAAAATTTTAGAGTATGTAACATACATGATTTTAAGCATTTTTGGCAAAAAAAATTTTTTGAAAAAGCGCTGAGCCGTTTAAAAAAAATGTCTTCGGCTAACAAATGGTTAACACGTGTTAGTTTCGCTTAACATGTGGTAGTCGAAATTTTATTTATTTTTTATTTTTAAAAAGTGCTCGGCGCTTTTTTGATTTTTTTTTGGCACAAAATGCTTAAAATCATATATATTACATGCCCTATTGTTTAAAAAAAAAATTGGGAAGTCAGAGTTTCCAGAGTTTTCACTCTAAGAGTGGGTTTCCACATTATCCCTACCATATATATATATATATATAGGGAAGGGTTATCTTGAGAACATAAGTTTTTGTGAGAACCGTGAGAACCATTTTCATCCATTGATCAATTCTAATCAAAGGCTGAAAACTAAGGAGGGGTATAATTGTAAAGTGGGTAATAAAACCTAATTAACAAAACTCAGAAAGGATAATATTGTAAAATCACATATCATCACCTTCATACAGTCATGTTTGCTCAAAACCCAGACCATCTTTCACCATTTTTTATCAGCAATCAGACAGCCAATGTTCATCGATTTCCAGTCATAGCAGCAATACAATAGTTTCGTCTCTTAAACGCTTGTTGATCATTTCAGCGAGTTGAACCGGTTCATCAAACTCGAACTAGGTTTAGGTTATGGCGGTCTTAGTTATTCCAAATATGTTACAGAATTAAATTTGTGCGAACACACTTGACTTCTCTACCTGCCAATGGATCCACGACGGATCAGTCTCGGTGTTGTTGATCGCGTCAACTATTTGGGATGGGTGCGTATGTAGAAGAAGGTTGTGCTGTGTTGGACGACATTGTTATGGTTTTCTGGATTGGAGATGCTGATGGCTTCATGCCCCAGGTTGCAGGTGGTGGATCTGTCTAATTGCTATCAATTTCGAAACAGAGAGACGACTGCCTTGTCATGTGCGGTGGAGTTTAGGATAGTTTTGTTTTTGAGTAATCTGGTTGTTGAATTGTACATCTTTTTGGAACTACCTGCAGATTCCAGTAACTAGACATCCTCTATAACCAATGTTTGAAGTTTCATGCTCCTAGTAGAAAAAATGACCATTTGTGGACTCGTTTTTTCTTGTAAGGAATGTTGGGAAAAGAAACTATAATGAAGCCAAAATAAATTTCCATATGTTATTAGATATGTCTAACTCATAGATATGAACGTCTATACATAGTATATCATAACAGCTAACAATAATAAGCACAGATATAAACTTACACATGTGTAAATTATAATAATTAAAAAAAACATATATATGAAGACTTACACATGTGTAAATCATAATAGTTAAAATGAGAAGTGTAGATATGAAGGTTTACACATGTGTACATAATTATAATTCAAAAGTAAAAATAGATATCAAGACTTACACATGTGTAAATTATACAAGTTAAAAAGTAAAAAAATAAATAAACATATATATGAAGGTTTACACATGTGTAAATCATAGCAATGAAAAACAATAAAGCATAGATATCAAGGTTTACACGTGTGTAACCCATAACGGTTAAAAAACACAAACATAAATATAAACATGAATGTTTACACATGTGTAAATAATAATAATTATATAAAAGAAATAACATATATATGAAGATTAGCATAGCTATGAAGATTTATACATTTGAAAATAATAATAGTGAAAGATAAGCATAGATATCATGGTTTACACATGTGTAAGGTATCAAACAAATGAATATATATAAAGATATACACATGTGTAAAGTATAATAGTTAGACAAAATGAATATATATATATATATATATATATATATACACATGTGTAAACAATTAGGAAAAGACATATGATGAAGATTGAAGACTTTTACACATAAGAATACATGGTACTTACATATGTGTAAATCAAGCACTACACATATGTAATACGTGAGTATTACACATGTGTATTATGACAAATTTAAAGATGTGACAGTTAACATTTTATACAGTGGTTAATACACATAATTATTACTTAAGAACACAATTGTAATTCTTAAATGTTTAAGTAATCATATAGGGATCATCATATGAAGTGGATCTCGTGGGTTCCGTTGAAGGTTAAAATTTTCAACCGGAGGGCGGAAATGGATCGCATTCCGACAAAGGAGGCGTTGATGAGAAGGCGGATTAATATATCAGATACGACTTGTGGTTGTGTGACGTGGATGAAGAAAGCTCTCTACATTGAATTAATAAAGCGTACAAACTACTTTTGCTCTTATTTTCAAAATTTAAATTGACTTCCGCATCGTTATAACCAGTTGCCTTATTAGTGGTTTAGCTATGCTTCATCTTCTGTTAATGCTATATGACATTGAACCATTTACACATGTGTAATTCAGATGCAAATGAGTAAAACATAAACAAATAAGTGATAATGAATAATTTACACATGTGTAAGACATATAACATAATAATACATAGGATTTACACATATGTAATACAATCAAACATATATAAAATAGAAATAAATAAGTGATACTGAACAATTAAACATGTGTAAGACATATTACATAAGACTATACAACATTATACGTGTGTAAAACGGACAATTATGCATGTATAAAACAAACATCTACACAAACATAGTTTTATTACGAATAAGAAAACACACCCAAACATTAGAACATTGATCTAAGCAAATATATCACCTCCACCACCGCTTGAAATAGATGAGATTTACACATGTGTAAAACAGAAATTACATATGTGTAAAGTAGATACTTACACAAATTAAATCTAATAACAAAGAAAGAAAACAAAACCAAACATATAATAATATTGAAACATTGATATAAAAAGTACAAACCTAAAAATCCAACGGCAAAACAAAATTCTAAATTCAACCATGACTCTCTAGACACATGTTTAAAATTCATAGTACATGACTACCTTATTCAACCTAAAACTAGTGAAATAAAAAAGAAACTTTAGTCATCGTCATCGTCTTCATCATTAAGACTTTCATCACAATGACTACATTCATCAGGTTCACTTTCATTTTTACGACAGTTTCATGAATAATGGTAGCCAAGTTTGCCACAAAAGTTGCACCTCCTTTTATTCTTCTTTCTCTTAACTTTCTCTTGCTCTCTGGACCAATCAAACGACGAGCTTTACGGCAGCCTTTGATCCTAATACCTTTGGGATCCACAAAAGAAACATTAGCAGGTTGTGATTGTCCAATGAATTCTTCAAGAATTTTTGTTCTTAATACTCATGATTTTTAAAACAGTAGAAGCAAACTTTACTGATATACGCCTTAATCACTCACCATATTGCTGGACTAAACGTGAAGCCTCTGACCTAAGCTTAATAAGCTTAACATCATTAATATCATTAATAGATTATATAGAACAACATTTACACATGTGTAAACCTAAACAAGATGGGATTAAAGCAATTATAGTCAAACATGTAGTGTTTACTATGTCTTAGATAGCCCCACGAGCCTCGATTATTTTTCTTTGCAAAGAAAGGAATCACTAAAACCCTATGGATGTCACATGATTTTAATTTGGGAATGTAGGTTAACATCAATAAGAAACCTACATATGTGCAATGAGAAATAGAATTAGTTACTCTTTTACTGCCGGGGATTTCATGCTCTTTTACGGCTAAGCAACATTTTTTGGTTATCAAAAACGATGCCGCTAATTACACCATTTCAAATAGTGAAATAATAAAAAGATGAATCTAAATATAAAAATAAAAACATTTGATGCAAACTATCACATACTTCAAGCACTATCTTCATCATATCTTCTATTTATTTCCAGTAGCAACTCACTAACTGCAAATATTGTGTCTTTTAACTTTTGAATTTTCAGTTGATTGTTGTATATGATTCCTTTTTCATCTACATGCCCATTTAACTCATACAATGCAGTTCGATAAGTTGGTTTCACACAAATATAATCAAAGATCTCAAGTTGCTTTGATATCTCGGGCTAAAGCTTCTGTGTGTAAGAAGCATATGCATTCATAAACATAATATGATCACTCACTTTCTAATCTATCAATTCCAACCTAGTCTTCAACAGATCAAATTTCAAAAAGTAAAAATTGTGCATATATGCTCTCCCAGTAGTTTTAGTTTCCTCTTAACCATAAATAAAATGATTGTTGTTATAACACATATCTTAAATACCACATAATAAATTGATCAGTGTAAAATTACTCAATCACTATACAATTATAGCTAAAACCGATTTTACAGTGATATAACTTACAAATCTAGCCTTAATCATACAAAATACAACTAACTTGCCACAAAACCACTAAACTAATAATATACAGTAAATTTCATAACACCCCTGACTGGATCACATCTACTCTTCAAATAGAAGAATATTAATCAAATTACAGGATAAATTAAGATGAACACATAAAAACAAGTGAACACTGGCCAATCGATACCTGGTTTTAACGCTTCAAGGGTTAGGCAGAAAAAATCAGAGATCGATAGGCTCCTCCAATAATCATGCTTGTTCCATGGTGATCGACGACTGTAGAATTGTCAGTGGTGCGCTCCAACGGCAGGACGTGAACAGAAGTGAACGCATGAACTCTTCGTCCAGGTGTAGAATGTTAAAGATGAGAAGTGCACATATTGGAGATGAAAGAGATCTGTATAATGTAGGGTTGATTCAATGTGCTATAATTACCACTTTACCCTTATATTTAAAATAACAAGGATAAAAATTGAGTGGTTGAGATCTGTTCTCGTGGTTCTCACAAAAGATGAGTGTTCTCATTTAAACCCTCCCCTATATATATATATATATATATATATATATATATATATATATATAGGTTCCTGTAAGTCTATGAAGTCATTGTGTTTTAAATTTTGGATATGATGTTTTCGATTCCGTTTGCATTGTATTATATTGAAAAACACCAAGAGCAACAATTTAAAACACGATCAAATGTATTCTAGACATGAAATTTAAAACACACTGATTATTTTCTTCTCATGGTGTTTTAGATTGCATGTTGAGAAATACATTAATTAGTGTTTTAAAGTGTTATTATTTGTGTTTTTCTATATAATACTATGCCTAAAGAATATAAAACATCATGCATAAAATTTAAAACACAATACCAATATAGACTTCTCACACTTTATACGAAAAATGCACTTTGTATTAGAACCTTACCCTATATAGGTGTGTATATATATATATATATATACACACACTAGACTAGATTACACCCAGGAAATCTAATATGACATATCAATTTTATATATGAAATAGACTGATGCACTTTACAATTACATGCAAGAAAGCTTCGGGTAGCATATAACCTAAAACAATTAACAATGTATCTCCAATGTTAATGCTTAACTTTAAACAATGTATAATTCTAATATTAATACCTAACCTAAAACAATATACAACTCTAATGCTAACACCTGTTGAAAATAGAATTCATATTTACTAGTTTGAAAATAATTAGTGATTTACCTATACACGATTAATGAATTACCTGAACACTTTGTGTTTTTTTTTCTGTATGGACAAAACCCCACAAAAAAATAGTCATTTTTTCTCCGTTTTTTATATAGCATTATGGTATTCCTTGGAAAGATAATAAAACGCTCGTTAATTTAGTGTAATTTTTTTCTTTAAAAAATCTTGTATATAAAAGATATTAACATTTAAAAATTATTGGAGGAAATATGAAAGACAAAAATCTAATTTTGTTTTAATTTTTTTTCCTTAAAATCACTTAATACTACATGGCATGCCACTTAACACATTCAAGAAGGAGGTTGGCCTCTTTGAGTGTCACTTAGGATTTTTAGCTTTGGAATATATATATATATATATACACACACACACACACACCAAGATGAAAGTGACATCCCGATTATGCAGAGATTGCGAGGGAACAACTATTATTGTAGGCGTATCACTTAGGGAAAGGTGAAATCAGCACTTAGGAAAATGGGAAGGGCTAAGGAAGTTGGCCCAGACAACATACCAATTGAGGCGTGAAAGTGTTTAGGAGATGAAAGTGTCCATTGTCTAACAAACTTGTTCAATCGTATTTTTTAATCTGGACAAATGCCAGACCAGTGGAGGAGAAGTATTGTAGTGCCTTTATATAAGAACAAAGGAGACGCCCAAAGTTGTGGGAAGTATAGAGGAATTAAGTTGTTTGGACATAATATGAAATTATGGGAGAGGATGATTAAGATTAGACTTAGAAAGCAAACTCATGTTACAGTAAACCAATTTGGTTTTATGCCAGGGAGGTATACTACGAAAGCGATACACATTTTAATGATATTGATGGAAAAATATAAAGGGAAAAAGCGGGATCCACATATGGTTTTCATTGACCTAGAAAAGGCATACGATAGTGTACCTCATAGGCTGATTTGGGAAAGTCTAGAGGGTAGAGGGATTCTTAGGAAGTATGTAGACTTAATAAGGGATATGTATGTTAAGACTGATCAGACTAACGTTCGGTCTCCAGTAGGGCATACTGATTTTTTTTTTCTGTGGAGATAGGACTCCACCAAGGGTCTGCTTTGAGCCATTTCCTTTTTGCTATTGTCCTAGATGAGTTGTCAAAGATGATTCAAGAGACGATTCTATAGTTGTTACTTTTTGCGGATGATATTGTGTTAGTTGAAGAGAGTAAATAAACCTTAAATGAGAAGTTAAAGGACTGGCGAGTAGCTTTAGAGGGCGAAGGTTTTAAGATTAGTCGATCTAAGACTGGGTATTTGTATTGTGATTTCAGTGGCGTAGAGAATGACGAGGACACCCAGATTACCATTGAATCTCACGTGGTTCCGCAGGTGAATAAGTTCAAGTATTTAGCATCGTTTGTACAAAGGGATGGGGAGATCAATAGTGATGTAGTACACCGCATCCAGGGTAAATGGTGTAAGTGGAGAGTAGCCACTAGGGTATTGTGTGATAGGAGGTTTCCTGTTAAATTAAAGGGGAACTTTTATAGGGCAGCAATTAGACCTGCTATGTTATATGGGACGGATTTTTAGGCCATCAAGAAAACACATGCACATCAGATGGACATAGCAGAGATGAGGATGCTTAGGTGGATGTGTGGGCACACAAGGTTAGACAGGATAAGAAATGAGCTTCTTAGAGAAAGAATGGGAGTAGCAAGTATATCCGATAAGATAAAGGATGGGAGATTGAGGTGGTTTGGGCATGTGAAGAGGAGACAGACGATGGAGCTAGTTAGGGCGGTGGAAAACATCATTATGGAGGGGATGAGGGGGTAGGGGTAGGCCCAGGTTGACTTGGGATGAGAGGATTAGGAAAGATTTACAAGAGTTACACCTCTCTGAGGACATGGTCCAGGATAAGAGCTTGTGGAGACATAGAATTAAGGTTAAAGACTGTTAGGATATGGTGATTTGCGTTTTCAGATTTGTCATAGGAAATAAGATTTTCACACACACTTTTTTTGTTGGTCTTTACAGGTGATTGTCTCTTTGTGCTTTATAGGTTCTTTATTTGTTATTTCTAGTGGTCTATCTTTTCCATTTTTACCATGTATTTTTTCCAATATTTCTGATATTGGTAGGTTAAATTATTATTATTATTATTTTATATATATATATATATATATATATATTTACATTTATTATTTACTTATTGTTGTTGTAAAACGAGAACATGGTTGAGTTGAAAGAACAATAGAAACCAATAACAACCTTTGAACTTTGATCATCAATTGGTTGTGATTGCACCACATATGTTTTTTTGTCTTTATGTTCCCACTAATTTTTTTATTACTTTTTTATAACAATAAAATATGTGAGAAGGGTGCCATTGTAAAATGGCTTCTCTCTCTTTCTCATCATCTCTCATCTGACAAACTCAAAACTTGTTATACACATTATTATAACAATAAGAGTAAATTCCTTTTTGAGTCCCTGAGTTTTCTTGATTTTAACTACTTGAGTCCAACATTTTCATTTTTAACATTCTGAGTGCTTGTGTTTTATTTTTGTTATGGTTTGAGTCCAATTTTCTAACTCTGTTAGATTTTTTCTGTTAATATTTATAAAATGACCAAAATACCCCTACCATTAAAAATAAATAATTAATAAATATTTTACTTTATTTACTCTTTTATTTAAAAATAAATAAAATCACATCTGCACACTTCTCTTTCTCTCACTTCTCTCTATTTCTGTCTCTCTCTCACTTCTCTCTCTCTCTCTATCTCTCTCTGCTCGATTTCCTTTCTTTCTCCCCCTATCGGTCACCTATTGAAAGGAAAAGGTGGAACATTCATGGCTGCAATCCTCTGCTGTTGCTGTTGAATAGCTTGAATCCTAATAAAATCTTCAAAAGCATCAATCGGTCTCTTTCTCTCTCTAGTCCTATCACTTCAAACAAAAATCAATAGGAAGCAAAGGATTGGGTTAACCTTGCACTTGAATCTGGCCCGATTGGAATCTTTGCTTGATGACGAGTCGGGTAACAAAATATAAGCCGAAGGGGCAGGTGGAGGTTGTTGTGGTGGGTTGCAGGTAGAGGTGGCCGGTTGGGGGTTCGACGATTCACCACAGAAACAGAGGAACAAGATGGTCCGATGGTGGTTATCGGTGATGGGTGTGTCTGGTCACCTGTCACACCCTCAAATTACCACTTGCGGGGTTTTACCGCGAGGCGCATGACAAACCAGGATCCAAGTCAACGATCACAATAAACAACTCTATATGTAGAACGTAAAACCATAAACAACGATTTTATAAGTGGAAGCATTTAAAGAAGAATTTAATCAGTTACAATAGTATCCCAAAGTATTTCAAACACTTTATTTTAAAACATGCAACTAAGCCTAGACGCCAATGCAGACCCGTGCGCCTAGTTCCATTTGTTGCTACCTTAGCGACCTGAGAAAAACATGCCAAAAAGATGTCAACATATAATGCTGGTGAGTCCACAGGTTTGTTCAAAATGTTATCAAGATGTTACCAGAATGTTACCATGTCCATACTATATCCATGTTACCAAGTACGCTAGCTAGGCGTATGTTCTGTTACTACTACGATTGGAAAACCATTACTAGACTGTTACCATGTGTTCAGCCCGATGTGTTGTAGCCATGCTACGAGTGTTACCAGTTCGAGACAATATGCACCCGCCCGGCCCTCCAAGCCGTCGAGTGGGGTTTGTCAAACCCAATAGATCTATCCACATTTCCCCCGTTGTGCATCCCCGCACATTCATGGTTTTCCCCGGGACTTTAAAAGATCATATAGTACACAAGTTTAAAACCATAGTATGACATATGTTACCAAAATAGTTTAGTGCATGTTTTCTCCCCCAAAAGTTAAAGCAGTAAAAGTGGGGCCGTGAACTCACCTTAAATAGCGTTCTTCGATTACAAGTAAAGATGTTAAGCCCTTGATAATCCCTCTACCGGAGATCTATCAAAATGTTCACATAAGTGTTCCGACTAATAACCATAAGGTTGTCTAGTCCCCGATTGTCCAGATCGTAACCAAGTATGTTTTAAGACGTGTTTGAATGTTTAACCGACACACTAGACCGACCCGACATCCCGTTGGTGACCCATTACCCAAACTAATCAAGTACACATAGATTACACACAAGGTTCAAGCATGAAACACTTAGTTTGTATCAAAAATCTCATTTCTGCATCAGAACGGTCGAACCAGTCAGTTTTGAGTCTCCTTCGCCCGTTTTACATTTCGTTCGACCGTTTGATGCCTCCTTCGCCCGTTTTACCACGTTCGTCCAACAAAAACCCAGGTTCAACCCTGGATTCCCTCCTTCGCACCTTCGATCGGTCGAAGGAGGCCAGGTTCGCCCCTGTTGTGCAAATTTTCCTAAAAACGCTTCAAACACATTCAAAACGACTCGAAACATTATCAAACATAGCAGTCAATTATGAAATACTTATCCCTACAAAACCCCACCGATTTCCCCCAATAATACGTCCATTTCAACCCTTTCCTAAAATGGTAAAGATTATGGAAACATCACTTTCATGCATGAATAATTTACCCAATTTGGAAACTTTTGAAATTGATTCATATTCAACATGAAATGCTCAGTTTGTCGAGTGTTCGATCTTTTCTTATCAATTCTATTGATCATAAATATCATGCATCAAGTCTAGATTCGTTAAAACCCCCAAATACCCATAATATCATTATATCCAATTCTAACCCTAAACAACAATAATCTAGCATCAATAACAATCCTATATCATGTTTCTATCATAGATACAGCAGCAAATCATTGAACAACACATAACACCACATAATACACAATTTACATATGTTATTCACCATGAAAACCTATGTTAAATGATAATGTTTTGATTTAGAAAGATGTTTAAAAGGTTTTTAATCATAAAAACACCCTTAGAACAGATCCGGACAATTAGGGTTAGATGAAAACGAATTAAAATGCTTTTAAAAAGGTTTAGGATTAAGAACACACCTTGGATTCTTGTTTAGATGTTGTAGATAGGTTAGATTATGAAAAAGAAGAGCAAAAACTCCTTCCTTAGTGATTAAGATCGTTTGAGAGCGTTTTGGGATGGTTAGGGTTTGTGAAATGATGAAAAATGACAAAGTTTGGTATTTATACTAATCCTCCTTCGCCCCAACTTAATGGACGTAGGTGGCCTCCTTCGACCCTTCCACAGGGTCGAATGAGCCCTGTCTTGGTCGAAAGGAATTCTTTCAATTTCACTTCCAGGTTCGCCCATTTACAAAGGGTCGAACCAAACACAATGTTCTCCTTCGACCATTCGAAGTGGTCGAACAAGAACTCATTTTTAACTAGTTTTCCAGTTTGTCGTGTTTAACGCATTCTAACACATCTTAACACATAAGCATGCATCCTTAATCTATATTTAACATATTTAAGTATAGATAATCATTTACACATCAATTAAACACATCTATGTATATAATCCACCACACGACCCATAATCTACACATATACTTAATTAGTTCATGTAATGTCACCAACAACGGAATCCGGTACTAGTGTATTACCAAAACGACTCCCAATGATCCTCCGGATCATTGTACCCTGGACAATCCTAACTTGACCTGACTCAACTAACCCAGTTAAGTTCGTTTATAAACGTTTCTCGCTAAGGTAGACTTAGATGTTACTAATATGTTTAAGCCAAACATGCCGGGTGTCACATCACCTTACCGGTTACCTTGGTTTCTTGGCTGCCATCGAAGTGTGTGTGTCTGTGTTAGTTACAGAGAATACAGAGGACCAGGGTTTTTGAGTGGGGATGCGGTGGTGAGGTGGTGGATGGTGGTTATCGGTGATGGGTGTGTCTGGTCACCGTCGGCCGCTGTTAAAGAAGGGTGAGGGAAGGAGAGAGGTTTAGAGAGATAGAGAGAGAGTGATGGGTCTTGTTAGAGAGAGAGAGTGGCTAGGGTTTTTGAGTGGGGATGCGGTGTTGAGGTGGTGGATGGATGAAGGAAGGGCAGTGGTGGTGGATAGTGGTGGTGAGGTGGGGATGCTGTGGAGGTTGTTGTGGTGTGGTGGTGGTGGTGGTGGTTTATGGTGTGGTGGAGGGGTGGAGAAGAAAGAGTGTGAGAGAGAGAGACCTTTATTATTATTATTATTATTATTATTATTATTATTATTATTATTATTATATTATATTTTATTTATGCATTAAAGACTTGTACATTATACCTTATGCATTACAGAGTTGTACCTATGCGTAAAATGACTGAGATACCCTTATAGTTAACTGACTTGGTTAACGACGTTAGAAAATTGGACTCAAACCATAACAAAAATAAAACACAAGCACTCAGAATGTTAAAAATGAAAATGTTGGACTTAAGTAGTTAAAATCAAGAAAACTCAGGGACTCAAAAAGGAATTTACTCTAACAATAAATATATGTTAGAAGGTTTTTCTTTCTAAAACTATATCTTTACGTAGGTGCAAACCTAGAACTCATTGTACACGTATTATTACATTAATGTAAACCTAGAGGATATTATAAAATTTAATCAAAATATAAAAAAACTAGAAATTTACATTAGTATAAACTCATAATCTACTGCACATGTAAGATTACATTTTGGTGTAAACCACATAAGATCAAACAATGTGATATAAAACCAGGAAATTATACAAATCCTAAAACAATAACACTTCATATACATACATTTACATAAGTGTATAAACGAAAAACAAAGACACAAAATCTTGCTAGAACCAACTTAGCCCATTGAAAACAAACGAATTCCCTGGTTGCTTTCATCTTCATCATCAGATGGGATAACATCTTATTACTCCAGTTTCCAACCCCTAACAAAACAAATGATGGCCCTTGAATCTGAGTCTCACTATAATAATCAGCATCCACCGATCTTCACAACACCACTCTCCCCACAATCCTCAGACCAAACCAACCTCTCTTCCTCCTGAATAAAATTCGGCACACCAGAAGCCCAAACCCACATCCAAACATAACCCGAATTGACAACACCGTCCTTTTCAGTCTTAACCCCACCTAGAAACCATGTATTCAATTTTACATAGATGTAAAACCAATTTACACCATTAAAAAAGACTGGATTTTTAAATTGGATGAAGATGAAGAATATTATAGTGTAGATCTACACAAGGGTAACCACCGCCTACGTCACCGCCATCGCCACCATAAACCACCGGCACTACCTTTTAATTAAGAAAGCCCACATATTTAGTTTTTTTTTTTAAAAAAAAACAATTCATCTCATTATCTCCTTCTTGTGAAGATCTAACCACTATGAATCTGGTGCAGATCGTCCCTCCATAGATCTGTGTTTTTTAGAGAGACGGAGATCAGAGTTTGATAAAGAGAGGATATAGAAAAACCCAATATCGTCGCTTGAAAACCTAACCCTAACAGCCCCTACACCACCGGTCTGTTCATCTTCATCTCCTTCTTGTGCAGATCTAACCACCACCGTCACCTGATAACCCATATCTATAACCTTCTTCTGGTATTATTATTATTATTATTATTATTATTATTATTATTATTATTATTATCTTTTCGTTATAAGGTAGATAGATTTAGAAATGGATTTGTTTTGGGGGTTTTTTGGGATTTAGAGATAGATGGAGATTTGATTTGAATTAGAGAGATAGAGAGAGAAAGATTATATGTCAGGAGAGAGAGAGAGAGAGAGAGAGAGAGAGAGAGAGGGAGAGAGAGTAAGGGTTAGTGTAGGGGTGGGGTTAAATTACAATTTTGCCCTTTTTAAAAAAATAATAGAAAAAATGATGAGTTGAAATTTGATTGGCTAATATGGGTATAAGCATGTTCTCGTATGATCCTAATCCTATATATATATATATATATACTACTTTATTATACATATAAGAGGGTAACAAGGTCTTTTTACCAAAATCTCTTAAACTCCTGAGTTTTACAAATCTTAGTGCATGTTTTACAACTCTTAAAGCATAATAAAACACACCACATGGATTACAATCCCCATCATCCAATTTATTTATATTACATCACGTGGATCATAATCTCCATCGTCCATTTTTTAAGGCTTCCAAGCCCTACTTTTGTACAACCCTCCTACTTCTATTGTAACCTTCCTGCTATCCCAAGTATCCACTGCATTCTTCCACCACATATCCACTGCCCTACCCTCCCGTGTCTGTTGTAAAATACTTTTCGTTTCTAAATCCGTTTGAGCAATTTTTGTTAAAATAAAGGTTGTCACTTTGTATCTGTTAGCTTTCTTGGCTCCTAAAGGAATTTTTGTTACTAAAGTAATTTTTTTTTCTTCTTGTTTGGTTGGTTTTGGCTAGGGTTTTCTAAAATTGGGTAAATATTTCATAGATTGAATCATTAGGACAAGAGCACAAATGTGACACCCGGCAAACTCAGGTTATCACTTTTTACAAACATATAAGTCTACCTTAGCAAAACATTTACTTAAAATACATAACCGGGTCAGTTGAGTCGGTTTGATGATTCAGGAAAACATCGGGAGTTGATTTACGCTTACGTATTGCCCAGGGTTCAATGGTTCAGAGAATCATTGGGGGAAACACACACACACGAGTCTTAAGTCCCGTTGTTGGTGAAATTACATAGTTGAATTGAGTTATCAAGTATTAGATGCCTTATGCATGATGTACAACATGTTAATGCATGTTTATGTGATAAGATGTGTTAACATATGCTAAAATGTCCAAACAAGGAGTCCCGATTTTCATTCGACCATATGGAGGGTGCAAATGAAAATCTGAAGGCACGAACCAAAATTAATGACCCTTCGAGGGTGCGAATGGGAACTGGGTATAAATAAAACACTTTGCCATATTTTCATAATTTCACAACCCTAACTCGCCTCCAATTGCTCTTTCTCAACCCCAAAAGTGTAGAAAGGAGTTTTTGCCCTCGTTTTTCAAATCCTAAAGCTAAAACACGTTCTATAATAATAAAAAAATGAAGATTCAAGGTGTGTTCATTATCTAAACCCTTTTTAATCAAATTTCATACATTTTTATCCAACCCTAAGTGTCCAGATTGGATTCAAATGAGTTTTCATGAATAAAAATCTTTCTAACATCTTTCTAAACTAAATCCATAATTGAATAATGAGTTTTTTAATAAAAACCCAAATATTAATGATGTAGGATAATTTGTTTATGTGTTATATGTTATGAAATGATGTATACATGTTATAAAGATGATTTAGGGCTGATTTGGAACATGATTTTTGGGTGTTTTCATGTCTAATTGATGTTTGAAGGATTTTCACCCATTTTGGGGATTTTACGCTAGATCTAGGGTTTGTTCATGATGGTGATGATGATGATATGTTTAGGATTCCTTAATATATATATATATATAAATCTGTATTATGTGATCCGTATATGATGTTATTTTGATAGTTTGCATTTTAGGTAAAGTTTTAATGCAATTGATGTGACATTTCCATAATTTGCTATTTTGGGTAAGTTGAAAATTGTTATGTGAAATGGACGGATTTATGAGTATAAATGTTAGGGTTACATGAGGATATAATAGATAAAGTTGACTGTTATGATTTGTCGCATTCCATGAAGGTTTCGACCAGAATTGATGGGATTTTGTCCGTTTAATTGACTTAGCTGATGTTGGGTCAAACCAAATTTTTCATTCGACCAATCGAAGGGTCGAACGAATTAACTGAAATCCCATTTGACCCATATAAAGGCACGAACCAAATTTGATATTTTTGGTTTGAACCTTCGACTGCAGAAATGGAAATTTGATCTAAGCTAAGTGTTTATGTGCATTTCTTGTATATAAACTATGTATACTTGAGCAACTGATGTGACGGGTCACCAACGGGATGTCGAGTCTATCTTGTGTGTCTGGTCAATGTTTAAACACATTTTCAAATATACATAGTCATGATCTTGACAATCAGGGACTAGTTAATCCATGGATTATTAGTCAAAACACTCACACATACTTTATGATAGGTCGTCGGTATTAGGGATTATCAGTTCATTGTCGGTTATTCTCTTTTAAGAAGACGCAGCCTAAGGTGAGTGTCACAGCCCCAAATTTTACTGTTTTCAATAATTGGGGAGAAACATGCGGTACGAACTTTATCAGCAGTGGTTCAAGACATTTTAGTATCACGTAATGATGTCTAGCGAGCATCAGGTATAAATGTAAGTATTGTTGGATCTGGTTTTACAAACTTACTTTTGCAAACTTAAAACTCTGTGACTCACCGGCACTGTATGTGTTGACTAACATTGCATGTTTTCTTAGGTCGTTAAGGTAGCATCGAGGCTAGGCACACTAGAATCGCACTGAGTCTCATGTGACTTGCATGGTCAAACATTACTTTCATGTTTTGAACTATTTACTTTTGGATTTGGATTGTAAACATTAACTTGCTTCCACCGTGGTTGTTTTGGATTGTGTAAACTTTTAAACTGTTAGGGTTGTTTTCTTTACGTTGCATTCATAACATATAGTTGTCGTTTATAGTGACCATTGACTTGGATCCTGGTATTTCATGCGCCTTGCGGTAAAACCCCGCAAGTGGAATTTGAGGGTGTGACAGATTGGTATCAGAGCCAATGGTTATAATGAACTAGGATTGGATGTAGAGTCTAGTCTATAGCCGAGTCTCACACACTAGACGGTCACACACTTATGAGTCGTAACCTTGTCGGGGTGTCGGTATCATCATTATGTGTTGCATCATCTGTTCTATCTTTTAGTTGTTTCTATCTCCTATCCTACTGTCTTCTTCGGAATTTGAAGACGAAGAGGCTAGCATGTAGATCCTTGCACGACAGTGATGTACATTGGTGTGGCTTCGGCGTATTCTTGAGATCTGTCCACGATTCGGACGTCTCCCTTCCATGCTCCAATTGAAACACTTGCCTATACACGCACTCTCTTGCACTTGAGGTTGTAGTGGTACACCTCTAAGTGGCTGTTCGCTTGGAGACCCTTACGATATCTTGATCGAATGATTTGTAGTTGATACGAATTGGTCTGATCGAGATGATTCCATATCATGCTTACTAGTGGATTTATACTAGTGATGATTCTGAATGTCTTGTTCTTTGTGCATGCCAGAAGATGTCCGGAGTTCGCGGTGGTCATCGTGGTGGTCACATTGGTGGACGTCGTGGCGGTGGCGGTGGTCGCACTGGGGATCGTGGTAATATCAACATGACCCAGGATGAGTTGAACAACTTGCTATATGAGTAGGTGTCTATTGCTTTTGCTACATTCCAGGCTTCTCAGCTGGGCGTCTATGGTAATTTGATTACTACTACTCTTACCTCTTTTCTGGTGATTTGATTCGTCTTGATGAAGCAGTGTTGCTTGTTTGTACACGGAATATTGTTAATACACCACCACCTCATAATGTGCAGCCTGTTAGCACATTTAAGATGTTTATGGATTGCAAGCCTCACAGTTTCAGTAGGACTGAGGAAGTAGTGGGACTGATCAGATGGTTAGAGAAGATTGAGTCTGCGTTCGCTATGCAACTGCCCGACAGTGGATCACGTGAAGTGTTGGGTCTGCTAACCTAAAGAAGAACAGATGATCTGAAAAGCCAAAACAGGAGTTTACATGATAATCCTCCCAAAAGACTGTTGACTTTAACAACTGTTGTTCCTCCAAGCAACTGTTGGTGTACAAGTGTTGATCACAAAGAATTGTTGAAGAAACAACTGCTGAGCAAAAGACTGTTGAAGACAAGGACTATTGGAGCCAACGGCACTTAGGCTCCAACAGTGGATACAAGCCATCGGAGTTTTACCCATCAGCTGTTTAGTCATCAGAGTTTATCTATGTAACAGTGTCTGTATTCATCAGTTGTTTTATGTTGTTATTTATCTGTTAGATGTCGTTGTCTTAGGTGATGTCAGCCTTAGGTCATCAGAGGTTTACGTTGTCTATAAATAGAACAGTGCCTGTACTGTTCTATTCATCACTGCAAACATTCTCTTAGACAAACATCTGTGAGTGATCAGGCTGAGGGGGAGAACTTGTGTAATCATTCTAATCTGTGTTGACTAATGAGAAATTTGATTCGAAAACAATTATCCCGTTTGTTTTGATTTACAGTTTACTATTCCGCTGCACTTTCCATATTTGTTTATCTTCATTCGTATTTCATTTATAAACTATCAAACAAATCAAACTCAGATCCTAACATGAAGTATGCTTTAGGTACCTTGGAAGGTCTTGTTCTGACATGGTGGAACTCTACTACTCAGACTCCTGGCTTGGAGGAAGCCAATTCCATGCCATGGAATGAGTTTGTTTACCGTTTGAAGAGTGAGTATTGCCCTTGGGATGAGGTGTAGAAGTTGGAGCATGAGCTATTGAATAACAAGATGGTGGGATCAGAGATTGATGAGTACACTACTAGACATCATGAGTTGGCAGTTATGTGTCCGGAGTTGACTACACCGATGTATAGGAGGATTGAGCACTACATTGCTGGGTTAGTGTCTGAAGTTCGTGGGTTGGTGATTTCGAATGATTCTTCTACTCTGCAGGGACTATCAGGTTAGCTCATAAATTAACCAATAAGAAGGTTCAAGAAGGTGTTTTACCTCCTAGGGGTGTAGCTCAGAAGGCCCCTGATAGCAACAAGAGGAAGTGGGATAGCTCTGTGAAGAACTCCGCTCCGTCTCATCTCTAGCAGCAGAAGAAGTTTGAATCTTCTAATTCTTCTATTGCCTAGTCAGGACAAAAGTTTGGTTCTTATGCTGGTAGCTACCCAAAGTGTAATAAGTGTAACTTTCATCATTATGGTCAGTGCCGCAAGCTTCAGTGTCAGCAGTGTGGGAAACCCGGGCATGAAGTGCAGAATTGTTGGGTCAAGTTGAATGATAAGTCTGTTCCTCCAGCAGCTCCTCAACCTAACCAGGTATGTTATAATTGTGGTCAGGCTGGGCATTTCAAACGTGATTATCCTAAGCTGAAGCAAGGGGATAGTGGGAAGGATGGAAATGGTAACGGAAACAACAGGGGCGGTGGAAGGAATGCTCGTGCCTTGGTCATTGGTTCGGGGGAAGCCCAGCAATATCCAGACACAGTTACCGGTACGTTCCTTCTTAACGATCGCTATGCTTCAATTTTGTTTGATTAAGGTGCCGATAAGATTTCATATTTGTTACATTTAGTTAGTTGTTAGACATAATACCTACACCTTTAGAGGCTAAGTACTTGATAGAATTGGCTAGTAGTAAACAAATCGAGGCTACACACATTTATAGGGAGTGCCGCCTTGAGCTATCGGGTGTCTCTTTCCCCATTGATCTTATGCCGGTTAAGTTGGGTAGTTTTGACGTCTTTGTGGGTATGGATTGGTCATCTTTCTATCGTGCCGAGATTGTTTATTTTGACAAGATCATTCGACTTCCACTCCCTGATGGTGAGATTTTATTAGTTTTTTGTGAGAAGGGTGGTGTTCCTTTGAGTATCATTTCCTGTATGAAGGCCTAGAAGTATCTTCGGAAGGCTTACACCGCCATTCTGGCTCTTGTTTCTGTATCATCTGCTGAAGAGAAGAAGATCGAAGACATTCATGTTGTGCGTGACTTTTCTGATGTATTTCCTGATGATTTACCTGGTCTTCTACCAAAACGTCAGGTTGAGTTTAGTGTTGATCTTGCACCTAGTGCAGCCCCTATTGCTCGAGTCCCTTATCGTCTTGCACCTCCCGAGATACAAGAATTGTCCAACCAGCTGTAGGAGCTATTAGAGAAGGGTTTTATTCGTCCTAGTTCATCTCTATGGGGAGCCCTTATTGTTTTTGTCAAGAAGAAACACAGATACCATCAGGTTAGAGTGCATGAAGCCGATATTCCGAAGACTGCGTTTCATACCCGTTTTGGCCATTTTGAGTTCTTGGTCATGCCTTTCGGTCACACCAATGCCCCAACAGTTTTTATGGTCTTGATGAACCGTGTTTGCAAGCCTTATCTTGATAAGTTCGTCATTGTCTTTATTAACGACATTATGACCTATTCCAAGAGCATGGTGGACCATGAGGAACACCTGCGACTCGTCTTGGAACTCTTGCAAAGAGAACAGCTTTACGCTAAGTTCTCGAAGTGTGACTTTTGGTTGCGTGAAGTCCAATTCCTTGGTCATGTGGTTAATAAGCAGGGGATACATGTCGATCCAGCTAAGAAAGAAGCCATCAAAGACTGGGAAACACCAAAGACGCCATCTAAGGTGCGACAATTCCTAGGTCTCACGGGTTACTATTGTCGTTTTATTAAGGGATTTTCGAAGATTACCCAGAAGGACCGAAAGTTCGACTGGGGTGATTCTTAGGAGTCGGTATTTCAGACGCTGAAGCTTAAACTCTATTATGCGCCCATGTTATCCTTTCCTAAGGGTACAGATGATTTTATCGTTTACTGTGATGCTTCTATCCGGGGTCTCAGTTGTGTGTTGATGCAATGCGAGAAGGTTATCGCTCATGCTTCTCGTCAGCTTAAGGTTCACGAGAAGAACTATACTACCCATGATCTGGAACTGGGTGCAGTTGTTTTTGCTTTAATGATCTGGAAACATTACTTGTATGGTACCAAGTGCAGCATTTGACCAGAAGGACTTGAACATGTGGCAGCGTCGATGGGTTCAACTTCTTAATGATTTTGACTGCGCTATTAAATATCATCCTTGTAAGGCGAATGTTGTGCCAGACGCCTTAAGCAGGAAAGAATCTGTTAAGCCCCATGGAGTTCGAGCTTTACTTCTCACTATCCACGCTGGTTTACCTAACCGAATCCGTTCTGCACAGCCAAAGCTTTGAAGGAGTAAAACCTTAAATCTGAAACCATGTATGGTGCTGACAGGCATCTGGAACTCGGGTCTGATGGCCTACATTATTTTGTAGAATGTGTTTGGGTTCCGTTATTTGGGAACTTGCGTGAGCTTGTCAAACTCACAAATCCTGTTATTCTGTTCACCCGGCTCCGATAAGATGTATCAGGACTTGAAGATACTCTACTGATGGCTGAATATGAAGGCTGATATAGCTTCATATGTGAGCAAGTGTTTGACATGTGCTAAAGTCTAGGTTTAGTATCAGAAGCCGTCTGATCTTCTATAGCAACCTGAAATTCCTGAATGGAAGTGAGAACAAATTACTATGGACTTTGTAACCAAGCTTCCGAGATCACCAAGTGATTGTGATACTATTTGGGTGATTGTCGACCAGTTGAGAAAGTTTGCACACTTCCTAGCTATTAAGGAAAGCGACAGCATGGAGTGGTTAGCTCGCTTCTATCTTATGGAATTGGTTTCTCGGCACGGGGTGCCTGTTTCCATCATCTCTAATCGTGATTCTTGTTTAACTTTGCACTTCTGGAAGGCCTTGCAAAAGGCATTAGGTACTCAGTTGGACATGAGTACGGATTATCATCCGCAAGCAGATGATCAAAGTGAGCAGAAAATTTAAACGCTAGAAGATATGCTTCGGGCATGTGTTATCGATTTTGGCAAGAGTTGGGAGAGTCACCTACCACTGGTAGAGTTCTCTTACAACAACAGCTACCATTCTACTATTAAGGCAACTCCGTTCGAGGCTCTTTATGGACAGAAATGTCGGTGTCCTCTCTTGTTGGGCTGAGGAGGGCGAG
Source organism: Ambrosia trifida (assembly GCA_028751855.1). Classification (NCBI taxonomy): domain Eukaryota; kingdom Viridiplantae; phylum Streptophyta; class Magnoliopsida; order Asterales; family Asteraceae; genus Ambrosia; species Ambrosia trifida. Next base: position 100,978,651 of record CM054125.1, on the reverse strand, counting down.
AGTCAGCTTACTTGTCTAGAACTTGTGTACGAAACTTCCAAGAAGATTGTACAAATTCGTAACTGTATGGCAGTGGCTCGGGATCGTCAAAAGAGCTATGCCGATCGTCGTCGCAAACCGTTGGAGTTCCAGGTTTGCGATAGGGTTCTCTTGAAAGTCTCTCCATGGAAGGGCGTTATACGTTTTGGAAAGCGTGCTAAACTGAATCCTTGTTATGTCGGACCGTTTGCAATTCTAGAACGGATTGGGCTGGTGGCATATAAACTTGATATTTCCAGTTAAGCTCAGTAACGTGCATAATGTCTTCCATGTTTCTAACATTAAGAAGTACTTAGCTAATGAATCTCTTAATGTTCATCTCGAAGAGATCATGGTTGATGATCGCCTGCGTATCGTTGAGGAACCGGTTGAAGTTCAAGATTATAAGATTCTAAGCCTCTGTCGGAGTGAAATCCGCATTGTTAAAGTTCGTTGGAATTCAAATCGTGGACCGGAGTTCACGTGGGAACGTGTGGACCATATGAAGTTTAAGTATCCTCATTTGTTTCCGAAGCGAGCACCTAAAGCAACACCTGTTACTGTTGAAGCTGAGTGAATATCAGGGCGAAATTCTTTTCAATAGGGGGATAATGTAACAATCGGGAAATGTTCTTCTTGCTTTTCATCTCTTCCTTTTAGGCTTTGGGCAATTTTGGGGACGAAAATTCTTTCAACAGGGGATGATATGACACCCGGAAAAATCAGATTAATACTTTTTACAAACATATATGTCTACAATACTTTTTACAAACATATAAGTCTACCTTAGCAAAAAATTTACTTAACATACTTAACTAGGCCAGTTGAGACAGTTCGATGACTCGGGAAGTCATCGGGAGTTGATTTAGACATACGTATTGTCCAGGGTTCAATGGTTTAGAGAATCATTGGAGGGAAACACACACACACACACACAAGTCTTGAGTCCCATTGTTGGTGAAATTGCATAGTTGAAGTGAGTTATCAAGTATTAGATGCCTTATGCATGATGTACAACTTGTTAATGCATGTTTAAGTGATAAGATGTGTTAACATATGTTAAAATGATCGAACAAGGAGTCTGTATTTTCATTCGACCCTATGGAGGGTGCGAATGAAAATCTGAAGCCACGAACCAAAATTAATAATTTTGTTTCGACCCTGCAAGTGTGCGAACGGGAACTGGGTATAAATACAACACTTTGCCACATTTTCATCATTTCACAACCTTAACTCGCCTTTAAGTGCTCTCTCTCAACCCTAAACCTGTAGAACAGAGTTTTTGCCCTAGTTTTTCTGATCGTATAGCTAAAACACGTTCTATAATCAAAACAAGTGAAGATTCAAGGTGTGTTCATCATCTAAACCCTTTTTAATCAAATTTCATGTGTTTTTATCAAACCCTAATTGTCCAAATCTGATTCAAATGAGTTTTCATGAATAAAAACCTTTGTAACATCTTTATAAACTAAATCCATACTTGGACAATGAGTTTTCTTATAATAACCCAAATATTAATGATGTTGGATGATTTGTTTATGTGTTATTTGTTATGAAATGATCTATAGATGTTTTATAGATGATTTAAGACTGATTTTGAACATGATTTATGGGTGTTTTGATGTCTAATTGATGTTTGATGGATTTTCATCCATTTTGGGGATTTTATGCTAGATCTAGGGTTTGTTCATGATGCTGCTGATGATGATATGTTTAAGGATTCATTAATACATATAAATCTGTTTTATGTTATCCATATATGATGTAATTTTTATAGTTTCCATTTTAGGTAAAATTTTCATGCAAATGATGTGATGTTTCCATAATTTGCTATTTTGGGTAAGTTGTAAATTGTTATGTGAAATGGATGGATGTATGAGTATTAATGGTAGGGTTACATGAGGATATAATAGATAAAGTTGAATGCTGTGATTTATTGCATTTCGTGAAGGTTTCGGCCAGATTTGATGGGATTTTGTCCGTTTAATTGATTTAGCTAAAGTTGGGTCGAACCAGAGTTTTCATTCGACCCATCGAAGGGTCGAACCAATTAATTGAAATCCCATTCGACCCATATAAAAGCACAAAACAAGTTTGATATTTTTGGTTCGAACCTTTGACTACAGAAATGGAAATTTGATGTAAACTAAGTGTTTTATGCGCATTTCTTGTATGTAAACTATGTATACTTGATCAACTGTTGTGACGAGTCACCAATGGGATTTCGAGTCTGCCTTATGTGTCGGGTCCATATTCAAACACATTTTCAAACATACATAGTCATGATCTTGACAATCGGGGACTAGTTAACCCATGGGTTATTAGTCAAAACACTTACACATACTTTATTATGTCGCCGGTATTAGGGACTATCAGTTCATTATTGGTTATTCTATTTTAAGAAGACGCAATCTAAGGTAAGGTTCACAGCCCCACATTTTACTGTTTTCATTAATTGGGGGAGAAACATGCGGTATGAACTTTACAAACTTTTAGATCAACATATTACATTATATCACATTGGTACTAGGTTACATTACATCATTAAAGTCCTCCTAACTTGTGAACCCTTAATATGTGGATATATAGCGGGGAAACTGTGAATAGATCTATTGGGTCTGGCAAGCCCCACTCGGGTTGACTGGAGGTCGGACAGGTGCATATTTGTCCTATCAAACTTACGACACCGGGTGATGTCTGGTGGCGGGTATTGAGGCATTCTAGCGGTCAGCAGTGGTTCACGACATTTTAGCATCATGTAACGATGTCTAGCTAGCATCAGGTATAGATGTAAGGATTGTTGGGTCTTGTTTTACAAACTTACTTACTTTTGCAGACTTAAAACTCTGTGACTCACCGGCACTGTATGTGTTGACTAACATTGCATGTTTTCTCAGGTTGCTAAGGTAGCAGCGAGGCTAGGCGCACTAGAGTCACACTGAGTCTCATGTGTCTTGCGTGGTAAAATATTACTTTCATGTTTTGAACTATTTACTTTTGGATTCAGGTTATAAACTTTAACTTGCTACCACTGTGGTTGTTTTGGATTGTGTAAAGTTTTAAACTGTTCGGGTTGTTTTCTTTACGTTGCTTTCATAACATATAGTTGTCGTTTATTATGACCGTTGACTTCGATCCTGGTATGTCATCTGCCTTGTGGTAAAACCCCAGAAGTGGAATTTGATGTGTGACAACAAACCAGGTGTTTTCTGATAGCTATGATTTTTGTTTTTACCATATAAAGGTGCTAGCTTTTTTAGTTAAGCATTGGTATTTTTCCCAAATGAAAATTATTAAACCTGGTGCTTTTTTTATGAAGATATATGCTAAGGAGGATATCAAAACAAGACCAATATGAGAGAAAATTGTTGGCCAAGTTTCAGGTTTGAGCCCTGAAAGGTATGGTCATATTAATTGGTTAAGGTATGTTTTTTTTCTCTTAAATACATTTTTCAACACTATGCTTTTTGATTAATGTTGCTAATGCAATACCACAACATATGTTTTGCAGATATTTGGACATGAACCCGTACTTTATTTCTATTCTTATCTCTTTTTGAAATATTTCTTTTTATGTGGTAGAAAATATAAAATAAAGTTTAATTAAATTATGTCATGTTATCTTTGCTTGCTAAAAATTGATGGCTTTGTTGTAAATTCTCTAGATTATGCTATTTTAAGGTTAGCTATTGTGGTATGTATGTAAAAAGTATTTTCTTATGAATTTCGACTGCTTAGTCTTGGGCCATTGTAGTTTCAAGCGGTTTTAAGCTAAAAACGCGGACCCAAATGATACTTTCTTGACATATGGTGAAGAGTGGTAAAGCTCCCTATTACTCTTATTGTATGTTATACCATGTGAAATTAGGAATAGATTGTAATATGTTTTATACCTGGTGCTCATGATGTTGCAGTATAAGATCTAAGTATGGTGCATGCCTGGGTCAAAACGAGATGTTTTTAAAAAGGGTCTGTTTGGTTTGAATTCATTGTTATCCTTGTTTATTGGCAGGTAACTTACCAAGAATACATGTTATTGTAGAAGCAAGTCTTTTTTCAACTGGAAACATCTATTACGTACAATAAAACATTCTCAGGCGCTCTTGGCTAAGCGAAAAGAATCCAAGACCTCATAATGAACCAACAAGAAAAATTATCTGTGTTACATAATGAGTTGGTAAATATTTATATAAGATATAAAGACTAATGCTACATGAGCTTCATATATCGCGTTCATTTTTAATTTGGTCACAGTATTTGATGGCTAAATATTAAATTTAGAATTGGAAATTTAAATTCACAAATGGATCAAAAGGGTTAAAGGGGTCCAGCAGCTAGTTAAAATTCACCCAATTTGGATGTTGTTAGGCCTTTTGAGACTATAGGTCTAAATTGTTGTTACTAGAATGTAACAAATGATTTTTTTTAAATTTAGTCCTTTTTAAAAGGGTCCAGCTCCAACTATAAGTAAAATACATTTTGCAAATCCTGACAAGAAAAGTCAAGAATTTGAAAAAAAAAAGAAAAATTATTAGATTTTTTATGAAAAAAGAACAAGAATTGTATTGAGTGTTTTTTGAAATGGAGCAAAAAAAATTTATGTATTCTTGTTTGCAAAGGTCGGTGACCTTGGCATGTCACCAGACCAGCAATTTGTACTTTCTTGCCACATTTTGTTTTGCTTTTGAGGTGTCATTTTATTTTTATGTATAAGTTATTTGAATGCATTGTCTTTTATAAACTAATTATCATAATCATTTTTACTGGAACTAAAATATTGGTGCACATTATCACAATCAGGTAACAAAAGAGGATGTTTATAGTGTGGCTTATGTTTAATATATAATGGATTAGTTTTACAACTTTTTACATAATAGTTTAATTAATACTAATGAGGCTTAGTATATGCATTATATATCATTCTAGTGTCTTGTTCACAAAATTTTAGGTTTTATACTTGAATGAGGATCACTTGCAGCAAATATTGTAACTTTATGACTATTGGGAGACTGTTGTTGCAGATCAACATTTAACTTGGTATTAAAGTTGCCAATTAACAATTTAAGGTCTATGGATATGTGATATTATTTCTCCCATGGTTTATTGAGGTTTGTGATTAAAAAAAGCTTGTGCTATTTCTATAAAATGGTCAAATGGGTCTAAGAGGTCAACTGAGATGAATGGCGCTAAGAGAGAAATTTCGGTTGTGTTAAAGGATATTATAAAATTCATGGAGATGGATATGATGAATAGTTAGTAGGTTGATTAGTCATTTAAGTGTTACCTGTTTGGAAAACCGATGACAACAGCTACAAACACATATTATTTAGAAAATTGATGTTTGTAGTATAAATGACCAAAAACACCATTTTTTAATGTATTTAGTTATTTTGACCTTGGATCTAGGGTTAGCATCTACATACCATCTTTTTTTGTCTTATATATTGTGGATATCACAATGGAGTCAGGGTCGCACTAGAAGTGGCCTCTCAATCCTTTGAAATAGTGATAAGAATTGTCTATATCCGCCGTTTCTAGACCTCATTGACAGTTTGGGTATATGGGTGGCTTACAGAAAAACATATATTTATAAATACTTACATTTACTATACTAGCAAAATTCTTACAACCACTGCAAGTTGTCCAAAAAAATGAATGCAACTCAATTCAATTACATAAAAAGGTACCTTCAAATAATATTAAAATGTGTAAATATGTTTTTCTTTTTATTTGTGGCGAGTTCAACATTATCATCACCGTATACACAAAATTTATTATGTCTGAAAGTTTGTTTTCAAAAGGGTTTTGTTTGTATCCATTAGACCCTTCTATACAAATTCATGTGTTCATATTTTTATTTTAAATTACTATGTATATGTATGATATTTTCTTATTTGCGTATTTTTTCATTACCTAATTGATATTAGGAAGACGTAGATAAACCATGTCGATTCAATCAATAAGGAAACTAACATAAGTACTACAATATATCACGGGAATATTGATAAACTTACCAAAAACAAGTACCGCATTGTAAACTGCTATTGTTGCCGCATCGCGGGGGTTTTCTACTTGTGTGTGTGTGTGTGTGTGTGTGTGTGTGTGTATAAGGGAAAGATAAATTGAAAACCTCGTTACGTTGAGAAAACTTAGAAAACCCATGTAAAAACCATATATATATATTTTTGAAACAATATAAAAGGTAACATACATGTTTTTAAGCTTTTTGGGCCAAAAAATAAACAAAGTTTGCCTTGTTAACATATGTTTTCAGCTTTTAACATATGTAACAGAGCTGTTAACATATGTTTTCAGATTTTTAACATATGTAACAGCTTAAACTTTGCTTATTTTTTAAAAAAAGATATCCCACCGGTGTTTTTTTTAAAAAAACTTTTTTAGTCCAAAACGCTTAGATACATGTATGTTACTTGTGTATTTTTTTCAAAAAAAAATTTAAATGGCTTTTACATGGTTTTTCTAAGTTTTCTCAACTCAAAGTGCTTTTCAATTTATACCTTCCCTATATATATATATATATATATATATATATATATATATATATATATATATATGATGGGTTTAGGTACAAAAGACATATTTCGTAAGAAGTGCGAGAAGGATTAAAAATTGATATATAAGCATCATTTTTTAAACTTATTATGATGTTTTGGATTGTATAGGTTAAAATAGCACCAAACATAACAATTAATAACACAAAATAATTTAGTTTAGGATTAAAACTTAAAACACCATGCCAGGAACATGTGTTTTAAATTGTTGTGTTTTAGCTGTGTGTTTTAACTATGTTTTAAATTCCATGCTATAAGACATTGCATTGTGTTTTAAATTGTTGTGCTTGATATTTTTCAAGCAAAAATAGCCTAAAAAATCATACATAAACCCAAAACATGATGTTTGCATGTCAGTTCTTGATCCTTCTCACACTTCTCACGAAATATGGCCCTTGTACCCGAACCTATATATATGTGTACATATATATATATATATATATATATATATATGATTAGGATCCTATGAGAACAAGCTTGAGTTGAGAGAACCGTCAGAACTCCAACGTAAAATGTGAATTTAAAAAAAATTACACACCGATGTAAAATCGGGTAACTTCACCGTAAAAAATGAAAAAAAAAATTATTTACAATGGTTTTACACTGGTGTAAAACAACTGGCACATTTATGTAAACCATATAAGTGAGTTCCTTAGTTCTCTTAACTCTACCTTGTTCTCGTTTTACCCTTTCCCTATATATATATATATATATATACATAGTAGGGATCATGTAGGAAAGTAGGTTTCTGTGAGAAGTGTGAAAATGATAAAAAAAAATTGATATGCATGCATCATTTTTTGGATTTATTCATGATGTTTTGGATTTTTTTGCCTAGAAAAATGTCAACCATAACAATTAAAAACCAAAAACAATGTAATTTAGACTTAAAACTTAAAAACACTAGTCCAAGAACATTAAACAATCTGTTTTAAGAATTTACTAGTGTGTTTTATTCGTATTTTAAATTTAATGACTATAATACATTGAATTGTGTTTTAAGTTTTTGTAAATTATTGTGTTTAGTGTTTTTCAAGCCAAAACAACTCAAAACATCATTCCTAAATCTAAAACATGATGACTACAGGTCAATTTTTAATCCTTCTCACAATTCTTATAAAAAACAATTTTCCTATAGGATCTTCTACATATATATATATATATATATATATATATATATATATATATATATATAGGGGAAGGTTCAATTGAGAACTCATAGTTAGGGAGAGAACTCGAGAACTCTATATTACACATATGTAATATATCATATGTTGTATATTACACTTGTGTAATATATTACTATTGCATATGTTGCACATGTGCAATATATCATATGTTACACATATGTAATATATATTACACATATGTAATACACTCAATATATCATGTATTGCACATACGTAATATATCATATGTTACACATGTGTAATACATATTACACGTGTGCAATATATCATATATTACACATGTGTAACATATGATATATTACACATGTGCAATATATATTACACATGTGCAATATATATTATACATATGCAATATATGATATATTGCACATATGTAATATAAAGTTTACGAGTTCTCTCAATAAAATGAGTTTTCTATTGAACCATCCCCTATATATATATATAATCCGGTTCAATTGAGAACCCACTTGAGCTCCGAGAACTCAAGAACTCATCTAGACCAATGACAAGGTGACACATATATAACCTATGATTATAATATTAATGGCCAAAAAGGTAATTTATCCCCACTCCACCCTTTATATTTCTATTTTTTTAAAATAAACCACACCACTCATCCTCTCTCTCTCAGACACACACTCCTCCCCCCCCCCCCTCTCTCTCTCTCTCTCTCTCTCTCTCTCTCTCATATGAGAACGTCGACGATGACGATGGTTTGATGATGCGACGGTGGTGGTTTGGTAGACGACGAGGAGTTTGAGATCTGAAACGTGTTTTGGGATCTGAAACGTGCTGGGGGGGATCTGAAATGACGGTGGTTCGATGCGGCTGTGGAGGTAGGTATGGGGACGATGAACAGAAGAAGACGAAAAGCCGACGACGAACAGACGGTGGTTTCGAGGGTGGTTTTTGATGGATGATGAAGACGATGAACACCAACGATGGGTCAGATCTGAAAGATGAACGACACCGATGTTCACCAGGTCAACGATCCCCTTTAACTTGTATGTTGTTTTCGTTTTTCCTTTATTAAAAGTATTGCAGGTTTTAGGGTTCTTAATGATTCAACCCTAATAAGATTTGTGCTTCCACATATGGATGAAGAATATCAAACTTGTAAAGAAAAATCATTAATTGTTTAAAGTTATTTATTTGTTGTTTTTCATATACACCTGACTACCTTTTGTTTTAACAAAAGTCGCGAGTTTCTGAAGTCAAAGTGGATTATTATTATTATTATTATTATTATTAATTTTTTTTATGGTTTTTTTTTGTGTGAAAGAAGATGATGTTGAAGATGATGGATATTTTTTTTTTTATTTTTTTTTTTTTTTTTGTATAAGGTAAATAAACAATGGTGTAAAACTTTTGAGTTATGTGTAGTATGGGGTGTATAGTATGAATATATAGATGTTTAGTTGTTTTACATTGATGTAATACATTTTTGTTGATGTTGTGGGCCATTTTACAGTGGTGTAATACGATTGTATAGTTATTTGTTTGGTTTTTACACTGGTGTAAAATAATTACACCGGTGTAATACAAGTGTAGTAGTTTTGTGTATGGTAGATTTACACTATTGTAAATAATTACACCAGTGTAAATTATCCTTATCATATTTATCTTATTATCTTTTTAGAAGTAAAGGAATTAAAAAATTAAATATAGTAAAAAAAATATTATATTTTGAATAATTGAATAAAAACTTAATATAGTATTATAATAGTTTTTTTTCTCTTTCCATGCTATTTTTACCTAAACACCCATAATTGTACTTTATTATATTAAAAAAAACATGTGAAGACAAAAACCATAGACGGTCCGGAGTCGGGGGGGGGACCCCCTTCACGCCATCTACACCGCCCCACAAGGGCGTAGAAGGGGGGAGCCCCTTGGGGGGGGGGGGGGGGAGAGTGTTCACCGGCGTGGAGCTTTGAGAGGGGACACGTGGCATGCTTTGGTTGGTGGGTTCAAAGTGACCGTTTGATATTAAAAAAAATTGAAAAGTGACCGTTATTTTCAACGGTAAAAAAATAAAATAAAATTTATATATACCCTATTAGTTTACACAACACCCATTTCTCTTTAATTTCTTCACCTATTTTATACACTCCTTCACAATTTTTATACTTCTCATCATAGTATTATAAAAAAATGAACCCATTCAACCGAGGATTTAACTCGAGCAACCCATACAACTTCATCCCGAACCCGAATACACCACCGAACCCGGTTCGTTCGATACCAAACCATGCACCCATTCAATCACCTTGTCTCGAATACGCGGCTTTCGCGAGTTACATTAATGGTCAAATTTATCCAAATTTTCCATTTAACGTTTCCCTCGTTCCTTCACAACCGGATAATCCTTTAACGCTACCCGAAAGCGTACCCGAAACACAACAAGAAAATACTGTGGGATCATCGTCGGGTAAAAAACCCATTGCAAGAAGAACTCACATGACGAAGACGGTGCAGGAGAAAGCGTTGGCCGCCGCCAACCGATTAAGTGGACAACTGCCGAAGAGGTTGCATTAACGAGAGCATGGATAAGCGAGTCGGAAAAAGAGAAAGGTATTTGTAATACTTTTCTAAACATTAAAAATTGTTGTTTAAAATATATATTTTTACGTGTGACTAATGACTACTTTTTTAATTTTTTTTATAGGAAATAAATAGTCGCCACAAAAACGACTTTTAGATCGAGATTAACAATTCGTTCCATATGTTGATGGAACGATAGTTCTATCGAGCAAATGATAGTCTCTCATCCAAGTGGACCAAGGCAAGCAGGGCAATGAATGCGTTTCACCCGCATTATTATTACGCAAGAATCAATCCAAGAAGCGGTGAAACAGAAGGCGACTACCTCGCCAACACCCTAAAAGCTTATCGTGAAGACAAGGGTGCCGAATTCAAGTTTTTGCATTGTTTGGAATTCTCCAAAAAAACTTCAAAATTATGACACCCGGCAAACTCAGGTTAGTAACATTGACTAAACTAGTAAGTCTACCTTAGCGAGTCATGTGTATGCGCGTGAAAGGATCGTATAACAACAAAGAATGATCAAACAAGTTAGTTTTAGGTGCGGAAACCCTAAAACTATCACAAAATAATAGTCAAACAGATTAAAACAAACAGATCATCATTTTTAAATGCTTTTCATTAATTAACAACTCGATTACACGTTGAAATATCATTACAATCAAGGTATGAACGATAAAAGAGTTAAACAAAACACTAGAGAGAGTTTCAGAAAGTGGAGGGAATAATAATGACCAAAAGTTACATTCAAAAATCAAACTTGTCTATTTATAGACTGCACATTCGCCCAAATTGATTGTGCGAATGTCCAGGTTCGCCCAAACTGAATGATCGAACCAAGTTATACAATAAACTAAAATCTCATTCGTCCATGTCATCTTCCTTCGCACCATTCATCTACCTTCGTACCTACAAAATTGCTCCTTCGCACTTACTGAATTCCTCCTTCGCACCAACGACATTCACCAAAACATTTGTATTATTCAATCCGAAGCATTAGTCGCACTTTTGCATCTACAAACTCCCCCTCGACTATTGCTTGGATTGTTGTCGACGTTGTTCGTCCATTCTAATGTTCATCAGTTTGATGTGTCGTTGAATCTTTTGTTCTCTCGTCAACACCGGTTCCTGAAATTGCTTTTGCTTCTTCGTTTTCAGTTCAGGCACCTTTTGCTTCTCAATAAACTTTCCCAGCTTCTCACCATAGTCACACCCAGCATTGATATCATATGCAAAGCACAGAAATACCACACGTTGGTACTTTCCTGCTTGCTCAGCATCTTTCGCATCTGAATAGATCGGATTGTAGAACAACATGATAATATCCTCATGTGAACAGTTTATTAACCACATGGGATCAAAAATGTGTACTTTCTTGTAGTTCGTCTCTCCGTCTTTCAACACAATCACGGCCTCTGCAATTTTCCAGTCGTAATACCACCAGATGAAATCTTTGGCGAAGTGTTGTGGGATAGGCAACAAAGGAATCTTTTTCAACACTCGCGGTGGTTTGTACTTTAACGTCACTTTGGGCATACCTGTAATCTGATCAATATCCTTCTTGTGAACAATTCGCTTAGGATATTGTGGTTTAAACAAGTCCCACTTGGTTCGGCTTTCTCTAGTCATTTTCTCAGCAAAGTAAGTAATCTGACTATTTGACGCTCCCGTTAAACGGTGACGACAAATATCACGGATTGCCCAATAAGGAAGAGTCTTCAAATGATGAAACTTGTCGAATTACAAGATCCCCTTCTCCCACTTTACTGCAATACATCTCAATTCTTTAACAAACTTCCAGGCCAATGCACGACCTTTGAATATACCACTGTGAAGTTTGTAAAAGCTTCCTTGAATTTCAGCTTTCGGACGATTGTTTTCTTTTTCTTTCAATTTCTTCAAGAATTCTTTCAAACTCTCCGACTGCTCGAACCGTGGTTTGTCATGCCCTTTAAAGATTTCGTCTTCAAACGCTTTGCTCTTCTCTTTTGCTAGTTTCTCGGCATGGTTTAGCAATTCATCTGAGAAAGAAAATCCACAATCTTGATTAGTCTTGAAGTATTGTGGATACTCCTCACTCGTAATATCTTCCATTTCAACTTCTTCAAACGCAGGAACGTCACGGTCATCAGAATGATTCCCGGCTTCCTTCTCAGGTATCTTAGGAATGAAGTTTTCAGCAAGTAATTCTTCCAAAGTCTTGCATACTTGCTTTGCTAAACCCTCAAGTATCTCTTTTGAAATTGCCGCAGAAACTTCCCCATCTTCAAGATCAGGGTCATCAAACTCCAACTCAAATAGTTTATTGTTCGATTCAAATATCTGTGGAAATCTGCTGGTCATGTCGATCGTCCAGACTCTATCAGTGAGCATCTGGCGATACTTGTTTTTATCGTCTTCAGACAATGACTGCAATTTCTCGTTCCAGAAGATATCATCATCAACATTCTCTCCAGGAGCCTTAGAGCTCGACTCACCACCCTTACCTGAGTCACGCTTCTCATATGTAAACTTGTCAGCGTCATCATCATCATCATCACTATCATCATCAAAAGCAGAGCCGTTTCCATCACTCGAACCATCATCTGAACCTCCATCATCCTTATCATCTTTCTTCTTCTTTGTATCGTTTCCTGCATCTTCATCAAGTTCTTCATCTTCTTCTTCATCAGATGGTTCGTAATCAACCTGTTCTTCTTCTCTTTCTTTATCTACTTCACCAGCTTGAAGTTGAGGAGGTTGAGAGTACAAGTTCTTGATCAAATCATCCATATGCTTGTTACTCTTCTTCAACTGTTTGTTCTCCTTGAGAATCCGTTTATAAACCGAATTCATGGATCGATTAAGCGAAAACAACTCGGTTTCAGACGGGAGATTCGAGACGAGACAGAAACATACGATAACAAAGTCATCACAGATTCGTATTAATTCAGAAACGGTTACAGACACTGTCATCAGTAGGATAAACATCTATCTCGAGGCCGGGGGAGGTCGGGCATGACCTGCCGCTTGAGAGCATTCAAAGTACAAACTCAAATCACCAAAATGAACAATAACACATGAGATTGCTATTTATAGTCCAATACCCAAAAGCCACCTTCACCCCTTTTGAATGGTCGAATGTGGAGCATTTCCACATTCGCCCATTTGTAATGGTCGAATGTGGAAAACTTCCACATTCGCCCAGTGTATATAGGTCGAATCTAGCTTTGGTATTGTCCTATATTTTACAAATGCATCAGATCCATAAAATGCCCTTATGGATCACCACAATCTCATGTAACAACATACAAAGACTCAACCCTAGTCTATTCGACAGTGACGTCCACAGAAAGTGCATCAACACTCCTCCTTCAAGACAATGATTCTCCTGATGTTTCGTTGCTCGTGCTTCAGTAACTTCTTATTTTCTCTCTTCAACCTCTTAATCGTTTTCTTCAAAGCTTCATTATCATCTGCTAATGTGACTACGACCTCCAACATCTTCTTATCATTCGACTTTAACTGCTCAATCTCAGTTTGTTGTTTGTTGATCAGATTCATCATCTCAGACAATCTCTGATTCACAGCACTCATAATGTCACTGTTCACTGAAACTTTCTTCTTCATTTATGGTTCAACAACATCAGGCAGTTTGCCTTTTCTGATCTTCTTGAGCACGTTATCCAATGCCTCATTAACATCATCCATAGGTATATCTTCAGTCTGTTGTGTGCTCGATGTTGTCGCAGTCTTTTGCTTCTTTTGAGCTGGTGCAGTAACCGGTGACTTAGAACTAGTAGCCGGTGGTAGTTTCTTACCAGTTATCAATGATTCAATCTCTTTCTTCCTCTTGATACTCGGCTTCTCCTGTTTCTTCTTTTCTTTCCTAGCAGCTTGCACAGGAGAACCAATAAACGTCTCATCTACATTCATACTCAACTCTTCTTCATCAACAGGAATAGGACTTTTGTTCCCTTGATCTTTAACGTTCTGGCTAGCAGACACACCAGCCTCAGTGGCCTTGGGCATGGTTGTCTCTACCGTTTCAGCATCTGAATTCCATTGTTCATCCTCTAGCGTCTCTTCTAAATCAACAGACGCTTCATCAACTATATGTAAACCCTTCTTCGCCATCGTCTTGTTTCTTCTTGGCGTGCTTTTCTTCTTTTCGGGCTCAGTAACCTCTAACCTTATCTCCTTTTTCTTTGTCTTTCCACTCTTTGCGCCCACATTCACAACTTGTCTTTTGCGTTTCGCATCAGGATCAACATGTTGTAACGGATTATCAGGATCAGAATCACTGTTTACATTCCTCACAAGCCCTTCACCCGGATCTGTATAATCGACTCTAGCTAGATGTCCAAATAAACGTCTTACTGGAGGACGTTCATCAACTGACAATTGTAACACCCCAACCGATGGCGGAAACATCGGGGTGCCACGTATTGATGATTGTTCAGTAGCTCATGATGAATATCAGATTTCATTAAATGATTTAATTTATTTACATACAATGATTCTACAAGACTTCATACATCAAATCGAATGAAACTATGCACGTATCTTCAAGCAAATCTTCCAAACGAGTAGAACCTGAAACATGTTAAGTTGAAAATATTTTGGGTCAACAATTGTTGGTGAGAATACATAGGTTTGTGAAAATAAATGGTAACGATAGTTTGTACAACATTCAAAGTTGTATGATGATAGAGTATGATACCGACATGTAGCAATGCGTCTTTGTACAACCAAACCTTGTGTCGACTGATGACTAACTCGCAAGTTAGTTAAATGTTATTACTGTTATCGATCATCCCTGAGTCTATGCGGGTGGGATGGGTTTGTCAGACCTATAGCGCTATAATCTAAACAGGCGGCTTGATCATTGTTAATGATTGTACTGTGTCTTTTTGTTACAGTCAAATGATAGAATGATGATGTAATTGAATCACAAGTAAATATGAGTAAATGATAGTATAAAATGTTGAAACATGTTTCACCCCAAAAATAGTGAAAATAGAGAAAAGGGGCTATGTAAACTCACCTTAGCAAATGTTAATTCGTTGAAAAGATATGATAATTGTGTTGCCCAAAGTGATTCCAAATATTACCCTAAAATGAGGTAATATATATAATAAGTCTAAGTCTATATAAACTAATATGTGTATCCTAGGGTTTCGATTTGGGGATAATCAGTTGTTAAGTTTAATTTAAAAATGTTAATTAAAATTGGATAATTAATGAAAAATAATCTTTTTATAAAATTTGAATTTTGAGTGAGCACCTTAAAGTGTTTGAAGTAATAAAATAATTTTTATAAAATTATTTCATTTAAAATAGATTTTTAAATCTATTTATTTATAAATAGCCAAATATTAACTTTAATATTCAAAAATACTAAAATTAAAGAAATCTTATTTTAAAAATCATAATTCTGTTCTAAATGATTAAAAATAATTTGTATAAAATTTTGGTGCAAAAATGATGAAAATTGGATTTATTATGAATTAAATATGATTAAATCTTACAAAAATTGATTAAAAATAATAAATAAATGATTTTACTGAATTAAAAATTATTTCAGTAAAGTTTAACTTTATAAAAAGTTAGGATAATTTTTGGAGAATTTAAATAAATTGTTTTGATATATAAATGGATTTTTATAATTATAATTGTATAAAAATGATTTAATTATTATAAATATTAAATAAAAGAATTTCTGAAAAATAAAAATTGTAAATAACACTTTTATATCAGATTAAGTAATATTAATTTTTTTAGAGTTTATAAAATAGTTTAGGTATTTTAAAAAGAATTTAAAAGATTAAAGGATTAATATATATATATAATTATTGGTTTGCTAAAAAAGAAAAGAAAAGAAAAGAATGCCAAAAATTCGGTCAGAGCCGGGACTCGAACCCGGGTGACCTCGGAACAGACCCAGAGTCACAACCACTTGGCCTAGGCCGGTGGTTGTGATGGTTCTGGATTCATAATTATTAAATACACGAAGCAACTAAGCTTTATCCCCAATTCGTAAACGAAGAACCCTAGATTATTCAATTGGACGATTCAGGCAACTATAGCCCAATTAATGTTAGGGCTATAGTTGCTTGGATGCCGATGAATGAAACCCACCAACAAAATTGAACTCACAGTGTGTAATAAACGATAATCGTCGGGTCAAGGAGAAAAGTCAACCACGAGCAGAAAACCAATGATCAGTGTATAATTGAAAGAATTGAGGATGAAGAGAGTGGTATGAGCGAGTTGACAAGGTCCAGGAAGCCTCAATTTATACTAAAGGATTAGGGTTAGGGTTAATTAGGTAGTTGACTTTCCTTTTAATAATACGCGGCCAATTAATCAAATGGGTCAATGATGCCGTGCAATTGATTGTGTAAATGCGTTGTATTGGGCCGGTAATATCACGAATTTACCATAGATAGCATAATTACGCGTTAAAAACTTGGATTGATTAACAAGGAATCCCACAGTTGACTTTTCTTGTCAACTGTGAGGATTTTAATCGTGTATAAGTTTATTGTTGATCCGGGTTATTACAAAACAGAAGCCCAGCCCAGTTGGTTTGTGCATTGTGTGTGTGTGTGTGGGGTTGTCCGGGTTCGAAACCCGGCATAGACAAAACCTTACATTTTTTTTAGAACAGAAACGCTGAGGGGGGGTTTGGGCCTTGGTTTGGGCTGGGGTTTCTTTGGTTGGGCTTGCTTGGTGGGCTCCAAAAATTATAAAGGTTTGGGCTTGGGATGGCTTGGGTAAACAATCACAACTCACATTATCTAGCATTTGTTAAAATTATTATTATTATTATTATTATTATTATTATTATAAATCTTTGTTTATATAAATATGTATATATATATATATATATCTAAATAAAATGCTACAAAATAAATAATAATAAAACTAGTCGTTTAAATCCAAATTATTGATAACGTAATAATTATTAAATGCGTAATGTTACAGTCTCCCCTACTTTTAGGAACTTCGTCCCGAAGTTAAGAGAAACACTAGATTTACAATTGGTCAACCACCGGGAACCTTGATAAAATTTCACACTACCTTAACGTACCTGTAAATTCATGATTACGTTCCGGACCGTAATTACCAATTTACCTTACATTAGGGTTTTGCGTCCTTTTATGACTTTACCGATTGTTAAGCAGGTCTGATAGTCTCCGTCAGTCGTTCAGGTGGTAGGGCCTCTCCCGACTGTTGGAATGACATGATGACCTCTACCAATCGTTAAGCTGGTCGTTTGATAGTTAACTAATTGTTGTACAAGCAAGTATGATTACAGATATAGCAATTAGTTCACATTCAGACAAACATGCACACAGATGTTATGATAATACTTGAATTTTATTATTTGAATCCAAAAAGTGTCAATACATAGAATTAAAGGTAGACAACATTTAAATGGTGGAACTTGCTGTTAAGTAGCTGGAGGGTCTTGATCTCTGTTCAATTTAGGGCATCGGTTACGGAAGTGATTTGGGTCTCCACATTCATAACATTGACCATAGTTGTATCGATTAGGATTAGCAGCCTGAGCAGGGTTGATGGGTTGGTTGGCATTAGGATTTGGGGTCTCGCGACATGTATTAACTAGATGGCCATACCTACCACAATTGGTGCACAAGCGACATGCTGAAGCAGTGGGATGATGTCGGTTGCATGTGTTGCACAATGGATGGTTTCCTGTATAAGGTTTTTTGTTAGAAGCTTGTGTAGTGAGGTTGACATCAGGATCCTTGGCCTTACGTTTCTGGTTCTCAGTGGTTATCGCGGTTACAATACTTGTTTTATTGCTTTTCCGAGCTAAGGTCCCGTTCTTTACGTGATTATCAGTAAGAGTGGCCGCAAGGCGTTTGGCCTCTTCCAGAGTTGCAGGATTTCTACCCCAAACAGTGTCCTGGATTTGCATGGGCAGACCACCGATGTACTTCTCGATGGCTACCGGCAGAGGAGTAACCTTGTGTGGCAACAATAAGCTAAGCTCATGAAAGCGGGTGTTGTAGGCAAGATTTTCCCCACTATCTTGAGCCAAGGTGTGAAACTCATCCTCAAGCTTTTTAACTTCATTGCGAGGACAGAACTCCTCCTTCATGATCTCCTTGACCTGGTCCCATGTCATAGCAAGAGCAACCTCGGCCCCACGAGTACGCTTTTCTTCATTCCACCATGTGAGTGCTCGTTTATGGAGAACACTCATGGCGTAACGAACCTTGAAGTTATTGGGGCACTCACTGTTGATGAAGGCATTTTCAATACCCTCAAACCATTGGAGAAGTCCAGTAGCTCCCTCTTCACCGCTGAACTTTGGAGGGTTACAAGAGTTGAAATGCTTGAGAGTGCAAGCTTGGGGTCCATTGCCATTGCCATTGCCATTGCCATTCCCGTTGTTGTGACCATTCCCATTCAATTGGATGACCTGAGCAAGCAAGTTGGGAACCAGAGTTGCGATTTGCTGCGCCATTTGTTGAGAAATGATCGCAGCCAGTTGAGCATCGACCCCATTGTTGTTGTGGTTAGGAACTTGGTCATGGTTGTGGTTATGGTTATCACCACCTTCTTCGTGGTTCTCACCATTGTTGTTGCGAGTGCTGCGACGAGGAGGCATGATCTGTAATAGACACAATGAAATGAATGAGAGTTCATATAAGGAATGTAATCATTTATTCATTAAAACGAATAAACGAAAACGTTGACTTATCAAAGATTCTAAATTCTAATAACATATGAAGACATGCTTTAGCCTATAAGTGAACACTCATCCCGAGAATTCCCAGGTAGGCATCCGGGTCCCTCGTCTGATTGGGATATATGCGCAATGCCAGCCTAGACAGAAGACTCAGAATACAGGCGTTCACCCTTCCAGATTGCACGTGTTCGTTATTAAAATCTAGAACTTCGACGAGATCTCAAGGTGGTTCAGGTTAAACCTGGGGATTTTGCCTTATTAGTCTAAGAGTGAATCCAGTGATGGAAAGCAACCTTCTTGTAGGGATGAGAGTAGGGATATGAAGTAGGAGGGAGATAGAGAATAGCAAACAAAAGAAGCAAGTACTGGTTAAATCCTATGGTTATAGACTAGATTATTTCTCTAATAACCTAATTCCCTATAACCATGGCTCTGATACCAATCTGTAACACCCCAACCGATGGCGGAAACATCGGGGTGCCACGTATTGATGATTGTTCAGTAGCTCATGATGAATATCAGATTTCATTAAATGATTTAATTTATTTACATACAATGATTCTACAAGACTTCATACATCAAATCGAATGAAACTATGCACGTATCTTCAAGCAAATCTTCCAAACGAGTAGAACCTGAAACATGTTAAGTTGAAAATATTTTGGGTCAACAATTGTTGGTGAGAATACATAGGTTTGTGAAAATAAATGGTAACGATAGTTTGTACAACATTCAAAGTTGTATGATGATAGAGTATGATACCGACATGTAGCAATGCGTCTTTGTACAACCAAACCTTGTGTCGACTGATGACTAACTCGCAAGTTAGTTAAATGTTATTACTGTTATCGATCATCCCTGAGTCTATGCGGGTGGGATGGGTTTGTCAGACCTATAGCGCTATAATCTAAACAGGCGGCTTGATCATTGTTAATGATTGTACTGTGTCTTTTTGTTACAGTCAAATGATAGAATGATGATGTAATTGAATCACAAGTAAATATGAGTAAATGATAGTATAAAATGTTGAAACATGTTTCACCCCAAAAATAGTGAAAATAGAGAAAAGGGGCTATGTAAACTCACCTTAGCAAATGTTAATTCGTTGAAAAGATATGATAATTGTGTTGCCCAAAGTGATTCCAAATATTACCCTAAAATGAGGTAATATATATAATAAGTCTAAGTCTATATAAACTAATATGTGTATCCTAGGGTTTCGATTTGGGGATAATCAGTTGTTAAGTTTAATTTAAAAATGTTAATTAAAATTGGATAATTAATGAAAAATAATCTTTTTATAAAATTTGAATTTTGAGTGAGCACCTTAAAGTGTTTGAAGTAATAAAATAATTTTTATAAAATTATTTCATTTAAAATAGATTTTTAAATCTATTTATTTATAAATAGCCAAATATTAACTTTAATATTCAAAAATACTAAAATTAAAGAAATCTTATTTTAAAAATCATAATTCTGTTCTAAATGATTAAAAATAATTTGTATAAAATTTTGGTGCAAAAATGATGAAAATTGGATTTATTATGAATTAAATATGATTAAATCTTACAAAAATTGATTAAAAATAATAAATAAATGATTTTACTGAATTAAAAATTATTTCAGTAAAGTTTAACTTTATAAAAAGTTAGGATAATTTTTGGAGAATTTAAATAAATTGTTTTGATATATAAATGGATTTTTATAATTATAATTGTATAAAAATGATTTAATTATTATAAATATTAAATAAAAGAATTTCTGAAAAATAAAAATTGTAAATAACACTTTTATATCAGATTAAGTAATATTAATTTTTTTAGAGTTTATAAAATAGTTTAGGTATTTTAAAAAGAATTTAAAAGATTAAAGGATTAATATATATATATAATTATTGGTTTGCTAAAAAAGAAAAGAAAAGAAAAGAATGCCAAAAATTCGGTCAGAGCCGGGACTCGAACCCGGGTGACCTCGGAACAGACCCAGAGTCACAACCACTTGGCCTAGGCCGGTGGTTGTGATGGTTCTGGATTCATAATTATTAAATACACGAAGCAACTAAGCTTTATCCCCAATTCGTAAACGAAGAACCCTAGATTATTCAATTGGACGATTCAGGCAACTATAGCCCAATTAATGTTAGGGCTATAGTTGCTTGGATGCCGATGAATGAAACCCACCAACAAAATTGAACTCACAGTGTGTAATAAACGATAATCGTCGGGTCAAGGAGAAAAGTCAACCACGAGCAGAAAACCAATGATCAGTGTATAATTGAAAGAATTGAGGATGAAGAGAGTGGTATGAGCGAGTTGACAAGGTCCAGGAAGCCTCAATTTATACTAAAGGATTAGGGTTAGGGTTAATTAGGTAGTTGACTTTCCTTTTAATAATACGCGGCCAATTAATCAAATGGGTCAATGATGCCGTGCAATTGATTGTGTAAATGCGTTGTATTGGGCCGGTAATATCACGAATTTACCATAGATAGCATAATTACGCGTTAAAAACTTGGATTGATTAACAAGGAATCCCACAGTTGACTTTTCTTGTCAACTGTGAGGATTTTAATCGTGTATAAGTTTATTGTTGATCCGGGTTATTACAAAACAGAAGCCCAGCCCAGTTGGTTTGTGCATTGTGTGTGTGTGTGGGGTTGTCCGGGTTCGAAACCCGGCATAGACAAAACCTTACATTTTTTTTAGAACAGAAACGCTGAGGGGGGGTTTGGGCCTTGGTTTGGGCTGGGGTTTCTTTGGTTGGGCTTGCTTGGTGGGCTCCAAAAATTATAAAGGTTTGGGCTTGGGATGGCTTGGGTAAACAATCACAACTCACATTATCTAGCATTTGTTAAAATTATTATTATTATTATTATTATTATTATTATTATTATTATTATTATTATAAATCTTTGTTTATATAAATATGTATATATATATATATATATCTAAATAAAATGCTACAAAATAAATAATAATAAAACTAGTCGTTTAAATCCAAATTATTGATAACGTAATAATTATTAAATGCGTAATGTTACAACAATCCCTTATACGCTTTCATCCTAGCGAGTGTATTCAGCGACATATGTTCCTGAACAACAATGTGCTTAGGATCTCTTTTCAACTCCTTATACTTGTTGTCAAACACCATCTGGAGGAAACGAGGATAAAGTAGAAACTTAAGATTCCTCGTGCCATTCACAGGCTCTAGTAAATGAGACATCAGCATGCCAGAGACATTGAACGGTTTGTTCAATACTAAGGCAACCATCATAGAACTGATGCTCTTCCTCATCAAATCATATCCTCCAGCTGCAGATCCGAATACATGAATCAAAACATGTGCCAGATATTTGAATTGTGGGCACAGTTTTCCCTTATGCAATGAACCGTCAGTGATTGGTCCATTGTACTTCATTCTGAGGAAGCACTTTCGCTGATCCATAAAAGTAAACTCCTTTGGATCTGTCGGCTCATCATTCAAGTTCAATGCTTCTCTCAGATCCTCTTCACAAACACTGACTCTCTGTCCTTGAATCTTGCTGGTCAAACACGATTCGCACTTCCAGAAGTCAAGCTTAGCATTCGACCAAAATTCTTGTATCATATCCCTATAGATAACCGTCGGGGTAGCAATAGCATCTATCAGCCTGCATCTCTTCAGAAAATCAATAATGCCAACGAACTCTGTATGCTTCTTTACATCTCCGAGATACGCACAGCAGTTATGCGCATTTTCAAAATCTAAAAGCTTGGCAGGCTGTGATGATGATCCAGCTTGTTCCGTCGTCTTCTCTTGTTCAGACATCGTTAAATCTGCAAAACAAAACAAAAAACACACGTTAAAAATCGACAAAATTTCAAATTGAAAAGTTTTGGTAACAAACCTTCTCTTTCGCCCAAACGGGGGTACGAAAGAGATTTAACAAGGTGCGAATGTGAAACATAGATGGTACGAATGTATAAATTTTAAATAAAAGTTTCATTCGCCCACTTATTCCTCATTCGACCGTTTGATTTTCTTCCTTCGCCCATTCGTACTGGTCGAAGGAGTCAGTTCTAATTTTGAAATTTCAATTTTGAAATTGAGTGTTTCTGATCATGTCCATTTGATTGAAACAAAACCTAATGATGCTGATTAACAATCCTAAACTAGCAGATTCATTGATTATGTATTGTATTTGTGTTTTCACTTAAAAACTAGGGTTTAAACAAACTTATCAATCAATTGATCAAACAATCAGTTTTTAAACCAATGTTTTTGTTAATTCTCCCCCTAAAACACACATACAATAAACCCTAATCAACAATTGTTACTATTATGGTGATTTTAAACATTTTAGAACAGTTAGGGCTCGGATTAGAAAACAGAGATTAAAGCCTTTAATCCTTGATGATAACCTGTGAATTAGAGTGCAAAATGATCAGTATGATGTGGCGAACACAATGGAATGATTAAAAAGAAACAAGCAACAAGGTGAGGTTATTGAAGAAAAATCTGAAAAAGTTTGAATGAGGTTCGAATGAGAGAAATGGGTATATATAGAGATACTCCTTCGCCCATTCTATACGTACGAAGGAGAAGCTTTTGTCTCCTTCGACCCTAGTGAAAGGGTTCGAATGAGGCAAAAGGGTTCGAATGAGATAAATGGTCATGAACACTCTCCTTCGCCCATATAAAACATACGAAGGAACATGTAAAATCCCACATTCGACCAACCGAATGGGCGAATGAGAAATGGGATTTTTGAAAATTTTCCAAATCTCAAAAACGAGTCCCGGTCCAATTATTTTCCAACTTTTAAGCATCCAACAATCATATTTTCACATTTTAAAAGTTACAAAGCTCAAATGGTGTATCAAGGTTTAGAAAATCGACATCAACCACCATCAGTTATAAAAAATAAGATGAAAAAGAAAAATCTTTTTGGATTTTCTAAAGTTTATGCTAAAACACACCTAAAATCTTTTTGTGTTTTGTAATTTTTGACGAGAAAATAAAATGCAGAAATATAAATGAAAAACTGTAAATGTTTTTGGGATTTCCGGTAAAGGGATCATATCAGTTTTTGAGAAATCTGATCACACCGTTGATCTTTTTGAAATTATTATCATTAAAGACAATGTGTGATCTGGCAATTGCTGATATTGTGATCCACATAAACTCACATGCAGACTTTTGTGCAGTGCTTTATACTGATACTGATATTTATAGTATAAACGCAATTGTCTGTGGTTCCCACGCACACGACATACTCCCGTATCAAGAAGTAAATGCACAAAGACTCATTGTAAAGCGTGATTATGCTTTCGTCGTCTGTAATTGTACAAGATATAATGCATAGAGGTATACAGGTCAGCAAATTAATGCAGCATTGTAACATATGCATTATACCAGGTTGAGGACTGATATTAATCATGATTTACATCAATGATCAATACGATGTAATAGATAATCTTTGATCATCATATAACATGGAAAGTTCCTCAATTTGGTAACTTTAGGATTTGGCATAAAGCTCTTTTATAAAGACACCCTGTCTGATCTAGGTCCGTAATGACTTACAGCAGAAGATCAGAGAGGCTATCCCCAGACAACTAATAACATAACGACCCTAAACCTCCGAGTTTTGTACAAATACCCTATCAAACGAAATTACGGTACTAAGACCATATGCCCATGAGGAGTTCATCCACACGTCAATTCGTTTGATATGTATGTATCAGGCACGCAGTAATAGGTCTACGAAGCCTATCAGCACATCGCACAGACTCAGACACACGCCCTATATAGCAGTACATTACTTAGAATGTGTCAGATCCCCACTGATGTACTATCATTTCCCTTCATACTCCAGGAAATCATTTTAGATTTTTCTAATTTTTATAGATTTTCGAATTTACTGTTCCCAAGGATAAGCTGGAGCATTTCAAATATGTGACTGCCCAGATAACGTTTGTTCACAGAAATCTGACGGCATTAATCTAAGGGAAGAAGATATAGCAGTCAGCAAAGAAATTTTCTAATTTTTATGGATTTTGAAATTTTTCAATGTTTTTGGATTTTCGAAATTTTTCTGAAAAGCAGTAAAAATTTAAACTAAAAAGTGATAGACTGAGGTGGTGATCAGTCCTGTTTTTCTTTAATACCATTAGCTTTTAAAAGATAATCAAATCTGGATTTGTCAAAAGCTTTGGTAAAAAGATCTGCGCGTTGATAATCAGTGTGGATTTTGACCATATCGATCAACTCTTTAGCATAACAATCACGGATAAAATGATATTTAATCCGGATATGTTTAGCCTTTGAGTGATTTACTAAGTCTTTTGTTAATGCGATTGCGGCCTCATTATCACAGTAAATAGGGGTTTTAAGAAATTGCAAACCGTAATCCACCATCTGTTGTTGGATCCAAAGAACCTGTGAGCAGCAGCTAGATGCTGAAACGTATTCTGCTTCACATGTGGATAGTGCAACTGCGGTTTGTTTCTTGCATTGCCAGGTAACAAGCCTGCTCCCCATAAACTGACATCCAGCCGTTGTGGATTTGCTGTCTTTGTCACAGCCGCCCCAATCTGCATCACTAAAAGCGATTAGGTCAAAATTATCATCATGAGGGTACCAAAGTCCTTTCGATGGACAACCCTTCAGATATCTAAGGATACGCTTGACAGCTGCAAGATGACTCTGTTTCGGCTTCGATTGATATCGCGCACAAAGACATGTCGCAAACATTATATCAGGTCTTGACACTGTGAGATACATCAGAGATCCGACGATTGCTCTGTATGTAAATGGATCAGTCAGCTCCCCCTTAAGGTCAACTCCAATCCCGTGATTGGGCTGTATCGGGGTATCCATCGGCTTCGAATCATCCATCTGGAATCGGCTCAAGACTTCAGAAACGTATTTCGTCTGGTGAATAAAGATCCCCGTTGGTCTTTGCTCCACCTGCAAGCCTAGGAAAAACTGCATTTCTCCCATCGCGCTCATTTCGAACTTTTCCTGCATAACTTTTTCAAATTCCCTGCACAGAAGTTCGTTAGTTGACCCGAAAATAATACCATCAACATAAATTTGTACAAGAAGCAAATCATCTCCTGCTCGTTTCGTGAATAGTGTGCAGTCTACCAGTCCGCGTTTGAATCCTTTTGAGAGAAGATACGTGCTCAGCTCCTCATACCATTGTCTCGGAGCCTAGTTCAACCCGTAGAGAGCTTTGTTTAACACATAAACCTTATCCCGGTGAATAGGGTCCTCAAAGCCTGGCGGTTGACCTACGTAAACTTCCTCTTTGACCACACCGTAAAGAAATGCGCTCTTTACATCCATCTGATACACCTTAAATTTCTTCCATGATGCAAACGCTAGGAACATTCGGATAGCTTCCAAGCGTGCAACCGGTGCATAGATTTCATTGTAGTCGATTCCCTCAACCTGATGAAAACCTTGAACGACCAAACGAGCTTTGTTTCGCACTATGACTCCTCTGTCATCCTTCTTGCACTTAAACACCCATTTGGTTCCAATTTTCTTTCTTCCAGGGGGCAAATCTGTCAGTGTCCATACACCAAGTTTCTGGAATTGTAATAACTCCTCCTGCATTGCTTCCACCCAGGCATCATCCAAAAGAGCATCCTTGTAAGTTTGCGGCTCGACCTGCGAAACATAACAAGCAAAAGACCAGTCATTTTGAAAACCAGATTTCTGTATTTTGGCATATAAAGCAAGGTTGCCAATATTTTCTGGTGCTTGAGCATTTCTCAGCTGCCCTCTTGTCATCACACTGCTACCAGGATCACCAATAACCTGTTCAAGCGGGTGTATCCGATGTATCCGAGATTCCGGATAATCAGGTACTTGTACTCCCGTTTGAGTTGTCAAATTCTCTGTAGAAACCAGATCATTACCCACATTCGATGTTGAAGCATTAGTATTAGATGGGTTCACTGGTGGTGTCACTGTAGCATTGTCCAGAATAGCTTCACTTGTTGCATCATCGTCTTCATCTTCTGAATCGGATGAATTAAGCGTTGTAGAAGCTTCTTGGAACACCTCTTCTTCCATCACAGGAGCAGTGGTATCATTAGAAGCTGCTTGAGGATTTACCGTGATCGGACGCACTAACGGTGAAGTTACGGCGTTTTCGACCTCGTAATATAAGCGAAGTATAGCTTCTTCAACCATGCTATCTAGATTGAATGATTCAAAGAAGTCTTTGTAATCAAACATCCAATTTGGTCCTCCACCCTGTACATTTTGTGTATATCTTTGAACTTCGACATTTGCCCACTCCTCGGCTTTTCTAGTTCTTTTGTTGAATACCCGTTTTAATGGGGTTGCATATCCAACAAAATAACCTTCTTCAGCCTTTGGTGCGAACTTTTCCGAAGGATTCAGCATTGTACATGGGGCACCAAATGGTTCTAGATACTCCAGATTCGGCTTGCGTCGGTTCAACAGCTCATAAGAAGTCTTGCCAAACTTCTTCACTGTCAAAACACGGTTAAGAGTATAACATGCTGCGTAAATAGCTTCGTTCCAGAACATGACTGGAAGATTTGAATCTGCAAGCATAGTTCTCGCCGTCTCTATTAGAGTCATGTTCTTTCTCTCTGCGACACCGTTCTGCTGGGGTGTATACGGAGCGCTATATTCATGATGAATTCCTTTGTTTGTACAAAGATCCTCCATCGGAGCGTTTTTGAACTCCGTCCCATTGTCACTCCGGATTCGTTTGATCTTCAGACCATATATATTCTCCAGACGTGTAAACAGAACCTTCAGATTGTCAAAAGTGTCGCTTTTCTGATGCAAGCACATTACCCATGAAAATCGTGAATAATCATCAGTCACCACAAGACAGTACAACTCCCCGGCATGACTTCTACGTCTGACTGGACCGAATAAGTCCATATGCAAACGTTCAAGTTGCAATTCAACGGAATTGACTTTCTTTGGTCTATGGGATTGTTTGTGCTGCTTTCCCTTTTTGCAACTAACACACTTGTCATTCAAATGGAAGTGTTTCACATTAACTCCCGTGACAAGTTCATTCTTCACTAACTGGTTCATCTTTCGCAAATGGATGTGTCCCATTCTCCTGTGCCACATAATGGATTCTTTTTCTGTAGCCTTAGAGAGGAAACACGTGACTTGGCCATGGGTGGTCATTGCTTTGGACATATCGAGAATATACAAGTTGTTTACTCTCGGTGCCTTCAGCATTACCCACTCTTTAGGAAGCTCAAACCCAGGTTTCAAGATGTAGCAGGATTTGTCATCAAAATACACAGAAAATTGTTTATCACAAATTTGACTAACACTGAGCAGATTGTAGTCTATTTGTTTCACGTATGATATCCGCTCAAATGTCATGACCCCATTGCTTACACTACCCTCCATCGTAATGTAGCCTCCCTTATTACCAACAAATGCCACATAACCTCCGTTAATGTTTTTGATATCAAAGAGTAGCGTGAGGTCCCCTATCATGTGACCAGAAGCTCCACTGTCAACAATCCATAGGCTGCTAACAGGGCCAGCTGGAGCTCCCTGCACATATAAAGTAAGGCAGTTAGATCTTTCGGGGGACCCAAGCCTGTTTGGTCTTGGGTCTTTGAACGGGTTGTTTCAAAGATTCTTTCAATTCACAAACATCTTGGGTTAACTCAACCCCTTTCTTCTCACTCGCAATTTTCTTTTTCTCACTCTTTTCATTCTGTGAAGTAGAGGCTCCATCAGATTCCTTAGATGACCAAGATTGCTCAGATCTTTTCAAGATCCGGATCTGAGATTTTGAAGTCTCAGTCGGTTTCTTTACTTTATCTTTAAATGCAACCTTCTTGGTTACCTTCTCTGATTTAACAGAGACAGGTCCAACTGCTTGTTTTCCATTAGGTTTAGGAGCAACCTTTTTGTTATCAGCAGTTGAGTTCATCACAGGTTTCCTAGTAGATTTTTCAGTGGTTATCCGGTTGCGCTTATCATACGTCATCGGACGGTTTTCCCTCTTGTTGTAAAAATTGTTTTGATTATGATAAGATTCTTGCTGAGGGAAATACCGTCTCTGTGAATAACCGTAGTTGTCAACCGGATAATCATGATATTGCCTCATCTCCACCTCGTGCCTTTTGTGTCGTACGTACGGGCAGGCGGCAAGTAAATGTCCCCGTTCCTCGCACTTATAACACGCACGGTATTCCTCATAGTTTTCTTTGATCGGCGACTTGGAAAAGCTAGCAATGGGATATCGATCAACCATGCATTGTTTCCTTAAACTCTCAGGAGCTGGGTCCTTCGAGTAGGTCGGTTCAATAAAACTATTAGCTTTATCAACTGGCAAAAGAAATTGTGTGACATTGACCTTGGCATCTTTATCCGAATACATTTTATCTAAAATTTCTTGAGGAATGTCATTGGTTCTTTCAAATTTTGGAAACCAAATCATACTTTCCTGCCAGATCTTTTCGATTTTTGAATAATTGACAAACTTAATCGGATATTCATCATCAGATAAAATCTTATCGGAGCCTTGCATCCGATAGAATATTTTGACAGGTTTGTCACACGATTCGTTGCTCATGTCATTAGATTTTTCAGATTTAAGCTCATTTTTCTTTTCAACCGGTTTCACCCCATTTTTCTCAGATTTAGTTTCATTTTTCTTTTCTACCGGTTTAACAACATGTTTCTCAATTTTCTTTACCTCTTTCTTTTCAAAACACTTACCAACATATTTTTCATTTTTCTTTACCACATTCTTACGATGAGCATTTGCCATTGGATGAATGATCTGAGACGGTGAGACTGGCTCAGTAGTGATTATATGATTTTCATCAGGGATATCACTTTCATTTTCAACCATCTCAGATTGTTCATCTTCTTCATCTGAATCATCAGCAGCGACCACACCCTCATTATTTCCCAGTACTGGTCTCACATCAGAATACGGATCCCCGACACTGGAAGTGTTAGGCTCGTTTTCTGATGTGGAGTCAGAATTGACTAAAGTCTCCGGTGGTATTGCATGTAAGTTGTGGTTCTCAAACAATACCGGAGATGGGACCGCCTTATAGTTTGCACTATTCGACTGGGAGGGTTCTTCTATGATATGGTCGACTACATATGCTATGTGCTTGTAACTCTCTAACTTCTTGTTTACTTTTTCAGCAAAGCACTTGATGGTTGCCATTTCCAACTTAGTGTTATCCATTTCATTGATATAGTTATTAATGGCAAGTTGTTTAATTGACAATGTCTTTTTAAGTTTTGACACATCCTTTTTATAACCATCAAGAACTTTGTTGAAATCTTTTAAATCTTTTTGATAAATCTGACATTTGATTTTGGCACTCTCAAGTTGGACCTTGAGAAGCTTATTTTCATCTGTCAGTTTTTCAAAATCAGCACATTTAACACATTTATCACACACTTGAGATTGAGATTCAGAACTTACCGGTTTAGGAGGTTCTGTCATTGCCATCAAAGCGAAGTGAGCTTCCTTCCCTGCGAAGAATTTGGAGTAGTCAATCTTGGTGCACGCATCATCCACCATACATGACTTGCGGGTCATCAGGAAATCAGCTTCAGCTAGCAGTTGGTCGATGTCATCATCTAGTGAATTCACACTAGCCTCTGAATCAGATTCAGTCTCCATATCCGAGTAAGCTGAATCGTAGTGGTCTCCAACATCCGTGACAGAATCAAGAATCATTCCCGATTTCTTGTCTTCACTCTCAGCAATCACATCCTCATTCACTTCCTCAATTTTCAACTCCGACACTTTTTCAATTACAACCTCCTCCTCAATCTCCTCATTCTCATCCAAACTCATCTGCTGTGCCACACAAGCCACGTTCCCAGCAGTAATCTCCTCCACCCCCAATTGCATACCCGTCCAATCAAAACCTTCATCCTTTTGGATCACAAGTGCTTGGTTTTGATTGTCAGTTTGGTTTTGGTTTTGTGTGTTAGGTGTAGAGATAGGAACAATAGTTCGGTTTGGATTTTGTTGAGGTTGGTTTTGAGTTGTGGATTGTCTGGTGTTGGTAGTTTGTTGACGGTTCTGATAATTGTTTTGAGGTTGAAAGCTTGAGATGTTGGGACTGTTGTATGAAACTTGATTTTGGTTTTGATTTTGTCTGTTTTGGTATGTTGAATTGAACGGGTTTCGATTACCTTGCTGTGCTGGCTGTGTGCACTCTCTTTTAAAGTGACCCTTCTCTCCACAATTAAAGCATGTAACTTTTGCTTTGTTGAATCCGTATGTGGTGTTGGGAGAAGTTGAGAGGTCAGTTCTGCCAGTCTTCTGAATAAAATCAGTGGCTCTCCTCATTATGCTTGCAAAAGCCCACTGAATGTCCATAAGCTCCATCTCCTCTTTGTCGATTTGAGCGTAGTCCTCATTGGTGAGATTGTTGTTTCCAATTTGACTCGCAACCAAACCGTTGTAAGAAGCAACCATAGCAGATACAAGAGCAACATGTTGTTGAGCAATTTCAACAGTCACATTGTTAAGGTTCGAGGTCTCTAACACAATCGGATTTTGACTTGATTGTGCTTCAGTAATCTGCATCTGATTCATGTGAGGAGTATATTGTTGTTGTTGTTGTTGAGGTTGACTTGATGTGTAGCATGCAGCTTGTTGTAATGGTGAAAAAGGTGGAATAAAGTTTGATGTTTGATAAGGTTGTTGTGTGTATGATGGTGTGTAGGATGAAGTTTGGGCAAGGTAGTTGATGGGAGCTTTTGTGGATTCAACAACATTGGATACACATGCTATGTGAGGAGCAACATTAGAAGTGGTGCTTGAAGTAGAAAGAGAGTTAGATGTACCACACACATATAAATCAGGATTTTGTGGAATCTGAGCTCTCTTAGCTTTTCTCTTCTCCTCCATCTCCTTGTTTTCCAGCTTTTGAATGAACTCGTTAATAGTCCAATACTGATATGCATCCTTCTCCTTCAACACTTCAATGTGTTGGTTCTAGTAGGGTGGTAAAGCATCAGCAAATTTATCTACAAGTTCTGACATTGGTATGCTGATCTCATAGCTCGATAGTTCAGTGAGCAAATGGCAATATCGTGGAACCAACTCTTTTAGGGTCTCATTACCCATGTAACTGAAGTTTTCAAATTCCTTACGAAGCTCTTCCATCCTCAGCTTCCTTGTCTTTTCATTACCATCATGTCGGTTTCTCAGCATATCCCATAGTTGTTTGGATGTTGTACATGATCCAAACTGATGCAATAGATCAGTGTTGATCGCCTGGGATAGCTGAGAGAATGCCTTCTTCTCTATCGCAAACCTTTTCTTCTCATCATCCGCCAAATTCTCCAAAGGTATCGGTTCTCCAGTATTCTCCAGAATAGGAGCAACGTAACCCTTCACTATCATTTGCCATGCCTCGGCTCCCTCAAGTCCTTGTCCCTCAACATGAATCTTAAACTTCGTCTTCCAAGTATTGTACTCTTTCATTTCCATTAGCTTTGGTGGACGATTGCCGCTTCTAGAGGATAGATCATGAATAAGAGTGGATATGGCATTGGTCGTCTGCGAATGAACTGCTGCTGCGACTCCCCAATAGTTGTCAATTGGTTGTTGTAATGGTTGAACAACTTGTTAAGAAGCCGAACTAGTCATTGCCATATAATTGATTGGCTGTGATGGTTGACTAGTCTTCTGGGCTGCAACAGACCACGGATCTTGTGTTGTCTGCTGTTGTGGTGTTTGAGTAGGTCTAGGCGTTGTTGGGAAGTTCCACATCTTGTCCTGCAAACGATTAAACACGAAAAGATTAGAAATGTTTTAAAACAGGATACTCCTTCGTACAGTCGAACGTGCGAATGAGAAATAATGTTCTCCTTCGACCGTTTTAATTGATACGAATGTGGGAAATAACAAAATCTCCTTCGACCGCTTTCTCCTCTCGTTCGACCGTTCTCCTGCTCCTTCGACCGTTCGATCAGACGAAGGTGATACAACTGGGCGAATGAACAAAATAAGCAATCAAAGTCTACTTTCGACCACTATAACACCTCCTTCGACCACAAAATCCCTCTTTCGACCCAATAGATTTCCACTTTCGACCAAACTCTCTCTTTCGACCCCTGAGATTTCAAAAACGGTTATTCTTTGAAAATCCGTTAATTTTGATCATGTTTATCAAATGTTGATGCATTTTGATGATCTAACTCAGGTTTTGAATCGGAATTGATTTGGAACAACTTTAATGAAGAGAATTATCCAATTTAACCTCAAAATCAAGTTGTAATCAATCAAAATCTTATCACATCAGTTTGTTCATTGAAAACAGAAACTTTTTGACCAAAATTGGGTCCAAATCAACTGAGAAACTATTAATTTGTGGTTGTTTGATCCAGAATGGCTCTGATACCACTTTGTATGCGCGTGAAAGGATCGTATAACAACAAAGAATGATCAAACAAGTTAGTTTTAGGTGCGGAAACCCTAAAACTATCACAAAATAATAGTCAAACAGATTAAAACACACAGATCATCATTTTCAAATGCTTTTCATTAATTAACAACTCGATTACACGTTGAAATATGATTACAATCAAGGTATGAACGATAAAAGAGTTAAACAAAACACTAGAGAGAGTTTCAGAAAAGGAGGGAATAATAATGACCAAAAGTTACATTCAAAAATCAAACTTGTCTATTTATAGACTGCATATTCGCCCAAATTGATTGTGCGAATGTGCAGGTTCGCCCAAACTGAATGGTCAAACCAAGTTATACAATAAACTAAAATCTTATTCGTCCATGTCATCTTCCTTCACACCATTCATCTACCTTCGTACCTACAAAATTGCTCCTTCGCACTTACTGAATTCCTCCTTCGCACCAACGATATTCACCAAAACATTTGTATTATTCAATCCGAAGCATTAGTCGCACTTTTGCATCTACATCATGCATATTACGTACTGAACTGGGTCAGTCGAGTCGTTACGATGATTCTGGGAATCATCGGGAGTCGTTACGATGATCCGCGGGATCATCGGGAGTCGGTCCATAACCATATGTACAAGGATTGGTGATTCGTGGAATCACCGAATTTAACGCACACACGCAAGTCTCGAGTCCCGGGGATTGGTGAACGGATGTAAACGTGTTAGTTATTGTGCATTATGTGTTTGTAATCATTATGTGACTTGTCGGTATGTGAATACGTGTTTATATGTGTTAAAATAGTGTTTAACGCGCCAAAAACGCGTTCTGGAACAATACAGGCGATTAGGAGCCTGGGGAGCTCCTAATCACCACCTGTATAGGCGATTAGCGGGATTCTGATGGCGATTAGGGCCCTAATCGATAGTATATAGGCGATTAGGAGCCCTACTCGCCTGGACTGCCTCCTACTCGCCTGTACTGATGTGCACGAGTCAAAACACCTATAAATACAACCCTTGACTCCCCAAACACCATTTGTGCAACCCTAACTGATCCTAAGCCTCCCGCACACCTTGAAACACCTCTAGAACTTGTTTTGCTTCAAAACTCACCATTTCCAAGCTTATACACCTTTCTTTGATAAAATCCAAGGTGTGTTCTTCATCCTAAACCTTTGTAATGTTATTGTTTTTGTTCCCCAAAAGTCCAGACCATATTTTGATAAGAATGAGTCTTTAAAAACCTTGGAAATGAGTTCTAAAACAAGTCTACACCATAATACTTGTTATATGGGAAGTATTGATGCATATGATGATTTTTGGTGATTATAACATGAATGTTTCCATGAATTTGATGTACTTCTGATGTGTAGGAGTTGTTAGGATGATTATCTATGAGTTTAAGCTATTGTTATAGTGTTTAGATGAAAGTATGCATTTTGACCCATTTGAGTTTCTTGAAAAATTAGGATGTTATGATATGATTCATTGCTTGTTTATGGTTAGAAATCATGCTAGGATGATGCTATAACATAAGGATGATGAATTGCAAGTTGTAGGAGGTGTAATCTGATCTTTACTACTTAAGGAAAGATTTCATAGTTAATGAAACCTAGTATTTTGCCATTTTTGGAAATAATCGCACCGAGCCCGTTAGGGCAGAGATAAATTGAGGGTTTTTGCTTGGAATGGGTTGGCTAATAGTTTAGTTTTGATATTGGGTGTTTTTACATGTTTCGGATCTGATTTGGAGGGTTTAACGCGCGAAAACGCGCGACAGCAATTCTTGGGGCGAATAGGGCTCTACTCGCCTGATGTATCAGGCGATTACAGCCTATTCGCCTGATACATCAGGAGAATAGCACCCTACTCACCTGTATGACCTCCCTATTCACTAGTTGACTTTTCCTAATCGCATGTAAGTTTCCTAATCGCGTGTACTACTGTCGTAAACGTATTTTGACATCCCGAAACATGATTTGACACCTAGAAACATGATAGGAACCCCGGGAAACACCCAATGGCTTAGTAACACGTGTTCGGACCTGTTTATGCGTTAATTGAACATTATGCTAGACTAGGTGAACTCTTGCGCGTATTAAGTGTTTAATTGCATATGTTGCATGATGTCTTGTATTTGACTAACACGTGAGATGTCGGGTCACCAATGGGATGTCGAGTCTTGTCTGGTACGGTCGGTTTAACAGTCAAAGGTGTTTTCAAACGTTTATGGTCATGGACTGGACATTCGGGGACTAGTTAACCTGCGGGTTATTAGTCCGGATACTTATACACATCGTATGATAGGTCGCCATTATTTGGGGCTATCATAGCATAATTACTTAACTATTTCCAAGTAACGCAAACCGAGGTGAGTGTCACAGCCCCACTTTTACTGTTTTACTTTCGGGGGAGAAACATGCTATATACTTACTTACTAAAGCTCATGTTATACTATGGTTACTTTACAAATACTATGCGGCTTTTATGAAAAGTCCCAGGGGGAAACCATGAATGTGCGGAGATGCACAACGGGGGAAATGTGGATAGATCTATTGGGCCTCACAAACCCCACTCGACGGCTAGGCCGGGCGGGTGCATATTGTCTCTTATTACTGGCTCGTCGAGGCTTCGGTTATAGCCAAAACGTCTGGGCAAGCTTCAACAACTTATACACGTATAGTAATGGGTTCCCAACCGTAGTAGTAAACAAACACTTAACGTCTAGCTAACGTTCTCATAACCTAGTAGTAACGGATATGATCTTTTCAAACTTATAACAACGCTTTTATAAAAGAAAACCTGTGAACTCACCAGCATTATATGTTGACATTTTTGGCAAGTTTTCTCAGGTCGCTAAGGTAGCAGTCAATGGGCTAGGCGCACGAAGTCATGCACAGCGTCTAATATTTTGAAGCGTATTAAACAATGTTTTATAAACAATGATATGTCTTTTGGTTGTAAACAAGAAATGCTTTCGCTGCTGGTTTACGGCTCAAAGCATGATATTTTGGTTTTAAAAATATATATGAATGCATGTTTGTTGTATGTTTATTGTGATCGTTGTCTGAGATCCTGGTGTGTCACGCGCCTCGCGGTAAAACCCCGCATGTGGAATTTGAGGTTGTGACAGATTGGTATCAGAGCCAACGGTTATAGTGAACTAGGTTTGCATGTAGAGTCTAGTCTATAACTGAGTCGCACACACTAGACGGTCACAGATAGTCGAGTCTTAACATGTGGGTAACAATATGACTTGTCGGGGGTGTCGGTGTCATCATCTTCTACGCTACATCATATGTTTACTCTTTATCCTTCTATCTCTGGACCCATCCTTACCATGATTCGACGGCGAATGATATACTATTGAACCTTCTTGACGGCGGTGTACATTGGGGTAGCTTCGGCGTACTCTTGAGATCTGTCCAGGGATTCGGACATCTCCCTTCTATGCCCTAATGGACACGCTCGTTCTTATGCATACTATCTTATACTTATACTTATGATAATACCATGATGGGGTGCTAGTGTTCGGTGACTTGAACTTCAAACTTAAAGCACGCCTGGAGGACCATGTAGAACAGTTTATCATGTCGGGTGCACACGAGATTATAAACTGTGATGCATGGGAGCCCTAGTGGACTTTGTGTTTGAACGGATGGACCCGAACTGGGCTCGGTCTAGTTCCTTAAAATTCTTAATGGGTTGTACCACGGGCAAGCCTAAATCTTTTGTTTCGTGTTGTGACAGAAGATGTCGGGAGCTCGTGGAGGTGGCAAAGGCGGCCGTGATGGCGGTCGTGATGGCGGCCGTGGTGGCGGCGGTGGCCGTGGGAACATTAATATGACCCAAGCGGAGTTGGACAACCTGATGCAGCAGCACGTGAACATTGCCTTGGCTGCATTCCAAGCTGCTCATAATGTTATGGGTGGTACGTCAATTCCCACCTATCCTATCTTGTTCTAGGGTACTGTACCTTTTCATGATTTTCACCTGTGTCTGTTCCAGGTGGTGCTGTCAATCCCCCTCCACCCTAGTGTTCCTACAAGAAGTTTATGGATTGAAAGCCCCACAATTTCAGTGGAACTGAAGGGGCAGTGGGACTGCTCCGCTGGCTGGAGAAGATTAAATCGGTTTTCTCGATGTGCAGTTGCCCGGAAGGCGACCGGGTGAAGTATGCTTCTGCGACCCTAGAGGGTCAAGCTCTGACTTGGTGGAACTCCACCACCAAGACCATGGGTATTGGGGAAGCTCATGCTATGCCTTAGACAGAGTTCATCCAGCTGTTGAAAAATAAGTACTGCCCGAGGGATGAGATTCAAAAGCTTGAGCACGAGGTCTGGAATCACAAGATGGTGGGATCTGGGATTGAAGCTTACACTGCTAGGCATAATGAGTTGGCGGTGTTGTGCCCTGATCTGCACGCACCAGAATATCGGAGGATCGAGCACTATATTTCTGGGTTGGTGCCGGAAGTTGCGGGGTTGGTGGCTGTGGGTAATCATACAGTTTATTCTGAGGTGGTTCGGTCGGCTCACAGGCTGACCAACATGAAGGTGGCTGAAGGGGTCTTGCCTCCTCGAGGCGTTACTGTGAAGGCTCCTGAGAGTAACAAGCGAAAGTGGGAAGGTGTGGGTAAAGGCTCGAGTTCGGCTCAGCCTCAGCAGGTGAAGAGGTCTGATGTTGGGGGATCGTCGTCTGAGCAAAAAACGGGGGGTTATTAGGGGAAGTTGCCGAAGTGTGAACCATGCTGGTTCCATCATACTGGTCGCTGTGACAAGAACCAGTGTCGCCGGTGCAACAGGGCCCGACATGTAGCTCAAGATTGTAGGGTTAATCTTCAAGGTAACCGGAACCCACCTGCTACACCTACTCCGGCTCCTTAGGTTGCTGCTTCCTAGGGAACCCAGGGAAAACAGGGGTGCTATAACTGTGGTGAGCTTGGTCACTACAAGCGTGAATGCCCCAAGTTGAAGCAGGGCGAGGCTGGGAAGAACGGGTCAGGTAATGGAAACAACGGGGGCGGAGGCAGGAATGCTCGCGCCTTTGTGATTGGTTCGAGCGGGGCTTGACAGGATCCTGACACTATTACCGGTACGTTTCTTCTTGATAATCGCTATGCTACGATTTTATTCGATTCCGGTGCCGATAAGAGTTTTATATCTCTTGGGTTTAGTCAATTGCTTGAAAGGGTACCTACACCTTTAGAGGCTATGTACTTGATAGAATTGGCTGATGGTAAGAAAGTCGAAGCGATGCACGTCCTTAGGGAGTGTCGCCTTGAGTTGTCAGGTTATTGTTTTCCTATTGACCTTATGCCGGTGTCCTTGGGTAGTTTCGATGTTGTCGTGGGTATGGATTGGTTGTCTTTGTATCATGCTGAGATCGTTTGTTTTGATAAAGTCATTCGACTTCCTCTCCCTGATGGAGAAATTCTGTTGGTGCACGGTGAGAAGAGCGGGGTCCCTTTGAGTATCATTTCATGTATGAAAGCCTATAAGTATCTTCGGAAGGGGTATTCTGCCATTCTGGCACTTGTTTCGGTTTCGTCGGAGGAAGAAAAGAAGATTGAAGATATTCCTGTCGTTCGTCATTTTCCCAATGTATTTCCTGAAGATTTACCTGGTTTTCCGCCTTATCGTCAGGTCGAATTCGGTATTGAACTTGCTCCAGGTGCGGCCCCTATTGCCCGAGCCCCATATCGTCTTGCACCTCCCGAGATGCAGGAGTTGTCTAACCAGTTGTAGGAGCTGTTAGAGAAGGGTTTCATCCGTCCTAGTTCGTCCCCGTGGGGAGCCCCTATTCTGTTTGTCAAGAAGAAGGACGGAAGCCTGCGAATGTGTATCGACTACCGTGAATTGAACAAGGTTACCATCAAGAATCGTTATCCTCTTCCTCGCATCGATGATTTGTTTGATCAACTTCAGGGTTCTAGTTTCTATTCGAAGATTGATTTGAGATCGGGGTACCATCAGTTGAGGGTCCAAGAAGCTGACATTCCGAAGACCGCCTTTCGAACTCGCTATGGCCATTTCGAATTCTTGGTCATGCCTTTTGGTCTCACCAAGGCGCCCGCCATATTCATGGATTTGATGAACCGTGTTTGTAAGCCCTACCTTGATAAATTGGTGATTGTCTTCATTGATGATATTCTAGTCTATTCCAAGAACGAAGTGGACCACCAGGAACACTTGCGTCTTGTTTTGGAACTCCTGAGGCGGGAACAGTTGTACGCCAAGTTTTCTAAGTGTAGCTTCTGGTTGCGTGAAGTCCAGTTCCTTGGTCATGTGGTTAATGAGAAAGGAATTCATGTTGACCAAGCTAACATAGAAGCCATCAAAGACTGGGAAGCACCAAAGACGCCATCTGAGGTGCGGCAATTCCTGGGTCTTGCAGGTTATTATCGTCGTTTTATCGAGGGATTTTCGAAGATCGCTCAACCCCTCACCTCGCTTACCCAGAAGGACAAGAAGTTCGACTGGGGTGATTCGCAAGAGTCGGCCTTCCAGATGCTAAAGGCTAAACTCTGTTCTGCTCCTATCTTGTCCTTGCCTGAAGGCACGGACGATTTTGTGGTTTATTGTGACGCTTCTATCCGGGGTCTCGGTTGTGTGATAATGCAGCGCGAGAAGGTCATTGCCTATGCTTCTCGTCAGCTCAAGGTTCATGAGAAAAACTAACCCACCCATGATCTGGAATTGGGTGCAGTAATCTTTGCTTTAAAGATATGGAGGCATTACTTGTACGGTACCAAGTGCACTATTTACACCGATCACAAGAGCCTCCAGCATATCTTTGATCAGAAGGTGTTGAATATAAGACAGCCTCGCTGGGTCGAGCTTCTTAATGAGTACGAGTGCGCTATTAAATACCATCCTGGCAAGGCGAATGTGATCGCAGACGCCTTGAGCGGGAAGGAAACCGCTAAACCTCGTCGTGTTCGAGCTCTTCAGCTCACTATCCATTCCGGCTTACCTGACCGAATCCGTTCGGCGCAGCAAGAAGCTTTGAAGGAGGAAAACCTTAAAGCTGAAACCATGCATGGTGCTTATAGTCACCTTAAGCTCAGGTCCGATGGCTTACATTATTTCGCTGAACGTATTTGGGTCCCTTTATTTGGGGGCTTGCGGGAGCTCGTCCTTGATGAAGCTCACAAGTACCGGTACTATATTCACCCTGGCTCCGATAAGATGTATCAAGAATTAAAGATACTTTATTGGTGGCCGAAGATGAAGGCGGATGTAGCTTCATATGTGAGCAAGTGCTTGACCTGTGCCAAGGTTAAGGTTGAATATCAAAAACCATCCGGCCTTCTGCAACAGCCTGAAATTCCCGAGTGGAAGTGGGAGCGGATTACGATGGACTTTGTGACCAAACTCCCGAAATCGCCCAGTGGTTGTGACATGATCTGGGTGATTGTTGATAGGTTGACAAAGTCTGCGCACTTCCTCGCTATCAAAGAAACCGATGGCCTCGAGCGTTTGGCATCTTTATATCTTAAGGAAGTGGATTCTTGGCACGGGGTGCCTGTCTCTATTATTTCTGATCGTGATTCTTGGTTCGACTCTGGGTACTCAGTTAGACATGAGCACAGCTTATCATCCGCAAACTGACGGTCAAAGTGAGCGGACAATCCAAACGCTAGAATACATGCTCCGGGCAAGTGTGATCGATTTTGGCAAGGGGTGGGAGAGTCATCTACCGTTAGTGGAATTCTCCTACAACAATAGCTACCACTCAAGCATCAAGGCGGCTCCGTTCGAAGCTCTATACGGGCGGAAATGTCGGTCTCCTCTTTGTTGGGCTGAGGTGGGTGAGAGTCAACTCACCGGCCCGAAACTTGTGTACGAGACTTCCGAGAAGATCGTACAAATCCGTAACCGCATGGCAGCAGCTCGGGATCGTCAAAAGAGCTATGCCGATCGTCGTCGCAAGCCTATAGAGTTTGAGGTTGGCGACAGGGTCTTATTGAAGGTATCTCCGTGGAAGGGCGTTATACGTTTTGGGAAGCGGGGCAAATTGAATCCTCGGTATGTGGGACCGTTCGCAATTCTGCAACGGATTGGACCGGT
The DNA here is from genome assembly GCA_028751855.1 of Ambrosia trifida. NCBI lineage: Eukaryota > Viridiplantae > Streptophyta > Magnoliopsida > Asterales > Asteraceae > Ambrosia > Ambrosia trifida. The sequence continues at coordinate 100,937,124 of CM054125.1, read as the reverse complement.
AGCATACAGGCTTGATCTACCAGCTGAACTCAGTAATGTTCATAATGTCTTCCATGTCTCTAATCTCAAGAAGTGTCTGGCGGATGAATCTTTGGTTGTTTCTCTCGAAGAGATCAAGGTGGATGATCGTCTGCGTATTGTGGAAGAACTGGTTGAAATTCTCGACTATAAGATCCGTAGCCTTCGCCGGAGTAAAATCCGCATTGTTAAAGTTCGTTGGAACTCAAATCGTGGACTGGAGTTCACGTGGGAACGGGAAGATCAGATGAAAGCTAAGTATCCCCATCTATTTCCCAAGCGCGCATTCGAATCAAGACATGTCTCTGCTGAAGCTGAATGAATCTCGGGTCGAGATTCCTTTCAACAGGGGGATGATGTGGCAACCGTAAAATTTTTCTTCTCTTTCGTCTCTTCATTTTTGGCCTTGAGCAATTTTCGGGACGAAAATTCTTTCAACAGGGGGATGATGTGACACCCGGCAAACTCAGGTTAGTAACATTGACTAAACTAGTAAGTCTACCTTATCGAGTCATGCATATTACATACTTAACTGGGTCAGTCGAGTCGTTACGATGATTCTGGGAATCATCGGGAGTCGTTACGATGATCCGCGGGATCATCGGGAGTCAGTCCATAACCATATGTACAAGGATTGGTGATTCGTGGAATCGCCGGGTTTAACACACACACGCAAGTCTCGAGTCCCGAGAATTGGTGAACGGATGTAAACGTGTTAGTTATCGTGCATTATGTGTTTGTAATCATTATGTGACTTGTCGGTATGTGAATACGTGTTTATATGTATTAAAATAGTGTTTAACGCGCCAAAAACCCGTTCTGGAACAATATAGGCGATTAGGAGCCTGGGTAGCTCCTAATCGCCACCTGTATAGGCGATTAGGGGGATTCTGATGGCGATTAGGGCCCTAATCGCCAGTATATAGGCGATTAGGAGCCCTACTCGCCTGGACTGGCTTCCTACTCGCCTGTACTGATGTGCACGAGTCAAAACACCTATAAATACAACCCTTGACACCCCAAATACCATTTGTGAAACCCTAACTGATCCTAAGCCTCCCACACACCTTGAAACACCTCTGGAACTTGTTTTGCTTCAAAACTCACCATTTCCAAGCTTATACACCTTTCTTTGATAAATCCAAGGTGTGTTCATCATCCTAACCCTTTGTAATGTTATTGTTTTGGTTCCCCAAAAGTCTAGACCTTATTTTGATAAGAATGAGTCTTTAAAAACCTTGGAAATGAATCCTAAAACAAGTCTACACCATAATACTTGCTATATGTGAAGTATTGATGCATATGATGATTTTTGATGATTATAACATGAATGTTTCCATGAATTTGATGTACTTCTGATGTGTAGGAGTTGTTAGGATGATTATCTATGAGTTTAAGCTATTGTTATCGTGTTTAGATGAAAGTATGCACTTTGACCCATTTGGGTGATTCTTGTAGAATTAGGATGTTAAGATATGATTCATTGCTTGTTTATGGTTAGAAATCATGCTAAGATGATGCTATAACATAAGCATGATGAATTGCAAGTTGTAGGAGCTGTAATCTGATCTTTACTACTTAAGGAAAGATTTCATAGTTAATGAAACCTAGTATTTTGCCATTTTTGGAAATAATCGCACCGAGCCCGTTAGGGCAGAGATAAATTGGGGGGTTTTTGCTTGGAATGGGTTGGATAATAGTTTAGTTTTGATATTGGGTGTTTTTACATGTTTCGGATCTGAATTGGAGGGTTTAACGCGCGAAAACGCGTGACAGCAATGCTTGGGGCGAATAGGGCTCTACTCGCCTGATGTATCAGGCGATTACAGCCTATTCGCCTGATGCATCAGGCGAATAGCACCCTACTCGCCTGTATGACCTCCCTATTCACTAGTTGACTTTTCCTAATCGCATGTAAGTTTCCTAATCGCGTGTACTGCTGTCGTAAACGTATTTTGACATCCCGAAACATGATTTGACACCTAGAAACATGATAGGAACCCCGGGATACACCCAATGGCTTAGTAACACGTGTTCAGACCTGTTTATGCGTTAATTGAACATTATTCTAGACTAGGTGAACTGTTGCGCGTATTAAGTGTTTAATTGCATATGTTGCATGATGTCTTGTATTAGTCTAACACGTGAGATGTCGGGTCACCAATGGGATGTCGAGTCTTGTCTGGTACGGTCGGTTTAACAGTCAAAGGTGTTTTCAAACGTTTATGGTCATGGACTGGACATTCGGGGACTAGTTAACCTGCGGGTTATTAGTCCGGATACTTATACACATCGTATGATAGGTCGCCGCTATTTGGGGCTATCATAGCATAATTACTTAACTATTTCCAAGTAACGCAAAACGAGGTGAGTGTCACAGCCCCACTATTACTGTTTTACTTTTGGGGGAGAAACATGCTATATACTTACTTACTAAAGGTCATGTTATACTATGGTTACTTTACAAATACTATGCGCCTTTTATGGAAAGTCCCAGGGGGAAACCATGAATGTGCGGGGATGCACAACGGGGGAAATTTGGATAGATCTATTGGGCCTCACAAACCCCACTCGACGGCTGGGCCGGGCGGGTGCATATTGTCTCTTATTACTGGCTCGCCGAGGCATCGGTTATAGCCATAACGTTTGGGCAAGCTTCAATAACTTATACACGTATAGTAATGGGTTCCCAACCGTAGTAGTAAACAAACACTTAACGTCTAGCTAACGTTCTCATAACCTAGTAGTAACGGATATGATCTTTTCAAACTTATAACAACACTTTTATAAAAGAAAACCTGTGAACTCACCAGCATTATATGTTGACATTTTTGGCATGTTTACTCAGGTCGCTAAGGGAGCAGTCAATGGGCTAGGCGCACGAAGTCATGCGCAGCGTCTAATATTTTGAAGCGTATTAAACAATGTTTTGTAAACAATAATATGTCTTTTGGTTGTAAACAAGAAATGCTTCCGCTGCTGGCTTACGGCTCAAAGCATGATATTTTGGTTTTAAAAATATATATGAATGCATGTTTGTTGTATGTTTATTTTGATCGTTGTCTGAGATCCTGGTGTGTCACGCGCCTCGCGGTAAAACCCCGCATGTGGAATTTGAGGGTGTGACAAAAATGGGCGAGGGTTCCCACTGCAATCGATTCATCAAAACGGACGAAAACAAATTCATCTCATAATCGTTTGGTTGGACGTGAAAACATGGAAGAAATTAACTTTGATGATGACGACTTTGATGAGGAATTGAGTCGCCCACCCGGTCGAGATAAGTCCAAAAAGAGGGCGCAAAAATCCTCTGCTTCGGGTTAGGGTTTGGGTTATGGGTCGGGCAAAGGTGCTACAGCGGCGACTTAGCCGATTTAAATGCAAACATCACCCATTTAAACACGATTCAGCAACAAAGGCTAGGGATCTTTATGTGGCCATTTGTTGATCAACAAAATGATAAATATCCTTCACATTGTAGCTCAGTGGTAGGCGTCCCACTCTCACTTTGGTGAGAGTTTGGTTTGATCCCCATTGGGGGCATTGTGAGGGACAATGCCAAGTGATGGTTTCACCTACCCTCTTTGGGGGGGGGGGGTCAGGTGCGATTCTGATGGCCCCCGGTTTTCTACTACCGTGTATTTACTCCAGAGAGGTTTGCCTCTTGTGGAGGGTGCAACATCTGTCAAGTGGCAAGTGGCGGGAAGTTTTCCGGGTGGAAGCCTTAGTGCCTCTTATGCGCAGCCTCGACTCGCTTGTGGGCGGGCCACTCTCGCGTCAGCGTGGAACCGGTTAAGACAACATAGTCTGACCATTGTAGAGTGGCTAAGGGATCCCCGTATGGGGGATTGTGATGATTTCTGCCACAACATAGAAATTCACCTTCCAAAAAAAACAAAATGATAAATATTATAGTTCAGAAAAGGAAATATATTTACGACGAGCTTGTACTATAAAAGTTTCTATTCATGTCAAAGGAAGTAGGCAGAAATTTTGGATGACTGATTCGATTAATGTAATATGAGGAATTCATGGTTTAAACGTTTTGAGAACTGAAAACAAATCAGTAGTCGCTCTGTAATGGTGCATATATACTATATATAAATCATACGTGTTGGTTAAGTGTATAGAAAACGACCATGCATGTATGTCTAATGAGTAGTTCTACTCATACGCTAAAGAGGCTTTACTTTAAGTTGATATGTCAATGTGTTACTGCTACTTTGGCGGTGAGTATATTAAATGAGTGTATCTATACGTGTATGTGTTTATATATAATTCTTAAAGGTTTAAAAAAAACCATGTTTACACCGGTTGTACCATAAAGGAATGACTATAGTGCTTCTAATATAGTATGCGTTTTAGACTTATTAAGAAGTTAATTAATGATATATGGCCAAGTCATGATAAGAAAAAAAAACTGGAAAGAAGATAACTTGGGCTACGAGTTTACTTGTACAACCCATAAATCGGACATAAAAGTCTCGACGAGCTGGATTGTATATGTGCCAAACTTCATAGGCGTTTCGACCCATGTTTCGGACCACATTCGACCAATGAAGGTTCCGCCTTAAGTCACACATTTACTTAAGTCTATTTGATTATAGAGCATCTTAAGTTAGGTATTTGAATATTCAGTTTATACAATTTTTCCTTGAGAATTTCTGTGTTTATTTGTTGTCTCCACTTTATGCTTTGTCATGTACTCATGATAAGCCGGAGGTATGCCTGAAATTAAATCCATCATATCAACTCAGCATGTCATATCATTTTATACTTTCACGTAAAAAAATAAAACTTCATTCCAACACACAAAACAATCTAGACATCCATCTCACACATCACTTTTATATGATAAAATATATTATAAAAAAAGAATGTGCTTATGGTCCCCATACACAAAGTCCGGATTGAGTTCAGTGTGGCGGACTTGGAGTTTTAAACACCATTCCTCCAACGCACACATTGGTTCAAAATTTTGTACCAGGTCAAAAACTTTGCTTTGGAGATGCTCTTATAATCATTTAGTTGTGACAAGTCGGAAATGATGGTATATGCATCACCCGCGAAAAACCATCATATTTGACTCTCAAATGTTTATTTAGCTAGGTATTTGCTACCTTAAATTATGTAGTTTGAATTTGTAACCTTCAACCGACTCTCCAATCTAGAAGCAACTAGCTCCACCCTTTGTAAATGCAAATGACCATTGAATAATATATAATTACTATAGACTATAGAGTAGAAAGTGTGTTTACACATACGTGGTGGCTGGTAATTGTTCAAAAAATAAAGTGTAACTACTACCTAATATTGACGTGATATTTGGTGCAAACAAATGGTCGATCGTCATGGCCAAGGTTTGACTACGGATGTACGTTTTGCACGAGGAAAATGAGAGAGAAAGATATAAAAAGATAGCGGTGGTTTCAGATGTGGTTTTCAATGAGATTTTAAGGTCGAAGGTCGTAGTTAAGATAGAGCCATGCCTCCCGCTGTATTAGCCCATGGACCCACCATCTATCTCTATTTGGCGTTTAGGTGGTTAGTTGTTTTCTAAGTTCAAGACCCTACACTAAAAGTAGCAAACACAATGACCACTAGTCCAAATTTGGTACCTTATTATATCTTACTCTAACTCTCATATTTAATAGAGCAGTTTATTTTGTAATCTGTTATAGTTAGTGTGAAGCCTACTAACGCAAACCGGTGAATAATTTGGAATCATTAATGATTGGTATTTTCGTATGAGGATGTATATATCTATTTCGGTTTTATAAGTAACATATCATTATCTGTATAACAAATAGATAGTTACAAGTAAACCAATACCTAACTCGCTATTCTTGTACATACCAACGCTATGCCTGCATGAAATTAAACAATAGATCTACTATTTTCCAGAAAGATTTTATATTAGATTATGTTGTGATTTGGTGAAAAGGTGAAAAAAGGTCTTATAACTTAGTTGACAAATACGCACATTATTTTTTTTCGTGATTCACACCAGAAAAGGAGTTGGTATGTGGAGTGAAATATGAAATATTAAAATGTGGTATTGGTTGAGGTAAAGTGGTAAACGAATACAATATGTTGGGTTGAGGTGAACTAAACACCTCTACCTCATATCATCTTTGGTACATTGCCGTGGTGGTGTTCGGCGCTCGGTGCCCTCCTACGTATTACTCCCACCACGCCACAACACTCATATATTCTTATTGCACGCTTAAAAACATTATATGAGTGATGAGTGTCTCATTTATATCGATTTCTTATATTTGACATACATCGCCAAATTATCAAAATATTGCTTGTCTAATAAAATAATAAACATGCAAATTAAAGCAATCACAGATTTGTGTTTTAGACTAAAAATTGGAAGCTATGAAAATAGTTAGAATTTATTGTTAGTGTTCATTGAGCAAATTAAAGCCTTAATTAATAGAATTAGGGTATCACATCTGAACAAAACCACCCATGGTTTGGCATTTTTTTTATTGGTATATAACTTTCCAGTCCCAATGGTTTAAATAATAGTCGGCTAACTCTGTATTAGCTCCTTATCACATATGTATTATACTAGTGGGTGACCCGTGCGTTGCGACGAAACTAAAAGTTACATCAAAATATATTAATTCATTATGACGTAAAATACATCCAAAACACTTTATTTAAATGATAGAATATACTAAACAAAAAAATACTTGTAACAACATGAGATACATATTATCATCTAAAGTAAAGAATAATTGCATTAAACTATATGTATTCATTTAGTTCCTCTCTGCCTTCTTATCTTTTGAAAATTATTAGGCTACAAGTGGTGGTAAAACATTTATCACATTCATCACACTATCACACCCAATCAGATTCTGCCATCTCATTTTATTACATTCTATCACATTCCATTACTAAACTCAAGCGGCGGTGTTCACATTCTATCATATTTCATCACTAAACTTTTTTTTTTTAAATAAACTAAAAACATTACATTTTTATTAATAAAAAAATATTTAAATATTTAAAAAAAATATTTAAATATTAAACAAATATTTAAATATTTAAAAAATAATTTAAATATTTAAAAAAATATTTAAATATTTAAATTATTTCAACCGCCAGTTTTCAAACATTTGAATTTCAAACATGTCAAATTTCTGACCCTATAAATACAACACCAAAATCTCATTCTCAGTCACAATTATCTCTCAAACCAAAGATATGGGTGGCGGTTATCCTTACGAAGCTGCTAGACCTTCCGATCTCCGGCGTACATTCGACGGAGACGTCGTGTACCAATTCCTGCTCCTCCTACTCCTCAACCAATAATTTGTCTTCCTCCTCTTCCTCCTCAACCACTGTTTTCTCCTCCTCATACTCAACGTGTCTCCAACCCCGTCCTCTCCATTTCTGTGACAACTCGGGTAAATCTCTCTCTTGGTTTCTATCTTTTGTCTGTTTCTTTTGTTATTCCTTTTGGTACTTGTACAATTTTCGGGACGAAAATTCTTTTAACGTGGGGATGATGTGACACCCCGGCAAATTCTGATTAACAACGTTGTCTAGATTAAAGTCTACCTTAGCGAGTCACGCGTATATTATACTTAACTGGGATAGTTGAGTCGTGTTACGGTTCGGGAACTGTTAGTTTGGTATAGAGGATCATTAGATGTTAGTCTATAGGCTCATTAGATGTCGGTCCTTAACCAAGTGTACAAAGGGTGACGATTCGTAGAATCGTCAGAGCACAGGGAATATACAAGTCTCGAGTCCCGGGAATTGGTGAACGAGTGTGAATATGTTTGTTTGCAAGAATTATGTGTTTACAATCATTATGTGACTTGTCGGTATGTGAAAAGGTGTTAACATATGTTAAAACGAGGTTTAACGCGCGAAATACACGGAACCAACCCCTATAGGCGAATAGGGAGTCATAATCGCCTATAGGGGGCGAATAGGAGGATCAATGGGGCGAATAGGCCCTATTCGCCTATACTGGGGGCGAATAGGATCCCTATTCGCCTGATGTTGCTGCGTAATCGCCTATAACGTGCTGGACGACTAAAAACGCCTATAAATACAATACTTGACCTCCTAAACTTCATTATATCAACCCTAGTCGTCCCACAACTCGTCCCAACACCCACACAACCTCTGGAACACGATTTTGGATCAAAACACACGGTTTCAAGCCTATTCCATCAATCTATTACAAATCTAAGGTGTGGTTTTCATTCATGCAATCTTTAATAACGTTTTTATTAAATCCCTAATAGTCCAGACCTGTTTATAAACGTAAATGTCTTCTGGAAATTCGTTATTAATTGTTGTTAATTGGATTCTAACTATTATGATTGTTGTATGTGGGTTTATGATTAAAAGATAGGATTTTTATGATCCAAGAAGGATTAGTAACATGATTTTAAGGTAGTTACAGATTAGTAATGATAGCATGTTGGTGAAATCTGAGTAATTGTTCATTAGGGTTAAGGTTATGCATGTTAATGTGATGATTCATGCTATATGTGTTGTTTTTGGGATACATGGTTGCATGCAGGGCTGATAGAACGAGGTTAAACGAAGGATTTTGATTGAAATATGTTTGATATAGTTGTTTGATTGATATTTGATGTTTACACACGTTCTGGATTGGATTTGGAGTGTTAAACGCGCGAAAAACCGGAACAGATGTGCTATAGGCGAATAGGAATCCTAATCCCCTATACTATAGGCGATTAGGAGCCCATTCGCCTGAAGGGGAGCCCTAATCGCCTATAGTATAGGCGAATAGGATCCTATTCCCCTTTACTTCATGCATTTACGATCCTAAATGCTAGTTAAGTCCTGAATTGCATGCTTTACGACGTAATCGCCTATAAACTCATAAATTACATATGAGATAGCCCTAATCGCCTATAGTATAGGCGATTAGCATTCCTAAATGCCTGTTGACCCACGTAATCACTAGTTGACTTTTCCTAATCGCCTGTACTGCTGCTGTAAGTGTAATATAGCATTTCGGGACCCGATTTGACACCTAGGAACATGCTAGGAACCCCGTAACATATCTAATAACTTGGTAACATGTGATCAGACTTATTTACGTGATACTTGAACTACGTGCTATAACTTGTTGGACTTTAACGTATGTTAAGTGTGTATTGCATGATTGTATGTTTGTGAGTACAAGTATAACACGGGGAGTCTCGGGTCACCAATGGGATGTCGAGTCTTGTACTTTGGGTTAATTTAACAGTCACGGTGTTTTCAAACGAACTTGGTTATGGTCTGGACATCTAGGGACTAACTAACCTACGGGTTATTAGTCTAAGTACTTGTAACTGTCATATGTTAGGTCGCCGCTTTACGGGGCTAGCATAGCTTGCTGATATTACTCGTGTTTCGAAGTAACGCAACCTAAGGTGAGTTTACGGCCCCTCTTTTAACTGGTTTCACTTTTTGGGGGAGAAAACATGTGTTAAACTGATGTTTTGGTAACAACTGTCATACTATGGGTTTTCTATAGTTTACTATACGATCTTTGGAAGTCCCGGGGGAAACCATGAATGTGCGGGTTAGCACAACGGGGAAATGTGAATAGATCTATTGGGAGTGACCAACCCCGCTCGTCGGCTTGGAGGGCCGGGCGAGTGCATATTGTCTCAAACAGGAACTGGTTTACTATTCGGGCACAACATCTGGGTTACGAGTTAGTAATGGTTTTCCAATCGTAGTGGTAATAAACATACGCCTAGCTAGCGTACATTGGTTTGCAAATTGTTATAGTATGGACAGGTTGAACTTGGTACTTTGATTACAAAACCTGTAAACTCACCAACATTTTTGTGCTGACGTAAACTTTTACATGTTTTCTCAGGTCGCTAAGGTAGCACAACGGAACTAGGGCGCACGCGTCTGCACGGCGTCTAGTTAGGAATGCATGGTTTTCAAACATTGAATAATTTGGTTTACTTTTGGATTATGTTTAATAATAAGCTTCCGCTGTAACTGGAGATTTAAACTATGTTTTTGAAATTGCATATGTTAATTTAGACTTGTTTATTGTGATCGTTGGTTTGGATCCTGGTTTGTCATGCGCCTCGCGGTAAAACTCCGCAAGTGGATTTTGAGGGTGTGACAATTTCTCCTTTATCAGGGTACACTTGCCCAAGCCCAGATGCTTACCTAACTAAGGAGGAGCTCATCCGGGCTTTGGATTATACGATGGCTGAGATGGGAATGAGGCGTCTACGGTTGGTGGAGAACCAACCGAACCACACCCCCCCACTTCCAGGCTAACCTCACCCCAGCCCCTCCTGCTCGGGAGCCAACCGAGGAGGAACTGGAAGCTTTAAGGGATGCTATCGATGAAGAACAATACTATTTATCCCCTCCTCGTGAGTACTGCCGCATCTGCTCGGATGCAAGATCTGACAATCGCGATAGCGATCGTTCCGTGTCCTCATCGGAGTACACACACGAGGACTGGGATAATTACTCTCCATAATGAGGGTTTTATTTTTTATTATCTATGTTTTAGGATTTAATAAAAGTAATTTAGGATTATGTATGTAATGTTTAATTATTTAGGTTTAATTATGTTAATGTTTTTATTTAAATGTAATGTTTTTATTTAATTTGACAAATTCTTAACAAAATATAAATATATAAACAACAAACATTACATTTTTAAAAACATAAAACATTAAATTAAAATAAAAACTAAAAAAAAATAACACACCACTACAAATAAAATAAAATAAAACTTAAGCAAGTTTAGGGCGTAACATTCGCCACGCCAAAACATGTTCAAAATCAACCCCGTACTCAATCGCGTAGTCGATTTTAGCAAAGGCAACTTGTGTATCTTTGGTTTCCTTAGGGTTTTTAGTCACCATTTAATTTGTGAATATGCGTGTATATATAGGTAAAAAAAGGTTTAATTTTTTTTTTAAATTGGTCAAAATGACCGTTGGCTAGCCAACGGCTAGCTACTTCACCTCGTGATGGCCATCACGGTTTAATGCATCGCGGCCGTGAAATTTTCAAGGGGGCGGTGTTTCGCGGTCACCACGCCATCACGGCCAGTCCATCGCGGACCGCCCCGCGTGGCCTTAGTAAGATAGTTGGATGCACTGTTAGCCAGGCTTTGTTAAAGCGGTAACCTACGAAAAATGTGTAAAATGTATCAATATGTAGAGTCTAATCTAATGTTTACGAAACTTAACCCCTAGTCCGCATAGAGATAATTACATATGGCTAAATTAAACAAAAGCTTTCTTCTTCGGTCACTGAATCTGGTGATCATATAGTTTAGTTCAGATTCATACACGTAATACTTTCAGAATTCAAAACGTTACTTCATGGTTAAAAACACAACTTTCACTATTGATTTATCTTTTATAAATTACTTAATTCTATCTAAAAGATTATAACAAAAGATGTAGCATCATATATGAATTGGTTTTCTATATATTTTTTATTTAACATATTCAATGTCACACCCTCAAATTACCACTTGCGGGGTTTTACCGCGAGGCGCATGACAAACCAGGATCCAAGTCAACGATCACAATAAACAACTCTATATGAAAAACATAAACAGACATAACCATTAATTTAACAAGCAGAAGCGTTTCAGTAGCATTTAATTAGCTATGCTATCATCTCAAAAGTTGTTCAAAATACTTTTATTACAAAACATGCACTAAATCTAGACGCCAATGCAGACCCGTGCGCCTAGTTCCGTTCATTGCTACCTTAGCGACCTGAGAAAAACATGCCAAAAGATGTCAACATATAATGCTGATGAGTTCACAGGTTTGTTCAAAATGTTACTAAAACGTTACCATGTCCATACTATATCAATGTTACCAAGTACGTTAGCTAGGCGTAAGTTTTATTACTACTACGATTGGAAACCATTACGAGACACGTTTAGCAATGTTCAGCATGTTTAAGCAGCCCGTATGTTCAGCATGATACAATGTACCTGTTCGAGACAATATGCACCCGCCCGGCCCTCCAAGCCGACGAGTGGGGCAGGTCACGCCCAATAGATCTATCCACATTTCCCGCGTTGTGCAACCCCGCACATTCATGGTTTCCCCCGGGACTTTCCAAAAGATCGTATAGCAATATAAAATTAAAACCATAGTATGACATATGTTACCAAAACCGTTTAGCGCATGTTTTCTCCCCCAAAAGTTAAAGCAGTAAAAGTGGGGCCGTGAACTCACCTTAAGTTGCGTTCCTCAAATACAAGTAAAGACGTTTAGCCCTTGATAATCCCTCTACCGGAGATCTATCAAAATGTTCACATAAGTGTTCTGACTAATAACCATAAGGTTATCTAGTCCCCGATTGTCCAGATCGTAACCAAGTATGTTTAAAACGTGTTTAAATGTTTAACCGACACACTAGACCGACCTGACATCCCGTTGGTGACCCGTTACCCTAACTAATCAAGTACACGTAGATTACACATAAGGTTCAAGCATAAAACACTTAGTTTGTATCAAAAATCTCATTTCTGCATCAGAACGGTCGAACCAGTCAGTTTTGAGTCTCCTTCGCACCTTTTTGTCTCCTTCGCACCCTTTTACATCTCGTTCGACCGTTTGATGCTTCCTTCGCCCGTTTTATCACATTCGTCCAAATAAAAACCCAGGTTCGACCCTGGATCCCTCCTTCGCACCATCGACTGGTCGAAGGAGGCCAGGTTCGCCCCTGTTGCATAGTTTTTCCTAAAAACGCTTCAAACACATTCAAAACGACCCGAAACATCATCAAACACAGCAGTCAAGCATGAATAACTTATCCCTACAGATCTGGACAATTAGGGTTAGATGAAAACGAATCTTGTAGTCGAGAATCTCGACAGGTTCCTCCACAATGCGAAGACGATCATCAACCTTGATCTCTTCCAGTGGTACAATGAGAGATTCATCAGCCAAACACTTTTTCAAGTTAGGCACATGGAAGACGTTGTGTACACTACCGAGCTCCGCCGGTAAGTCAAGTCTGTATGCCACCGGTCCAATTCGATCCAAGATTGCGAACGGTCCGACATAACGAGGGTTAAGCTTGCCACGCTTTCCAAAGCGTATGACGCCCTTCCACGGTGAAACTTTCAGAAGTACCTTGTCCCCAACCTGGAACTCTAAAGGTTTTCGACGGCGATCGGCATAGCTCTTCTGACGATCCCGTGCAGCAGCCAAACGTTGACGGATCTGTACGATTTTCTCCGAAGTTTCGTACACGAGTTCCGGACTAGTGAGCTGGCTCTCGCCCACCTCGGCCCAACAAAGTGGTGATCGACATTTCCGTCCGTAAAGAGCCTCGAACGGTGCTGCCTTGATGCTGGAGTGATAGCTGTTGTTGTAGGAGAACTCCACTAACGGCAGGTGGATCTCCCAACTTTTGCCAAAATCGATAACACATGCCCGAAGCATGTCTTCCAAGGTTTGAATCGTCCGCTCACTCTGTCCATTAGTTTGCGGATGATAAGCCGTACTCATATCCAACTGAGTACCCAAAGCCTTGTGCAGAGCCTTCCAGAAACGCGAAGCGAAACGAGAATCACGATCAGAGATAATAGAAACAGGCACCCCGTGCCGAGCAACCACCTCCTTAAGGTAAAGTCGAGCTAACTGCTCGAGTCCATCGGTTTCCTTAATAGGTATAAAACGTGCCGATTTCGTCAGCCGGTCAACAATCACCCAAATCATATCATAACCACTAGGTGACCTTGGCAGCTTGGTGACAAAATCCATCGTGATTCGTTCCCACTTCCATTCTGGAACCTCTGGTTGTTGCAGGAGACCAGACGGCCTCTGATACTCTACCTTGACTTTAGCACAAGTCAAACATTTGCTGACATAAGAAGCTATATCAGCTTTCATGTTCGGCCACCAATAAAGTATCTTCAAATCCTGATACATCTTATCGGAGCCAGGGTGAATAGAATACCGGGATTTGTGAGCTTCATCCAGAACAAGCTCGCGCAATCCCCCGAACAATGGGACCCAAACACGTCCCGCAAATTAGTGTAAGCCATCAGTCCTGAGCTCAAGATGCTTGTCAGCACTGTGCATAGTCTCAGCCTTAAGGTTTTCCTCCTTCAAGGCTTCTAACTGTGCAGAACGGATCCGGTCAGGCAACGACGAATGAATGGTGAGCTGTAAGGCTCGAACACGGCGAGGGTTCGCAGACTCCTTCCTGCTCAAGGCGTCCGCCACAACGTTCGCCTTGCCAGGATGGTACTTGATGGCACAGTCATAATCGTTCAGGAGTTCAACCCAGCGACGCTGCCGCATGTTCAACACCTTCTGGTCGAAAATATGATGAAGACTTTTGTGATCGGTATATACTTCACACTTGGTACCGTACAAGTAATGTCTCCAGATTTTCAATGCAAAGACCACCGCACCCAGTTCCAAGTCATGAGTAGTGTAGTTCTTCTCATGAACTTTGAGTTGACGAGAAGCATAAGCAATAACCTTCCCGCGCTGCATCAACACGCAACCGAGACCACGAATAGAAGCATCACAGTACACAACGAAATCATCAGTGCCTTCCGGCAGGGATAAGATAGGTGCAGAACAAAGTTTAAGCTTCAGCATCTGAAATGCTGATTCTTGTGGTTCATCCCAGTCGAACTTTCGGTCCTTCTGGGTAAGAGCAGTGAGGGGTTGAGCGATCTTCGAAAATCCCTCAATGAAACGACGATAATAACCCGCAAGACCTAGGAATTGCCGCACCTCAGATGGCGTCTTTGGTGCTTCCCAGTCTTTAATAGCTTCGATCTTAGCCGGATCGACATGAATTCCTAGTTCATTCACCACATGTCCTAGGAATTGAACTTCACGCAACCAAAAATCACACTTCGAGAACTTAGCATACAACTGTTCCTGTCTCAAAAGTTCCAAGACCAACCGCAGATGTTCCTCATGATCCGCCTTGTTCTTGGAATAGATCAGAATGTCGTCAATAAACACGATGACGAACTTATCAAGGTAAGGTTTGCAAACGCGGTTCATCAAATCCATGAACACCGCCGGTGCGTTGGTGAGACCGAAAGGCATGACCAAGAACTCAAAATGGTCATAACGAGTGCGAAAAGCAGTCTTCTGAATGTCAGCCTCCCTGACGCGCAACTGGTGATACCCGGACCGCAAATCAATCTTCGAATAGTAGCTAGAGCCCTGAAGCTGGTCAAAGAGATCATCAATGCGAGGAAGAGGATAACGATTCTTGATGGTCACTTTGTTCAGCTCACGATAATCAATACACATGCGAAGACTTCCGTCCTTCTTCTTCACAAACAAAATAGGAGCTCCCCACGGGGAAGAACTCGGTCGAATGAAACCCTTTTCCAAGAGTTCCTGTAACTGGCTGGACAACTCTTGCATCTCGGAAGGTGCAAGACGATACGGGGCTCGGGCAATAGGAGCTGCGCCCGGAGTGAGGTCAATACCAAACTCAACCTGACGATGGGGAGGAAGACCAGGTAAATCATCAGGAAACACATCAGGAAAGTCACAAACCACCGGGATATCCTCGATCTTCTTCTCATCGTCAGAAGAAACGTTAACAAGTGCCAGAATGGCCGAACAGCCCTTCCGAAGATACTTACGGGCTTTCATGCTAGAAATGATACTCAGCGGAGCACCGCTTTTCTCGCCACGAACCGAAAGAATCTCTCCATCAGGGAGAGGGATCCGAATAACCTTGTCAAAACAAACGATCTCCGTGCGATACAACGATAACCAATCCATGCCAACCACGACATCAAAACTACCCAGAGGTACCGGCATAAGGTCAATGGGGAAAGACAAACCCGACAGTTCCAAACGACATTCCCTAAGGGTGTGTGTCGCTTCGATTTTCTTACCATCAGCCAATTCTATTAAGTACTTAGCCTCTAAAGGTGTGGGTACTATATCTAGCAATCGACTAATATCCAAAGATACGAAACTCTTATCGGCACCAGAATCAAACAAAACAGAAACATAGCGATCATTAAGAAGGAACGTACCGGTAACTGTGTCTGGATCCTGCCTAGCCTCTGCAGATCCAATGATGAAAGCACGTGCAGTCCTGCCTCCGCCGCCATTGTTCCCGTTACCGTTCCCGCCCCTCCCATTATCGCCCTGCTTCAGTTTGGGACAATCACGCTTGAAATGCCCCGTGTCACCACAGTTATAACACCCCTGCCTCCCCTGAGTCCCCTGAGCAGCAGGAGCAGGAGCAGCCGCAGAAGTCTGAGTTGGGGTGAGCGTCACCTTGCAATCCTTAGCATGGTGCCCCAACTGATGGCACCGATGACAACGAGCCCTATCACAACTCCCAGAATGATGAAAACCACACTTGTTGCACTTGGGATGCTTCCCAACATACCCACCCGTCTTCGACCCAGAAGAAGACCCAGATGTATCAAACTTCTTCGCCGGCTGAGCTGGCACCACACTCTTCCCCACACTCTCCCACTTCCTCTTGTTTCCCTCATCCGTCTTCACAGCAGCACCCTTGGGTGGCAAAACGCCTTCCGCCACCTTCAGGTTAGTCATCCGATGAGCTGATCGGAAAACCTCAGCAATAGTGGGAAGATTCCTAGCAGCAACCAACCCAGCAATCTCGGGCACTAGTCCAGACACATAGTGCTCAATCCTCCTGTACTCGGGTGTGTGCAAGTCAGGACACAACACCGCCAGCTCGTTCCTCCTCACAGTATACTCCTCAATCTCCGACCCAACCATCTTGAAACTCCAGACCTCATGTTCCAACTTCTGTATCTCCTCCCTCGGACAATACTCACCTCTCAAAAGCTGCACAAACTCCGCCCAAGGCATAGCAATAGCCTCTCCCAGTCCCACGTTCTGAGTAGTAGCATTCCACCACGACAATGCAGGCCCCTCAAATGTCGCAGTAGCATACTTCACTCGGTCCCCAGCAGGACAGTTACACATGACAAACACAGATTCCACCTTCTCCAGCCATCGGAGCAGTCCCACCGCTCCCACAGTTCCAGCGAAGTTATGGGACTGACAGTCCCTAAACTTCTTATAAGAGCACTGAGGTGGGGGTGGATTGGCACCAACACCTGAAACACGGTACACGAGTAAAACACAAACGAAAGGACACGAAACCCAAACATGAGGCAAGGTCGACAAAAATCAACTCACCACCCATGGCATTAATCCCGGCCTGGAAATTAGCCATAGCCATGTTCACTTGCTGCTGAAGCAAGTTGTTCAGTTCGGCTTGGGTCATGTTGATGTTCCCATGACCACCGCCTCCGGCACGACCACCGCCGCCAGCACGGCCACCGCCTCCACCACGACGTCCACCACCGCGAGCACCAGACATGATCTAACAAACCAAGAAATCGAGAGATTCAGATTCACTCCCAGTGTCAACCACTAGAAATTTACAAGAGTTAACCTAGGGACAAATTCAGGACTATACATCCAAACTCAAAGTCCATCGGGGTTTTCATGCATTCCAGTTTATTATTTCGTGTGCACCCGAAATGATAAACTGCTCTACATGGTCCTCCAGATGTACCCCTAATCTAGCCCCAGTCACCGAACATTGTCGCCTATGTGGCAATAGGGCAAGTGTAAGAAGGCATGTGTGTGCTAGAACCAACAAATCAACCCCTTCTCCTTCAATCCAGAAGAAGAAGACAAGAGTAGGTAAGAACCCAAATAAAACGGATGATGTAACGGAGAAGCATGATGATGATGTAAGGACACCCCGACAACGTTAATACATATCCCATTAATAGACCCAAAGTATGTGACCGTCTAGTGTGTGCAACTCGGCTATAGACCAGACTCTACATGCAGTCCTAGTTCACTATAACCTGGCTCTGATACCAATCTGTCACACCCTCAAATTACCACTTGCGGGGTTTTACCGCGAGGCGCATGACAAACCAGGATCCAAGTCAACGATCACAATAAACAACTCTATATGAAAAACATAAACAGACATAACCATTAATTTAACAAGCGGAAGCGTTTCAGTAGCATTTAATTAGCTATGCTATCATGTCAAAAGTTGTTCAAAATACTTTTATTACAAAACGTGC
The DNA here is from genome assembly GCA_028751855.1 of Ambrosia trifida. NCBI lineage: Eukaryota > Viridiplantae > Streptophyta > Magnoliopsida > Asterales > Asteraceae > Ambrosia > Ambrosia trifida. The sequence continues at coordinate 100,919,009 of CM054125.1, read as the reverse complement.
ACTAAATCTAGATGCCAATGCAGACCCGTGCGCCTAGTTCCGTTCATTGCTACCTTAGCGACCTGAGAAAAACATGCCAAAAGATGTCAACATATAATGCTGGTGAGTTCACAAGTTTGTTCAAAATGTTACTAAAACGTTACCATGTCCATACTATATCAATGTTACCAAGTACGCTAGCTAGGCGTAAGTTTTATTACTACTACGATTGGAAACCATTACGAGACACGTTTAGCAATGTTCAGCATGTTTAAGCAGCCCGTATGTTCAGCATGATACCAATGTACCTGTTCGAGACAATATGCACCCGCCCGGCCCTCCAAGCCGACGAGTGGGGCAGGTCACGCCCAATAGATCTATCCACATTTCCCCCGTTGTGCCACCCCGCACATTTATGGTTTCCCCCGGGACTTTCCAAAAGATCGTATAGCAATATAAAATTAAAACCATAGTATGACATATGTTACCAAAACCGTTTAGCGCATGTTTTCTCCCCCAAAAGTTAAAGCAGTAAAAGTGGGGCCGTGAACTCACCTTAAGTTGCGTTCCTCAAATACAAGTAAAGACGTTTAGCCCTTGATAATCCCTCTACCGGAGATCTATCAAAATGTTCACATAAGTGTTCTGACTAATAACCATAAGGTTATCTAGTCCCCGATTGTCCAGATCGTAACCAAGTATGTTTAAAACGTGTTTAAATGTTTAACCGACACACTAGACCGACCCGACATCCCGTTGGTGACCCGTTACCCTAACTAATCAAGTACACGTAGATTACACATAAGGTTCAAGCATAAAACACTTAGTTTGTATCAAAAATCTCATTTCTGCATCAGAACGGTCGAACCAGTCAGTTTTGAGTCTCCTTCGCACCTTTTTGTCTCCTTCGCACCCTTTTACATCTCGTTCGACCGTTTGATGCTTCCTTCGCCCGTTTTATCACATTCGTCCAAATAAAAACCCAGGTTCGACCCTGGATCCCTCCTTCGCACCATCGACTGGTCGAAGGAGGCCAGGTTCGCCCCTGTTGCATAGTTTTTCCTAAAAACGCTTCAAACACATTCAAAACGACCCGAAACATCATCAAACACAGCAGTCAAGCATGAATAACTTATCCCTACAAAACCCCATCGATTTCCCCCGATAATACGTTCGTTTCAGCCCTTTCCCAAAATGGTAAAGATTATGGAAACATCACTTTCATGCATGGATTATTTACCCAATTTGGAAACTTTTGAAATCGATTCATGTTTAGCTTAAAATACTCAGTTTGTCGATTATCCGATCATTCTTATTCATTCTATTGATCATAAATATTCATGCATCAAGTATTAATCCAATAAAACCCCCAAATATCGATATACCCAATCCTAACCCTAGACAACCATAATCCAATCATTAACAACAATCCTATATCATGTTTCTATCATTGATATAGCAGCAAATCAGTGAACAACACATAACACTACATAACACACAACTAACACATGTTATTCATTATGAAAACCTATGTTAAATGATCATGTTTTGATTTAGAAAGATGTTTAAAAGGTTTTTAATCATAAAAACACCCTTAGAACAGATCTGGACAATTAGGGTTAGATGAAAACGAATTAAAATGCTTTTAAAAGATTTAGGATTATGAACACACCTTGGATTCTTGTTTAGATGTTGTAGATGGGTTAGATTATGAAAAAGAAGAGCAAAAACTCCTTCCTTAGTGTTTAAGATCGTTTGAGAGCGTTTTGGGACGGTTATGGTTTGTGAAATGATGAAAAATGACAAAGGTTGGTATTTATACTAGTCTTCCTTCGCACCAACTTATTGGTCGAATGTAGGCTCCTTCGCCCCTTTCACAGGGTCGAATGAGCCCTATTTGGTCGAAGGGAATTTCCCAATTTCCACTTCCCTGGTTCGCCCATTTCACAAGGGTCGAACCAGGCAACTTCTTCTCCTTCGACCACTCGAAGTGGTCGAACCAAGACCTCTTTTAAACTAGTTTTCCAGTTTGCCGTGTTTAACGCATTCTAACACATCCTAACACATAAGCATGCATCCTTAGTCTATATTTAACACATTTAGGCACAGATAATCATTTACACATCATTTAAACATATCTATGTATATAATCCACCACACAACCCATAATCTACACATATACTTAATTAGTTCATGTAATGTCACCAACAACGGAACCCGGTACTAGTGTATTACCAAAACGACTCCCAATGATCCTCCAGATCATTGTACCCTGGACAATCCTAACTTGACCCGACTCAACTAACCCAGTTAAGTTTGTTTATAAACGCTTCTCGCTAAGGTAGACTTAGGTGTTACTAATATGTTTAAGCCGAACATGCCGGGTGTCACATTCAAAGTAATTAAAAAATAAAATGTATTGAGGTTTCATAACCATCTCTATTCTTGACTTTCTTTTAATTAAATATGGTTGACATAATTGCCTTTAAAAAATAATTATTTTATATATTGTGTGTTGTAACATAATCAATTAAATTTATACGAGAAATGTTTTATAATATAGTATAGATATGTTTGAATGGGCCCTTGTGTCGGTCATTCCATCATATACACCAAAAGGTTAAATGCGTTGAGTTTTTTTGGACCCATCTCACTAAACCTCTCATATAAATAATGATGTCCTTGCACCTTTCTTTTTTCACACCTCGCCTATCTTTTCTTTTAATCATTCTCTTCTTTTCATTCTCATAATGTCTGAAGAGGAAATGAGTTTGTCTGTAAATGTTAACGGCCAGTCTAAAGTGCCACCCGGCTTTCGGTTTCACCCCACCGAAGAAGAGCTTCTTCATTATTACTTGAGGAAAAAAGTTGCGTACGAAAAGATTGATCTTGATGTTATTCGCGATGTTGATCTTAACAAGCTTGAACCATGGGATATTCAAGGTTTGTAGATGTACCTTTTATTCAAGTTTTATGCATATTAAATAAAAGATTTGCATACGCTTATTATAAGCTTTTGGGTATTGCAGAGAAGTGCAAAATAGGATCAACTCCTCAAAATGATTGGTATTTCTTTAGTCATAAAGATAAGAAGTACCCAACGGGTACTAGAACAAATCGTGCAACCGCTGTTGGTTTCTGGAAAGCCACCGGGCGTGATAAGGTCATTTACAGTAGTGTTACGCGAATTGGTATGAGAAAGACACTAGTGTTCTATAAAGGGAGAGCCCCTCATGGCCAAAAATCTGATTGGATAATGCATGAATACAGGCTTGACGATAATAATATTACCAACCAAGATGCATGTGTAAGTTGCTTTAATTTTCCAATTGCGAATAATTTTCCTAGAAAAAGGATATTTCATATCATTAAATTTGCTTGAACATGAAGCTTTCTGTTAGGTAGAAACATCATTTATTGAATTTTAATGAAATTTAACACAAATAACATCAAATCACATACGAACTATATTCACGGAATAAAGTTTACTAGTTTGTATTAAAGTTATGACTTGTAACCCATCAAAACATCATGAAATGACTTATTTATAATTTCACAATATAATGACGCCCCCTATAGTACGTACTTCGGTCATGTGAGAAAAAAATATTATTTTATGTATTCATATTGTCTAATGCTAATTACTATATGTTATTTGTGTCTCAATAATCTAAAGACACCTGTAAAAAATAAGGAAAAATTTAAAAAATAGAAATTTGGCCAAAGCTTCTTACAAAAACATGTAAATGTTAGCTAAAGTAATAATTGGAGGCTAAATCGGCAAATTTATGAGCAAAAACTTAAGCTTAGCCACTGAAGTCGGCGTAATATACTTTAATACTATTGACCGGCAAAATGATGATCGTATTTTTTGTAATTTTCAAAAAAAAAACCCCTCTCTGTTTATGAATAATCAATAGTTACTATTCATCCATGACATCGTGATTACAAAGCACTACCAATACATTTTATTAAGTAACTGTTTTCTAACTCAGGGTTCTAACCTTTGTGACTCAACTCAAGAAGACGGATGGGTTGTATGCCGTGTCTTCAGGAAGAAAAACTACCATAAAGCACTTGAGAGCCCACAAAGATCCCTATCGTGCTCCATCGATTCAAGAACACCGATGCCATCCTTAAATAAAGACGGTGTTCTTGACCAATTACTCGTGTACATGAATAGTAGTAACTCTTGCAAAAAAGAATTTGAGTCCTTAAACTCTAACCACAACACCATGCACCAATCAGTGAGCCCTATAAACGGCCGATTCTGCCAAATTCCAAGGCTCGAAAATCCCACCATGACCTTGTCACCGCACAACAGTTTGGGGACAACCAACTTCGATGAAGGATTAACTTTTAAACCGTTCCTGACAGAATGCCACGTGAGTCATCAACCGAATGACTCACGTGAGCATCTTGATAGTTGGGCAGATCTTGAAAGGCTTGTGGCCACTCAACTCAATGGTCAAGTGGGATATAGTGAACCAAATGAAGATTTCTACTTTTCACTTGACCATGACGAGCATGAGCCATCTCGGTATTGCGACTCTACCACAACGGCTAAACCGAACCAAGCGGTGTACACGAGCGAGATAGATCTATGGAGCTTTGCTCGATCATCTTCGTCTTCGACATCAGCGGATCCGTTATGTCACTTGTCAGTGTAATAGTATACGTACTCAGAAGTTATTATAATATATTCACGTTACATAAACTAGAGGAAATACGAAAATAGGGGTTTGATTAAGATGGTGCATGAATTGACCAAATTAAGGTGATTGGTGGCTAGGTAGCATGTGGTCGGGAAAAGAGATTCTATACACATATTATATAGAAAAGGAATGAATAAAAATTACTGAATAAAGGTATATGTTTGTGTTTTCGAATTCGTGATGGATTTGTGGGGTGTCATGTTCTCCATGCATGTCAATATGTAATAACTTTGTCATCCATCACACTTATTATTATTATTATTATTATTATTATTATTATTATTATTATTATTATTATTATTATTATTATTATTATTATTACTATTATTACTATTATTACTATTATTACTATTATTACTACTACTATTACTATTATTATTATTATTATTATTACTATTATTATTATCATTACTTGTTTTTTTTTTACATGTACAAGGTGAGACTGTGGTTGTCTAACCCACTGTGCTATGTGGTGTGACTTTGGTTGTTATCGGCATGATTTATCAAAAAACATAAAAAATAATATCAGCCCGGTTTAGATAATACCAATACCCTAAATCCTAAGGCCTTGGTTATCTACACAACTAGGGTTTTTATCTACACAACCCCCATATGGCCCATCAGGGCCTCTATAGCCCGTCGAGCCCCCACCAGACAGAACGACGGCCCATCAGGGCCTCAATGACCCGTCATTTTACCCTAAATGATTACCAATGATTGGTAATCATTGGCAATGATTGAATAATGATTGTTTGGTTTTTATAAGTGTAGTGTGAGTGTTTAAGATGGGTTATAGATGTGAATATAAATATTTGGATTTTTATAAATGTTATTTTTTTTATTTGTATAATATGATTTTTTTATATGGATGTGAATATAAATGTTCGGTTTTTATTAACGTTTATATTGCTGAACTAAACAAAACCAAAGATACGAACAATAAAATAAAATAAAGCATAACATTCAAACATTTACATACAAAATAAAAGATGTTGTTCAAATAAAGAAACGATAATATTCAAAATACAAGATCCAAAATATACAAACTAAGGACCCGACCCGTCCGGCTGACCCGACCCATCCGGCTGACCCGACCCATCCGGCTGATCCGACCCAACTGGCTGACCCGACCCACCCGGCTGACTGGTGGACACCCCACCCTGCTGACCGGTGGACGCCCCACTCTGCACCAACCACCGTATATCCGCACGCATCCCCGCCATATCAGCCCGCATCCCCGCCATATCAGCCTGCATCGACCCCATCTCAGCCCGAACCGACCCCATCTCAGCCCGAAACGGCCCGTCGTTTTCCCCTGATTTGTGCACAATGGCCCATCAAGGCCTTGACGGTCCGTAGAAAGGTTGCTAGGGTTTTTTTTGGTTGTGTAGATAGCATCACCCAATCCTAATCCTAAAAGTGAATATCAATAGGGATTCTGATAATTCCATTACCCTAAATCTATTCCACTTTTTGTGGTAAAATGAAAAAACCAAGGTAACTTACCCTAAAGTTTACTATTACGTAATATGCCATAAAAAGACCTTTCAACCACAAAAAGGTAAAAAGGTTACCAATCTTAATTGGATTTTATACATACACCCCCCCCCCCCCCCCCCTATATTTTGAGTTGGTATACCTTCTTATACCGTACTGAGCACTTTCGGTACTGGCACCCATTTTTGACGATTTTTATAATTGGTACTTTCGGTACTGGTACGATACCGAGCTCATCTCCATTTGAAGGTAAATAGTAAAACGAACTCATGCTATGCGGCAGGAACTCGGTTGGTATCGGTTGAAAATATGTAAAATGAAAAGGTCATGGTATACCCAAAAAAATATGTGAAATTTACATTGATTGAAAACAATAAGAATGAATATTGGTAATGATTTCAATAGAACTGACATTGGTATCGCCATAATATTGCTTGTTCAGAATGGCAATACAAAGGATATTGTAATAGCAAAACATAAAAGAGTATCATTAACTATTTATAAATACATTTAGCTTGAATTAGAAAGAAAAAACTATATGTTTGGACAGGTTAAATAAAACAAAACTCGTATATAAAAGCAAGCAGGCTAATAGTAAGTCCATCTAATTAAAGATTTGTTGTTGTGGATGCATCCGGATCAATTGATTCTTATAATCTCATTGTTAACAACATTTTGTTTAGCCAATAAAAAAAATTAAGCATAAACAGTAGTTTCATGGTTTGAACTCAGGTCCACAATGTTGCAAGCGATTACTATATATATACACTAGAACACTCACTCAGCTTTATTTGTTTAGTAACCATCTCAAAATGTCTATGTGATGGGAAAAAAGCCACTAAATGAGAAAAATAAACTATTAATCCTCCAATTTATTGTCTGCAGCAAAATCCTATGATACGGTCGCGAAACATTCGGAAATACATGGATGTCTCAAAATTGGTCATAAAACATGGCGGTCTCAAATCATTTCACCTTTTTACGACCACAAAATTTGGTCAGAAGAAAAAAGCAGGAGTCGCAACTTGATCACAACAAAGCAATTGTGTTGGGTGTTTTTCTTATGGCAATTTCGGTTTCAATAAAGGCCATTTTGGCCGTAACCCATTTTTCTAGTATTTTACTCTTCTAGAATTAACCTCTTATATATATGTAAGTATATTAGATTAAGAAGTAGATATTAATAAAAAAAAAACATGGGAAATTTTGATGCAGTAAATAATGACTAAATATTTCATACATCATAATGTAAAATATTGATCACGGCTTTTTTCTTAGTAATTATTGATGTTTATTAGTTTCTGAATCAATAATATATTAAAAACTAAAATAATTATATTATATATTTGTACATATCATTTCTAATGTGATATTAAAGTTGGTTATGTAGACGTCTTTCTATATCTTTTTTGCTTTTTTTTTTATTATAATTACGCACCATCTGGCAATTCTCAGAATATTTTTCTAAACAATTATGTGTGTGGCTGTTGGTTGATTTAATGAGATGGGTTTGATCCAACAGAAAAGGTTACACCAAGAAAAAGCATTAGAGAAAGTTGTATGTAAAGTCGAATACCTTTTTTTCCAATTGAAATTACATTATATTAGTAGTAATTATATGTGTGTGAAAAAATTGGTATCTTCTATATGAGAATGATTACATTTCTGTTAAGACAACTAACGCACCACACCAACTCCACTACCTACGTACTTATTAATCATCGCGTTTTTTCACGGGTTCCCGTAATTATATATACTATTACGCACGTAGAACTATATTAACTATATATCTATCTTAGATATTTGTTGATGTTTTTAGAAGTGGGTTGCTCTAGAATTCCATGATGGCAGGAAATTTTTTTTTTTTTTTTTTTTTTTTGTGTTTCAAAAATGATTTAGTTCGAGGCTTGCTGTGACACCCAACAAATTCAAATTAATAATTTTTACAAACATATAAGTCTATCTTAGCAAAACATTTTATATAATGCAGTTTACTGGGTTAGTTGAGTTGGTTCGATGATTTAGAGAATCATCGAGAGTAGGTTCATACTTGTACAATGTCCATAGTTCAATGATTCAGGGTGTCATTGGGGAAACACACAAATACACACAAGTATTGAGTTCCGTTATTGGTGAAAACACATAATTTGAGTAACTTATCAAGTATTACATGTTCTATAACCAATTAACAACTTAGGAATGCATGTTTATGTGATTTCATATATTAATGTATGTTTAAATGCCATCTTGGGGTCGTAGATACGAACGAGTAGAAGGAGTCCCTCATTCGCATGGTGAAAGATGCGAATGAGAGATTTCTAGTCCCATTCGCACACGCATGGACTCATTCGCACCCTCAATGGTGCGAATGAAAGTAGAGTATGCACACACACACACACACACACACATATATATATATATATATATATCTTTAAATGATATGGTAACCATGTATTTAGGGTTTATGTTTTATATGTTGATTGAATGATAAATTAGGATGTTGTTGAGATGATTGTGGACTGTTTAGGAGCATGATTAGGTGTTGTATGAATGGTTTATTGTTATGTGGACTTTTACCCATTTTAAGGGTTTAAGTGATAGGTCTAGGGTTTGTAACATGAACATGATGATGATGATATGAGTAGGAATTCATTTAGGTGACTTAATCTATGCTTGATAATCTGGAAATGTTGTTATTTTAATACTTTCCCTTTTAGGTAAATTACTCATACAATTGATGTGACATCTCCATAATTTGCCATTTTGGATAATATGTGATTTGGTATGCAAAATGGACAAATTGATTGTGACACCCGACACGTTCAGGTTAACGTTTTCACAAACACATAAGTCTACCTTAGCAAAAAACCGTTTATTCAAACATATTTAACTAGTTCAGTCGAGTCAGATTACATTCCGTGTTCTCCAGGGTTCAATGATTTGGATGATCATTGGGTTAATCACACACACACACACAAGTCATGAGTCCCGTTGTTGGTGAATTACATGAATTAGATTAGGTAACAAACATGAATTGATCTGTAGATGCTGTGTAATATACAAATACGTGTTTAAACGGTGTCTAGATGATTATCCATGATTATATACGCTCAACATAGGTTAGGATTGTATGTTCATGTGTTAGGATGTGTTAAAATGTGTTGAAACGACAAAACCGGAAAACCTGAAAATGCCCAATCTTGGTTCGACCTGTAGGGGGGTCGAACCAGACATTTAAGACACTTAAAAGCTTCATTCGACCACCCCTAGTCTCATTCGATCCATGCATAGGGTTGAACCAGACCTTAGTATAAATACCATACTTTGTCATTTTTCATCATTTCACAGACCCTAAACGCCTCTAAACACTCTCTAGCAATATTAATCATTGGGGAAGGAGTTTTTGCCCTTGTCTTTCATAATCTAACCTACAAACATCTTCTAAACAAAGATCTAAGGTGTGTTCTTCATTCAAAACCCTTTTTAAACAGTTTTTATTCGTTTTCATTTAAACCCCAAAGGTCCAGATCTGTTTTAGGTTGGTTTTCACACATAAAAACCTTTCTAACATCTTTCTAAACAAGACCTAATCATTAAACATGAGTTTTCATACAAGTTAACATGTGTTATGTTGTGTTAATGATGATTTATGTGTGTTATGTGTTGTATGATGATTATGTGCTGCATAGATGTTATAGAATTGTTCTAAGGCTGCTATGGATGATAGGTTTTGGTTATCTTAGGCTACTAATTGTTAGATGATGATATTTTACTCGTTTTGGGGATTTTGATACATTTAGGGATTTGATTCATGATGTTATTGTGGATGATATGATTAGGGGTTTTGTTTCACATGATAATATGAGCATGTTGAGTTGATTGTTGAGTGAGTTCAGGAATTTTCCTAATTGGGTAAGGTTTTCATGCATGATGTGACGTTTCCATAATTTTGCCATTTTGGGTAAGTATTAAAACGGATTAATTTTGGAATAAAATTAGTAGGGTTTTGTAGGGATATGTTATTCATACTTGACTGCTGTGTCTCGTGATGTTTCGTGATGTTTTCGGATAGTTTGGATGCGATTTGGTGCGTTTTAGCAAGAATGGAACTGCAGGGGTCGAACCTGGCACACATTCGACCAGCATGGGGTTGAATGTAGGTGCCCAAGGTCGAACCTGGCACCATCTGGGTCGAACCTGCTTCTGTTAGGTCGAACGGGCTCTATTTAGGTCGAATTAACACATGATAAGGTCGAATGAACATGTGTTAAGGTCAAAGGAACATGTGTTATATCGAATAAACTTATTTTTGGTCGAGTAAACCTCCAATTAGGTCGAAGGAGGGTGTGTGGGTTGAACCAGAGGCTGTCTGGGTCGAGGCAAACATAGAAAACTCCCCGATTCGACCCTACGACTACGTGTGTGCGATGTTTGATGCAAACTAAGTGTTTTATGCTTAAAACTTATGTGTTACACCTATGTACTTGATTAATTGATGTAATGGGTCACCAAGGGGATGTCAGGTCTGTCTGGTATGTCCGGTTAACATTCAAACACATTTCTAAACACATATAGTCAAGATCTGGAGAATCGGGGAATAGTTAACCTTCGGGTTAGTAGTCAATACGCTTACTTAAACTCATTGACAGGTCGCCATTAGTCAGGGGAATCACACACGTGTCAGATTTCTATTTAACTGAAGATGCAATCTAAGGTGAGTATCACAGCCCCACTCTTTACTGGTTTTACATTTTCGGGGGAGAAAACATGTTGTATTCTTTAAACGTGTGTCGACTTATGTTTTCATAAAAGATGTGTCAACTATGTTTTGGTATTAATGTATTCGTTATGTATTGGAGTATTCATTTAGTTACTATGGGATCTTTGGAAGTCCCGGGGAAAACCATGAATGTGTGGGGATTCACAACGGGAGAAATATAGATAGATCTATTAGGGTGTGACCGGCCCCACTCGTCGACTGGAGGTCGGACGGGTGCATGTTGTCTCTTAGAGATTCAATATTCAGTATTCAGTATTCAGTATTCATTCGGGCAGTATTCATGTATTCACGTATTCGAGTTGAGTAATGGTTTTCCAATCGCAGTAGTGACAAGTATTCATCTGTTTTGTATGCATGTGGCCTGGTTTGGCCAAAGGTATTCATTGAAACTTTTTAAGTCGGTCTTCATGAAAAAGCTGTGAACTCACCGGCATTATTTGCTGATGTTTTTAGCATGTTTGTCTCAGGTCGCTAAGGTAGCAGCTGTCGATAGGCGCACGAAGTCTCACGGTGTCTAGGATTCATATGCATGTTCATTAAACGTTTTCAGACTTTGTGTTTTTACTTTTGGATTGTAATAACGTTTTATGCTTCCGCTGTGTTGGATAGATTTTGAAAACTTAATGGGCAGTTTACGTTGCTTTTAATATCATATAGTTATCGTTTATTGTGACCGTTGACTTGGATCCTGGTGTGTCACGCGCCTCGCGGTAAAACCCCGCACTTGGAAATTTGAGGATGTGACATTGATGACTGAAACATGTGTAGTAACATGTTATTAGGATAGATAAATGTAATTGCAGTGTTTGGTTGTGTTTGGTGAAGTTTTCGATTGGGTTTGAAGGGTTTATGTTTGTTAAAACAACTTAATAGCTAAGCATGTACGAATGGGTCCCCATTCGCACGGTCGAAGGTGCGAATGAAGGGGGAGGTTCCCTCATTCGGATGGTCGTTGGTGCGAATGAGGGGAGTCTATACCCATTCGCACCAAATCAAATTATTCTTACCAAAAACCCATTCCATTGTAGCTAATGACTAATTTTAGGACACATTCGTATAGACAAAGGGTACAAATGAGACTGGATTTGGTCTCATTCGCACCAACGTGGAAAATTTTGAATCTTTGGTATAAGCTAAGTGTTTTACGTGCATTACTTGTGTGTGGAATGTATATACTTAATAAACTGATGTAACGGGCCACCAACGGGATGTCGAGTCTTGTGTGGCTGTGTCAAACGTTAACCCTTTACAAATATATCATCGGTCATACATTTATAGGATATTCGTGGTAGGTTTCCGATAGTAAGAATTTGATAACAAGCTTGGTTATTCACATTTTAAAAGACACAACCTAAGGTGAGTTTCACAGCCCCAATGTTTGTTGTTTTCATTTTTTGGGGGAGAAATATGTGATACAAATACAAACTTTTCAGACCACGGTATTGCATTATATCAAATCGGTATTAAGCGATAATTCATCATTAAGTCCTACCTAACTTTTGAACAATGAATACGTGGATGCATAGATGGGAAAGTGTGAATAGATCTATTGGGCCTGGCAAGCCCCACTCGGGTCTACTGGAGGTCGGACGGGTGCATATTTGTCCTATCTAACTTACGACACCGGGTGATGACGGTGGCGGATATTAAAGGAAATTTCTAACGTTCAGCCATGGTTCATAATGCTTTAGTATCATGTAATGATGTCTAGCTAGCATGAGGTATAGATGCAAGGATTGGTGGGTCTAGTTTACGAACTTTGCTTACTTTTGCAAACATAAAACTCTGTGAACTCACCAGCACTGTATTTGTTAACCAAGATATCATGTTTTCTTAGGATGTTAAGGTAGCAGCATGGATTAGACGCACTCGTTTTGTGTCTCATCCGGTTCTCACTTTATGGTAAACATTATTTCAAAACTTTGAACTATTTAGTTTTGATCATGGGCTGTAAACTTTTGATACTGCTTCCGATGTGTTTTGTTTGGTGAAATTTTAAACTGTTTGAATTTTATTATGTTATTTTCATATCTGATAGTTCTCGTTTATTGTGACCGTTGACTTTGATCTTGGTATGTCACGTGCCTCGTGGTAGAACCCCGCAAGTGGAATTTGAGGGTGTAACACTCGCAATATGCAACAAGTAGTCAGGGGTTTATTTGTCTATCGTCGTCAAAGACATTATTTCAAATACCAACATTCATTTGTTAGATGTTGCTCGTCAGTTGACAACGTAGATATTAAAATAAAGCGAAAGCAATGAAAACAATAAGATAATTTATCGGGAAAAGTTGAATAATTTCTCTTTAAAATAAACATTACATAAAAATGCCTTTTATAGAGATATTTTAAATTCACAGGAGGCCCCTGAGAATTTTCTCACCTACCCTACGAAAGGGAGATCTAATTTGCGACATACGGATCTGCTCGTCTTTGGTTGGGCTGGGGGGAAATATGCATGCGTGGACCTCATGGGGGTATCTCCTTTGGTTGTTTTAAGGGAAAATGGTTTTTAGATGGACAAGCATCTTGAAAGGCGGAATCGAAGAAAGTAGATAAGCAGGCTAAAGCTTGTGTAGGAAACCAGCATGTCTTTGTCCCCTTGGCCTTTGATACCTTTGGCTCCCTAGCGCTAGAAGCTATTCGTTTCTTGACTAGGGTCCAACGGGTTATTCATAGCAATAGTTCATCTCCAGGGGGCAGGGGTTTATACTTGATAGATTATGGTTCACAATTTAAAAAGGGGTGACGGCATAGCTTGTTGCCTGTCTACCTTCTATTTTGATGTAACTTCAGAAATGAAAGTTAAAGGTTAAAAAAATAAAAATCAAATGAATTAAGTTTAAATTAACACCATACTTAAGGATATAATTAAATCACACTAATCAATGATTTTAGGACAGGTGACCTAGGTACTTGGACCACCCTCCGATGGTTAACATCCAATATAAGTGTATACATAAGTAAATGGACAACAAATTAGGATTCTTTGGATGTGCAAAACCTTCTGGTTGAATCATATAGATATCTTTAGTAACATGTCACTCAAAAACATGGTTTTGACATCAATTTTTTATATCTCATAGTCATAATATCTAGCAATGGCTAGAAAGATCCTAATTGACATAAGCATGGCTACATGCAAGAATGTTTCCTTATAATCAACTCGTAGAGTTTGGGTAAAACCCTTCAGTAAAAGCATTCCTATAATGGTTTCGTGTTACCATCCATATCGGTTTTCTTCTTGAAAACCAATTCGTTTCTAACAATCCAACTCTAGGGAGCAAGATCAACCAAGTCACATAGTTGACAAGTCTGATCAACTATCAAGATGTTATCATTCCCATGAAATCCAATACATCTATCGGGTTCATGACATTCCCTAGTACTTCTATGAATACTAGGTGTGGCAATTGTCTCTTTGTAGTATCGGTTTTTGACAAAACAATACAAATATCACACAACTATGAGCAAACTAGGTGCAGAAACCCTAATTCGCATGCAAAATGGTAATAATCAAGATCAGAACACGTTAAGATTCATTTTCAATCCGATTCTCATTAATATAAAGTTGATAATCAATACAAAGTAGAATATTAATGAAAATTCACCTTTCAAGAACTTTCTAGACACACCTTAGAACACACACACACTAACACACCTGACAAAATGACCGAATGTTGAGTTGCAAACCAACTTCAACATATATATAGATACTGCGTTCGACCTTTGCAGGGTGCAAATGGAATAGTTCGACCCTTCAAGGATCCGAACCAAGACATTAATAATCAAACCATTACATTCGACCAAAAACTAATACATTCGACCTAAGCTTGATGTTTATTCGACCTCCCATTAGGTCGAATGGATTCTTTAAAACTTCAAATCTTCCAATCTTTGACAAACTTTGTACAATCCGAAAGCAATAACCAAAATATGCACTTACACTCTTGAATCCTCTCAGGTTCAAGTTTAACAACTTTTTGTTGATCAATCATTTTGGCATATGTTTCAGTTTGAGGTGCAGTCTGGATCACATGAAGGTTAATGAATGACACTTCAATGATCTCGCAAACATCATATTGTGCTAAAATCATTAGATAGTATGAAAGATAAGAATATGGCTAGACATTAGATATATGCTACTAAGACTTGTGTACATGGTCTAGTTGTGGGAGCGTATATCTATGGAGCATGCCAACAGATATTGTATAGGGTAGATGTAGATGAATATGGATGTATATCGCCCTTAAATGAAACCCTAGAATGTTTCTAATGGGTCAAACAAGTTATGACCTAAATTGAATTACCAAGACATATTAGTTAAGTAATCGAGTCAGAAGTTGAAATGAATTCGATGTCCTTTACTGCTCACAAGAATAAAACAGAATAAGACTCGGAGTCTATGTAGGAATAAATTGCAGTATAAGTCGGAAAGGCATTTGATGGCAAGCTTCCCTCTAGATAAGCAGAGATACAAAACCTCTTTAAGAGTTTGCTTAAGTTCCTAAAAGTAACCTTTAGTAAAGATTGATAATGTGCAACGAGTTTAAGTGTATAAGGACTCCAAGCAGTGTCAAAATACATGTAAAAAATGTATTATATGCATGTAAGTAAATTCTAAACATTAGAGTAGTAAAATACAACTAAGTTGAGATAGACAAAAAAAAAAGAACAAGGACATGGTAATGAGGTTAACAAGAACCAATAGAAAACATGATTTCATATAGACAATAAGGAATAGATAAACCAAAATGTTCACTACCTTTCCATATATAAAATATTCATTATGGAAATAAAGGTAGAAAAGTATAAACATCTGCATCAAGGTACATTGTGGAAAATAATTAGAATACCAATGTAAAGTATAGTGACAATTACACTTGAACAACGTAATAGTAACTTTACAGTTACATGTATTTTATATAAAATTCAGTCATGTGTATCGATGTTTTGTCTTAGTAATAATAAAAATGTGCATATTATGATCTAAAAATTTTAGTCATGGGAATATGTAGCAATCAAGTATCAGTTGTTGTGAAGAACTAAAGATTTATTGGCATGATCTGCTAGCATATGCTGTATAGATTTGACCTACTTATGATGATTATTCTACTAGAGCGAAGTAAGAAAATGAGCCAGGTAGTAATTTAGAAAGTGGATCTAGAAATTAGTATAGACATATGATTAAGTTATAATTTGCACAATAAGAGAGACAAGTTAAACTAACGAATTTATTAATAAATCTATATCTTCTATATCTATATCTATATTACTTTATTAGAGAAATTCGATGGACAAAAATGTAATTTCCTCTCAATTTTAAGATGGCATATGAAAAGCCTCTTTACAAATCTCTATATTTTTGTCATTTCCTACCCTTTTTGCCCCTCATATATAACATATTATGCATATTGTATATGTGTTACATACACACTTTATATGTCTCTCAAGATGTAACCTACATTCATGACACCCAATAAAACCTATTTCCTTACTCTTGTATACTCATTTATAGTCATTGTCTTCTTGTCTTCTACACTTGTTTTAGTGATACCAACCGGTCATGTGCCCGAGTTGCTTAGTTTTTTTAAACTCCTTGTGGGTCATTTTTAGTTGTCCAAAAATTGACAATTGAATTGTTTGGAATTTTATTTCTTAATATGATGTTATTTAACTCCATGTTTCTTTTAGCTTTGTAATTAACTTGTCTGGAGATATTCTCTTGTCCTTAGCCTCTGTTACTTAATTTGTGCTCCTATGAGTTTATTTACAATTTGATTGCTGTGTATCATTTCGGACTTGATGCCATAGGATTATGTGTCCATCTCGAAGATCAAGTTGGGGGTAATTGATTTCAGCACCACCCTTCTATTGTCTCATTTACTTCCAATTTTTTTATTTAATAAAAAAAAGTTATTGCGTTTAGTTTCAACCGATTATTAATTAGAATTAAACGATTGTCTTTTAACATCTATTGGTTTATTAGTTTTTTTTATTATGTGATTAGTTTTTGATTATATTATTAGCTTTTTTTGTAGAGAGTGTTGTTCTACATGTCAAACTGGAAGTTAAGAGTTGTATATATAATAAGCTTTTCGATTATATGATATTTTATTGTTGTTTTTTTAATAATATAATCATTTTTTTTTATTTATCTGAAGATTTGAAGATGGACCCAAAAGGGTTGCTCTTTTAGTCCTCGATAGCACTAACTGTAAGTGTTATTCTTTTAATTATTGAATTAAGATAATAAATTGTATCACCTACTATAATGTAATTGTATTTATATATTCACCAGGTATATCAAGTGTATTCACATATTACCAGACAAGGAGTGGGAAATAATACACCATAAAGGACATCACACAATATGTAATGTTGGATATTTAATCACATAAACAAGGTAAATTAAGTGAATGAAAGTGTAACTTTCAATGGTTCATTCCATTTGGAATTTAAAAACTTATATATGCCTTTCAATGGTTCACACACCATGTAACATACATATATATTCCTTTCAATGGTCCATACACCATGTAGATTCTTAGTGGTAGATATATCATCTCAATTTGCTGAGTAATTTTTTTTACTTTTCAAGAAACTCATCTTACTAATATCATTACTTGACATGTCTAGGTTACTCATGATGCAGACCACGACAAAGTTCATAGCTTTCGCATACAGAAAGAAACGACATTTAACCAATTCTAGGTATTTTTCATTTCTCGATTTGTTTTACTGTCGATTTGTAATTTTTGTTCTTTTTACATTGTTAATAATATACCTTTAGTTGTTGAAAACAAACACTTACTTATATTCATCAAATATTTATGGTGTGCAGGATGAGGTTGCTAAGGAATTGGTGTGCCTATTCAATTTCAACACTTCTTGTATGGCCAAAGAGGTAGAACCACACACATCATCCTAATCGGCCTTCAACAGCTTTGTAGGTAACCCAATCAGAATGTTTTTCTTTAATTGCTAATATCTTTTATAAATGTTAATGTGTTTTATCTATAGATTTGAGATCAATATTTATCATGTTGCTATTGGTTTTATTAACAAGCTGAACATAAAACTGTTATTGGAACTGCAGGTTGGGTAATTGGGGGAAGTTTCCAATATGAATCACAACGCTAAACTAAAAATGTTCTTGGAGATCGAGATTGGATCGGTATTATCTTCCCATCGTTTTATTTCACAGCTGCTTTGATATAGCTTGTTTAGTTGAAACAGGACGAGTCAGGATTTGGTTGCCTTGCATACAATTTGTTTTTGGTCCATGTTTTACCTTTACATAGTGTCCAATATAGAATATTTGATTATTAGGAAGTTGTATACACTGTAAATAGAATTTGAGTGCCTTTCAAAGAGTTTGATAAATATTATGTCCAAAGATGACAACATTGTAATTTTGTATTGTGTACAAATATTTAAGCATAGTTTATAATACACTTAAAGCCAACTTAGATGGATTAAAGTTGGACATTCATCAAACTTTTAAGACACTTTAGGGCCATCTTAGTCAATTCAATTCGTACTAACCTTTCATCTTACATGGTGGTTTATCATAATGAATACAATATTAACTACACAGATGGTGATTAGTTCACATTCCAATCATCATTCACATAACATTGTTATAAAGAACAAATTCACTTTAACAAATTTAATTTGGAAATTAAAAATCGTCTCTTCGAGTTCCATAACTCCATCTTCTTGAAACTATAAGTTTTTCCATATCCATCACCCAGATGTTCGCATCTTGCTGGTTCTTCTCTTCGATTAACAATCTGTTGATGCTTCTAAGGTTGGATTTCTATTTTATTGTTTTTATAGTCATATGTTCTTGATTTTTCTTGTTGTGTTTCTTTGCATTTATAATACAAATTCAGTGCTATTTTTTAGGTGGGTGGTTTAAACAAATCTAGTTGGCTACCAAGCAAGCTTTATTGTTGTAGAAAAAAAAAATACTAAATTTGTATCAAACACATGAATTGATATGTTTTTTTTTTGCTGTTAATTATTTTTTTATTGGTTATTGATATATGCTATGTCTAGTTAAGATAGAGAATAAAAATGTTTAAATCTTCAATCATGAGGATTGGTTCGCCCATTTAGTTGTGTTGTATGACTACAACATACAAATTTGAATAATGATTTATTAACATATTTCCTGTTTTGTTTTGATTGGTAAAATCAATTTTTTAGTCTTCACTTAGACTAGAAATTGAGCTTTTAGTTGGTTATTCATGCATGTTATGCTTTTTAAAATAACTATATCAAAGGTTACAATCATTTAGTTGTGCTATATAATTAGAGTCTACAACTTTGATTAATGATTTTTGAACTCATTTCCTATATTGATTAGTAACATGAATCTTAAATTAGCTTTTAATGGGTTATTCATCTATGTTATGCTTGAAATTCATGCTCATTTAGAAGTGATAATTTGATTAGAAGCATGGTTGCTTTGCTACATGGTTCTAACCTTGGTTTAAAAAAGCGCGCCACAGGCGCGCTTTAAGCGTTTGAGGCGCGAGGCTCCAAGAAAAACGCTTTTTTTGTCAAAAAGCGCTGAACTACATGAAGCGCCGCCTCGGGCGCTTGAGGCGCGCGCTACAGTAGCGCTACAGTAGCGCCTCAGCCAAAAAAACGTTTTAAGGTGCTTTATTTGGCCCGCTACAGTAGTGCCTCGTCGTTTTTATGTTTTGAATATGCTTTTTAAGTGTTCAAGTGTGTTTTATAATCATTTTTTGTGCTCATGATTGATTAACATGTAGAAAATGTCATATTGACATATATAAATATTTTTTTATAATTTTTTTAATGCTATATGTGAAGCTCTCGCCTCGCGCTTTAAGCCCCGCGCTTCGGATTTTGGACCCAAAACGCCTCGGAGCGCCTCGCGCGTTTTTAAACCAAGGTTCTAACTGTTTTGCACAAACCGGATCCTTGTCACAACGACAATCAAGGACGACCCTTAATACAGAAGGGGTTGGACTCAATATTGCGTATAAAAATTTAGGCCGATGACACGTAAACTTACATTATTGAGCAAAGAAAATGAGAGTGGGGCGGGGTACCCTCAATCGACCACTAAACTCCACCCCTAATTTCAAACTTATTTAAATATGGAATTCGATTCTGAATTGATTAAAAAAACATATAATTTGAATGGTGGACATAATGATTTAAAGTATTTATAGTTACCAACACATGTACATGCATTCCATATAGTTTTAATGTGAGATTATCAGTTATCACTTATATGTTACATATGTATGACTTATGACATAGATAGATCACATTGATGTTAGTAACTCGAAACTTAATAAAAACAAAAACAAGTAATAAAACAAACTTTTCTAATATATAATAGGAAGAGTTAGTTAGATCGTTAGTCCCCGTAGTTTTGTCAAAATAACAATTTTGGGTACTAACTTTTTTTGTTGCAACATTGAGTTTTATGTTTTCGTTTTTATAATAAAGTTGGGCATTAAGGCAAACCTCAGTTAAAAACTAACAATAAAGCAAGAGTATTTTTATCATTACACTTAACTTTTTTAACATGTATAATCCATCCCCTCTCCCACCCTCGTTTTTTCTTCTTCTCCAGAAAATCAAATTGACCTTGCCTGCTCCTATCGAAAGTTTGAAAAGAGACGATTATTATAATTTTTATTTTAGTTTGTTGTAACCTATGAAACCTAATAACTACCATGTTTTTGTAAGTTCTTTTTAATATGTATTTACCCATTGATAATTAATTGTGGACTAAGGCACTGATATACTATACTTTTTTTTTTTTTTGAACAGCAAATTTTATCACACCTTAATTCTACCTCACCTTGCATTTGTAAGGATTTGAACACACAACCCTACTTTTGTAAGGGGGACACCATACCACTAAACTAAGAGGTCATGGGTAAATATAATAAATATTATAAATAATGGAACCTAGGATGGTTAACTTGGTTTTATGACTTTATCAAATAGAAAATTCTTTGTTTTTGAACCTTTGAACAAAGTAAAATAAGCGAATTGTTGTCATTAATGGAACTTTCGTTCGTTTCATCAAATATATAATTCTTTGTTCTCTTATCTTAAAAAAAAATCAAACAAAAAAATTATTCAAAAAAGGAGAAAGGATTTTAATATGGATCATAAACCGTATGCGAATCGAACTAGTTATATCCGTGTATGTTATCCACATTGCAAAGAGCAAGTGTCAATTAGGAATCAAGGTCGATGAGGTTTTCGGGAGAAAAAGAGAGCTAGGGGGGGTTATATATGCTAATATTTTAGTATAATGATAAAATTACCCTTGTTTTTTTGTTAGTTTTTAACTAGGTTTGCCTTAATACCCAACATTGTTCCCAAAATAAAACTACAGAACTCAATGTCGTAACAAAAAAATGTTAGTACCCAATGGTGTTATTTTTGACAAAACCACAAGGACTAACCGATAAAACTAAATAGAGAATATCACATTTTATATTATCGTTTTGGCGGCAACGCGCAGGCTTCCTACTAGTATACATTGAGAGAAATTGGGACTGGAGCTAGAATTGAAGAAAACGAATAAGTGATTTTACTATGAGAAGTAAAGTGGGAATATGTGCTGCTATCGAAAATGAGGTTAGTTATAATATAAAGCATGACAAAAAAAAATCTTTCACTTGATCAATATTAAGAAACATTACATAGCATAGGAGGTTGACAATGTATTATGAGAATTAAGCGATGAAAATAACATAATTTAGAAGATGACTATTTTTTTATATATAAGAGACCTGAAGAGATTATGATACGGAATTACAACGAGTGTATGGACATATAGATAAATAAGGTGTTGAAGCTTGTACATAAACAAGATATAAAAGTTAAGATTGTTAAAATGAGGTGACAAACATTTGAAGAAACATAGAGTGATAAAGAAATGTTGTGTAACTTAAGAGATAAAAGAAATATCAAGAAATAATGATAAGTTCACTCATAGTAACTTAATTAATTAAGTCTTGACACTAAGGAAGAAAATCAATCTACTTGTAAAAAAAATTATTCGACTATGTAAGATTATTATCAGTATAGAATAAGTGATGAACCGAGCAGTGTTGTTTGTATTACTTTCCCTAACTTTTGTGTTTATGATTCATAATTTATTCTTATATGTATACATATGTTAGTAGAAAGCTTATCATGTGTTATGAAGCTTCGTGAGTCGTGTGGGTGTTGTTTTCATGAAACACTTCGTGATTATTAGGGCTTGGGTGGATTTGTGTAATTATCCACCGAGGCACTGCTACTTGTATTGTCGTTTTGCACAATTGTGTTAATCGGGCATTCCGTTGCTCGCTGTTGAGCGTGTGATTGGCTTCACTATTCAACGCCAATTGTTGTTGTATAGTTCGGGTGTTGTATGCATAAACGGGTGAATTATTGAGTTTTCTCAATAATTTGTGTTTTACTAGACTTGGTGGGTATAGTGTGTGCAAAAATGTTTAATTGTGCACATGAAATTACAACAATAAGTAAAATGCGTACGGATGTTGACCTGGATCGTTGACTGGTGTCACCTTTTCCCTTGTTTTCGGAATTTTGTCTGCGAAATCGAGTTTTCTTACTGGTCTCAGTAGTCTTGGGAAAAAGAGCCGGGTACATGCGTCTCATTTGATCTTCGGGTTCCCATGTAAATTCGGGACCACACTTTGCATTCCATCTGACTTTGACAAGCTGGGTTCGGCTCCTTCTCAGTCTCTAGACATTCTAATCAGTCACCTCGATTGGCTCCTCAATGAAGTGGAGTTGATCATCAATGTGAATATCTTCGGGAGGAATGATCAAAGATTCATTGGATAAACACTTCTTCAGATTGGATACGTGGAATGTGTCATGAACACCATTGAGCTCTTCTGGTAACTTGAGCTCGTATGCCACGGGACCAATCCTAGCAAGTATTTCAAAAGGACCTATGTGTAGGATCGTTTTATCACAAAGAAACAATAATTCACACGACTTTCAATGAATCAAGTTCGGAAATCCTAATTCACATGCAAAATGATACGAATCGTAATCAAAACATGTTAAGATTCATTTTCAACTTGTTTTCCATTAATATTAATCAAAGATAAGCATTACAATATGATATTAATGAAAATACAGACTTCCAGAACCTTCCTACAAAACACACACAAACACTTTGACAAATGACCAACTACTTACAATTGAAAACTACTCAAACATATATATAGGCAGACCCATTCGACCCTGCACAAGGTCGAATGGCCCATACGACCTGACGAAATCTCGAACTAACATAATAAACTAACAAAAACTTTCATTCGACCTTCTTTGATCTTCCTTTGACCCTTCGTAGACTTAAATGAACTTCTAAATAACCCAAAACTTGTAATCTTCTACAATATGTTGTGAATCCGAAATCAATAGACACAAATATGTATCTACAAACTCACCCTTGTCTATTGCTCGGATTCTTTTGTATGTTTCTTCTTGAAGACGACCTTCACCTTCTTTTTCACACTTGTACTTTCAACATTAGATGGTCATTTCTTTGGTTCGGCTCTCAGCTTCCTCGTCTTACCCAATAACTTCTTGTAGTCACAAACAGCATACACTTCCCAAGCAAAACAAAATATTGCAACTTTTTTGAATCTCCACGCTTGCTCCAAATCAGGTACATCAAAATGAATCTGATTATAATACAATGTGTCGATGTCATCCTTTGAACAGTTTATCAACCACATAGGATCGAACACACGTATTTTCTTGCACATCAACTTCGAATTCTTGTCATGCAATACAATCACTGCTTCACCAGTTCTCTAATCGTAATACCAGAATGCGAAATCTCTACTAAAATTCTGTTGGATTGGCATCAAAGGAACTTTATTCAAACACGTCGGTGGTTTGTAATTCAAAGTAACATATGGAAAATTGTTCTTAGGATCAATCTCTTTATGAACAATTCTCTTGGGATACTACGGCTTAAACATGTCCCACCTCGTATGACTCTCTCTAGTCATCTTCTCAGCCATGTAATGAAGTACATTCGAACTATCAACACCACCCAACTGATGTCTACAAACATCCCTCAGAACCCAATAAGGAAGGGTCTTGATGTCATGGAAATGACCAAAATAGATTATCCCATTCTCCCATTTTGTCACACCTCGCCTAGGCGGAAACATGAGGTGTAACCACGAAAGGTGTTCAAGCACAAGATATGAGCAAACATTCATATTTATTTATTTATAAAAATACCAAACGTGTTCGATGACAACAAGTTTCACAAGATACAGCTTAAAACCCTTAGCGGGGTCAAAAGTTTTAATGACACGATATGTGGTAGTTGTGAATGATTTGCCCAATCATAAACCAAGTTCTACCCATGCTTTCGTTACCTGAAAAACATGCATAAAAACTTTGTCAACAAAATGTTGGTGAGTTCACGGGTTTTGTAAACCAATGTAAAGTTTTATGGAATCCTTGAATGACCCATCGTTGTCTGATTAAGAACAACGATGTTAAACCATCATGAGTCCATAACCAAACCTTGACGAGTGGTGCCTCGCACATTGCACATCCATGCAATGAACGCCATATAAGAAATGCAAGCACTCTCATATATCATAAACCGGTTAGAGCGACTAACCGAGAGTGGGGGTGTTAACCCGATAGATCTATTCATGCGTTTCTAGGCTATATCCATAGCTAATGGTTATGTTAAATAATTATACGAGGGCTTTAGCGAGTACTCTTAAACATATTGTCTCATGTGCAGCGGTCGACTAGGATTTCATGTTAAAAATGAGTAAACAATACATGCTTTTCCCCAAAATGGAAAACAGTAAAAATGGGCCATGAGAAATCACCTCAAGTCCGCGTGTAGTGTAGCAAAAGTGTATGTCCGACAACTAGATATCTGGTCCTATATACATACATGGTACCTTAGGTTTTTACAAATAGGTAATCCATGGTACTCGTCCGGGTTATAGTGAACTAGGACTGCATGTATAGTCTAGTCTATAGCCGAGTCTCACACACACTAGACGGTCACATATGTTGAGTCTTAGCATACGGGTTTCATATTGAATTCGTCAGGGTGTCGGTGTCATCATCTTTTATGCTGCATCATATGTTTACTGTTCTATCGTTCTATTCCTTAACTTGTCCTTTTCGTGTTTCGATGGCGAGCAACATATTATTGAACTTTCTTGACGATGGTGTACATTAGGGTAACTTCAGCATATCCTTTAGATCTGTCTAGGATTCGGACATCTCCCTTCTATGCCCCAATAGACACGCTCGTTCTTACACACACTATCTCACACTTATACTTGTCGTAATACACTTTCTGGGTGCTAGTATTCGGTGACTTGAACTTCAAGCTTTAAGTACATCTGGAGAACCATGTAGAATAGTTTATCATGTCGGGTGCACACGAAATCATAAACTGGAATGCATGAAAATCCTAGTGGACTTTGTGTTTGGACGGATGGACCCGAATTAGATCTGGATCAATTTCTTGAGATTCCTAGTGGGTTACACCATGGGTGGGCCTAAATCTTTTATCCTTGTTCTGGCAGAAGATGTCTGGAGCTCGCGGCAGTCGTAGAGGGGCCCGTGCTGGCGGCTTTGGTGGTGGCGGTCGCAGTAACATTAGCATGACCCAAGCGGAACTGAACAACCTATTGCAGCAGCAGGTGAATGTGGCCTTGGCTGCATTCCAAGCCGCACATAATGCTATTGGTGGTAAGTTGATTGCTACAAACTCTACCTCATTCTTGGGTGTCGTATCTTTGTCTTTGTTGTTTATCAATGTAGTGTGTCCCAGGTGGTGCTGTCAATCCACCCCCACTTCAGTGCTCCTACAAAAAGTTCATGGACTTTAAGCCCCACAATTTCGATGGGACTGCTCAGGTGGTCAGAGAAGATTGAGTTAGTGTTCTTGGTGTGTAATTGTCCAGCTGAGGCCTGTGTGAAGTATGCCACAACGAGGTTTGAGGGTCCTGCTCTGACTTGGTAGAACTCCACTACTCAGACTTTGGGCTTGGGGGAGGCCCATACTATGTCGTGGGTGGAGCTTGTGAAACGTTTGAAAAATGAGTATTGTTCGAGGGACGAGATTCAGAAGCTTGAGCATGAGGTCTAGAATCATAAGATGGTGGGATCGGAGATTGAGGATTACACTGTTAGGCATAACGAACTGGCGGTATTGTGTCATGACTTGCACACACCGGAGTTTAGGTGGATTGAGCACTACGTTGCTGGGTTGGTACCGGAGATCGCTGGGTTGGTGGCTGTTGGGAATTCTACTGTATTTGCGGAGGTTGTCCGGTCGGCTCACAGGCTGACTAATATAAAGGTGGCTGAGGGTGTGTTGCCTCCTCGAGGCACTACTGTGAAGGTTTCTGAGGGCAACAAGAGGAAGTGGGAGAGCATGGGGAAGGGTTATGGATCATCTTAGTCACAACAGCAGGTGAAAAAGTCTGAATCTACGGGTTCGTCTTCTGATCAGAAACAAGGAGGGTATAATGGGAAGCCTCCGAAGTGTAATAAGTGTGGCTTCCATCATATGGGAGATTGTAATAAGTTTCGCTTCCACCGTTGTCAACGGGTTGGTCATCATGCTAAGGATTGCAGGGTCTCACTACAACCACAACCAATTCAGACTTTTGCTCCTACTCCCGCTCCCCAGGGGAGGCAGGGTTGTTACAACTGTGGTAAGGTGGGGCACTTTAAGCGGAACTGCCCAAAGTTGAATCAGGGAGGATCTGGGGCAAATGGGAGTGGTGGAGGTTATGAAGGTGGTGTCCGGAATGCTCATGCTTAAGTCAGTGGTTCGCGTGAGTCCCGGGAGGATCCTGACACTGTTACCGGTATGTCTTCTCTTATTGATCGTTGTGTCTTGGTCCTATTTTGTTTTATGTATCATTTGGAGTTTCATATTTGTTGGGTTTTATCTGTTACTAGACTTAGTACCTACGCCTGGAGAGGTGAGTACTTGGTTATCGTGTATCGCGATGCGACGGTTTCCTTTTCAATCTGTTATGATTATTTTGGATTCTTGGTTGTTAACTTTACCCTATCCTTGCTTTTATCGCCACCCTCTTATTTCGGGTCTTGATTATACGTTAAGTCTATGCGGGAGGGTCACCGTTTGTATTGTTCGTCAGCTTGATGTCCGATTATCTGGAGACACTACTTGGACGGTACCAGGTGTGTCATTTATACCGATCACAAGGGTCTTCAGTGTATCTCCGGACAGGAGGGGTTAATTATGTGATAATCTGTAGCAGTTACCTTGTATTCGTTTTGAGGAATTAGTTCCTCGGCTTGGGGTACTCGTTCTTGTCAGCTCTAGTTGTGA
Source organism: Ambrosia trifida (assembly GCA_028751855.1). Taxonomy (NCBI): domain Eukaryota; kingdom Viridiplantae; phylum Streptophyta; class Magnoliopsida; order Asterales; family Asteraceae; genus Ambrosia; species Ambrosia trifida. The sequence continues at coordinate 100,891,642 of CM054125.1, read as the reverse complement.
TTCTCGTATCTTTTTGTGTTTTCGGGGAGCGTTTCTTTGGGAATTGGGTGCTTAGTTGCATGTGTCTATGAGTCATCTCTTGTATAGTCTGGATTCATTACAGTTCACGTCGTGGACCGGGGTTCTTGAGGGATCGAGGGGACTAGATGGAATCTAGGGAACCTCATTCATTACTTAAGCGTATACTTGGGTCGACACTCATTACTGTTGAAGCGAAGTGAATCTCAAGACAAGATTCCTTTCAACGGGGGGATGATGTGACAGCCGAAAAATTTTTCTTTCTTTTCATCACTTCCTTTCCGGTTTCGGGCAATTTTCAGGACGAAAATTCTTTCAACGGGGGGATGATGTGACACCTGGCAAACTCCGGTTAATAACTTTCATCAAACTAGTAAGTCTACCTTAGCGAGTCATGCATATTACATACTTAACTGGGTCAGTTGAGTCGTTATGATGGTTCGGGGAATCATCGGGAGTCGTTACAATGATCCATGGGATCATTGGGAGTCAGTCCATAACCATGTGTACAAGGATTGGTGATTTGTGGAATCGCCGGGTTTAATGCACACACGCAAGTCTCGAGTCCCGGAAATTGGCGAACGAATATGAACGTGTTAGTTATCATGCATTATGTATTTATAATCATTATATGGCTTGTCGGTATGTGAATACGTGTTTATATGTGTTAAAATAGTGTTTAACGTGCCAAAAACCCAAATCAGCATGCTATTGGTGATTAGAGGGCATAACAGGCGATTACAATGGCCTACTCGCTAGTTATACACGATTACAACATGCGAGTTGGCTGTAGTCGCTTGTTTATAGGCGAGTAGGGGTTCCTACTCCCGTGTTGCTGCACCTACTAGCCTGTTCTGTCCTTGAAGACTAGAAATACCTATAAATACAACCCTTGACTTGTGAAACACCATTTGTGCAACCCTAACTGACCCCAAGCCTCCCTTATACCATAAACACCATCTGGAACACGTTTTTGCCTAAGAGTCCACCTTTCCAAGCTTTACACCTCATTATTTTGCGAATCTAATGTGTGTTCTTCATCCCAAACCTTTGTAATGTTATTGTTTTCCTCCCTAAAGTTCCAGACCTGATTCCTAAGTGTTTGTGTCTTTAAAAACTTACTAAAAACAGTTTCCGCATAAACCTAAACCTTCATGCTTGTTTTATGTGATGTTATCATGCAAAGATAAGATTTTTATGATTTAAACATGTGGATTCTTGTGTATTTGATATGTTTTTTAGATAAATAGGTTGTTAGCATGATTATTGATGAGTTTGGAAGCTCATAGTTGTGTATGGTTGATAATATGCATTTTACCCATTTGAATGATTCTTGAAGAATTAGGGTGTTATGATATGATTTGATGATTGTTTTTTGTTAGGATTCACACTATAAGGGTATTAGAACAGAGGAATGATAATTTGCAAGGTTGTAGGTGATGAAATCTGATTCTTTACCATTTAAGGAAAGATATGCATGTTTAATGAAACCTAATACTTTGCCATTTTTGGAAATAATTGCAAATAGGGTGTTAGACCAGTGATAAATTGGGGGGGTTTTGTTTGGAATGGGTTGGTTAATGATTTGGGTTTGATGTTTGGTGTTTTTACATGTTCCGGATCTGATTTGGAGGATTAAAACGCGCGAAATTCGAATTAAAGCTGCAGGGGGCGAGTAGGCCCTACTCACATGTAATTATAGGTGAGTAGCCCCCTACTCACATGTAATACACGTGATTACAATCCTAATTGATAGTTGACTTTCCTAATTGCATGTTTGATTTCTAATCGCGTGTTTTGCTACTGTAAGCGTATTTTGACATCCCGAAACATGTTTGTGTGATACCCCACAATTTCAGGTTCTCACTTTAACTAAACTCTAGTTACTTGCACTTAGATTCCTTGCATCCTACTTAACTAGAGTTAGCTAGATAAGTCACACGTACAGACACGAGATGTATATATACCGATGGGTTATCATTTAATGAACATATGATACCTAATAAATACATGTTAATGTCGTCATCAATTCCTAGTTAACACACGACACATGATCGCCTACTTAGATGTTCCTATGTCTAAAATAATTATAGAATAATCTTATACGAACATCTACTTAATCTCACAACCTATTTTAGAAAAGAGCCTTATAACTTGATAAACACATGAACTTATAGGAAGTAAACACTTGACAATGTACACATGTATATACATATATACAAACGCACGCACACATACATCCATAAATACCTATAAATCGGCTATCTACCTATACCTACTTAGGACAAAGACAAGAGATAAGAAGCTTCCAAAATCACAACTAAGAAATCATGAACTATCAACATCCTAAGGTATAGATTAAGCTTGTCATGGAGTGGTCACCATCATCCTCACATTCCTTAGATGTTTTGGACAAAGACAAGAGGATTAAGACAAAATTTGACAACTATACTTAAGACAAAACCAATAATATCCATGAAACATCACTATCCTCTAGAAGCTTACACCTTGCATTCCTATTGTCTTACATCGGCCGAAGCACCCTCCAACACACCCTCTCATGTCCCTTTCACCTATGATTATCCTAAGATTAAATATAACTAGCAAGGACAACTAAGAGTAGCCACATTCTCATACTTGGAACCTTCCTAAACTACTCTACTCCAACTGGATTTGTGGAAGACAAAAGGGAAACATAACTATCCTATGTACAAGACAAAGTACACACTCAAGAGAGGTCCCTTTCCTCCATATATGTTTCGGCCAAATCCAAATCAAGGAGAACAAGCATGAGACATGAGGTAAGATGAGAATCCCATGCTGGCACCAAAATCAATTAATGTTGGCATGATAACTATTGTTGTGTGAAAACTCAACCAATGGAAGATGGGAATCTCATGCGCCACCAAAATCAATGACACATGCCCTGAGCATATCCTCAAGTGTCTGGATGGTTCGTTCAGTCTGGCCATGTGTTTGAGGGTGATAAGCAGTGCTCAGGTTTAACTTGGTACCCAAAGCGTTTTGTAAAGAATCCTAAAAGTGAGAGGTGATACGACCATCATGATCAGAGATGATGTCCAAAGGTATGCCATGATGACATACGATCTCACTCATGTACAACCTTGCCAACCTTTCTATAGAATATTTCTCACGAATTGGTAAGAAATGGGCTGACTTGGTTAAACGATCAATGATTACCCAAATGCTGTCATAACCTTTGGGTGTACGAGGGATTTTAGTGATGAAGTCCATTGCTATGCTATCCCATTTCCATATAGGAATCTCTGGTTGTTCATGCATACCATAGGGTCGTTGATGTTCAGCCTTGACCTTCGAACAAGTGAGACATTTTGCAACGAAAAGAGCAATATATTTCTTCATTCCAGGCCACCAATACGAATAGCAAAGATCTTGGTACATTTTGTTAGCACCAGGATGAATAGAATAACGAGACTTATGAGCCTCATTCATATGGAAAGTATGAAGATCATCACGGTCAGGAACCCAAAGTCGATTGAGGAAATAAAGTAGACCATCAGGTTTGGTTTCGAGTTGAGTCTCAGCACCACAAGACATTTCATTGTACATGTTACCTTGGGTGACTGAGGTATGTTGAGCCTGGAGGATACGATCTTGAAGATCAGTATGAACCCTTGCATAATGAAGTTTGATGCGCTCTTTACGACTGAGTGCATCTGCCACAATGTTCGCTTTGCCAGGATGGTAGCGAATCTCGCAATCATAGTCGTTAAGTAACTCAACCCAACGTCGTTGCCTCATGTTAAGATCTTTCTGATTGAAGATATGTTGGAGACTTTTGTGGTCTCTGAAAAACACACATTGGGTGCCATAAAGGTAGTGTCTCCAAATCTTGAGAGCAAAGACGACTGCACCCAATTCAATATCGTGGGTGGTATAATTCTTTTCGTGGATCTTGAGCTGTCTGGACCCATAAGCAATAACCTTTCCTCGTTGCATAAGAACACAACCAAGACCTTGGTTCGATGCATCACAATAGACCACGAAATCATCATTATCATTAGGTAGAGACAAGATAGGGGCTTCACAAAGTTTCTGCTTAAGAGTCTCGAATGCTTCCTCTTGTTTTGGTCCCCACTCATATTGTTTACCCTTGTGAGTTAAGGCAGTGAGAGGAACAAAAATCTTGGAGAAATTAGCAATGAATCGACAATAATAACCAACTAAACCTAGGAAAGAACGGACTTCTGTTGGAGTTTTAGGAACACTCCAATTTTTGACAGCTTCGATCTTTGCGGGATCAACATGAATTCCAAGATTAAGTGAAGGTGTTATTCATGATCGGATTTTGATTTGGAGTAATTCAAAATGTCGTCAATGAAGACGATCACGAATTTGTCAAGATAGGGTTTACAAACCCGATTCATTAGATCCATAAACACTGCAGGAGCGTTGGTCAACCCAAATGGCATGAACATGAATTCGTATTGACCATAACATGTACGAAAGGCCGTCTTGGGAATGTTTTCTTCATGAACTCTAAGTTGATGATAACCAGAACGAAGATCAATCTTCGAGAAGTGGGTTGCTCCATGAATTTTATCGAAAAGATCGTCAATCCTAGGTAAGGGATAACGATTCTTGATGGTGAGTTTGTTAAGCTCACGATAATCGATACACATCCTGAGGGATCCATCTTTCTTCTTGACGAATAACTCAGGGGCTCTCCATGGAGAAAAACTAGGGAGAATGAAACCCTTATCAGAGAGTTCCTATAGTTGACTGGCAAGTTCTTGCATCTCAGTGGGTGCAAGACGATAAGGAGCTTTGGCAAATGGATTTGCACCAGGAACAAGGTCGATTCTAAATTCAACTTGACGAGTAGGAGGTAAACCTGGTAAATCCTCTGGAAAGACTTCAGGATAATCCCGAATGATTGGAATATCTTGGATACTCTTGCCCTTGTCTTTCTTTTCTATCACAATAGCCAAGAAAGCCCTATACCCCTTTCGTAAGTATTTTTGGGCAGTCGTACAAGACATGAGTTTAAGTTCACCACAAGGTTTCTCACAATAGATCTTCAAAATGTCACCAGATTCAAGAGGAATGCGAATAACTTTCTCAAAACATAAGATTTCAGCACGATGGGTTGACAACCAATCCATGCCTACTATGACATCGAAACTTCCAAGATGCATAGGGATGAGGTTGATAGGGAAAGTATGGTCATCAATGTTCAACACACAGTTACGTATAACAGAATCGATTGAGATTGACTTCTCATTAGCTACTTCTACCACTAGGGGTTCCTCTAGATTAGTTTGAGGCATGTCAAGTAGGGGTCCAAATTTAAGTGACACAAACGACTTATCAGCACCCGGATCAAATAGTATAGAAGCATAGTGGTTATTAATAAGAAACGTACCATTAACCACTTCATTGTTGTTGCGGGCCTGATTAGCATTGATGTTGTACGCGCGACCACAAGCACCTTGGTTTTGATTTTGATTACGGTTTTAGTTCTGGTTCTGGTTTCCACGATTAGGACAAGCATCCCTATAATGATCTCGGCTGCCACACTCATAGCATGAACCACGAACAGGCCTACCATTTTGAGCATTGGGAGCTGGAGTATTTCTTGCAGGGTTGTTTTGAGTAACAGGGGCTTGACAAGTATTAGCATAGTGTCCATATCGCTTATAGTTAGTACATTGGCGACATGTTCTGTTAGCAGCATGGTGATACTGGCAAGTGTTACAAAAAGGGTGGTTCCCAACATACCGTCTCTTGGCTGGGGTTTGCACCACTGGTGGGGTGGTAGCAACCATGTAGTTCCTAGCCCTGCGTTTCCTGTTGGTTGAGGGCTCAGACTTAACCTCAATAGTAGGCTGGGCAATATCCTTTGCAACAGCTTTCTTAGTGTTCTTGCGAAAAAGAGTACCATTTTCACATGGTTATTAGTCAAAGTAGCTGCTAGGCGTTTAGCTTTCTTGAGAGTGGCAGGATTTCTTCCCAACACAGTATCTTGAATCTGCATGGGCAGACCTCCAATGTACTTCTCAATAGCAATAGGTAGGGGTGTGACCTTGTGAGGTAATAGTAGGCTCAGTTCATGAAAACGGGTATTGTAGGCCAAATTTTCCCCACTGTCCTGGACCAAGACATGAAACTCATCCTCTAGCTTCTTGATTTCATTACGAGGACAAAACTCTTCCATCATAACTTCCTTAACTTTCTCCCAAGTCATAGCTAGTGCGACTTCATCCCAGCGAGTTCTTTTCTCTTCGTTCCACCATGTGAGTGCCCGCTTATGGAGGACACTCATAGCATAGCGAACTTTGAGGTTATTGGGACATTCGCTATTAATGAAGGTATTTTCGATACCCACAAACCACTGAAGGAGACCAGTAGCTCCTTCGTCCCCGCTAAACTTAGGAGGGTTGCAAGTATTGAAGTGTTTGAGGGTGCAAACAGGGTGAGCATTCCTGTTTCCATTTCCTTTGCTATTGTGATTCCCATTCCCATTGCCATTTCTATTACCATTTTCGTTTCCAATCCCGTGATTAGGTTGTATTGGGGCATCCATCGGCTTCGAATCTTCCATCTGGAACCAACTCAAGACCTTAGATACGTATTTGGTTTGGTGAATAAAGATCCCCGTTGGTCTTTGTTCCACCTGTAAGCCGAGGAAAAACTGCATTTCTCCCATCGCACTCATGTCGAGCTTTTCCTGCATCACTTTTTCAAATTCTCTGCACAAAAGTTCGTTAGTAGATCCAAAAATAATATCATCAACATAAATCTGGACGAGAAGCAAGTCATCTCTTGTTCTTTTGGTGAACAAAGTGCAGTCTACCAAACCGCGTTTGAATCCTTTGGATAGTAGGTACGTGCTCAGCTCCTCATACCATTGGCGTGGAGCTTGGTGCAACCCATATAGTGCTATGTTGAGAACGTAGACCTTATCCCGGTGGATCGGATCTTCAAAGCCTAGAGGTTGACCGACGTATACCTCTTCCTTGACCACACTGTAAAGAAACGCACTCTTGACATCCATTTGATACACCATAAATTTCTTATATGAGGCAAAAGCTAGAAACATACGGATAGCTTCCAAACGTGCCACAGGTGCATAAATCTTATTGTAGTCAATTCCTTCCACTTGATGAAAACCTTGAACTACCAGTCGAGCTTTGTTTCTCACGATTATGCCTCTGTCATCCTTTTTACACTTGAAAACCCATTTGGTTCCAATTTTCTTTCTGCCTGGAGGTAAATCTGTTAGTGTCCACACACCTAGTTTCTGAAACTGCAACAGTTCTTCTTGCAACGCCTCTACCCAAGCATCATCCAAAAGAGCATCCTTGTAAGTCTGCGGCTCAACCTGCGAAACATAACAAGCAAAGGACCAGTCATTCTGACAACCAGATTTTTGAATTTTTGCATATACAGCTAAAGCGCCAAGATTTTCCGGTGAATTTGCACTCCGAAATTGTCCTCTAGTCATAACACTGCTTCCGGGATCACCAATCACTTGCTTAAGCGGGTGAATACGATGAATCCGAGATTCCGGATGATCAGGTACTTGAACTCCCATTTGAGTAGTCAAATTCTCTATCGAATCCAGATCATTACCCAAGTTGGATGATAAAGAAACATTTAGATTTGGGTTCACTAGAGGTGTCTCTGTAGCATGATCTAGAATAGCTTCACTTGTGACATCATCATCATCTTCTGATGTTGATGAATTAAGAGTAGTGGAAGCTTCCTGGAAAACTTCTTCAGTTGCAGGAACATTGGTATCATTAGAAGCAGTTGGAGGAGTTACGGTGATCGGACGCACCAACGGTGAAGTCACTGCATTTTCACACTCGTAATATAATCTTAATACAGCCTCTTCAACCAAGTTATCTAGATTGAATGATTCAAAGAAGTCTTTGTAATCAAACATCCGATCTGGACCGCTACCCTGTATATTCTAAATATATCGTTGAACTTCAACATTAGCCCACTCCTCTACCTGACGAGTTCGTTTTTTGAATACCCGTTTAAGCGGGGTTGCATATCCAACAAAGAATCCCTCTTCAGCTTTTGGTGCAAACTTCTCAGACGGATTAAGCATAGTACACAGTGCTCCAAATGGTTCTAGATACTCTAAATTTGGCTTTCGTCTGTTCAATAGTTCATAATAAGTTTTCCATACGTCTTCACTGTTAACACACGATTCAATGTGTAACATGCTACATATATGGCTTCATCCCGAACATTACTGGAAGGTTAGAATCTGCAAGCATTGTTCTTGCCGCCTCTATTAGAGTCCTGTTTTTCCTTTTTGCGACAACGTTCTGTTGAGGGGTATACGAAGCACTGTATTCATGATGAATTCCTTTATCTTCACAAAGAGCATCCATCTGTGCATTTTTGAACTCCGTCCCATTATCACTCCGAATTTTTTGATTTTCAAACCATAGACATTCTCTAAACGAGTGAACAGAACTTTCAGATTGTTAAACGTGTCGCTTTTATATTACAAGCACATTACCCACAAAAATCTAGAATAATCGTCAGTAACCACAAGGCAATAAAGCTCTCCGCAATGACTCTTACGCCTGACAGGTTCGAATAAGTCCATGTGCAATCGCTCAAGTGTCATTTCAACAGAGTTTACTTTCTTTGGTTTGTGGGACTGTTTGTGCTTCTTCCCCTTTTTGCAACTCACACACTTGTCATTTAGATGAAAATGTTTGACATTAACGCCTTAGACAATCCCATTCTTCACCAAATGATTCATTTTCCTGAGGTGAATGTGTCCCATCCTCCTTTGCCACATAACTAATTCTTTTTCTGTAGCCTTGGAGAGGAAACACATAACTTAGCCCTGAGTTGTCATCGCCTTTGACATATCGAGAATGTAAAGATTATTCACTCTCGGTGCTTTCAACATGATCCACTCTTTCGGAACAACAAAGCTGGGTTTGAGAATATAGCAAGATTTGTCATCAAAGTGTACAGAAAACTGTTTGTCGGAGATTTGGCTGACACTAAGCAGATTATAGTCGATCTGTTTTACATAGAAATCTTCTCAAAACTAACAATCCCGTTAATCACACATCCCTCCATTGTGATGTAACCTTCTTTATTTCCAGCAAACGCTACATATCCGCCATTGATGTTTCTGATATCGAATAGCAGCGACAAATCCCCTGTCATGTGACCAGAAGCTCCACTGTCAACAATCCAAAGACTGCTAACAGGGCCAGCTGAAGCTCCCTGCACATATCAAGTAAAATCATTAGTTCTTTCGAGGGACCCAAGCCTGTTTGGTCTTCGGTCTTTGAACATTCAATTTCAAAGATTCATTAACACAAACATTTGAATTTGAATTTGTTAGGATCTGAGTTTGATTGTTTTGATTTGTTTAAAGTAGAATGAGAAATGAATGAAGTGAATATATATGGGAAATGCAGCGGAATGATAAACTATAATCAAAACAAAAGGAATAAATGTTTTCTTAATCGAAAGCTTTCATTATATTGAAAGATTACAATCAATTACAAGTACTCCCCCTCAGCCTGATCACTCTGTGATTGTTTGTCTGAGAGAATGTTGTGAGTGACAAATAGAACAGTACAAGCACTGTTCTATTTATAGACAAATCTAAACCACTGGTGACCTAGGCTGACGATAGTGACCTCTAACAGAATAACAACATAAAACATCTGTGCTATACAAACTACTGTTATATTACAAAACATTGTAAGGTAAACTACTGTTGAGGAAAACTCTGATCGTCTTGTCTCATCTGTTGGAGGCTAAGTGTTGTTGGCTCCAACAGACCTTTAGTCTTTAGTACTTGATCAGCAGTTGTTCTTCATCAGACCTTTGGTCAGCAGTTGTTCTCTATCAGTTGTTTTCCAGCAGTCCTTTGTAGCAGCAGTTGTCATAGAAGTTGTTTGGGTGGAACAGTTGTTAGGGTCAACAGTCTTTTGGGAAGAGTATGTTGTAAAGGCTGTTTATTTATGTGGATCAACTGTTAGTATATTATGGCTTTTCAATCATCTGTTCTTCTTCAGGTCAACAGACCCAACAGAATTGACCTTTTTCTGATCAATCAAATTTTTCTCACTTTCAGATTTTTCATTGACTTTTGAAGTAGAAGCACCTGAAGAACCCACCGGTGACCAAGATTGTTCCGAACGTTTCAAGATCCTGATCTGAGATTTTGGAGTCTTAGTCGGTTTCTTTGTATTGTTCTTAGATGAAACCTTCTTAGTTACCTTCTCTGATTTAACAGAGACAGGTCCAACTGATGATTTAACAGCAGGTTTTAGTGGAACCTTCTGTTTATCAACAATTGATTTCACCACTGGTTTCTTTAAAGGTTTTTCCATAGGAATCCGGTTACGACGATCATATGCAATTTGACGATTATCCCTCTTTTGAAAATATCGGCTTTGATTATAAAATGGTGCTGGTTGAGGGACAAAACGTCTTTGTGGATAACAATGATTATCGACTGGACTTCTATATGTCTGCTTCTTCTCAACTTCTTGCCTCTAATGTCTCACGTACGGATACTGAGCAAGTAAATGCCCTCTCTCCCCGCACTTGAAACATGCATGGTATTCCTTAAACACATTATTGGCATTCGACTTAGCATAAGAAGTGATAGGATATTGGTCATCCACACACCTTCGTCTCAAACTCTCAGGAGCTGGATCCTTTGAGTAAGTCGGCTCAAGAAAACTGTTAGCCTTGTCTTTTGGCTTGATGAACTCAGTGAAGTGAACCTTAGGTTCTTTTGGAATATCCAGATAAATTTTCTTTAAAATTTCTGGAGTTACATCATTGGTCCTCTCATGTTTAGGAAACCAAATAGTACTCTCCTGTCATATTTTCTCGATCTTTGAGTAATTGGCAAATTTTATCGGATATTCTTCGTCAGAAATAATCTTATCGCATCCTTCCATCCGATAAAATACTTTGACGGGTTTGTCAATTGGTTCATTTTTCTCAACTTTCTTTGCTGACTGATTCACTTGATGAGTATTTGCCATCGGATGTGAAATCTGAGAAGATGATACAGGTTCATTTGTAATAAATGTGATTTTCAATGGGAATATCACTCACTTTCTCAGGTTTCTCATAATCTAAGTCAGAATCATCAGTCACAGCAATCACTCCCTCATTATTCAATCCCAAAATTGGTCTAACATCGGAATTTGGATCCCCAACACTAGAAGTGTTAGATCCACATTCGACCAAACGACTAGGGCGAATGTGAAACTTTTTCCACCTTCGACCCTATTTAAAGGTTCGAATGTAGAAAAAGGGTTCAAATGTGAAAATATCACATGAACACCCAAATTCGACCATTTGAAAGGTTCGAATGAGCAGTTAAAATTCCACCTTCGACCCAACGAAGGGGCGAATGAAAATTGGAATTTTTGAAAGTTTTACCAAATCTCAAAATCGAGTCTCGTTCAAAATATTTTTCAACTTTTAAGCATCCGACATTCATTATTTCTTATTTAAAGATGACAAAACTCAAATGGTCCATCAAGTTTTAGAAAATCATCATCAAACACCATCAGCTATAAAAAATAAGATAAAAATGTAAAATCTTTTTGGATTTTCTAAACTTTTTGTTAAAACACACCTAAAATCTTTTTGAGTTTTGTATTTTTGACGAGAAATGTAAAATGCAGAAATGTAAAGATAAAGCAGTAATTGCTTTGCGATTTCCGGTAAGAAGATCATATAAGTTTTATAGAAATCTGATCACACTGTTGATCTTTTGATTTATTATCATTAAAGACAATGTGTGATCTGGCAATTGTTGATATTGTGATCCACATAAACTCACATGCAGACTGTTGTGCAGTGCTTTAGACTGATACTATTATTTATAGTATAAACTCAATTATCTGTGGTTCCCACGCACTTGACATACTCCCGTATCAAGAAGTAAATGCACAAAGACTCATTGTAAATTACAAGGTATGAGGCACAGAGGTATACAGGTCAGCAAATCAATGCAACAAAGTAACTTGTGCACTCTACCAGGTTGAGGGCTAATATCAATCATGATTTGCATCAATGATTGGATACGATGTAATAGATAATCTTTAATTAGCGTCATACATGGAAAGTTCCTCAATTCAGTAACTTTAGGATTTGGCTTTATAGATCTTTTATAAAGACACCCTATCTGATCTAGGTCCGTAATGACTTACAGCAGAAGATCAGAGAGACTATCCCCAGACAACTAATAACATAACGACCTGAAACCTCCGAATTTTGTACAAATACCCTATCAAACGAAATTACGGTACTAAGACCATATGCCCATAAGGAGTTCATCCACACATCAATTTGTTTGATATGTATGTATCAGGCACACAGTAATAGGTCTACGAAGCCTATCAACACATCACACAGACTCAGACAAACACCTTATATTGCATAACATTTCTTTATCATGTGTCAGATCCCCACTGATGTACTATCATTTCCCCTTTTTCTCCTGGAAATAATTTTGGGTTTTTCTATTTTTTATGGATTTTTAGATTTTTTAATGTTTTTGGTTTTTCTGAAAATAAATTCTATCTAAAACTGTAAAACATGTTTTTGGATTTTTGTATTTTTCTGAAAAGCAATAAAAACTAAATTAAAAAGCGATAAACTGAGGTGATGATCAGTCTTGTTTTTCTTTTATACCATTTGCTTTTAAAAGATATTCAAATCTTGATTTATCAAAAGCTTTGGTAAAAAGATATGCACGTTGATAGTCAGTGTGGATTTTGACCATATCGATCAACTCTTTTGCATAACAATCACAGATAAAATGATATTTGATCCGGATATGTTTAGCTTTCGAGTGATTTACTAAGTCTTTTGTTAATGCAATTGCGGCTTCATTATCACAGTAAATTGGGGTTTTAAGAAATTGCAAACCGTAGTCCACCATCTGTTGTTGTATCCAGAGAACTTGTGAGCAGCAGCTTGATGCTGAGACGTATTCTGCTTCACATGTGGATAAGGCAACTGCGGTCTGTTTCTTGCATTGCCAGGTCACGAGCCTGCTCCCCATAAACTAGCATCCAGCCGTTGTGGATTTGCTGTCTTTGTCACAGCCACCCCAATCTGCATCACTAAAAGCGATTAGGTCAAAATTATCATCATTAGGGTACCATAGTCCTCTCGACGGACAACCCTTCAGATATCTAAGGATACATTTGATAGCTGCAAGATGACTCTGTTTCATCTTCGACTGATAACGTGCACAGAGACATGTGGCAAACATTATATCCGGTCTGGAGGCGGTGAGGTACATCAGAGATCCGACGATTGCTTTGTATGTAAAAGGATCAGTTAGCTTCCCCTTAACATCAACACAAATCCCGTGATTAGGCTGTATTGGGGTATCCATCGGCTTTGAATCATCCATCTGGAATCGGCTCAAGACTTCAGAAACATATTTTGTCTGGTGAATAAAGATCCCCGTTGGTCTTTGTTCCACCTACAAGCCTAGGAAAAACTGCATCTCTCCCATTGCACTCATTTCGAACTTTTCCTGCATAACACGTTCAAATTCTCTGCACAGAAGTTCGTTAGTCGAACCAAAAATAATGTCATCAACATAAATCTGCACTAGAAGCAAGTCATCCCCTGTTCATTTTGTGAACAATGTGCAATCTAACAAACCTCGATTAAATCCTTTTGTCAGAAGATGCGTGCTCAGCTCCTCATACCATTGCCTTGGAGCCTGGTGCAACTCGTAAAGAGCTTTGTTTAGAACGTAGACCTTATCCCGGTGAATAGGATCCTCAAAGCCTGGTGGTTGACCTACGTAAACTTCCTCCTTGACCACACTATAAAGAAACGCGCTTTTAACATCCATTTGATACACCTTGAATTTCTTATAAGATGCAAACGCCAGAAACATTCGAATAGCTTCTAAGCGTGCAACCGGTGCATAAATCTCGTTGTAATCTATTCCTTCAACTTGATGAAAGCCTTGTACGACCAATCGAGCTTTGTTCCTAACTATCATTCCTCTCTCATCTTTCTTACACTTGAATACCCATTTTGTTCCTATCTTTTTTCATCTGGGGGGTAAATCTGTCAGTGTCCACACTCCGAGTTTCTAAAACTGTAATAACTCCTCCTGCATAGCCTCTACCCAAGCGTCATCAAAAAGAGCATCCTTGTAAGCCAGCGGCTCGACCTGTGAAACATAACAAGCAAAAGACCAGTCATTTTGAAAACATGATTTTTGAATTTTGACATATAAAGCAAGAGCGCAAAGGTTTTCTGGTGAGTTCGCATTCCTCAGTTGACCTCTCGTCATCACACTGCTACCAGGATCACCAATAACCTACTCGATCGGGTGAATCCGATGTATCCGAGATTCCGGATAATCAGGTACTTGCACTCCCTTCTGAGTAGTTAAGTTCTCTGTCGAATCCAGATCATTACCCAAATTTGATTATGAAGCAACATTAGGATTTGGGTTCACTGGTGGTATCACTGTAGCACTATCTGGAACAGCTTCACTTGTAACATCATCGTCATCTTCAGATTCCGATGAATTAAGAGTTGTGGAGGCTTCCTGAAATACCTCTTCTTCAGCTGCAGGAGCGTTGGTATCATTAAAAGCTGTTTGGGGGTTTACAGTGATCGGACGCACCAACGGTGATGTTACTGCGTTTTCGACCTCGTAATATAATCGTAGTACAGCTTCTTCAACCATGCTATCTAGATTAATGATTCAAGGAAATCCTTGTAATCAAACATCTAGTCTGGACCTCTACCCTGTACATTCTGAGTATATCTTTGAACTTAAACGTTAGCCCACTCCTCGACCTGACGAGTTCATTTGTTGAAAACCCGTTTGAGCGGGGTTGCATATCCAACAAAGAATCCTTCTTCAGCCTTTGGTGCGAACTTCTCAGATGGATTAAGCATTGTACACGGAGCTCCAAACGGTTCTAGATACTCTAAGTTCGGCTTTCGTCGATTCAACAGCTCATAAGAAGTTTTTCCAAACTTCTTCACCATTAAAACACGATTGAGGGTATAACAAGATGCGTAAATTGCTTCGTTCCAGAACATTACTGGAAGATTGGAGTCCGCAAGCATTGTTCTTGCCGTTTCAATTAGAGTCCTGTTTTTGCGTTCTGCGACACCGTTCTGTTGAGGGGTATACGGAGCACTGTATTCATGATGAATTCCTTTGTTTTCACAAAGAGCTTCCATCTGTGCATTCTTAAACTCCGTCCCATTATCACTCCTAATTCTCTTGATCTTGAGACCATAGACATTTTCCAAATGAGTGAACAGAACTTTCATATTATCAAACGTGTCGCTCTTATGATGCAAGCACATAACCCATGAAAATCTGGAATAGTCATCGGTAACCACAACACAGTACAATTCACCAGCATGACTTTTACGTTTGACTGGTCCGAACAGATCCATGTGCAAATGCTCAAGTGGCAGTTCAACGGAATTGACTTTCTTTGGCTTATGGGATCGCTTGTGTTGCTTACCTTTCTTGCAACTCACACACTTGTCATTTAAATGAAAATGTTTAACATTCACGCCTGTGACAAGTTCATTCTTCACCAATTGATTCATCTTTCGAAGGTGAATGTGTCCCATCCTCCTATGCCACATGATTGATTCTTTTTCAGTAGCCTTGGAGAGAAAACACGTGACTTGGCCTTGTGTAGTCATAGCTTTTGACATGTCAAGAATGTACAAATTGTTCACTCTTGGTGCCTTTAACATCACCCACTCTTTTGGTAAAACGAATCCCGGCTTGAGTATATAGCAAGATTTGTCATCAAAGAATACTGAAAACTGCTTATCACAAATCTGACTGAAACTGAGCAGATTATAATCAATTTGCTTCACGTACGAAATCTTCTCAAAACTCACTATCCCATTACTTACACTACCCTCCATGGTAATGTATCCACCCTTGTTTCCGGCAAACGCTACATAACCTCCATTAATATTTCTGATATCGAACAGTAGCGTCATGTGACCAGAAGCTCCACTGTCAACAATCCAAAGACTGCTCACAGGGCCAGCTGAAGCTCCCTGCACATATCAAGTAAAAAATTAGATTTTTCGGGGACCCAAGCCTGCTTGGTCTTGGGTCTTTGAACTTTGAGTTTCAAAGATTCTTTCTCACAGACAGATTGATTTGAATTGATCTTTTTCTGATCAATTAAATCTTTTTCAGTTTCAGTTTTCACATTCTCATTCACTTGTGAAGATGAAGCACCTTGAGAACCCTTTGGTGACCAATGCTGTTCCAAACGTTTCAATATCTGGATTTGAGATTTTGAGGTCTCAACCGATTTCTTTACTTCGTCCTTAAATGAAACTTTCTTGGTTACCTTCTCTAATTTAACAGAGACAGGTCCAACTGTTGGTTTGACAGCAGGTTTTACAGGAACCTTTTTCTTGTCAACAGTTGTGTTCATCATCGGTTTCTTAAGGGGTTTTCCAATTGCTATCCTATTACGACGGTCATATGTCATCTGACGATTTTCCCTCTTTTGAAAATATCTGCTTTAATTGTAAAAAGGTGCAGGTTGAGGGACAAGTCGTCTTTGTGGATAACAATGATTAGAGTCTGGACTTTGGTATGTTTGCTTCATTTCCACATCGTGCCTTTTGTGCCTAACATACGGGCAGTGAGCAAGTAAATGTCCTCTCTCCTCGCATTTATAACACACACAGTATTCCTCAAAGTTGTTCTTTGCATTCGAATTAGCATATGTTGTGATAGGATATTGATCATCCACACACTTCCTTCTAAGACTCTCAGGAGCTGGGTCCTTGGAGTAAGTCGGCTCAAGAAAACTGTTAGCCTTATTCTTTGGCTTGATAAATTCTGTGACATGAACCTTTGGTTCTTTTGGAATATCCAAGTAAATTCTTTCTAAAACCTCTTGAGGTACATCATTTATTCGCTCATGCTTTGGGAACCAAATGGTACTCTCCTGCCAAATCTTCTCAATCTTAGAATAATTGTCAAATTTGATTGGATATTCCTCGTCAGACATTATCTTATCGGATCCAATCATCCAATAGAAAATCTTGACGGGTTTGTCACTTTGATTGTACTTTTCAACAGGCTTAACTGATTGATTCGCTCGGTGAGCGTTAGCCATGGGATGCACAATCTGAGATGGTGACACAGGTTCATTTGTAATTATGTGATTTTCAACAGGAATATCACACAACTTCTCAGATTTGTCATCCTCAGATTCGGAATCATCAGTTCAGCAACTACACCTTCTTTGTTTAGTCCCAAAATTGGTCGAACATCAGAATTTGGGTCTCCCACACTAGAAGTGTTCGACTCATCATCCGATGTCGAGTCAAACTTAACTGAGCTCTCCGGTGTTATTGAATGTAGAGTATGATTTTCAAATAACACTAGAGATGGGACGGCCTTGTAGTTTGCACTACTAGACTGTGAAGGCTCATCTATGATATGATCAACAACATAAGCAATATGCTTATAACTTTCAAGTTTCTTATTCACTTTTTCTGCAAAGCACTTGATGGTAGCCATTTCAAGTTTTGTATTTTCTAAATCATTGATATAATTGTTAATGGATAGTTGTTTCAAAGATAAAGTCTTTTTGAGTTCTGAAATATCTTTCTTGTAACCATCAAGCACTCTGTTAAATTCTCGTGCCTCTTTCTGATACGATTGACAGTTAATCTTAGCACTCTCAAGCTGAACCCTGAGTTGCTTATTATCCTCTGTCAATCGATCACATGCACCACAATACCTCTCACTATTCATATCAAGATTAGATTCAGAACTTACCTGCTTTGGAGGCTCTGTCATCGCCATTAGTGCAAAGTGTGCTTCCTTACCAGCGAAAAACTTTGAATAATCAATTCTGGTACAAGCATCATCCACCGTGCATGATTTGCGGGTCATCAGAAAATCTGCTTCAGCAAGCAGTTGGTCGATATCATCATCTAGTGAGTTAACACTAGCTTCAGAATCAGAATCACTCTCCACATCAGAATAAGATGAATCATACTGTTCTGGCACATCAGTAACAGAGTCAAGAATCAAACCCGACTTCTTCTCTACACAATCATCACTTTCTTCACTCAACTCCTCGATTTTCACCTCAGAAATCTTCTCAGTCACAAAATCTTCTTCTACACATACCGGCTCATCCAGATCCATTTTCTGTGCAACACATGCCACATTACTAGTGGTAATCTCCTCAACACCCAACTGCATACCCGTCCAATCAAATCCCTCATCTTTCTGTATCACCAAGGCCTGGTTTTGGTTATCTGATTGGGTTTGTGTGTTTGTCGTAGAAATAGGAATGATTGTTCGGTTTGGATTTTGTGGTGTTTGGTTTTGGTTCTGGTTTTGTGTATTGGTTTGTCTAACAACGTTGTTTTGTGAAGTGTTTTGGTGGTTTTGGTAGGTATTTTGTGGTTGAAAGCTTGAAATATTTGGAATTTGGTAAGATACCTGATTTTGGTTTTGACGGTTTTGGTAGTTGGTGTTGAAAGGATTTCTGTTCCCCTGCTGTGCTGGCTGTGTACATTCCCTCTTGAAGTGACCTTTCCCACCACAATTGAAACATACCACTTTGGCTTTGTTGAAGCCATATGTGGTGTTTGGAGAAGTAGAAAGATCAGTTCTGCCAGTCTTCTCAATGAATTCAGTAGCTCTTCTCATAACACTGGCAAATGCCCACTGGATATCAATGAGCTCCATCTCTTCTTTGTCAATTTGTGCGTAGTCTTCACTAGTTAAATTGTTGTTACAAATTTGACTAGCAACCAGCCCGTTATAAAGAAGCTACCATAGCCGACACCAATGCTACATTGTTCAAGTTTAAGGTCTCCAGCACAATCGGGCTCTGATTAGATTGAGTTTGGTTTATCTGTGTTTAATTCATTTGAGGAATATAAGATTGTTGTTGAGGTTGGTTTAAGCTTGCAGAATAACAAGCTGCTTGTTGTATTGGTGAAAATGGTGGGATGAAAGTTGTAGTAGGATATGATGGTGGGGTATAAGATGAAGTTTGAGCAAGGTAATTGATGGGTGTTTTGATTGGTTCAACATGGCTAGAAACGCACGCAATGTGTGGAGCAACATTTGAACTAGAACTTGAACTAGCAAGAGATGAAGATGCACTGCCATGGTATAACTCCGGATTCTGAGGAACTTGAACTCTTTTCGCCTTCCTCTTTTCTTCCATCTCTTTATTCTCAAGCTTCTGGATAAACTCGTTGATGGTCCAGTATTGGTACGCATCCTTTTCCTTGAGTACCTCGATGTGTTGATTCCAGTATGGTGGCAACGCATCAGCAAACTTGTCCACCAGCTCAGACATAGGTATGTTAATCTCATAGCTTGAAAGCTCAGTCAATAAGTGACAATACCTTGGAATAAACTCAACGTCTCATTCCCCATATAGCTGAAGTTCTCAAACTCATTTCTTAATTCCTCCATTCTCAACTTCCTCGTCTTCTCATTTCCATCACGACAATTTCTTAACATGTCCCACAACTGTTTAGAAGTGGTGCAAGACCCAAACTGATGTAAGAGATCAGTATTAATGGCCTGGGACAGTTGGGAAAACGCCTTCTTTTCAACCGCAAATTTCTTTTTCTCATCCTCAGCAAGACTTTCCAACGGAATCGGCTCACCCGTGTTCTCCAAGATCGGAGCAACATAGCCCTTAGCAATCATTTGCCAAGCTTTCGTTCCTTCTAATCCCATTCCCTCAAGATGAATCTTGTACTTGGTCTTCCATGTGTTGTAGTCTACCATTTCCAGCAACTTTGGTGGACGGCTTCCACTACCCGAAGATAAGTCTTGAATAAGAGTCGAAATCACGTTGGTAGTCTGAGAGTATACCGCCGCTGCTGCTACACCCCAATAATCAGCCATCGGTTGTGGTTGTGGTTGTGCAACTTGTTGGGGGATAGAACTAGTCATCGCCATATAATTAATCGGTTGGGATGGTTGACTAGTCTTTTGAGCAGCTACTGTCCAAGGATCCATGGTTGTCTGCTGTTGTGGTGTTATATTAGGTCGTGGTGTTGTAGGAAAATTCCACATATTGCTCTGAAAATGATTAAACACAAAACGATTAGAAAAATTTTATAACAGTTTCTACGTTCGACCCTTTTGAATGATCGCGTGGTCGAATGTGAAAATTAGTCCATGTTCGACCGTTTGATAAAGTTAGAATGTAGAAAATAACAGACTCAGTTCATTTTCGACCGTTTAAACCCACGTTTGACCACTCGATTGGTCGAATGTACCCAATAAGGTCGAATGTACAATAACATACTAATACTTTCTAGGTTCGACCAAATAATACTCCACGTTCGACTAAATAATCCCTGGTTCGACCTAAAACTCTCACTTTCGACCAAATCTCGCTAGGTTCGACCCTTCATTTTGAAAAACGGTTATTCCTTAAAAATCAGTTATTTTGATCAAAAATTTTCAAATGTTGATGAAATTTGATGATCTTATGCAGGTTTTGCTTCGGATTGGATTTGGAACAAGTTTAACAAAGAGAATTTTGAGTTTTATCCATGAAAACAAGTTCAAATCAATCAATTTAACACCAAATTTAGTTTATCAATGAAAAACAGAAAGTTTTGATCAAAATTGGGTCCAAATCAGCTGTAATATTATCAATTTTTGGTTGTTTGATCCAAATGGCTCTGATACCACTTTGTATTCGCGTAGGATTGTCTAAACAATAAAGATAAATCAAACAAGTTCAATTCAGGTGCGGAATCCCTGAATTGATCACAAAATGATAATAAAACAAACAAAACACAGAAATCATCATTAACATAATCATTTCATTCATAATCATAATCATTTACACATCAAAATGTTGTTAATAATGATAAAACACAATTACAGACTCAAAAGATAACCCTAGAGAGAACATACACACGGAGGGAAAACAAATGACCAAAAGTTATATTCAAAAAGTTGATTCGACCTTATATAGGCCTGAACATTCGCCCAAATGACTTGGTCGAATGTGCAGGTCCGACCGTTTAAGGTGGGCGAACCAAGACACTACAATCTACAAAACTACCTTCGACCTCCCATGTGTACCTTCGACCATTAAATTCTACCTTTGACCATCCAAATTTCCACGATCGACCATTCGACTATAAACAAAACATTTTGTATGCGCTTAGGATCGTCAAATCTACAAAGAGATTGATCAAACAAGTTTGATTCAGGTGCGGAATCCCTGAATCAATCACAATTATGATAATCAAACAATCAAAACACAGAAATCATCTTTCAAAGGTTTTTCTCATTAATAATCAACTCAAATTACACGTTTTAATAAAGATTACAATCAGAAATGACGTGAAAATAAGTTGACAAAACACTAGGGAGAGACACAAAACAGGAGGGAATAAAATGACCAACAACTAACTTTCAAAAATTGCTTAACCTATTTATAGGCCTGCACATTCGCCCATATTGAATGGTCGAATGTGCAGGTTCGCCCAAACACTTCGTGCGAACCAAGCATTACATAACATAAAATCTACATTCGCACTCCTTGTCTCTCCTTCGTATATATTCTCTCCTTCGCACCCACTAAATTCTTCATTCGCCCACAGTTTTTCTCCTTCGCCCACTCGACAATCACCAAAACACATGTTAATGTTAATCCAAAGCATTAGTTGCACAATAATGCATCTACAAACTCCCCCTCGACTGTTGCTTGGATTGTTTAAGCCTTCGTTCTTCATCCATTCTCTTGTTCATCAGCTTAATTCGCAACTGTTTCTTCTCTTCCAATGTCATCACCTTCTCAAATACTTGCTTTGGCTTCTTCTTTTTCGCTTCAGGAACCTCTTGAGCTTTAACAAACTTGCCAAGCTTCTTATCATAGTCGCATCCGGCGTTGATATCATGAGCAAAGCACAGAAATACCACACGCTGGTATTTACTTGCTTGTTGAGCATCCTTCACATCGCTGAAAATAGGATTGTAATACAACATAATGATGTCCTCATGTGAGCAATTCACCAACCACATGGGATCAAATATGTGTATCTTTCTGAAATTCTTGTCTCCGTCTTTCAACACTATCACAGCTTCTGCAATCTTCCAATCGTAGTATCACCAGATAAAGTCTTTTGCAAAATGTTGAGGAATCTGCAACAATGGAATATGCCTCAACACTTTTGGCGGTTTGTACTTTAGAGTCACCTTGGGCAAACTGGTAATATCATCAATGGCTTTCTTGTGAACAATCCGCTTTGGATACTGAGGTTCAAAAAGATTCCACTTCGTCCTGCTTTCTCTCGCCATCTTATCAGCAAAGTAGGCAATCTGATCATTTGACGTTCCAGTTAACTTGTGACGACAAATATCACGAATAGCCCAGTATGGGAGAGTCTTCAAATCATGAAATCTATCAAAGCTCCTTTAAACATTTCGTTGTGGAATTTATAAAAGCTCCCTTGAATCTCTGCTTTCGGACGATTAGCCTCTTTCTCTTTTAATTCCCTCAGTAACTCTTTCAATCTATCGGATTGTCTGATATGCGGTTTATCATGCCCTTTGAACACTTCATCAACAAACTTATCACTTTTCTCTTTTGCAAGTCTCTCGGCTTCATATAATAGTTCATCAGTGAAAGTAGTAAATCCAGAATCATTGTCTTTCTTAAAATATTCTGGATACTCTTCACTAGTCACATCTTCAACTTCTATATCCTCGAACACAGGTACATCACGATCATCAGAATGATTTCCAGCTTCCTTTTCAGGTAGATCAGGAATCTGGTTATCAGCCAACAGTTCTTCTAACGTTTTTCCAACCTGCTTCGCTAAACCTTCAAAAATCTCTTTTGTCATCGCCGCCGAAACTTCACCATCTTCCAAATCTGGATCATTATATTCTAATTCAAACACCCTGTCACAAGATTCAAAGATCTCAGAAAATCCGCTGGTCATGTCAATCGTCCAGACTCGATCAGTAAGCATCTGGCGATACATCTATTTATCATCTTCAGACATAGACTTCAGCTTTTCATTCCAGAATATCGTATCATCATCCACTGATCCTCCAGGAGCTTTTGAACTAGATTCTCCTCCTTTTCCAGATTCTCTCTTCTCATACTTATATTTGTCTGTATCATCATCATCATTATCATCATCATCATCATCTTCATCATCAAATGCAGAGCTGCTATCATCACCAGAACCATCATTCGAACCATCATTATCTCCATCATCCTTCTTCTTTTTAGAGGTCTTTCCAGCATCTTCATCAAGATCTTCATCATTCTCCTCATCATCATCAGACAGTTCGAAATCAACCTGCTCCTCTTCTAGATCTTTATCCTCTTCACCTTCTTTCAACTGAGGAGCACGAGAGTATAAATCTTTAATCAGATTATCCATGTTTTTATTACTCTCTTTTAGCTTCTTATTCTCTCCCTTCAAAGCTATAATCCTTCTGGTGTTCCTTTGCTCATGTTTTAACAGTTTCTGATTATCCTTCTGCAACCGTTTGATCTTCTTTTTCAATTCCTCATTATTCTCATGTGATGTAACCACTACATCCAACATCTTTGAGTCATTCTTCCTCAGTTGGTCAATCTCTGTCTGCTGCTTGTTTATGATATTCATCATTTCAGCAAGTTTCCGGTAGTGTTCATCACATCACTATCCACTGTAACCTTTCGAGTGGAATCTTCAGCAACCTCAGGCAGTTTACCCTTCTTCATCTTCTTCAGTACATTGTCTAATGCTTCATTAAAGGCATCAACAGGTATATCAGCTCCCTGTTCAGTACTGGAAGTAGTTGTTGTTTTCTGCTTCTTTGAGGCTGGAGCAGCAACTGGTGATTTTGAGCTAGAAGCAGGTGGCAACTTCTTTCCTGCTATCAACGATTCAATCTCTCTAGCTCTTTTCTCTGCGGGCTTTACCACCTTTTCTTTCTTTTTGAATTGGGGCTTCTTTGGTTTCTCCCCCCTGAACTGGCGAACCAGGAAAGTCTCCTGCTCCCAAACCTAAACCCTCATCCTCTTTATCCAATCAAATAGGGCTATTCATTCTCTGTTCCTCCATAGATCTATTCAAACTAGCAGACTCACCAGCCACAGTGGCCTTGGGCGTGGTAGTCTTTACCGTCTCAGCATCTAAATCCCAATGTTCATCTTCTTGCGTCTCTTCAGAATCAACTGACGCTTCATCAACCAGATGTAACCCTTTCTTAGCAACGCTCTTATGCCTTCTTGGTGCACTCTTCTTCTTAGCAGGCTCAGTCTCAGGAACAACTTCTATCCTGATTTCTTTCTCTTTCCCTTTCCCACTCGTAGCTCCTACATTCACAACCTGTCGCTTTCGCTTTGCATCTGGATCAACAGGATGTAATGGATTGTCTTCGTCTGATGCACTATCAGCATGCCTTACTTCACCTTTACATGGATCCTCATAGTCAACCCTCGCCAAATGTCCAAATAAACGTCTAACAGGTGGACGTTCATTCACCGACAAACCTTTATACGATTTCATTCTTCCCAATGTATTGATGGACATATGTTCTTGAACTATAATCTATTTTGGATCCCTCTTCAACTCTTTACACTTGTGATCAAAAATCATCTGAAGGAATCGAGGATACAACAAAAACTTCAAATTCCTTGTGCCTCTGACAGGTTCCAACAGATGTTCCATAAGCATCCCTGATACATTGAACGGTTTGTTCAATACCAGTGCAACCATCATTGAGCTAATACTCTTTCTCATCAGATCATAACCTCCAGCAACTGAACCGAATACATGAATCATCACATGCGCCAAATACTTGAATTGTGGACACAGCTTTCCCTTGTGTAACGAGCCATCAGTAATCGGCCCGTTATATTTCATCCTTAGAAAGCACTTTCTCTGTTCCATAAAGCTAAGTTCTCTAGGATCAGTCTTTTCATCTTGAAGCTTCAAAGCTTCCCTGATATCCTTTTCTGAAACGATAACCAATTTTCCTTGTATCTTGCTCACCAGAGACGATTCACACTCCCAGAAATCCATCTTCGCTTCCGTCCAAAACTCTTGTATCATGTCTCGATAGATAATAGCAGGTGTATCAATTGCATCTATCACCCGACTTCTCTTCAGAAACTCGATAATCTCTGTGAATTCAGTGTGCTTCTTTACGTCCCCAAGATATGCACAACAGTTATGCGCATTCTCGAATGGCAACAGTTCTTCATTTCCTTTCTCAGCAGCTTGAGCAGATGATCCAGCTTGTTTAGTAGGTTTTTCCTATTCAGACATGGTTTAAACTGCAAAATAAAACAAGTAAACATGTTAAAAAATCGACAAAATAATCAAAATTTGAAAATTTGCTAATTGAACTCTTCATTCGCCCAAACAGAGGTGCGAATGAGAGTTTCTGGGTGTACGAATGTGAAATTATAGGTACGAATGTAAAAGGTTTTTGAAAAATGTTTCATTCGCCCAAATGTGTTCATTCGCCCAGACAAAACCTACTCCTTCGCCCATTTTTCTTCATTCGACCGTTCGAAAGGGGCGAAGGGACAGTTCTTCAATTTAAATTTTCAATTTTGAAAATCAGTCGCTTCCAACTTGTTATTTTGATTCAACAATCATCTAAAACTTCCGATTAACCTTTCCTAACAATCAATTTTATCAGTTAAACATTGATTAAGTGTTTTTAATCAAAAACTAGGGTTCTATGTGTTTAGACAATCGATTACCCTAACTATTGATGTTTAAACCTATGTTTTTGGATAATTTCCCCCTAAAACACTTAAACAATGAATCCCTAACACATTCAAGTCCAATTATCAGGTGTAAGACCCTGTCAATAGTGGTTAGGGCTCGAACACTAAATCACTAATTAATCCTTCAATAATGGATATTAACCTGTTAAAATGAGTGGAAAATGATGAGAATCAACAGACGAATTTGAAATTTTTTTGTAAGGGGTCGAATGAGCAGATGAGTATATATATAGACTTCTCATTCGCCCATTTACCTCGGTCGAATGTGAAGCTTATGTCTCCTTCGCCCCTAATGAAAGGTACGAATGAGACATAAGGGTTCGAAAGAGAAAACAACTTAAGAACTCTCACATTCGCCCAAAATGAAACGTACGAATGAACAAGAAATTCCTCCTTCGACCCAAACGAATGGGCGAAAGTAAATCAGGAATTTTGAAAATTTTACCAAATCTCAAAATCGAGTCCCGTTCAAAATATTTTTCAACTTTTAAGCATCCGACAATCATATTTTCTCAATTAAAGATGACAAAGCTCAAATGGTTCATCAAGGTTTAGAAAATCGTCATCAACCACCATCAGCTATCAAAAATAAGATAGAAATGAAAAATCTTTTTGGTTTTTCTAAAGTTTATGTTAAAACACACCTAAAATCTTTTTGAGTTTTGTAATTTTTGACGAGAAAATAAAATGCAGAAATGTAAAGAGAAAACAGTAAATGTTTTGGAATTTCCGGTAAAGGGATCATATCAGTTATTGAGAAATCTGATCACACCGTTGATCTTTTGATTATTATCATTAAAGACAATGTGTGATCTGGCAAATTGCTGATATTGTGATCCACATAAACTCACATGCAGACTTTTGTGCAGTGCTTTAGACGGATACTATTATGTATAGTATAAACATAATTGTCTGTGGTTCCCACGCACACGACATACTCCCGTATCAAGAAGTAAATGCACAAAGACTCATTGTAAAGTGTGATTATGCTTTCGTCGTCTGTAATTTACAAGGTATAATACACAGAGGTACACAGGTCAGCAAATTAATGCAGCAAAGTAACATGTGCACATTACCAGGTTGAGAACTAATATTAATCATGATTTGCATCAGTGATCAATACGATGTAATAGATAATCTTTGATCATCATAAAACATGTAAAGTTCCTCAATTCGGTAACTTTAGGATTTGGCATAAAGCACTTTTATAAAGACACCCTATCTGATCTAGGTCCGTAATGACTTACAGCAGAAGATCAGAGAGGCTATCCCCAGAAACCTAATAACATAACGACCCTAAACCTCCGAGTTTTGTACAAATACCCTATCAAACGAAATTACGGTACTAAGACCATATGCCAATGAGGAGTTCATCCACACAACAATTCGTTTGATATGTATGTATCAGGCACTCAGTAATAGGTCTACGAAGCCTATCAGCACATCGCACAGACTCAGACACACGCCCTATATAGCATTACATTTCTTAGAATGTGTCAGATCCCCACTGATGTACTATCATTTCCCCTTTTTCTCCAAGAAATCATTTTTGGTTTTTCTGATTTTTATAAATTTTTGAATTTACTGTTCCCAAGGATAAGCTGGAGCATTTCAAATATGTGACTTCCCAGATATCGTTTGTTCACAGAAATCTGACGGCATTAATCTAAGGGAAGAAGATATAGCAGTCAGCAAAGAAATTTTCTAATTTTTATGGATTTTGAAATTTTTCAATGTTTTTGGATTTTCGAAATATTTCTGAAAAACAGTAAAAATTAAACTAAAAAGCGATAAACTGAGGTGGTGATCAATCTTGTTTTTCTTTAATACCATTAGCTTTCAAAAGATATTCAAATCTCGATTTATCAAAAGCTTTGGTAAAAAGGTCTGCGCGTTGGTAATCAGTGTGGATTTTGACCAGATCGATCAACTCTTTAGCATAACAATCACGGATAAAATGATATTTAATCCGGATATGTTTAGCCTTTGAGTGATTTACTAAGTCTTTTGTTAATGCGATTGCGGCTTCATTATCACAGTAAATAGGGGTTTTAAGAAATTGCAAGCCGTAGTCCACCATCTATTGTTGGATCCAAAGAACCTGTGAGCAGCAGCTCGATGCTGAAACGTATTCTGCTTCACATGTGGATAATGCAACTGCGGTCTGTTTCTTGCATTGCCAGGTCACGAGCCTGCTCCCCATAAACTGACATCCAGCCGTTGTAGATTTGCTGTCTTTGTCACAGCCGCCCCAATCTGCATCACCAAAAGCGATTAGGTCAAAATTATCATCATTAGGGTACCATAGTCCTCTCGACGGACAACCCTTCAGATATCTAAGGATACGTTTGACAGCTGCAAGATGACTCTGTTTCAGCTTCGATTGATAACGTGCACAGAGACATGTGGCAAACATTATATCAGGTCTGGAGGCAGTGAGATACATCAGAGATCTGACGATTGCTCTGTATGTAAACGGATCAGTTAGCTCCCCCTTAGCGTCAACTCCAATCCCGTGATTAGGTTGTATTAGGGTATCCATCG
The DNA here is from genome assembly GCA_028751855.1 of Ambrosia trifida. Taxonomy (NCBI): domain Eukaryota; kingdom Viridiplantae; phylum Streptophyta; class Magnoliopsida; order Asterales; family Asteraceae; genus Ambrosia; species Ambrosia trifida. The sequence goes on along the minus strand of CM054125.1, from coordinate 100,863,269 downwards.
GTTTAGAATCATCCATCTGGAATCGGCTCAAGACTTCAGAAACATATTTTGTCTGGTGAATAAAGATCCCCGTTAGTAGACCCAAATATAATATCGTTCAAATTCTCTGCACAGAAGTTCGTTAGTAGACCCAAATATAATATCGTCAACATAAATCTGCACTAGAAGCAAGTCATCGCCTGTTCGTTTAGTGAACAGTGTGCAGTCTACCAAACCTCGCTTGAATCCTTTTGAGAGAAGATACGTGCTCAGCTCCTCATACCATTGTCTTGGAGCTTGGTGCAACCCGTAGAGAGCTTTGTTCAGTACGTAGACCTTATCCCGGTGAATAGGGTCTTCAAAGCCTGGTGGTTGACCTACATATACTTCCTCTTTGACCACACCATAAAGAAATGCGCTCTTGACATCCATTTGATACACCTTAAATTTCTTGTATGATGCAAACGCCAGAAACATTCGAATTGCCTCTAAACGTGCAACTGGTGCATAGATTTCGTTGTAATCGATTCCTTCAACCTGATGAAATCCTTGTACAACCAAACGAGCTTTGTTCCTTACGATCACTCCTCTATCATCCTTTTTGCACTTAAACACCCACTTCGTTCAAACGAGCTTTGTTCCTTCGTTCCAATCTTCTTTCTTCCCGGGGGTAGATCTGTCAGTGTCCAGACTCCAAGTTTCTGAAACTGCAACAACTCCTCTTGCATTGCTTCCACCCAAGCGTCGTCCAAAAGAGCATCCTTGTAAGTTCGCGGCTCCATCTGCAAAACATAACAAGCAAAAGACCAGTCATTCTGAAAACCAGATTTTTGTATTTTGGCATATAAACCAAGATTGCCAAGGTTTTCTGGTGAGTTCGCATTCCTCAACTATCCTCTTGTCATCACACTGCTACCAAGATCACCAATAACTTGCTCGATCGGGTGAATTCGATGTATCCGAGATTCCGGATAATCGGGTACTTGGACTCCCGTTTGAGTAGTAAAGTTTTCTGCAGAAACCAGATCATTACCCACATTCGATGTTGAAGCACCATTTGTAGTTGGGTTCACTGGTGGTGTCACTGTAGCATGGTCTAAGATAGCTTCACTTGTAACATTATCGTCGTCATCTTCAGATTCTGATGAATTCAACGTTGTGGAAGCTTCTTGAAATACTTCTTCTTCAACGACAGGAACATTGGTATCATTAGAAGTTGCTTGAGGATTCACGTTAATTGGACGCACTAACGGTGAAGTCACTGCGTTTTCAACCTCGTGATATAAACGTAGTACAGCCTCTTCAACCAAGCTATCTAGATTGAATGATTCAAAGAAATCTTTGTAATCAAACATCCAATCTGGACCGCTTCCCTGTAAATTCTGAGTGTACCGTTGTACTTCAACGTTAGCCTACTCCTCGACCTGACGAGTTCTTTTGTTGAATACCTGTTTGAGCGGGGTTGCATATCCAACAAAATATCCTTCCTCGGCCTTCGGTGCGAACTTCTCAGATGGATTAAGCATAGTACAAGGAGCTCCAAACGGTTCTAGATACTCTAAATTCGGCTTGCGACGATTCAACAGCTCATAAGAAGTTTTACCAAACTTCTTCACCGTTAAAACGCGATTGAGAGTATAACAAGCTGCGTAAATTGCTTCGTTCCAAAACATTACTGGAAGATTTGAGTCTGCAAGCATTGTCCTTGCCGTTTCAATTAGAGTCCTGTTTTTACGTTCTGCGACACCGTTCTGTTGTGGGGTATACGGAGCACTATATTCATGATGAATTCCTTTGTTGTCACAAAGATCGTCCATCTGTGCATTTTTAAACTCCGTCCCATTGTCACTCCTAATCCTCTTGATCTTGAGACCATAGATATTTTCCAGACGAGTGAACAGAACTTTCAAGTTGTCAAATGTGTCGCTCTTCCTATGTAAGCACATCACCCATGAAAATCTTGAATAATCATCAGTCACCACAAGACAGTATGACTCCCCAGCATGACTCTTACGCTTGACCAGTCCAAACAGATCCATGTGCAAACGTTCAAGTGGCAGTTCAACGGAATTAACTTTCTTTGGTCTATGGGATTGTTTGTGCTGCTTACCCTTTTTGCAACTCACACACTTGTCATTTAGATGAAAATGTTTGACGTTTACACCTGTGACAAGTTCGTTCTTCACCAATTGATTCATTTTTCTAAGGTGAATGTGTCCCATCCTTCTGTGCCACATAATGGATTCTTTTTCTGTAGCCTTGGAGAGGAAACACGTGACTTGGCCTTGGGTGGTCATTGCCTTTGACATATCGAGAATGTACAGGTTGTTCACTCTCGGCGCTTTTAGCATCACCCACTCTTTCGGTAATTCAAACCCCGGCTTGAGTATGTAGCAAGATTTGTCGTCAAAGTATACAGAAAATTGCTTGTCGCATATCTGACTGACACTCAACAGATTGTAATCTATCTACTTCACATAAGAAATTCTTTCGAAGCTCACAATCCCAATACTCACACTACCCTCCATGGTAATATAACCTCCTTTGTTCCCTGCAAACGCTACATAGCCTCCATTGATATTTCGAATATCGAACAGTAGCGATAGATCCCCAGTCATATGGCCAAAAGCTCCACTGTCAACAATCCAAAGACTACTCACAGGGCCAGCTGAAGCTCCCTGCACATATCAAGTAGAAAAGTTAGATTTTTCGGGGGACCCAAGCCTGTTTGGTCTTGAGTCTTTGAACTGATTGTTTCAAAGAGTCATTTGTTTCACAAACATCTTGGGTTTTATCAACCTCTTTCTTTTCACACAAAACTTTTTCTTTCTCAGATTTCACATTTTGTGAAGTTGAAGCACCCTCAGAACCCTTTGATGACCAAGATTGTTAAGTCCGTTTCAAGATCCGGATCTGAGATTTTGAGGTCTCAGCCGGTTTCTTTACTTCTTCCTTGAACGATACCTTCTTGGTTACCTTCTCTGATTTAACAGAGACAGGTCCAACTTCTGGTTTGACATTAGGTTTAGCAGGAACCTTTTTGTTTTCAGCAGTTGTGTTCACCAATGGTTTCTTCAATGGTTTCTCAGTGGCTATCCGGTTGCGTCTATCATAAGTCATCGGACGATTTTCCCTCCTTTTGAAATAGTTGTTTTGGTTATAAAAAGGTGCTTGTTGAGGGAAAAACCGTCTTTGTGGATAACTGTAATTATCAACCGGACAATCATATCTTTGCTTCATCTCCACCTCGTGCCTCTTGTGTCGTACATACGGGCAGTTTGCAAGTAAATGCCCCCTTTCCCCGCACTTAAAACACGCACGGTACTCTTCATAGTTTTCCTTGATGTTCGACTTAGAATAACTAGCAATGGGATATTGATCAACCATACACTGTCTTCTTAAACTCTCAGGAGCTGGGTCCTTTGAGTAAGCCGGCTCAATAAAACTATTTGACTTGTCTATTGGTTTAACAAATTGTGTGACATTGACCTTTGGGTCTTTAGAATTATCCGAATGAATTTTCTTTAAAATAGCTGGAGGAATATCATTGGTTCGTTCATTTTTCGGAAACCAAATGGTACTCTCCTGCCAGATCTTTTCAATTTTAGAATAGTTTGCAAATTGAATCGGATATTCTTCATCAGACATAATCTTATCGGAGCCTTGCATCCGATAGAAAACTTTCACAGGTTTATCACACGATTCATTATTCAATTCAGTTGACTTTTCAGTTTTATTTTCAATTTTCTTTTCAACAGATTTAACAACATTCTTTTCAACATTCTTAACCACTTTCTTTTCAGCATTCTTAACAACAGACTTCTCAACTTTCTTATCAACATTCTTTGCTGATTGATTCTTTCTGTGTGCATTAGCCATGGGATGGACAATCTGAGATGGTGAAACTGGTTCAGTAGTGATGATGTGATTTTCATCAGGAATATCACTCACTTTTTCAACAACCGTCTCAGACTGTTCATCCTCTTCATCAGAATCATCAACAGCAACCACACCTTCATTGTTTCCCAGAACAGGTCTAACATCAGAATACGGGTCTCCGACACTGGATGTGTTGGACTCGTTATCTGATGTAGAGTCTGATTTGACTAAGCTCTCCGGTGCTATCGCATGCAAATAATGGTTTCGAACAACACCGGAGATGGGACAGCTTTGTAGTTTGCACTACTTGACTGTGAAGGTTCTTCTATGATGTGGTCAACTACATAAGCAATGTGCTTATAGCTTTCAAGCTTTTTGTTCACTTTCTCGGCAAAGCACGTGATGGTGGCCATTTCCAATTTTGTGTTTTCTAAATCATTAATATAGTTATTTATGGCCATTTGTTTTAAAGACAAAGTCTTTTTCAATTCAGAAATATCTTTCTTATACCCATCAAGTACTTTGTTGAATTCTTTTGACTCTTTCTGATATAATTGACAATTGATTTTTGCACTCTCAAGTTGAACCTTGAGTTGCTTATTTTCATCTGTTAATTTATCACAAATTTTGCAATTCTTAACACAAGTTGCATTGGAATTAACAGTAGATTCGGTACTTACTTGCTTAGGAGGTTCTGTCATTGCCATTAGAGCAAAATGAGCTTCCTTCCCAGCGAAAAACTTGGAGTAGTCAATTCTGGTGCAAGCATCATCCACCATGCATGACTTCCGAGTCATCAAGAAATCAGCTTCAGCAAGCAACTGGTCAATGTCGTCATCCAGTGAATTAACACTAGATTCAGAGTCAGAATCACTTTCTTCATCAGAATAAATGGAATCAAACTGTTCTGGAATATCAGCAACAGTATCCATAACCATTCCAGTCTTCTTCTCAGCATAATCAACATCAACATTCATCTCATCATTCACCTCTTCAATCTTCAACTCACTCATCTTCTCAGACACAATCTCTTCTTCAACCTCCACCGGTTCATCCAAGTTCATCTTCTGTGCCACACAAGCCACATTACCAGCTGTAATTTCTTCCACACCCAACTGCATACCGGTCCAATCGAAACCCTCATCCTTCTGTATCACAAAAGCTTGATTTGGGTTTACATTTTCAGTTTGGGTTTGTGTGTTTGGTGTAGATATGGGAATGATTGTTCGGTTTGAGTTCTGTTGTGTTTGGTTTTGGTTTTGTGATGTGGATTGTCTAGCATTGTTATTTTGTTGGTTATTTTAGTGGTTTTGATAGTTGTTGTGAGGTTGAAAGCTTGAGATGTTGTTGGAGCTTTGGTATGATACTTGGTTTTGGTTTTGAGTTTGACGGTTTTGGTATGTAGAGTTGAATGGATTTCGATTACCTTGTTGTGCTGGTTGTGTGCACTCTCTTTTAAAGTGACCTTTTTCACCACAGTTGAAACAAGTTACTTTAGCTTTGTTGAAGCCATAAGTGGTGTTAGGAGAAGTTGAAAGATCTGTTCTCCCGGTCTTCTGGATAAAATCAGTGGCTCTTCTCATGATGCTTGCAAAAGCCCACTGTATATCCATCAATTCCATCTCTTCCTTGTCGCTCTGTGCATAGTCCTCATTGGTCAAATTGTTGTTCCTAATTTGACTAGCAACCAGACCGTTGTATGATGCTACCATTGCTGAAACTAATGCTACATGTTGTTGAGCAATCTCAACAGTAACATTTTTTTAGATTTGAAGTCTCCAACACAATCGGGCTTTGATTCGGTTGGCTTTGGTTAAGTTGAATTTATGGATTTCATGAACCATGTTTGTAATCCTTATCTTTATAAGTTCGTTATTATTTTCATTGATGATATTCTGATCTATTTCAAGAGCAAGAAGGACCACGAGGAACACCTGCGGCTAGTGTTGGATATCTTAAGATGAGAACAGCTTTATGCTAAGTTTTCCAAATGCGATTTTTAGTTGTGTGAAGTTCAATTCCTTGGACATGTAGTCAATAAGATGGGAATACATCTTGATCCAACTAATATAGAAGTCATCAAAGACTGGGAAGCACCAAAATCACCAGCTGAGGTACGGTAACTCCTAGGTCTAGCTGGTTACTATCGTCATTTCATTGAGGGATTTTCAAAGATTGCTCAACCTCTCACCTCTCTTATATAGAAGGACAAGAAGTTTAACTGGGGTGATGCACAAGAATCGGCGTTTCAGGCACTGAAACTTAAACTATGTTCTGCACCTATCCTATCCTTGCATGGGGGTATGGATGATTTCGTTATTTATTGTGATGCTTCTATTCAAGGTCTCGATTATGTTTTGATGCAACGTGAGAAGATTATTTCCTATGCTTCTTGTCAGCTTAAAATCCATGAGAAGACCTACACTACCTATGATTTGGAATTGGGTGATGTCGTTTTTGCATTAAAAATCTTGAGACATTACTTGTATGGTACCAAGTACACATTTTACACCAATCACAAGAGCCTTCAGCATATCTTTGTTCAAAAGGATTTGAATATGCGACAACATCGCGTCAAATTCCTTAATGATTATAATTGTGCCATTAAGTACCATCCTGGTAAGGTAAATGTTGTGGCAAATGCCTTAAGTAGGAAGGAATTCGTTAAACCTCATCGTGTTCGAGTCTTGCAACTCACCATTCGTTCTGGTCTGTGTCATACCCCGCCTACGCGGAAACACGGGATGTAACAACGAAAGTTTTTCAAGCACAAGATTTGAGAAAACATTCCATTTTATTTAATAATAAAAGTACCAAACTTGTTCGACGAGTACAACCATCACAAAACATTGTCTAAAACCATATATAGGACCATAAGTTTTGAAAACACAAATAGTGATAATGGTGAATGAATGCCCAAACGAATCCTATGTTCCATCCATAGCTTAGTTACCTGAAAAACTTGCATAAAAACTTTGTCAACATAAAGTTGGTGTGTTCACAGGTTTTGAAATAAACGAAAATGTAAAGTTTAATGAAATCCGTGAATGACCCATCATTGTCTATCTAAGATCAATGATAATAAACGATCATGAGTCCATAACCAAACCTTGACGAGTGGTGCCTCGCACATCACACAATAAAGGCAATGTATCATCATAAAAGAAATACATGCACTCTTTTGTCGTATGTAAACGGGTTATAGCAACTAACCAAGAGTGGGGGTGTAAACCCAATAGATCTATTCAAGTGTTTCTAGGATAAATCCATAGCTAATTGTTACCGTAAACTAATTATATGAGGGCTTTAGTGAGTACTCTAAACATATTGTCTCATGTACACCGGTCTTCTAGGAATTCATTCTGAATATAGTAAACAATGCATGTTTTTCCACAAAATATAAAACAATAAAAAGGGGCCGTGAAACTCACCTCAAGTTCGTGTGTAGTCTAGCAAGTACGAGCGTCCGATAAACTAGTGGGTCCGACCTACACGTCCTATATACATATTTGGACACTTTAGGTCTATGGAAACGGTCCATGGTATTCGTGGTTCACCCAATCTTTTGTGATACATTTGTTTAGTTTCCTTGGTGACGTTTATGTTACTCGAAATTAACAGTTTTAATAGGAAAAACCGATTTTCTATAGATTGGTTTCTAACACATGTTGTTATTTATTAAACAGATGTTTACCCTTGGTACAAAACTATATATGTTATCTTTTAAACAATGCAAGATCTTATGTATATGTACATATGCAAATTCATGTATATGTGTGTCCATATATAGCTACGCATATATACATACTTGTATTCTCTATGTGTGTATTTCCATGTATAACCATAACCATTCATGTCTATGAGTTCTACACTTGTACATAAATACCCATATACATATGCATCTTGGTAATTGTAACACCCTAACCGATGGCGAAAGCATCGAGGTGTCACGTATGAATGATTGTTCAGTAGCTCATGGTAATACATAAGTTTAAATAATCCTTTATGTCATTACAGTATTGAATTACATTAAATGTCTTGAATGAAATCTAATACATCCAATAATTAAACAAAGCTTAAAACTTCAAATATCTTCTCATGCTAGCTCTAGACTTCAAGCATCAGTATTTCCTGTTGAGTTTGGAAAATATGGGGGGGTCAACTAGAAGTTGGTGAGAATACATAAGCCAAGTCAAGCAATTAAGTTTTATAAAAGTTTATCAATTCATATGTCTAATGTAAGTTTAAGTCTACATGAATAAACATGAAGTGTAGTATGCACATAATCAATCCTACGACAAAGTTTAGGTCCATCCCGCATCCACGGTTCTCCTTATAAAGTTTAGGTTCATCCCGCATTCACGGTTCTCCTTATAAAGTTTAGGTCCATCCCGCATTCACGGTTCTCCTTATAAAGTTTAGGTCCATCCCGCATTCACGGTTCTCCTTATAAAGTTTAGGTCCATCACGCATTCACGGTTCTCCTTATAAAGTTTGGAATGATAACAATCACCCGCGCTCCCCATAGAAATGGTCAACGAATCTAGGTGGGGTTGTCAATCCAATAGATCTATCATTGTATATCGCCGGCTTGATCAGGGTTAACGATTATGCAAGTTTAAGTTTAAGTCTAATAGTATTTGTCTAAGTCATGAGGCATTAAAGTTTACAACTAGACATGTATGTAGAATTGCTTAAGTATAAAGTTTCAAGTATAAAGAATTGCATAAACGGGTTACGTAAACTCACCTTAGCAAAGTGTTAAGTCTTGTGAAATAAAATAAGTGTAGTCCAACGTTGCCAAGTATTACTAGTGCCGGAGGAAGAGGCGGTGATGGCGAGCGCCAGAGATTAAGACCATTAAGGGACGGTGGTCTGGAGTTGACGGTTGTCGGTTACCGGTGGCTTGTCGGGAGGACGGAGCGGCGTCCGTTTGACACAAGCAGAAGGGAGGAGACCAAGAAGGTATGGAATGTGGTTCACGACGGTGGTGGATGTTGCGAAACCGCTAGTTCAATACGGGTTTGTAGACGGATTTATCCAGCACACGCCAACCCACAAGAGATCGATAGAGAGTTGGGTCAAGAAATGGTTGATATAAACTTTATGGTTCAACTTGTTTGTTTCATTTCTATACAAGACTATATATACACATACAAACACAACAAAGATGGAGATACAAGCTCCTCTAGACTTTGACTCAATAATTATACTTTGACTCAATAATTACACATAATTCTTTGACTCAAGACTTTGACTCCAAGAATTGTGTTTTCAAGACATTGACTCTTGACTCAAGGCTTTGATATATATATATATATATATATATATATATATATATATATATATATTTTGAAACGAATTTATATCTTCATTGTTTGAGATTATAAATGTAATTGGAAAAATGATTAGCTTTAAATAAGAAATAAAAAAAAATCATTAGTTTGAATTAGAAAATGAAAACACCGTCTTATAAAATGCCGATTTTATAAATAGAATTAGGATAGGACATATGTCATGATTGAAGATTTTTTTTTAAGTACAATGATAAAAGGAACTTAGAAAAATACAGTGCACGGATAAAGATAAGAATACTTAGAAATAAATTAGACTTTATATCATGGATTGGGAAATACTTTAATGCAAAATAAATGGGAAAATTCGTGAGGTTATAGTAGTCAACACATATTAATACCTATGTTATAGATTTGTCACACACACACACACACTTACTATACATATATATATATATATATATACACGTGCATATACCCATGAGCACACACATACATGTTCCACATTCATACATAGGTACATTTATAGGTTAAACATTTCACTATACAAGTATTTGTAACAAAAAACATACATATCTATGTATACACCTCACGCATACATACATAGATAGTCAAGTTTTAATATATTTTCATAAAACATGTTTTATAAGTTGTGAGTTAAGATAATGTAGGCCTAACATGGTATCTACATCATGGGTGTGGGTGCATATTAGTATGTAAATGAACTGAGACTGGTAAGAATAGTGAGTAATCATACCTCTTAAGTCTTGGATCAAGGTAGCTAAGTGTAGAGAGAGAGAGAGAGAGAGAGAGAGAGAAAGAGTGTGTGTGTGTGTGTGTGTGTGTGTGTGTGTGTGTGTGTGTGTGTTTGATGGTGAGTTAGTGGGGTTATGCAAGTGAATATCCACCCAAGGCCTTCTATTTATAGGGAAAAAGAGGGGGAGAGTTAGAGAAGGAGAGTGAGGGACGAGAGAGAGTTAGAGGGAGGGAAAGAGAAGTGATTTCTACTTGAGGAAAGTCAACTAGTATGGATCTTGACGAGTGAAAGAATATTACCTTCCTAGTGAGAAATCACATGGAAGAGCTTGAAATATCTCTAGGCATTAGGTCATCATGGGAATGATTAGTTAGCTAATGGTGATTAGACCTCACTTGGGACCAAGGGGCGGCTTACCTGAATTGAAAAGGGAGTGGGGATCAAGCTAGTTTGGGAAGGAAATCTTGCATGGTTAAATGTAATTAAGGTATATTACTAAAAATAGTAGCTGATCTTGTAAGATTTGGTAAGATTGGTTTTGGATTAGAAGTAACATAAACATGGTCTTTGGATATGTAGGGATTTTGTGTGACATAGGGGGATGGAGCTCATATATTTCGAGAGAGGGGGAGAGAGAGCCGAAAATAGAGAGAGATAGATGGTTAGAAAGGTGGTTAGTGCTAAGAGGGTAAGTCAACTCTCATGGTTCCTTGTGTGATTAGGGAATCTTACCATAACTATGACTAATCATCTTAATCCAAGAGGTTGTCACTTTACTTTTCATGGAGATGGAGAGTGGACATGATTAGATGGATAACATCTAGTGTAGGTGACTTAACAAGTGATGTGGATGTGTAATCTTTTGAAAACTCAACTTGTTAGTGCTTATGGGGGTGGGGTGATGGCTAAGAAGCTACCAAGGGTAGGATTCTTGTGAGTTTAGGTAGTGAATATTGCCTTGGTTTTGTGGGTTCATAAGATCTTTCCTTATTTGGTGTTTTGTTGACTCTAGGTTAGAAAGGTTGATATGACAAAATACATGGATCATGGGAAGGTATATGGTGGATGTGATGGTTCATTAACTATGTCTTTGTGTCATGTGTGGAGGGAACAAAGAGAACTGGTGGTGATTTGGGGCGTCGGCCGGAAAAAAGAAAGAAGAAAGGAAGGGAAAAAGAAAGTGGCTAGTGGTGGTGATGTTGAGATAGTTATGTTGATTTAGGAAGCTTTATAAATCCTTGTGTTGATAAGTTGTTCTACCCTATTTAGTTAAACACAAAAGTAAGATTTGATTGCTCATTAAGATGGGACAAAAGGCATGTAAGTCATGTGTTAAATGTGCCTTGCAAGTCATGTTTGTTATTGAAAAACCACGTCAAAATTTCGTACATGTATTTTATCACATCCTTTAATTATTGAAATAAATGAACATTTACACATGGTTTTGGAAAATAGTTTATTGTTTTTTAATCTTGCGTCACCAATGCTTGTTTATGCGGGTGAAATTATTCTTCTTCGGACTTTGCTAGACTTTCTCGGGTGACTTATGCATATATTATGATATTAATTTTGTGTAATAAAACAAATGTTGACTAGAAAGTGTACGGATTTTGACCTGGTAAAGTGGCGGGTTCACATTCTCCCCCTGTTAAGGAAATTTCGTCTTCAAAATTTGACGTGGCTTATCCGACACCATGAAATCCTTGAAGAGAGACAGGTACTTTCACTTCATTTGGTCCTCGCGTTCCGAAGGGAACTCAGGTCCGTGTCGGGAATTCCACCAAACTTTTACGAGCTTAACTCGTCTACGTCTCAATTTCTAAACTTTCCAGTCCGTGACTTCGACTGGTTCCTCAATAAAATGAAGTTGATCATCAATCTGGATTTCCGATGGCGGAATGATCAATGATTCATCCGATAAACACTTCTTGAGATTTGACACATGGAACGTGTCATGAACTCCACTCAGCTTTTTGGGCAACTTAAGCTTATATGCAACAGGGCCAACTCTTGCCAAGATCTCAAATTGACCAATGTATCTTGGATTTAACCATCCGCGTTTTCCAAATCGGGGTACACCTTTCCAAGGAGAAACTTTCAGTAGAACCTTGTCGCCTACGTGAAATTCCATAGGTTTCCTTCTCATGCCTGCATAACTCTTCTGCCTATCTCGGGCAGCTTTTAATCGGTCCTTGATTTGGAAGATTTTGTTGGTCGTCTCCTGGATGATCTCCAGGCCTGTCAAATGCTTATCCCCAACTTCTGGCCAACATAACGGCGATCAGCACTTGCGTCGATAGAGAGCTTCAAAAGGTGTGGCTTTGTTGCTAGTGTGATAATTGTTGTTGTACGGGAATTCAATTAGAGGTAGCTTGGCATCCCAATTACCTCCAAAGTCAATCACACATGCACGAAGCATATCCTCAAGAGCCTGGATCATCCTCTCGCTCTGTCCGTCAGTCTGGGGATGGTAGGCCATACTCATGTCCAATCGAGTACCGAGGGCTTCATTCAGAGTCTGCCAAATCCTAGAAGTAAACCAAATATCCCGATCTGAAATGATAGAAACTGGAATACCATGTCTAGATACAATCTCCTTAATCTAGAACTTAGCCAATTTATCCGTTTCCTTTGATTGGCAAAAAGTGGGAAGACTTCGTCAGCCGATACACAATTACCCAAATTGTGTCATGACCGTTAGACGTTTTTGGTAGCTTAGTCACCAAATCCATCGAGATTTGCTCCCACTCCACACGAGTATTTCAGGTTGCTGCAACAAATTGGATAGTTTCTGGTACTCAGCTTTGACTTTGGAGCACGTGAGGCACTTTCTCAGTATAGCAATACTACCCTTTATGTTAGGCCACCAATATAGTTCCTTCAAATCCTTATACATCTTATCGGTTCCTGGATGAACCGAATACCTTGACTTATGGGCCTCTTCGAGTACCAATTCCCTCAATCCACCAAACAATGGAACCCAAATCCTATTAGCGAAATACAACATTCCGTCGGTCCTGGGTTCCAACAACCTAACCATGGCATGCAAAGTTTCTTCCTTGGTTTTGGCTTCCTTGAGAGCTTCCTGCTAGGATTCACGAATGCGATCCGTGAGATTCGAATGAATCGTCAAACCTAGTGCGCGAACACGTAGGGTTTTGATGCGTTCCTTTCGGCTTACGGCATCCACCACGACGTTTTCCTTTCCCGGTTCATACTTAATCTCACAATCGTAATCGTTCAGCAATTCAACCCATCTTCTTTGCCTCATATTCAAATCCTTCTGATCAAAGATGTGTTGCAAACTTTTGTGGTCCATGTCACAGTCGTAATGTCTACAAATCTTGAGTGCAAAAACTAGAACTCCTAACTCCAAGTCATGCGTAGTTTAATTCTTCTCCTGAACCTTGAGGTGACGAGAGGCATACGCAATCACTTTATCCCTTTGCATCAAGACACACCCAAGACCTCGGTGTGAAGCATCACAGTAGACTACAAAGTCATCTGTACCTTCTGGCAGAAACAGAATAGGAGCGCTGCACAGCCTTTTCTTCAACAACTGTAAGGCAGATTCTTGCTTGTCACCACATTCAAACTTCTTATCCTATTGAGTCAAAACGGTTAAAGATTGAGCTATATTAGGGAATTTCCCAATAAATCGTCGATAATACCCAGCGAGTCATAAAAATTGACGTACTTTCGTTGGTGACTTGGGCGCTTCCCAAATTTTGATTGCCTCAATCTTTGTTGGATCGGCATGAATACCCTTTTGACATAAAACGAATAAAATCTGACCAAATAATATACAAAATACATAGGAAAAGATATGTGTTTTGCAACACATCAATACCCTTTTCGTTCACCACATGACCAAGAAAGTGATCTTCGCGAATGCAAAATTCACACTTGGAGAACTTAGCATGTAATTTCTCATTCTTAAGAAGCTCAAGAATCAACGTCAAATGTTGCTCATGCTCCTCTTGAGTCCATGAATATATCAATATATCATCAATAAAGACAATCACGAACTTGTCCAAATACGGCTTACATACTCTATTCATCAAATCCATAAATACCGCTAGTGCGTTGGTCAATCCAAATGGCATGACTAAGAACTCATAATGACCATAACGCGTCCTAAAAGTCGTTTTAGGTATGCTTTCCTCTTGCACACGAAGCTGATGATACCCAGATCTCAGATCAATCTTAGAATAGAAACTAGAGCCTTGCAGCTGATCAAACGAAACATCAATCCCAGGGAGAGGTTATCAATTATTGATGGTGATCTAGTTCAATTCTCGGTAATCTATGCACATAAGGAAGCATCCATCTTTTTTCTTCACAAACAACACAGGTGCGCCCCATGGAGAGCAACTCGACCGAATAACCTTATCCAACAACTCTTGCAACTGGCTCAAAAGTTCCTCCATCTCTGATGGTGCTAAGTGATAAGTGGAACGGGCGATAGGTGTAGCACCAGGAACCAACTCAATATGGAACTCCACTTGCCTCAGAGGCGGCAATCCAGGCAACTCTTCAGGAAAGACTTCAGGAAAATCCATTACGACATGGATGTCTTCGATCTTCACCTCCTTGGACCTCTTCTCACTCACGTGCGCTAGAAATGCACAATAGCCCTTGCGAAGGCACTTTTGGGCTTTCATGCAATATATGATCCGTAACGTAGCTCGGATGTTCTCTCCTTTACTGAAAGAACTTCACCACTGGGAATGGGAATACGGACAATCTTTTCTCGGCACACGATCTCCGCATGGTTCTTTGACAGCCAATCCATCCCAACAACCATATCAAAACTTCCCAACTCGATTGGCAACAAGTCTATACGAAACTCATGGTTTCCCAAGTTTAGGGTACATCCTTCAACGGCCTCTTCCGACTCAAGAACCTTACCGTTGGCTAATTCTATAGAATAGCGTGTGCCTAACCTACTAGAGTCTACCCTAAGGGTCTGTCTAAACTTGATGCCCGATCTTCCTGCAGTAGTAACAACGAATGCTATCACAAGACCCAACATAATGATAGTTACATTTGTTGCAAAGAGGGTACGGTCCGTTGTACTTCTTGCGGGGATCAGCAGCAGCAGCGGTTGCCACAAATGCTTAGGCAGTCTCTTGTTTCTTTCTAGATCAATTTCAACCATTTTTACCTTTCCTGGTATCTGACCATTTTCGTTTGTCACCTGCATTTCCACCTTTTTCGACCTCCTTCTTAAGCAATGTGCCCATTCGCACCGCATCATCTGTAAGACTATGAGCGAGGGTGATGGCTCCTTGAATGGTGGTGGGTTCAGCGGCAGTTACCATACTGCGAATCTTAGGGGAGAGTCCCCAAATGTATCTTTCAACCCTTTTGTACTCCGGAGTGACCATGTGGGGTACCAAACGAGACAATCATGAAAGAGAGTAGTGTAGGTGGTGATCTCTGCTCCGGTCATAGTCATAGTCAGATTCCAAAACTCCGACTCAACTTCTAAAGTTCACTCGAGGGCAATACTTGTCCATCAATATAGACTTCAAATCGTTCCACGAGAGACCATAGCAACATCTTTTCCCAGAGTTTGAACTTGTAGGTTCCACCAAGTCAATGAGTCATCCTGGAAGGTGAAGGTAGCATACTTGACCTTCTGATCCTCAACACATCCACCGATATCCAAGACTGATTCCATCTTCTCAATCCAACGACAAATACCGATTGCTCCTTCAGACCCACGAAAAGCTCCATGGTACACAAGCCATGAAAGTCTTGTAGGAACAGCCATGTGCTGTGTTTTCCACATCTGTGTCATAGATAATGAGACATAATCAATAACAGTTGTGATTACAAGGCCATAGGAAGTACAACAATTCGATATTTTACCATTGTCATTATCACTCGTCCTTCGTCGGCCATTTCCACCAAATCCACCACTAGAGTCTGTGTGGTTAACGTCGTGCAGCGCAATGGCTTGCGCAATCACGCGGGCTAACTCTTCGGACGTGGTTGCGAATGTGCTATACTCGGTATTGCGGGTGTTCCTTCGGGACGGCATAACTTCTTTCTAATACATCATATATAAAAAGAATGAGACACATATTTATCGATAATATTGTCAATCATGTGCGCTCGAAAAAACAACCATGATATCCACAATGACCATGACATACATAATCACACAACCATCGAATGCAATAGTCATCATACGCAACCATACACTCATACAACATGAACAACCAATAAACCATAACATAAATAGATAACAGATAACAACCAGTAAACCATAATATCGTCATTTCATTAACTTGTTCTCGGTACATCGGTTTGTAATAGAGATACAAAATAAGTGGGACACTAATGGCCCAGTACAAGTCATCCAATGAAATAACCCATAAGATACTACTACTGGTTATGATACGTAGGAAGCACAACTACAACAACCATACTAACTACTGAGGAGATGGGGGAAATGTAGCAGCAAGGGCAGCGACAGCAGCTCGCATCCCTTGATCCAGCTCATCCGACCTATGCTCGAGGATGTCCACACGCCTCGACTCACCCACACTCAGCCTCAGCTCGTCCACGTTCGGCCTCCGTAAGTTCATGTTCAGCCTCCTCCAATCGAGCTTGGAAACTGGTAAGGTGCTCAATGATGGCGGCACTCGTATAACCCTTAGCATATGCATCGGCCTCCAACTCATCCGCTCGATCGTAGAGATCGCAGATCAAACCATCATGAGTACCCACCATGCCACGCACCGAGTGAAGAGTGTAGCGCATAGGTAAGGTACCAACACGACCGGGGGCAGGAGGGTTAGCAGGGGGCTGGGAGGTCTCGACACCATGAGCAAAAATGAAGATGTTGTCGTCGGAATCCTTGTCGCTATTAGCCAAGTAGCGTGCTACAGTAGGTAAGAAGGTCCGCTTCAGGGGCTGGGACCTCCTAAGAAACTTCTTCCGAGGGGGCTTGGAAGTCTCAGCAGCATGACTAAGCTGGGCTAACGACAAAGGCTCCACGGGCTGGGGCCTGCGCACACCCTTCCTGGTAGGGAATACGACGCGCGTACTGCTATGAATCAAACGGTGAGGGCGGGAAGAAGACTCAGGAACATCGGTGGGCAACACCTCCTCAACGCGTGGGACCTCAGCTGGCGGCTCCACGACCATAGGGGCTGGGTCAGCGGCATCTGCAACGTCTCCCTGAGCCTCACTAGCAGGGACGTTAGGCTCATCATCCGAAACGATGGGATCTAGCTGCATGCCATCTCCTACAACATGCACATCCTCGTCCTCCGAATCAGCGAAGTAACCGTCGGCATCATTGTCACTAGACGTTTCAGGAACAGTGAAGTAATCGTCCTCCGAAACTGAAATAACAATCGGGTTAACATCATTATTAATGAAAAGGTTTTGTTTAGAAAGGTCTTAGAAAGGTTTTTATCCATAGAAACTTGTGTGAATCTGATCTGGACACTTAGGGTTTGATAAACGAATGAAAATTGATTAAAAAGGGTTTAGATAATGAACACACCTTGATTCTTCTCTTGTTTATGTAATAGAACGCCTTTTTAGGTTAGGATCGGAAAAACGAGATCGAAAACTCCTCCTTACAGGTTTGGGGTTGAGATAGATAGAGAAGACCGAATCAGTCCTTGACATAAGTGGTTGCTCCGAGGCTCAAAAGGTGAAGTACTCCACTTGGACCTTTCAGGATGAAGCCCTTACCTGATGGAACCTGCAAGTGCAAACCCTGGGCAGAGAGGCGGCATACAACCTTGCTTGGGCCGATCTCAAAACAATGCTCATGGAAAAGTACTGCCCTAGGAGTGAGCTACAGAAGCTGGAGGCGGAATTCTGGAATCTTGCCATTGTGGATGCCAACGTGACTGCATATACCACTCGTTTTCATGAACTCACTCGACTAGTCCCACACATGTTCACGCCCGAATACAAGAGAGTCGAGCGGTATATCTATAGTCTATAAAAAAGATCCGTAGTATGGTCACTGCATTGGCACCCTCCACTATCCAGGTTGTGGTTACTCTAGCCCAAAGTTTAACCGACGACGCTGTTCGCATGGGTTTGTTGAACAAAAAGGTTACGGTAGCTAGTGAGATTTCCGGGAACAAGCGTAAACGTTCCGACAACCAGAAAGGCAGGAACTCCTCTCACAAGCCATAAGATGTCGTGAAAGTCTTTGCTGCCACAGCTGCTGAGGAGCCCAAATGCAAATACAACGGGCCCCATCCTCACTGCAGCAAATGCAACTACCATCACGTAGGTACCTGCGAAAGCATCTAGTGCAAGAACTGTAACCATTGTGGTCATTCAACTGCTAACTGCAAGGCCAAATCCAAAAACACTCCTCCTGTAAAAAACGAGTGTTTCGAATGTGGTGTGACTGGACATTTCCGAAAGGATTGTCCCAAGGCCAAGGATTAAGCCCATGGTAGAGCGTTCGTGCTGGGAGCCAACGAAGCACATGATGATCCTAGCGTAGTTACGGGTACATTTCTCCTTAACAACCATTTTGCATCGGTACTATTTGACTCAGGCGCAGATTTTAGCTTTGTGTCCATCAACTTTAAGAAATTCCTTGGATTAGAATCTAGTAAGTTGGAAACACGTTACACCATAGAATTAGGAAATGGTAAGTTGATCTCGTCTGTGGAAGTTGTTAGGGACTGTGTTCTGGTACTTGACGACCATGAATTTCATATCGATCTACTGCTTGTTCGACTGGGTAGTTTTGATGTTGTTATTGGCATGGATTGGTTATCCAAACATCGCGAAGAGATCGTCTGTCAAGAGAAGTTGGTTCGAATTCCCTTGTCAAATGGTGAAACCCTTTTGATTCGAGGAAGCCAGGATGTACCCACTCTTCGAGTCATATCCTGCATTAAGGCACAAAAATGTTTAAGGAAAAGTTTTGTCGCATTTCTGGCACATGTCGTTGAACAAAAGGCTAAAGATTGGAAGCTCGTGGACATCCCAGTGGTGCGAGACTATCCCGAAGTCTTTCCAAGCAACTTGCAGGGACTTCCACCACCGCGATAAGTCAAGTTTCGCATTGATCTTGTCCCAGGAGCTACTCCAGTAGCACGCACTCCGTATCGCCTAGCACCATCTAAAATGCAGGAACTATCTGACCAACTTTAGGAGTTGTTGGACAAAGGTTTCATTCGTCCGAGCTTTTCTCCGTGGTTAGCACCTATCCTATTCGTGAAGAAGAAAGACGGGAGTTTCGGCATGTGCATTGACTACCGGGAGTCGAAAACTGACGATCAAGAACAAGTATCCGTTGCCAAGGATCGATGATCTGTTCGACCAGTTGCACGGTTCCAGCTACTACTCGAAGATCGATCTGCGATCGGGATATCATCAGTTGCGGATTCAGGAAGACGACATTCCGAAGACTGCATTCCAAACTTGTGGGCATTACGAATTCCTAGTTATGCCATTTGGCTAACGAATGCTCCTGCAGTTTTCATGGATCTCATGAACCGCATCTGCAAGCCCTACCTAAACAAGTTCGTAATTGTCATCATTGATGACATCTTGATCTACTCGCGAACTCAAGAAGAGCACGAACAACATCTTCGATTGATTTTGGAGTTGCTTAAGAATGAGAAATTGTTTGCCAATTTCTCGAAATGCGAGTTCTGGATTTGAGAAGTCCATTTCCTCGGTCACATTGTGAACGAGAAGGGTATACAAGTTGATCCCGCAAAGATTGAAGAATTCAAGGATTAGGCTGTGCCCAAGACACCGACTGAAGTGCGGCAATTTCTGGGATTAGCTGGTTATTTTTTACGGTTCATCGAAAATTTCTCCAAAATTACCCAGCCATTGATTGTCTTGACACAGAAAGACAAGAAATTCGATTGGGGAATCAAACAGGAGAATGTGTTCCAAGTAGTGAAGGACTGTTTGTGCAGTGATCTAATTCTCTCTCTTCCTAAAGGTACCGATGATTTTGTGGTTTATCGCGATGCTTCTTATCAAGGTCTTGGATGCGTACTCATGCAAAGGAACAAGGTCATTCCCTATGCATCCCGACAACTCAAAATTCATGAGAAGAATTACACCACTCATGACCTCGAGTTAGGTGCAGTGATCTTCACCCACAAGATTTGGAGGCACTACCTTTATGGCACTAGGTGCACTATTTTCACTGATCATAAGAGCTTGCAACACAACTTCAACCAGAAAGAGTTGAACATGCGGCAACGTAGATGGGTTAAACTGCTAAACGATTACGACTATGAGATTAAATACCATCCGGGAAAGGCCGACGTTGTGGCAGACGCAGTAAACCGGGGGGAACGAGTTAAAACGCTGCGTATACACGTGCTAGGTTTGACTATCCATACAAATCTCACTACCCGTATCCGCGACGCTCAGCGGGAAGCTCTGAAAGGCGAAAATTTGAAGAATGACTCCCTATTCAAGATGGTTAATCTATTGGAACCACGATCAGACGGCACGATTTATTTTGCCAATCGGATCTGGGTGACACGATTTGGTGGATTACGTGATTTAATCCTTGAAGAGGCCCACAAGTCTAGATACTCGGTCCATACCGGTGCTGAATAGATGTACAAAGATGTGAAGGAACTTTACTAGTGGCCTAACCTGAAAGGTGAAATCGCCACGTACGTCAGCCGAGGCCTTACCTGTTCAAAGGTCAAAGCCGAATATCAGAAACCGTTTGGTGTGCTTCAGCAACCTGAAATTCTTGTCTAGAAATGGGAACAGATTTCCATGGACTTCATCACCATACTACCTAAGACGTCTAGTGGTCACGACACGATTTGGGTAATTGTTGACAGGTTGACTAAATCCGCGCATTTCTTCCCGATCAAGGAAACCGACAAGTTAGAGAAACTCGCCAAGCTATACATCAAAGAGATTGTAACTAGGCATGGTGTGCCTATTTCAATCATTTCTGAGTGAGACAATCGATTTACTTCCCGATTCTGGCAAACGCTAATGGATGCATTAGGCTCTCGCTTAGACATGAGCACGGCCTATCATCCACAAACAGATGGCCAGAGTGAATGTACAATTCAAACATTGGAAGACATGCTTTGGGCATGTTTGATCGATTTTGGTGGAAACTGGGATTCTCATTTGCCATTGGTTGAGTTCTCTTACAATAACAGTTACCACACCAGTATCATGGCTACCCCGTTTGAAGCCTGTATGGATGGAAGTGTAGATCCCCTTTGTGTTGGGTAGAAGTTGGAGACAAACATTTGATTGGCCACGAGCTCATTCAAGAGACCATTGATAAGATCTTTCAGATCCATGATCACTTGAAAGCCGCTCGAGATCGTCAAAAGAGCTACACTGATCGCCGTCGCAAACCACTTGAATTTCAGGTATGCGATAGGGTACTCTTAAAAGTCTCACCCTGGAAGGGTGTACCATGGTTTGGCTAGCGTGGAAAACTTAATTCTCGATAAATTGGCCCGTTCGAAATACTTTCTAGGTTTGGTCCCGTGGCATACAAGCTCAAGTTACCAGAAGAGCTAAGTGGTGTTCATAATACTTTCCACGTGTCCAATCTGAAGAAGTGTTTGTCCGACGAATCCTTGATCATTCCTCCCGAAGAAATTCACATCGATGATCAGCTCCATTTTGTCGAGGAGCCAATCGAGGTGACTGATTGGAAATTCCAGAAATTGAGAATGAGTCGCACTAAACTTGTGAAAGTCGGATGGAATGCAAAGAGTGGTCCCAAATTTACATGGGAACGTGAAGACCAAATGAGACACAAATACCCTATAACTGCATATTTATGCATTTTACATACACTATACCCCCCAGTCTAGTGAAGCATGAGTTATTCAGGAAACTCAACAGAAATCAACTTTTTATGTATACAACACTCGGGCAATAACCAAAAAAGCATTCAATGAGGTTGACATACTCTAACATAAGGTAATTCCTCAATAATACATGTAAATGAATCTCAAACACTATCAATTGTCAACAAAGATAACATGTGTTCATGACTAATACATGTTGATATCGTCATCGAATCTTTAAACACACAATGTACTCTTACAAACTCGTGTAATGCTCACCCATTCACGAGCATACAACCACACGTGAACACATAAACAATTCACAACATGGGAACTATAACCATTAGCAGAAAATGTCTCACAAATATGCCTAATTTATACAAGCACTCAACTACACACACACATTCTTACATAACTAGTTCTCTCATACACGTATGGAACCTCCCTAACTCTTTCTATTCGGTCACCATCCTTACACAAAAAGACTTCATGTGTCACTTTCAATAGCATGACCAAGGATTGCACCTAAATAGCATGTAATGGGAATGCACAACACTTCTATATGTAGTAATCAACACCCGAAATAGAAGGCCCTTGCCATGCCTCTTGTAGCGGCCGAAAGCTACCCACAAAACCCACTAATGTTGTTGAAACAACTAAAGTAACTTTGAACTATCACCATCAACCACATGATGACAAACCTAAGCTTTGGACAAGTCACTATCCTTCCAATTCCCTATATATGGATCGGCCGAAAGAAAGCATGACATCAACACATAGTTCACTTCATGATGTAATCAAGATGGTAATGGAAAAGGTGATATCTTTCACATAAGTGGATAAAAGACAAGACTAACTCAGTTCCTAAGCAAGTCAACCCTCACATTTCCTTGATAACTCTTACAACTCATGTGTGATAATCCTTTCCCTAACCTATACCTCGGCCGAACTAGAAACAACCAAGAACAACTCTCACTTGTCAACATCACAAGCCACCTATCTCAACTAGGAACCAACCGTGGCAGCCCTATACACCCTCAACTCCCCATGCTTTTCAACAACTAACCTTGTCTCATTATTCATGCATGCCACTAAGAGACAAAGGTAACAGTTTTCCCCTAATTAGACCTTAATCACTCAAGCACCGCATCCCTAGATTCCTTCCTTGCCTAAAACACTAAGATTTTGTGCTTACATATCTCGGGCAACTCACCTTTGATTGCAACTAATCACATTGTTTTGAACTTACACCAAATAGGAAGCAATTACTTATCAATGACCTTGGAAAACTAGGAAGGAGCTTACCATGTAATACACTATATAAAGAGAGCTCCTTGATCAATCAATTGCACCAACACAAACATAATAACCCTCTCAAGCTTCGGCCCTCCCTTAACCTCTTCTTAGGGCCCCAATCCGATCCATACAAGACCAACTATAGGAAGCTTCAACAGCTACAAGGTTCCCTTCCCACCATCAAGTATTAAGGTAATTTCTAAACATCCATGCCTCTAGTTTCATCGGCCCTATCGTGAACCCGGACCCAACATTTTTAATCATAATAACCGGCCCCCAACTATTTTAAATAATCGGTTAACATGTATTTAGTGATCGAGCTTCCAAATCACAAGTACTATGTACACTTTGTTCCACTATATATATGTTCAAACATATTATCTATTGGTAGACAATCGGCCACACATTACATATGGAATTAAGAAAACATTTTTCGGATCAAAACCTCGCACAAGCTAATCGACTAAGAAGAGGTTTTCTAACTAAAACATGTTTAGTTTATGTTTAAAGATAAAGGTTCATAACCAATGTGTATAATCGGCTTCCAACATAATCACACACTAACACACCTTGTAATGAGTCGAAGGTACCTTGGCAAGCCAAGATCAACCAAGCTTAATCCTCTGATTGATCGATCACGATGCCACAATATGTGATATAATCGGCTATAACATATTAACACATGTTAGTTGGACTAAAACACACGTTAACACTAGCTTTGACATATTAAAAGTCTAAACATATGTTAATGTGCTCGTTTTATGATAAATCAACCACACAAGGTAGACTGGGAACAACATATGGCCCATAACGACACGTGGGGCCCATATGGACCCGCTCCACATAACAATCCACTACAAAGCTCTACGTACACAAAAGCATGATCCACACCTATTAATGCTATGGTTCACAATAATGGGTGCCCAACTTGTATGATAAACAAAGACACACAACTTATTATGTCCTTGTGAATAATAGGGCAATCATTGTTTGGACGATAGTTGCTTCATATTTCAGTTTCACTAGACCATATATATCGCTATCAGGTGAGTTTTACGGACCCATTTTTACTATTTTACATTTCGTGGGTTAAGCATGCTTCAATACTAGTATCATTTACAAGTGTATGTACATTCTATTGTGACTGCCATTTGGAACATGAGACATATTGGTTCATGAGCTCACTAGTCCTCGTACAATGTTTACTGTAACCATTAGCTATCAAAAGCCATGGAACACTTTAATAGATCTATTGGGTTGACACCCCCACTCTTTGTTAGTCACTCTAACCGGTTACATACAAAAGAGTTTTAGTATTCTACCATACATTGTCTTTAGTGTACAATGCGTGAGGCACAACAGTCAAGAGGTTTGGTTATAGGACTCATGGTTTGCATAGTAATCATCGCTTAGCTAGCCTATGATTGGTCATACACGAATTACACATTGGTTTTACTTGTTACATTCAAACCCGTGAACTCACCAACATTATTGTTGACAAATCCTTTATGAATGTTTTTCAGGTAACTTATGGAGGGCCGCTGGGATTTGAGGGAGGGGTTCAAGCATGCACTACGTGGTACCGCTTTGGATGGGTTTTATCAATCCTATGACATTTTGTTTTCATTTCCATGAATTCCAGATACTATCTCCTTTTATAAATGTTATTATGTCGGTTTAAATAAGTATGACAATATCTATCTTTCATGGTGGTACTATTTTAATAAAAATGTGTGTTGCTTGAACCTTGTGCTTGAAAACCTTTCGATGGTTGCATCCCCGTGATTCCGCCTTGGTGGGGTATAACAACATCCATCTGAGAAGTCTTGAACTCTATCCCGTTGTCACTTCGTATTCGTTTTATCTTCAACCCATAAATATTTTTCAAACGGGTAAACAGAACTTTCAGATTGTTAAATGTTTCGCTTTTGTGTTGCATGCACATCACCATGAAAAACGATAATAGTCATCTGTAACCACAAGACAATAAATATCACCATAATTACTCTTGCGCTTGACAGGGCCGAAAAGATCCATATGCAAACGCTCAAGTGGAATGGTAACTAAATTCATTTTCTTGGGTTTGTGGGACTGTTTTTCCTTTTTACACCTTACACACTTATCATTCAGATGAAAGTATTTCACATTAACTCCTTCAACTAGCCAATTTTTCACCAAATGATTCATCTTTCGAAGCTACTACCATACATACATCCGTCGATGCCACATAATAGATTCATTTTTGGTAGCCTTAGACAAAAAACATGGAACATGACCTTGAGTCGTAGTAGCTTTGCTCATGTCAAGAATGTACAAATTGTTCACTCTTGGAGCTTTAAGCATGATCCACTCCTTATGTATTTCGAATCCGGGTTTCAAAATGTATCAAGACTTCTCATCAAAATGTACAGAAAACTTTTTGTCACAAATCTGAGATACGCTGAGTAAATTATAATCAATCTGCTTGACATACGTAATCTTCTCAAAACTCACTATACTATTACTCACACTTCCTTCCATAGTGATATAACTTCCTTTATTTCCGGCAAATGCAACATGCCCTCCATTGATGTTCTTGATGTCGGAAAGGAGTGACATATCTCCTGTCGTGTGCCCGGAAGCTCCACTGTCAACAATCCAGAGACTGCTCACAGGGCCAGCTGGAACTCCCCGCACCAATCACAAACATGATTAGTTCTTTCGGGGGACCCAAGCCATGTTGGTCTTGGGTCTTTGAGTATCAGTAAATGAGACATTCAAAGATTTCTTTTTCTTCTCAATAACATTTTCTTTATCATTGGCCGGTTTTTCCAAAACATTTGTCTTAGAAATCTCTTTTACCAATTTAGAAGATGAACTTGAGGCTCCTGGAGATTCTTTTGATGTCCAAGATTGTTCCGATTTTTTTAGAATTCTAACTTGAGTTTGAAATTTTGGTTGTTCAAAGTTAGTATTCTTAGAAACAATCATAGATGGAACATTCTTAGAAACCTTGGTTGATTTAACTGCCGAAGGCCTAACATTTTGATTAACATAAGGTTAAGAATAAACCTTTTGTTACTCAAAAGTTGGATTCATCATAGGTCTTCTCATGCCATTTTTCATAGCAATTCGATTTAGGTTATCATAGACAACCGGTCGGTTTCCTCCTTGGTAAAAACTGTTTTGATTTTGATGATAAAAGTTTCTTTGAGGAAACCCAACATTCGAATTTATATGAAAATGCCTCTCTTCAACCTCTTGCCTTTTGTGTCTCATGTATGGACAACGAGCAAGTAAATGCCATCTCTCTCCACACTTGAAACAAGCTCTATACTCTTCAAAACAATTCTCATCATCAGATCTAGCAAATGTGTTGACCGGATATTGATTCTTATAACACTTTTGCCTCAAATTCTCAGGAGCGGGCTCTAGTGAATAAGTCGGTTCAACAAAACCATTTACTTCATCTTTTGGTCTCACAAACTGTGTAACATGAACCTTTGATGAGTTAGAATCATCACCATACAGTCGCTTGATTAAATCAGGTGGCATACCAGTTGTCCTTTCAGATTTAGGAAACCAAATTGTACTTTCTTGCCAAAATTTGTCAATTTTAGAATAATTAGTGAACTGTATCTGATATTCCTCATCAGAAATTATTTTATCGGATCCTTCTGTCCGATAAATAACTTTCATCGTTTTGTAATCACTTTTCTCAATTTTCTTCACCGACTGATTCTGATTTGATTAAACTTTTGGAGAATGTTGTACCTTTGAGTAAAACTCATTAGTCCGAATGTGATTTTCCAGAGGAATATCAGCATTCTTTTTAGGTACATCATCCTCAGAATCAGAATCATCAGTTACTACCACAACGCCCTCATTGTTTATTTCCAAAATCGGTTTTACATCAGAATTTGGATCACCAACACTAGAAGTGTTTGATTCATCCTCTGATGTAGATCCAGATTTATCAGAACTTTCCGGTGTCACGGTGTTAAAATTGTGATTCTCAAATAACACCGAAGATGGTACTAATTTGTAACTCACAGTGGGGCTTGGTTTCTCTATTATGTGGTCCACAACATAAGCTACATTCAAATAACTCTCAAGCTTTTTGTTTATCTTTTCTGAAAAACATTTCATTTTAGCCATTTCCAACTTTGTTTCTTCAATTTCATTAATATAGATATTAATGGCAATTTGTTTTTGTGACAAAGTTTTAGTTAAATCTGAAATGTCTTTCTTGTAGTTATCCAGCAGCTTATTAACACCTTTTTCATTTTTGCGATAAGATTGAATAGAGTTTCTAGCACTTCAAGTTGATACTTTAAGTCCTTAACCTCTTCTTCAAGTCTATCACATGAACCATAGTAATTATCATGATTAGCAGATGGATATTTAGAACTTACCATTTTTGGAGCCTCTGTCATAGCCATCAATGCAAAGTGATCTTCCTCTTCTGCAAAGAACTTGGAGTAATCAACTTTGCGGAAAGATTCGTAACAACTTAGTCACAGAAAATCAGCTTCTACTAGAAGTTGCTCAATATCATCATCAAGTGAATTAACACTTGATTCACAATCCAAATCACTTTCAATGTCTGAGTAATCATGATCTTTAGACGACTCAGTAACAACTTAGTTGTTGACATGTTTAATAATATTTTGGAGAAGACTTTGTCTATTCTAATGAAAGTATTGTTGTAAGGGCTGCATAAAAAATAGGCTGATAGAATTGGGTTTTAGTTTGTTGGAGTGCTCTGATTCTTACAATGAGATTATACGGGTTAGAATGGGTTCTTTTACCCATTAAACCTTTTTTTACCTGAACCAAAAAAACCCATTTAGAATTTAACCAATATAACTTGTTTTGACCCGAAACCATTTTCACTCGAACCCATTCTGCCCCAAGCCAAAGTGACCTCTTTGAATCAACCCATTCACTATTTTGTATGACTTTCTGATTGTTTTGGTTAAATTATTTTGTTTGATAATATTAATCAACTTGTATTCTATTTTTTTATTTGCAATTTGGGTGAGGTTTAAGCGTTAGTAACATTCATATTTTAGGATGAAAAGCTTGAGTAGCTTTTCTTTGTCAATATCATGCTTGTTTTAGTGCTTTTTATTCTTGGTTCCCATTAATTATTTAGGAAACATGATATTGATTTACCATTTTGAATATTTTCTAACGGCCACAAAGAATTAGTGACAAAGGTTAATGACTACATAGTCTATCTGAATATTTTGCAGCCCCTATACTCTATAGTGTATTTGCATGTAAAAGTTGAAAGAAGAGTTATATATTTACATAGGTAGTAAGCAGCTTTATTCCTGCAAGTTAGAAACAAACAACAGAAGCACATGGGTCGGGTTGATGAGTAAATCCATTTTGTCCAATTTCTAACTTTATTTTATAAATAATTAATGCGATGCACATGATTAGAAAAATCGATGGGTTAAGGCGTTTGGAAATCCAGATGGTGCGTCCAAATGAGTCTTTTGACTGGGATTGTGGAGAGGGGATATGAGAGAAATGTACAGAGAGAATGGGTGAGGTGAAGAGATAGAAATGGTGTTTCAAATTGGAACCCTTGAGGTGCTTTTTAGTAGATTGAAAATAATATGGTTTATGTTGATTATCAGTCAATGTTTTTGGTTGGGTTTAATATCTTTTTTTTTTTTTTTTGGTTGAGTACAAGTTTGATATTTGGTAAAGAATCAACTTGACAATATCATTAACATTAATAATCTTTTTTTTTCTTCACTGGAAGTGTTAACACATGCATCGTTGAATATGCATTTTTAAGTCAATGATCAATCGTTATTCCAAACTCTTATTCGCTGCTAGAAATTACATGGCATCTCTCATTCGCTGCTAGACATTACATGGTATTTTTTAATCATCGGTGAATAAGAATGCATCAAAGTAGGATAAGAAAACAACTATCATGTTCTCAACTAGAAATTTATGAATAACAATTTAACATGCATGCTTAAAAACCAGTATTCTGAAATCAATTAAAGAATGATGAAGACAAAATCTCAACCTAAAATTTTTGATCATATTATATTTAATAAGTCTCATACGTTCTATAAAATAACAGAAAATGATTATCGCGTTGAAAATTGTTGTCCCGCCGCATCGCGCGGGTTTCCTACTAGTATATATATATATATATATATATATATATATATATATATATATATATATATAGGGGATGGATAATACAGAAACCCTAAATAATGAGAAAACTCTAGAAAACCCTCAAAAAAACCTACTTCCCGAGCTTTTTTTTTTTAAAAAAAAAATTAGGGCATGTACAATATACATGTTTTTGAGTGTTTTGAGCCAAAAAAAATCAAAAAAACGCCGAAGGGTTTTTTTTAAAAAAAAATAAGTTTTGCATCATAACATATGTTACCAGTGCAAAAATAAGCTAACATATGTTATGATGCAAGACTTATTTTTTTTTAAAAAAAAAAAAAAAAACCCTTCGGCGCTTTTTTGATTTTTTTGCCTCAAAACACTTAAAAACATGTATATTACATGCCCTAATTTTTTTAAAAAAAAATCTCGGAAAGTAGGTTTTTTTGAGGGTTTTCTAGAGTTTTCTCATTTTGAAGGGTTTTCTCCTTATACTTCCACTATATATATATATATATATATATATATATATATATATATATATATTTGAGAACGGAGAGAATCATTCTAGACCACACATTTCTTATAAAGGAAAAAAAATTCTTAATCGCACGTTTTTATGCAAGAATGTTTCGTTTATTGGTCATCTAAAACACTTTATAAATGTTTATGTATATTAGGTGTAGTTGTTGTTGTGGATTAAAACACTTCAACAATGTTTCATTTGTTAAAAGATTTTAACATCAGAAGTGTTTTATGTAAGGCTTTTTTTGTTCATTGTTCGATATGGATTAAACATCATAAGTGTTTTATAAATGTTTATGTATATTAGGTGTAGTTGTTGTTGTGGATTAAAACATTTCAACAGTGTTTTGTTTATTATAAGATTGTAACATTAGAAGTGTTTTATATAAGGCTTTGTTAGTTCAGTGTTCGATATGGATTAAACATCATAAGTGTTTTATAAATTGATGTTGCTATAATGCAGATTTTTAAAGAATATATCTGATAATTCAAAATTGAATGACAGAGAATATAATAATATGTTGAAGATAATTTCCTAAATTAGTGGGATTTCTTAATTTTAAATATTGGTAAAAAGTCTCAATTGCCCTTAATCTAAAAAGTTGATCCAATGGTTATAAATCTTTTTTACCCTTCTCACATAAATCAATTTTCTTACAGGACCTTTACCTACCTACCTAGCTATATATATGTATATATTTAGGGGCCGGTTATCGGAAAAAGTAACAAAAGCGTGCGAAATACATCATAATTACGTAATGATAATTACGTAATGTATGATATAGTTATATATAAAACTAATTACATAATGAATGATAAATACATATATTTTGAATGACATAAATTACGTAATCTATTCTTCTTATTTACGTAATGAAAAACACATAATTATGTAATGCTTTCATGAAAAAAAACACATTCATGAACACACAAAAACATTACGTAATTATCACGTACTTCGCACACTTCGCATGTTTCGAAGACTTTGTATTTTAACCGATACCTATATATATATATATATATATATATATATTAAACGGGGGATGATCAAATGAGAAGAAACGGAACAGGAGAAAAAAAAGAAGAAGAAATGACATAACTATAAAACACTATAACTTTAACTCTTTTTACAATAATTATTATCTTTCTAATTAATTATTAACATTTTATCCTACACATTATTAAAATTTATTTTACACATATCAAACTTCATCCTACGTATATCAAAATTGTCATATGTTTATCTACACATATAAAGATTATCATACATTTAACCTACAGATATAAAAAGTCATCCTACATACATCCTATAAATATTGAAATTATCCTTCACTCTAAATTAGGTTTGCTATGAAATAATATATTTTGCAAATAAATTTTAAGTTTCATTTATATAACTAGCTTAGAAGTGTCATAAAAATTAATAATTTATTTAACATTAAATGTAACTATATGAAAGATTTTTATTAGTTTAAATTTATTTTTTTTCTTTTTACAAGACATTTTCTTTTCATTTGAAATCCCCATTATATTAAACTAAACAAAAAATAAACCGAATCATAACTACACATTTACTTTTAATTCTAATTCAATTATAATAATGTAACGTGCCACGTCAAAATATCTCTATATTTAATAAATAATGCACAATAATATGGTTTACGGGTGAAGTTATTCCACACAATGTAACAAAAATGAGAAGGGTGAGAAGGATAAAAAAAATACAATAGATCATGAAATATGACACAATTAATTGAAAAAATGACACAATAATAAAAAATAAGAAAAAGACACAATACTACATAAAAGACACAATGGTATAACATATATTCTAAAAACTACAAGGTAAAACCCAAAAAACGAAGACCTAAAATCTCACAACGTAGGGTTTGATGAGACAAATCCAATGCCGCTTGAATGGGTAAAATCGGAGTCCGTTTGATACATTTTCTACGACTTTCTATTTTTCTTCCACTGTGTATTTGATCCTAACCCTATGGTATACACATGAATAACGTATGTATATATTGGCCTGCCTTGGGTGCTTCTTCAATCATGAACAAAAGAGAACAATGTGGCACCGTCATTATGAAGTCATCACTTATCAAACACCATTAATTAAGTTGTCAACGACAGGAATCTAGTTGATAGGATCTTTAAACTAATCTTCAATAATTATATACGGAATAATCACTATGAGTGAAAAAAAAAACATTGAATATATAAAAAGATTAAATAAACACCCTTAGCGTAAGACTACCTCTAACACTAAGGGTCTGTTTGGTATGAGGTAATAGAATGGATGGGGTAATGAAATAGAGAAAGTAATGGAATGGACAAGGGAATGAAATGGATGATTACCATTCCATGGTCTTGTTTGGTTACACGTAAGAATAGAATGAGTCATTACATTGTATTGTATTGTTTGGTGTGGACGAAAAGACAAAAGAATAAAATCGGCGGTGGTGAGTGGTGGCGATGACTGTTGGCAGCTGGTGCCGGTGACGGTGGTTGGTGGTGGCAAAGGTATTGGTGGCGGAAGCGCTGACGACGGTGGTGGTGGTAGTGGTTGTCAGTAGCGGCGACGACGATGGGTGGTGGTGGTGGTCGGTGATTGTGGGTAGCGACGTCTGGTGGTGTTAATAGCGGTGACAGGGGTGGTGGTCAGTGGCGGCGGGTCACGACAGGGAGTGACGACGATAGTGAGTGGTGGCGGCAGCGGGTGGCGGTTGATGGGTGGCAATGGTCAATGACGGAGAGTGTTGATGGTGGCAGTCGGTGCTTGGTGGTAGGTGGTGGTGGCAGTTGGTGGTGGGTGGCGGTGGTGGTGGTGGTCGTGATGGCGGTAGTCGGTGGGTGGCGGTGATCGGTGATCGGTGACAGAGAGTGTTGGCAGTGTTCGGTCGGTGGCGATGGCGGTAGTCGGTGGTGGTGGCGATGGGTGTTAGTGGTAGAGGTGGGTGGTGGTGGTGGTGGTCAGTGATGATGAAAGGTGATAGAGGGAATGGAATGGAAAAAAACATGGGGGTGGGATGGAATGAATATGGGGATTTTTAAAGGGAATGAAATGGAGGAGGTAATGGATGATTCCATTACCTTGACCAACCAAACACCTTTTTTTCATGCAATCGTAATGCTCCATTCCATTTTGCCTCTCATTCCTGCGTACCAAACGCTACCTAAATGCTTCCTTAGGTGCTATATTATCTCCCACGTAATGTCTTTACAAGTACCAACCACCTTATGGTAGAGTGGTATGGAGGCTCAATGATAAAAGATCCATGACTGAAAGGTCATGGATTTGATTCTTGAGAGCGTCGGGTTTTACCGATTATTTCATTGTCGTGCCTTTGAGCGGGTGGATAGTCGGGTTTCCCCGAAACTGGTGGACTTGGTGAAAACAGGAGCTCCCTTACACGTCTGGCTATGCCGGGTGGAAGGGGTCCTGATTTGACTGAGTAGGGACTCCGAGGGGAGTTCTTGGTGAATTTCGTTGGCCGTTCAAAAAAGAATGTCTTTACAAGTCTCTACAACAACAACAACAACAATCGTACCTAGGAAATCCCACCAAATAGCGACGCTATTAGTAGGGTCTGGAGAGGGTAAGATGTAGGCAAACCTTACCTCTATCTTTAGAAATAGAGAGACTGCTTCCAGAGAGACCCCCGGCTCAAAAAAAAAAAAAAAAAAAAAAAAAAAAAAAAAAAAAAAAAAAAAAAAAAAACTATATTTATATAAAAAGAAGACAAACACGAAACACTAAAAAGTAGTGAGTTCATAACATAAAATAACATACATGCATAAAGAAAGGAGATGTGCTCCTAATTCCTAAAAATCTTTAACTTTTATTCTAAGCCTCCACGAATTCCTATCTTGGACCATATCCTCGGAGAGGTGCAATTCTAACAAATCTTGCCTAATTCGATCAACCCAAGTCAATTTGGGTCTGCCTCTGCTCCTCCTCCCCTCCACCGTGAGGTGTTCCACACTTCTGACTGGAGCTGTCATATGTCTCTGCTTCACATGTCCATACCAACTTAATCTCCTCTCCTTTATCTTATCTGAAATATTTTCCACTTTTACCCTATTCCTAAGAACCTCATTTCTAATCCGGTCTAACCTAGTGTGACCACACATCCACCTCAGCCACTTCCATCTTTCGTAACTGTGTCTTTCTAATGGCCCAACAATCTGTCCCATAAAGCATAGCAGGTCGAACTGCAACCCTATAAAATTTTTCCTTTAATTTAGCTGGGAACCTCTTGTCGCACAAAACTCCAGCGGCTGCTCTCCACTTACACCATCCAGCCTGAATGCGATGTGCAACGTCACTATCAATCTCCCCGTCCCTTTGAACAAACGATCCTAAGTACTTAAACTTGGTTACTTGCGGGACCACATGACCTTCAATGGTGATCTGGGTGTGGTCTTCGTTGTTTGCCCCGTTGAAATCACAGTGCATGTACTCCGTCTTAGAGCGACTAATCCTTAAACCTTTTCCCTCTAAAGCTAATCGCCATCCTTCTAACCTCATATTCAGGCTTTGCTTAGTTTCCGCGATTAATACAATGTCATCAGCAAAAAGCATGCACCACGGTAATGTCTCCTGAATGGACTTAGACACCTCATCTAAGATAACCGCAAAAAGAAACGGGTTCAACGCGGACCCTTGATGGAGCCCTACCTCCACGGGAAAGAAATCAGTATCCCCTACAGGCGCACGGACATTGGTTTTAGTCCTATCATACATATATCTAGTGGTGTCAACATACTTTATCGGAATCCCTCTAGCCTCCAAACTATCCCAAATCAGTTTACGAGGTACATTATCATATGCCTTTTCCAGGTCGATGAACACCATATGGAGGTCTCGTTTCTTCTCCCTATACTTTTCCATTAAGCTCCTCAGAATGTATATCGCTTCCGTAGTTGACCTCCCTGGCATGAAGCCAAATTGATTTACAGTACATGAGTCTCTCTTCTAATCCTAGTCTCAATTACTCTCTCCCATAATTTCATAGTATGACTCAACAACTTAATTCCTCTGTAATTCCAATAACATTGTGCGTCTCATTTGTTCTTTATATAGGCACTACAACACTACTCCTCCACTGATCTGGCATTCTTCCAGATTTAAATATGAGGTTGAAGAAAATAATTAGCCATTTCACTCCTTCCTCTCCCAAACACTTCCAAACCTCAATCGGCACTACAACAAGTCTCTAAAATCTTCAATTTCATCTCCAACTTTACAAATATCATTACTATTCATATTTTACACCTCATTACATATTCATTACACACAATATGTAAATGAAATGTTTTTTTTTTCTTTTTTACCTCATCACAAGAACCAAGTCAAACTCATGCTCTTATATAAGGATATCTCATCTAAGGGCTCCTTAGAATGAGTTTACTCCAATGCTAAGGGCCTCCAAGGGTTTGATTTCCAAGGGCTCATTAAAGATGGTCTAATGAATGACTACCGAAGATATGTTAGTCGATTGATCAATCAATAGATTGAAAGAAGAAAAACATGACTTGCATGCTTCTTCGTTAATAAAGTTTTAAGCGATAATTAAAGTCGTTTGATACGTAAATTTCAAAACACTTTGTTCGACGTTGGTTGAAGACCTTAAGGTTAGAAAATGACTGTTCTTCCAAATAAATGACTATAGTGGACAACAATAGTCTTGATTATACCATGAGAGCTACAATTTATCTTATTCAGTCTTTTACCTTTCTCCATCACTTTATCTGTTAACAACCATTTCCATCAAGGTTGTTTGTGTTCTAGGCTTCTAGCTAGCAATGTCACTTTAACTCAAGTCAGGCTTGTTACTTTGTTAGTTTGGTCCCCTTGGAAAAGATCATATGGTTGCTTTAATTTCTAATCCACACGCAAAAAGAAACCGATTCTTCACTTTTCTTGGTCCAGCAAACCATAGAGTCAAATCAGTTATGTACCTAACAGTGGTATAGATCAAACCATCACCGGCCACCACCACCATCGAGCTATCATACACACCACCCTTTTTCTTCTTACCTATTATAGCATTTGCTATTGTTAGGCTAACTTACATGGTAGAGTACTATCTAGAGTCATGTATGTCTTTTAAATGAAAGGTAGAAGGTTAAACTCTAAAATAACTAGTGTAAAAATCTGTTATACCATTTTAATCAGAGTTTGCACCAACCATCCACTCACCTACCACCAACACCCATCCTTTTGGTCTCTAATATTCTCCGAATTTCTGGCGTATACTTTTTCAAAACTAAATAATTATCATTCAATAGTTTTAGCTTAAAACTATAATGTGATTTATATAAAATCTAAATAATTAAAATTATCATTCTATAGTTTTAGTTTAAAATACAATGTGATTTATATAAAATGGGGGTTAGCATAAAATACACATTAAAAAAAAAAAAAAGACGTAGAAAGGGTATCTAATGGAGTCCGATTGAACTCATTCAAGCGGCATTGGAACCGCCTTATCGAACCATACGATATTAGTTTTTAGGTTTTTAATATTTTTGGATTTTTAGAATTTATGTTATATCGTTTTGTCTTTAATATTATAGTGTGTCTTTTCTTTATTTTCATCATTATGTAATTTCTTTGATTCATTATGTATTTTTCCTTAATATTGGGTTATATCTATTGACATTGTGTTATAATTTAGGATTTATTGTTTTCACCATTTTCATTTTTGTTATACTAACTTATCCCTATAAAATGATACAATGGAAAAGGAAAATTAAGAATACATTATAAGATGCAAAATATTTGATAAAGTAGGATTTTTATTTAATTATCATTCTGTTTTTTTAATGTGGATATATAATATTATATCTATACATATAATAAACCAAAGCCATTTTAATGACATGTCATAATATTATGTAATCTGTCTTTTGAGAGATGCCACATAAGATGTGAATAAACCAAAGTCATTTTAATGACATGTCATAATATTATGCAATATCTCTTTTGAGAGATGCCACATAAGATGTGATGTGGCAACTCTAGACCAATTAAAAAAAGAAATAAATATGGTTTAAATATGATTTAACATAATCTACTAAATTTAAATATTAAAACTTTATTATTTTCCCTCTCATGTCTCCTCTCATAACTTTTAAAATTTAATATCTTTTATATACGAGATTTTTTTAAAGAAAAAAATTACACCAAATTAACGAGCGTTTTATTATCTTTCCAACGAGTACCATATTGCTATATAAAAAACAGAGAAAAAAAACGACTATTTTTTGTAAACCGACATGTATTGTGTCATGTTTGGAATTAATTTAAAAAAAATTGTGGGTTTGGGTCGGGCCTGGGATTAGGTGATACCTGACAAAATTACCTTTTTTTATATTAGAATATGATAACTTATGGCAGAGATTTGTTTAAAATAATAATAATATTCATTAATCATATATTAGCAGGTCATTAATTATGTTGTCATATTAGATATTTTATTATGTCATATTAGATATTTCAACCCGGGACGCCCTCCAACAGGTAATTGCTATATAGATGTCATTTTTATATTTAGAAACTTCTAATTTTATTCACTTTACTTAGATTTCTCAACCCGGGACGCTCCCGGGGTATAAGCTAGTAAATAATATATAACATACAAATCATTTTTTTGAAAGGTTAATTTCTTTTAAATCCTGTAGTGTGTGAGACTTGAACCCAAGACCTTCTACAACGTAGATGTTTTAAATGTTTTGCCAATGAACCACCACCCCATTGGTATAACATACAAATCATTAAATGTGCCGATCAGCCAAATGATCCATATTGGCTAATATTAAAAAAAAAAAAAAATTGTGTTGCTAAAAGACAATTATTGAAGACGGAGTTAACATGTGAGAACCATACATGATCTCCTGATCTAATCTAATGGAATGGTGCCCCTTACAAATTTAAGATTGTGGTTTAAATCATTAGAAGTGTAAGATAATATGGAATTAACGTATTAAGAAATTTACGATTAAATGGAAAAAAAAAATAGTTGTGAGAACCATAAATTAATACACATCATATTGACTAGGAGGGCCTTTAAATAGATCAATATGGTGTGTCAATACGTATAGCATTATTCCCTATATGTGGCTTTATAAAATCGTTTTTGTTTTGTTTTCCTTTTTGTAAAATTGAATTACGAAATCCTAATGTCTTACTGTAATTTTCTTTTTGCTTTACGCTAGGCAGTCACTTTTTCCAGGGTACTCTTCAAGTTACGAAATCTGATTTTGATTAATATTTTTTACTATATCTATAAATGTTGATATGATGTGTAACTATTTTATTGCTTTCCCTTTAACAAAGTAAAAGCACAACATGAAATAAAATTTGACACGGATATATTTTTTTATTGTGCAACTCGCAAGAATTATAAAATTAAATTCACATGGCACACGAGTTGTTTCTATTACCTAATTACTTTGCAGATGATCGCTACATCTAATCTGCCTCTAAGATTATACGGTATGGTCATGAGGTAAATTGGGTATAAAATAATATATGACAATCACGTCAACAAATGAGATTCTCCTTCAAGCCCCAAAAACTCTTAGGGCGCATTTTTCTTTTTTAATATTTTATTTAAAAAAACAAATCAACTAAATTTGAAATGAACACTCCATACACTACTAGAAAAAAAAACTCTTTCTTTACACGCATTGGTCTGATGACAGGGAAAAGAATGTCAAGGATGGCGGTGTCATAAATTTACATGACATATTTTTGCGTGTCATCTGTTTATGACACACATTTATGACAGCATTTATTGACACGCGTTATGACACTTTTTAATGACACACATTTTTATGACAGAATTTTATGATGTTCTTTGCGTGTCATAATTTTTTAATCTAAAAAAAATTCCTGTAAAATTACATATTTACCTTCTTGGATTTATTGTCATTTTATTATGTGCAAAATAATTAGCAAACTAATAACAAAAACATCATTTCATTATATAATCCATATTTATCTAATTACAAACTAATCTGAGACAACGTTTAACGTTTACAAAAATATATTGTATCGACATTACATTGCCTTTAAACAAGTTTCGATCATTTGAAAATAAATGTCGCGACGTAGCCTAACCGTTCTTCGCGTACGACATCCATGTCCTCATCCCCGTAGTGATTCGCTCATCCTCTAACCTGAGATAACAATAAAATTAATACATAACTTTAGATATCTGACAACATGTAAAACATAAACTGTGTACAAAATAAAATATATATTTATATAAATGATGCCCTAAGAATGTTGCTAACCTCTGGCTAACTGTTGAACAACCAATACATTGAGCAAATGGAACACCTTCTGAGTGGTCCAACCATACTCTGGAACTCTAAGTTGTATCCTGATTAGTTGTACCTAGTAGGAAATGACCCAAAAATCAACACTCCATTTCTGAAGGCTATAATAATCAACTGGGTTCCTGGTAACCGTCGAACAAAGCCTAAATCTGCCCCTGGTCGTCACCAGTTGTTGACGTGAGTCAGGGATGATTCGACCAGCGTTTTATTCAATACAAACTTCATTTTTTTATTTTTACTTTGTATCATATCACACTTCAATTCGACATCTGTTTCAATCGTCAGGTAACAAATAAATTAATGGAGTGAAGTAAGTTGGAAAACATACCAACGCAACGATAAGTCGCAGACAACGTGCATGACAAAAAAGCCTATCACTTAACTATTCCTGCAAAATTAACAAATGAAACACAAAACTGATGTCCAAAGCTAAA
This sequence comes from Ambrosia trifida, assembly GCA_028751855.1. Classification (NCBI taxonomy): domain Eukaryota; kingdom Viridiplantae; phylum Streptophyta; class Magnoliopsida; order Asterales; family Asteraceae; genus Ambrosia; species Ambrosia trifida. The sequence continues at coordinate 100,823,812 of CM054125.1, read as the reverse complement.
AAAAAATCTACAATTTTTAGGTGAAACTCAATAGGAGACATACGTTTCCTTCAATGTTGAAGCTGATTTTACATATGATCTTATGATTATTCCTCTGCTGCCATCGTCGATTGCATTTTAAAACACCAAACGGTAACCGAATCAAATTAAGAGTGAAACCTAAACAGAGTGGAAAAGCACAAAGAAAGCCGAAAAAGAATAAGAAAAGTTAAAAGAAATCAGATCCAAATAAAAGAGTTTAATGCAAGCTTAAGTCATACCTGTGCCATCCACCATAACCTGAACCCTAGTTCGTTTGCCTTCGGAATTCTCATGGGACCATTTTTAATAACTGACTGTTAGGTCTAATGTTGTGGTAGTCGGCGCCCTTGAAGCCTATTGAACCACCATCGCCACTACTATTAGGGTGCACCGAAAAATCCCCAACCCATTAAGAGCCCAAACCCAATTGTCCTTCAAAGCCGTTTGTCGAACGACTCAACTGGTCTTTTTACAGGAAGCCCTTATGAAATTATATAAATATTCCTTATTTTGTAACTTTCATATTTATGGCCAGAAGATACAATCAATGGAAACCCCTTAAACAAAGAACATCAATGGAAACCCTTATGAAATTATTATATATAACATTTCACGTCCACCTTAGGAATAGTACCGGTTCCCCACTTACACCTTCCGGTTACCCTCTCTCTCAAAAACATGTCATCACTCACCAGTCTTTTGTTTCTCTCAACCGTTCCCTTTCTCTCTCTAACACACTCTTCCCTCGTAAAGATCACCATGGTGGTTCCGTCACGCGTAGCTCATGGTGAGCCTTACAGATTGTGTGTTGTCCGCACACACTGAATCGATGGTGATCAGCGACATGATGTTCGCCTGACAAATTGAGATCCGATGGTAGGTCGCCTGTATTAGCAGACAAGCGGTGGCAACGGGTTCTTAACCCAATAAAGACGACGACGACCGCGTTCAGTTACGTTGGAGACCCTCATCTATAGCCACTCGATTAGACTATAAGGAGTGGGGGGGGCGGGGGGGGAAGAGGGGATGAAGCGCCATGTGGCACTTGTGGGACCCTTGAGGGGGGGAAAATAATTGTGGGGAGTGGAAGGGGGGGGAGGAAATAATATTATATTGTGTTAAAGTTAAAAAAAAAAAAAAACTGACCAATAAAAAGCTGTCACTTGTCCCACACACTCCCCCCACGCCGGTGAAGCCACCCCCGCCCCAAGCCCCACGCCACATTCCCGCCCCTACCGGCGGCGGTGTCCCCCCCCCCCCCCCCCCAAGCCGCACGCCACCCCCCGCCCCAAGCCCCACGCCAAATTGAAGATTGAAGGGGTAGTGATGGCATTTTGCGAGAGTCTCGATTGATGATGCTGACGTGGTAGGTGGGTGGTGACGAGAACTTTTTCTGGGACATAAGAAACTGAACATTCACAGCCCCTGTCTTCGATTGACGACGATGACGACCATGTCCCTCAATTATAGGAAGAGAGTAGATGAAGAGAATGACATAAGAAGAGAGAGAACTACAAAGCATAATTGAGAATGAGAGACTACTGGTGGTATTATATTGTTATAATTATACTTGATTTTAGATGTATTTACAATATTGTGTGCTCTGTTTCTTGTCTAGCTCTTGATGGAAGGCTTTGGGTTGAGATGGGCAATGTTTGTTGGTATAAATTCTATTTTAAGTTTGGTCGCGTTGCCGCCGCAACGCGCAACGGGTCACATACTAGTTATATAAATATTCATTATTTTGTAAAACTCACAAACATTTGCCGAAGCTCCTAAAAGTTGTGTGTTAAACACCAAAACATTTCCTATCAAAATGAACTATAACCAAGCTAGCATCTTTTAGCATCTTTTATTAAACTTGGGGGCTCAAGGCTATCCCAAAACAATTCATTATGTCATCTAGCAGAGGCTGCAGAGCACCATCAATCTACAATTCAAAAAGATGCAAAACCACAAAGTACATTTGTTCACCAACCTATCGGATCAGTAACTCGATGTATGTAATAATATAATAACACGGGAAAGAAGACAAAAACATTTAATGTCCCACTTCTTATTGAAAATTCAATCTTGTAAGAATTAAAATAGACACTTATACTTTAGGCCATGCGTAGTGGGGGGCTTTATATATAAAGCCTCCCTTTCTGATTGGTTTACGTGGCTGCTGAGTCAGCGTGGAGAGAGAAACTGAAAAAGGAGTGTAGTGGTGGGGCTTTATTTATAAAGCCCCTGTTTGTGATTGGTTGATTTTTTTTATTTTTTTTTTAATCTTTTAATTCAAAATAATTAAAATAAAAGACAAATAAATATAAAAAAATTACAAATAATATTAAAAACACAACTAATATTAAAAAAAAATTACAAGTAATATTAAAAAAAAAAAGTTACAACTAATATTAATTTTCATCTTCGGATTCTTCATATTCGTCTTCGTCCTCTTCTTCTTCTTCTTCGTCACCTTCTTCTTCTTCTTCTTCTTCTTCTTCTTCTTCTTCTTCTTCATCTTCGTTTCCTCCTGGGTTTGGAATATACCAAACTGACCACGCTTGTTGGACCATATCCGCAGCTAACGCGTCATGTATTTCATGGTCACGAAGTTCATGTGCGTTGAGCACTCTTTCTTGCATATTAGCTTGCGGTAGATCCTGAACGGCTTCCGGTACGTAATTTTGGCATATCGCTTTACCTTCATCTTCTAATATCATATTATGCATGATTATACATGCATACATAGCATCTCGCAGCTTGTCTGTGGTCCATGCACGAGCAGGGTTTCTTATGTAATGCCAACGCTGTTGAAGAACCCCAAAACATCTCTCTATGTCCTTTCGCGCCGCCTCTTGGACCTTTTTAAAGTGTGCCCTTTTTTCATCGTACGGGTTACTAAACGTCTTAACGATAATGCTATACCTCGGATATATTCCGTCAGCCAAATAGTATCCGTGTGGGTAGTAGTTTCCATTAGCGTAAAAGCACGCCTTTGCTGCCCTGCCAGAAATGAAATCCTCAATAATAGGCGACTGCTCAAAAACGTTTAAGTCGTTGCACGAACCCGCAACACCAAAATAGGCCGACCAAACCCAAAGATCGACTGAAGCCACCGCTTGAAGAATAATCGATGGTCCTCTTTGGTCACCACGTGTGTGTTGACCTCGCCAAGCAGTTGGGCAATTATACCACCGCCAGTGACGACAATCAATGCTACCCAGCATTCCTGGTAACCCATGTTCATTCGTATGCACCTCGTAAATTTTTTGTAAGTCGTACCAAGTGGGCCTACTAAGATAACGGGCTCCGTACAACTTTATTATTCCTAAAACAAATAATACAAATATATATAAAAAATAAATACAAACATATATTAAAAATAAATACAAACATATATTAAAAAAAAGTAATGTACCTTGGCAAAAATACTCCAAAGAATCGCGTGTTGTTTTCTCGGCCATTTTTAAATACTCGTCGTTGATATCCGTCGTGTTGCCGTATGCGAGTATACACAGTGCCGAGGTACACTTTTGAATAGACGTGAATCCCATCATCCCCCTAGCATCCGCTTTTTGTTTAAAGTACGGAAACGCGTTTTCAAGATCTCCGGATATACGTAGAAATAACCGTTTGCTCATCCGGAAACGACGCCTAAAGATCTTTGGGTCAGGGTAAGTCAGGTTTTCATCAAAGTAATCCTTCATCAATCGAGCATTTGCCGCTACACGATCTCGTTCGTAGTACTGCCTAGTTTGTTTTGGAGGTGTAGGCGTACTAGTTTCTTCCAGATACCGCGCCGAAAGCGCTAGCGCACTCGTAATGGCATCTTGCGCCAACTCTTCGTCTGTGGAATAACCCTCGTCGCCTAGAAACTCTCTATAATGTTCTCTCGCAATAGATGATGACGCGGGGGAACCCATTTTCTTCAAATATTGGTAAATATGTGTTTGAATATTTTTTGGAAGGTATATTTGGTATGTATGTTAATATATATGTGTTTGTATGTTAATATATGTGTGTTGTATATAAATAACAAAAAAAAAAAATATAGCCGTTTGAAATTTAACGGTAATATTACCGTTCACCAAGACCACGTGCAACAATTTGATTGGGCCAGAATTCATCATCGAGCGTTATTTATATAACGCCAACAACCAAAAACCACAAATAGCGCCCCCCTGTTTCAGTGTTGGGGGCGCTATTTTTGCCAATTTTCGAAAAATCACGCCCCACTACGGGGGGTCTTAGCTCAAGCTCTTTTTTTTTTTTTTTGAACGGCAAATTTCACTCCTTATGAGACTTGAACCCATGACCTCCCCTTAGATGTTCCTAGAAGCTTTGCTTCTACCATTGGGCCACCAACCCCAATGGCTTAGCTCAAGCTCTTAACAATACTACTAGTAGTGTGCCCGTGCGATGCAGCGGGGAACACAATGATATGATTTTTTTTACTGTAGTCTCTGTTATGCTAAAAAAGCCTCAAATTTAAAATTCGTTTTAGACCCCTAAAATGGTCAAGTCGGACCTAGTAAATCATATAATACCTCAACTTTTTAAAATTAAAAAACAATTAGCATTACTATACTCATATTAAAGAGAATAAAATTATCGTTTTTATGATATATATTTTTTTAAAAATTAACGTATGAAAAAATTATGGACGTTTAAAAATCGTGAGGTTAGTTTCCTTAAAACAAGGGAAACATGTAACTATTATTTTTCATCTAATTCGGTTTGTTTTCGTTCCAGTTATTAAACTTATCATATCATTTTTTTTATATAAAAAAAACTACACCAATATCATACTCAAATTAAAAAGAATAAAATGCTCGTTTATATGGTGTAATAATATTAAGAAAAATATTAGCGCATGAAAAAAGTTATGAACGTTTAAAAATCATGGGGTAGTTGGTTAAATTAAGGGTGCAAAAGTATAATTACTATTTAAATTAAAAAAATTTGAGTAAAAATGAAGAGGTACATGTGTACGTATTTTTTAAAAGACATGTTTGGCTAAAAAAAGTAGTTAATATCTGCATTGTGTTTTGTACTCTAAGCAATATACTTGTAAAACTTGAATTTTAATAGATCATTCACTACAAAAAAATGCCATTTGTGACATACAAAAAGTGTCACAAGAAAACAAAAAAGTGCCACTAAAGACCTTTAGAGGAATGGGCGGCACACAAAACAAGTGTCACTAGAAGTGCTAACACTGAAGCCTTTTAGTGACACTTTTTCAATCTGCCGCACAAAGTTTTGGGGCGTTAGTGACACTTTTTTTTTTGCAACAATATAGAAAAGGCTTTTGTGACACATATTTTGTGCCTCTAAAAATTGATTCTAGTTACATATTTATACTAGTTTTAGTGACACTTTTTTTGTCACAATATGAAAAAACTTTTGTGTCGGTAAAAATTGTTTCTACGTATATATATATGTACATTATTTAGTGGCACATAATTATATCACAAAAATCACATTATTTACAATTAAAATATAAAACAAAAGTTTGATAAAAAAACCTGTAAATGTAGAAATCATAATATTATAGCTTCAATAATAAGTTCAATCTGAAATATATTTCAAACGTTAGCAAAACAATATGTAATAAGTAACATATCCTAAATTTCAAATAGTTACACAAAAAGTCAAAACATTCTTTTGAGAAAGAATTCCACTATCATAGAACTTGACTTCAAAGCTTCTCATGATATCTATCATGCCATCATCAACCATATAATAAGCATTAGTATTGATTCAACAAAATTTCAAAGTTCTTTAATTTATGAAACTCATTGTTCTTTATTCAAAAGAAAATCGTGTATAACAAATGGCCGGGACAACTGACAATTTAACAAAAAACAAAATATAATATAATATGTAGCCATTTAAAATTAGCCCAAACACCTAACTATACAAAAAAAAAAAAAAAAATATTACCTTAATTGCAATGTCAACAAGAAGTTCAAAATCAATTGTCCAAACGTGTTTCTTGCTCTGTAAAAGGGAAAGTTTTTTATGATGAATTTCATAGTAAGATTACAACATAAGCACGTCCATTTAATATTACGAAGTAGTCAAAAAGTAACAAGTTAAGAGTAATTACCATTATCATTATGACTTCTTGAAGATGATATTTCGTTAACTCGTAAAGAGTTGTTAGGGACCAAAGAACCAATATCCGGTACCTAAAACATATAAATGAAATAAATGATAGTACATAAATATGTAATCATAAAAAACCAAATAATGGTTCATGTATGTAATTACCTGGATGTTTATATTGCTAAAAACCGAAGACAAATTTGCATTGGGGATATGTTCTTGGATGATGGTAGCCATAGCATTGACAGCACTCGTTAGCTTATCAATAGTTTGTGAAGCTGTCAAAGAAGCACTATTACTTTTTGCAGCTGGCATCCTTCCAACTACTCGAATGTATCCTCTTTTCTCAGGGCCTTTAACTTTTGAGTAATTGTCGACCTACCATGACTCAGTGCAACACGATCGAACATTTTATGATCCAATATGGCAACTTCACTCATGAAAAACTACTCACGAGCCTAGTTCAAGCCCTTCTAAGTTAGATAGTGTCGAACTTCTATTTTACGCTTGTTTAGTAAACGAGGTCTGGCCCAAGCTTTACTTATCGAACTCAAGTGTGCACGCGATCCTATATAGGCCCGTTTTAATTTATTTTTATTGTTATAATTTTTCTATAATTTAATACGTAACTATATATATATATACACACATATACGAGGCCAAACTAGAGCTGTACTTATCGAGCTTGATACGTGTTTTACAAAATGAACTGGGCATATTATAAATTTCAAAGTCAACGGAACATATTATAAATATAAAAGTCAAATGTACATTTTTGACTTTCGAAGTCAACCGGAGATGTTATAAATTTTAAAAATGAACATATATTACAATATCAAAGTCAACCGAATATATTATAAATATAAGCATTGCAGCCCCAACGGGTCACGCTGATATAATTGAAGAGAGTTTGAACTATATCATCAAATGGGTCATTTGTTGTTGTCCGTTGCTGGTTCAAGTGTGAATCTGTGGCTGTCCTGCTGCACGGTTCGGTTGCTGGGTTGGTGGTCTACTACACGGTTCGGTTGTTGGGTGGCTGGCCTACTGCACGGTTCAAGTGCAAGCCTCACGTCCCTTCTGTCTACTGCTGCTCGTCTGCAGCGATAAATTAGTGACGTTTATACCCCTGTACTTTGCAAAGCACTAAACTCTTCTAAAGGTACCTGCAGCATTATGACAATCAAGATTTAGAAAAACATTCCAATTTTAGAATGTTATTTACTTATTTGTATATCATGTAAAATAGCTAAACAAGTGAAAGAGCCTTGGAAGCAGATATCAAGTGTGCCTTATACGTTGGATTCTATGAACATCGGCTCTAAGAATTTTTTTTTAAAGGGGCTCTACACAGTGGCGAAACTATTCTTTTTTGGTATGATTGGTGGGTCTCGGACGACGTCTTGTTAAAGAAGTTTCTGTTATTGTTCGCCTTGGATAAAAATAAATTATGCAGAGTTGCCGATAGGTTCGATGTGGTCGGACAGATGGCGGAGTTCGCTACAGAGTGGAAGCGGCCGCTGACCTCCCAGGAAGAGTTTGCAGAGCTGTCAGGTCTGCTTGCTGCGCTGCAGGGCACTTCGTTTGCTGCAGGTCCTGACGCGTGGTCTTGGTCTGTGAATGGGGAGGTGGGGTTTTCGGTAAAAAGGCTGAAACAGTGTATCTTTGAGGCGTCTAACTCGGTTCCAAGTGCAGTGTTTGAGTGGTGTAATTGGGTCCCTAAAAAGGTTGGTATAATAGCGTAGCGAGCATTTTTTGACCGCCTTCCGACTGCAGAAGCTCTTTCCAGAAGGCATATTATGGTCGAGTCGCTGCAGTGCAAAGTCTGTGATATGGCGAGCATTTTTGGGAATCTTGGTGTGCGTTTGACTCTACAAAAATGAGCTAGTGTTCGGGTAGTTTGTTGTTAGTTTGTCTGGGTTATTAAGTGATCCATAGCAGATTGTTTTTTTTCGGATTTGGTATTCTCGGTTTTTTTGGCTAGCGTCTTGCTAGTTTTTTAATAAAAGTTTGTTGGCTGTTCAAAAAAAAAAAAAGTGAAAGAGCCTTGGGTTGAACATCCCACTGCAGCCATCATTCCAGACCCATGATTCCCACATATTAATCCGATTCTGCACAGCAGCCTCCGAGCCCCGAAGCCAAACCTTGACTGCAGCGACTGTGAACATCCCACTGCAGCCATCATTCCAGACCCATTTGTCTTCGATACTTGATAACCTGACCTGAGACAACATAAATTCCACGTCCTGCACTTCAGAGATGGCTTTAACAGACACAAGATTAATCGGCCAACCTGCACATAGACCCAATGACTCTCCCTGGACCTGAATTCTCTGACAGACTAGCACATTCTTATTAAACTCCTGATCAAACAGCCTTGGCCATCTGTCCATTAACATATTGAATTCACACATCAAACAACAATGTTATAATAAAACAAAACTTACAGCGTCAAAGTCAATTGAACATGAGCTTCACTCATCGAGCTCAAGACGTGTTTTACAAAACGAACTGGACATATTATAGATTTCAAAGTCAACCGAACATATTATAAATATAAAAGTCAAATGCATTTTTGACTTTTCGAAGTTAACCGGAGATATCATAAATTTTACAACTAAACATATATTATCATATCAAAGTCAATTGAACATATTAGAATCATCAAAGTCAACTGAACATATTAGAATTATCAAAGTCAACTGGATACAATCTTGACTTTTCAAAGTCAACAGTACTAGATATATGACCTAATATGTCCATAACATTGCAGCCCCAATGGGTCACGGCGCTATAATTGAAGAGAGATTGAACTGGTCCAAGTCTGCTGCGCGGTTGGATTGCTGGTTCAAGTGACTTTTATTCCCCTGGTTGCTGCGCGGTTTGTTGCTGTCTGTGGTCTGCTGCAAAGTTGGATTGTTGGTTCAAGTGACATTTATATCCTTGGTTCAAGTGCAAGCCCCGCATCAAGTCTGCTGCGCGGTTTGTTGCTGTCCGTGGTCTGCTGCGCGGGTGTGCTAGTGGTAGTCTGCTCGTTCAAGTGCAAGCCCCGCGTCCCTTCTGTCTACTGCTGCTGGTCTACAGCGATATACCATTGTCATTTATACCCCTGCTGCCAGGTTGGATTGTTTAGTTGTTCTGTGTTCTGGTCGTTCAAAGAATCAAATAATCACCAGGTTGTTTTTGTCAAGTATTGTGGCAGCTGAATGGACCTGCAATAAACATAAATCAACAGCAGAAACAAACAGATATAAATCCATGACTATGATCAGCTAGAAAATAAATGTTGCTGAGATAACGCTTACAAACACGTTATTGTCCCATATGCCATCCGCAACATGTTTTGTCTCCATTTCTCTAGAGTTAATTCGAAAACAATCAAATGAATTGTGATTCTATCCAGTTCCAAACCTCAAATTTCATCCAAACACAATCATACAATCTTTACTATCTTATGCATACTCTAGTTCAAAATTACTTTTAAAAGTTATAAAAAGGTGAAATTCAAACCCACACACACAAAGATAACAAAGAAATTGCTAAACTGGCAGTGCATTATTCAAAAAGACATTCAAACCAAATGTGATTCCATTCATCCCAAACACATTCATACAATCCTTATCACTTTTAAGTATACTCTAATTCAAAATTAGTTACAAAAGTTAACTCGTAAGTCACATTCAAACCAAAACAAATACGAATATAACAACGAAATTCAAACTAAAATTGAAATTTCTTTTTTTAATTACTAGATTTGATAGACTAGTCTGTTTTTAATATTTTAGAACATAAAAACAATAAAGTGGCAGGTAAACACTCACGTACCTCAAATGTGGTAGGCGTAGAGGATGGGGAACCAGACCAAACAACGTACCAGAAGGCTCGGCTCACCAGACCAATGCGTAGAGGAGGGGGAACCAGACCGAAATCGCTAAAGTCTATACATACACACTCTAATTTGAAGTGGAGAATTGCATAAGCGGTTACGTAACTGTTGCGAATGAATATTTCACGACTAAACAATACGGATAGGTCTAGAATGTTATAGGTTTCTATTGATCGTGTAAATGAATGAATGATTACAATAAAGGAATTGAAAGCAATACCTGATAAACTATTAAAGAAGAGATGGGAAGAAGAAGGTCACAAACAATAGTCATGAATTGATTGTTGCCGCTGCTGGGATTACGAGATTGCCGCCTAATTAGAAAATCGTTTTTGGGGTGAGATTAGGATTGAAAATTGACCCAGTGGGAAATTAATTCTCGCCCTAATCACATTCACGGAGTGTAATAGCGGGAAATTTTGGTGATGGGGGGAAACGTTAGGGGATAATAAGAATGGGAAAATTATATATGTTAATCTTACTAGCTAGTTATTAAAGATTTCTATATTTGTCATTAATTTTTTTATTAGAATTCATACATCATATAGACATAAAAGCAATCACATATGGTCTACAGACCAAGACTTCTGGTTTACGCAATTATAGCAAAAAGCCCACTAGTTATTTTCTCTCTTTTCATTATAATTCAATATGTACCGAATTTATAATATGGATTTTTATAAAAATTAGAACTTAAAGTATGTGATTTGATCTTAGGACTAATGCAATTTATTAGTGACATACTTAGAGTGCCAGTAAAAACAAATTTAGTGGCATAAAAGCTAAATGCCATTAAAAGTGTGTGCTAATAAAGTGTGACATACACAAAGTGTCACTCAAAACCTAACTCAGTGACACAAAATACATATGCCATTAAAAGTGTGTGTTAATAAAGTGTGACATACACAAAGTGTCACTAAAAACCTAACTTAGTGACACAAAATACATATGCCATTAAAAGTGTGTGCCACTAAATGGAATTTTTTTTTTGTAGTGATTCGTTTTTTTTCCTTTGTTTTCGTTTCGGTTATTGCTTAACCCTAACATATAATTTTTAAAAAATTGAAAACTAAAGCAATACTATACTCAAATTAAAGAGAATAAAATGCTCTTTTATACGGTGTAATAATATTAAGAAAATATTATCGTCTTAAAAGGTTATGAGCATTTAAAAATCGTGGGGGGTAGTTGGTTAAAAAATGTGCAAAAGTGTAATTATTATTTAAATCATCAGAAATTGAATAAAGTTGAAGGGGTAATTATGTAAGTATCGTATAAAATTAAAATGTAGTATATATAGATAAGGGGGGAAACTGTAACTAATAAGGGGTATATGTGAAAGTTATGTTTGAAAAGACATAAATGCCCTTAAAAAGTAGTTACTGCATGCATTATGTGTTGTACTTTAAGCATTTATAATTGTATTACTTAAAAATTAAGAGGTCATTCTTAAATGCTTTATAAGATAGTATAGATAAATTTAGTTTGATGACTAAACAACGACAATCATGATCCACTCATAATCTTATAAATAACTACAATCTATACATATAATATTTGAAAGCCATTTTATACACATGGCATTCTCTCATCCCACTAGCAATCCTCTCTCCTCCTCTCATTAAGCCACATGGCATGATGTGAGTTTTTATAAAATTTTCTTTTTTTTTAAATCAAAAATCACAAAAATCTAAAAACCCTAACAAAACACACAAACATAACATCAGTTTCATCATCGCCTACTTTCAACCGATACCCTAATTGCTAGGCTATTCAAGCTTTTCATTCATCTCTACTCCAAGGTAATCTCTCTTCGATTCTTATTTCTATTAATCGATGTTCATCTATCTTTTTTTCTGTGTTGTGTTGAATTGATTTTGCTAATCTGTTTTTATACTGTCTATTATTATTAATGTCTCCTTTTCTTAAATATTTCGTTTTACTGATTGATCTTGTTTTTTTGTTTATTATTGTGCAGTCTTCTTATTTGTTTTAATTTTGTATTGATGTTTTAGGGTTTATTATTTAGGTTTCGATTTAGGGGTTTTTAGGTTCGATTGATATGACTAAGGTTTGAGTGATTGTTTTTTATTTTTTGTTGGATTATTATTAAGACTGATTAGTGGTTTATGTGTTAGGTTTCGAATTAGGGTTATATTGATGTTTTAAGAAAGCTACGAGTGGATTGTTATGTTTAAGGTTTCGATTTAGGGTTTTATGTTTTAGGTCTTGATTTAGGGGTTTTTATGTTCAATTGATGTTTTAAGCTTTGACTGATTCTTCGTTATTTTTCGTTTATTATTATTCAGAATGATTAGGGCTTTATGTTTTAGGTTTCGATTTAGTGTTCAATTGATGTTTTAAGAAAGCTACAAAAGGATTTATGTTTTAGGTTTTGATTTAGTGTTTAATTGATGTTATAAGAAAGCTACAAAAGGATTTATGTTTTAGGTTTCGATTTAGTGTTCAATTGATGTTTTAAGAAAGTTACAAAAGGATTTGTGTTTTAGGTTTCCAGTTAGCTTAAATCAAGAAAATGTGTGAAGCTCATTTCTTAATTTTGTAGATGAATGTCTGAACTTATGTTTTGTTGATATTTTTAAAATGTTCATATGAGTTTTGAGTTCAACTTTTGTAGACCTGTAGTATTCATGTTCATTTAGTGCACCCTCCATGCTTTAGTTTTCAATAAAAATTAATCATTCATGGTCCAATCAATTTAAATCAAGTTTCTAATGTTTAAAAATAATTTCTCAGAATTTTTGTTATTAAAGTCATATAAAATAAATTTTTAATCAATTAAATATGATTAAAACAATTTAAATTACAAAAATGTGAAAATAACACATTTTCCCAGAAAGTAAAAGTTTGGAAATTAAGTTTATGGTGTCAAGATATTGCACCTAAATTTTTATACTTTTTAGAGCTATAACGAATTTATTATGAATATTTTAGATTATCTATGTATATGTATATATAAACATAATAATATATAAAAAAATATAAGGTTTTCAAAACAAACAGACCCGCGGGTAAGGGACTCGAACCCGGGTCTATGTGATACCAACAAACAGATACAACCACTTCAACTAGGCATGTTGTTATCAAACTTTAAAACAATTATATTTATTTACATACCACTATTCATCTTCTTCCCCAACATGAAACCCTAAACCCTAGAATTACCTAACCTTAAATTTGATTGAAGTAAAGCCCGAAACCATAGGGCTTTTATATACAGAGGTAAAAGAGGAACAAAACGTCATAAAAAACTAACCTTACAATAATGATTGATCCGAAAAATAAAGAAACAGGGTCGCGACTTAGAACCACAAATTGGAGAGTTCTGCACGTGATTAAGTTGATTTTATTGTGGTTTTATGATGTTCCCAAGTTGGGTGATGTATTGCAATGATCAATTTATAAGGTTGTTAGGAAAATCCGAACGTTTGAGCTTGACATAAAGGTTTGACGGTTACGTTCATAAAACTCGATTAAAGCCTCATTTAACACGTTAATGGCTTGATTAATTCATAGGTAACTATATGTTTAATGTGGAGAAACGTATTGGAATGATTAAATTCGAATAAAAGCATTTTAAAACTTGAATTTAGACTTGCCGGAATTAGGCCGGAATCTTGCCGGCGGCGAGATCCTCTGCCGAAAAAACAAGAATAGGAGGGGGAAGGGAATTCAAATCTGAACTTTTGGCATATGGCAGAAATAGTACTTGGTGTTTTATATGATGCATATTATGATAAAACTTTATTATTTTGCAATAAACTTTATATATAAACTTTAAGATTTAAAAATTTATAAAATCTCAAACTCTTTATAAGATTTTATTGCTTAAATAACAATCACGTGACCGTTTATAAATCTTTTACTAGAAATTTAGTTTTAACTTATCAACAATTGAAAACAACTTATGTAAACGTTATCGAAATCACTCTTTTTAAAGCATTTTATATGAATTCTTATATATACATTCAAATATTATGTATTCATTTGTTTCAAAAAAGACAAAGATTAAATATAACTCGAATTTTATTAATTTGGAACAAACGAAAAGTATGAGGATTTGAATTGTAAGTACATGAATGTCAGAAGGACTAAAATTGTAAATTAATGTAACACCCCAACCGATGGCGGAAACATCGGGATGTCACGTATTGATAATTGTTTCAGTAGCACATGGTATAAATTGAATTTTAAATAATTTATTCAAAGCATAATAATCCAAAAATAAAATGATGTCTAGGAATTCAATACATAATATCAAATAACAAAACTTCAAATAGCTTCAAATAATAACTTCATGTATAATCCTCATGCAAACTCAAGCCTCAGCTTCATTGTTACCTGAAACATGTTAATTTTGAAAATATTTTTGGGTCAACAAAAGTTGGTGAGAATTACATAGGTTTTGATAATCGAATAAAAATGTTGTGCAATTAATGTGTCATGACAAGTCTAGTCCATATGTGAAAACATACTAGAAGTAAATCGAGTACATAATCAACCCTTGTGACTGTTATAATGTGGTACATCCCATACGCTCATGGTTCACTCGAATATGTTATGCGATAACAAACACCCACGCTACCTTTGTAGGAGGCACGTATCCGGGTGGGATTGTCAGTCAAATAGATCTATCAATGTATACCGTCGGCTGATCAATGTTAATGATTATGCTAGAATTGTGCTTACCCTAGTTATGTTCAAGACATAATGCAACATAGAAAAACACATAGACACCTTGATGATTGAATTGCATAAATGATGTTATAACATGTTTCACCCCAAAAATGGTGATAAATAGAAAAGGGGCTATGTAAAACTCACCTTAGCAAAATGTTATACTTCTTGAAAAATTGAATAGTGGTGTTGCCCAAACAATGCCAAATATCACCCTATAATAAGGTAATAAATATGTCTAAGTCTATCTAGTCTACAAATGTATATGCTCTAGGGCTTCGAATTTGGGGATAAATGCTCGTTTGATTAATAATGAAAATGTTTGATAATTGAGAGAATTTTAGTAATAAATAAACAAAAATCTTTTTATAAAAATTTGAATTTAAGATGGTCATAATAATGTGTTTAAAGTATAAAAACAATTTTTACAAAATTATTTTCTTTAAAATAGAATATTAATTCTATTTATAACAAATTATCAAAATTTAACTTTAATATTTAAAAATACTAAAATTAAAGAATTATTAGTTTAAAATTTATATTTCTGTTCTAAATAATCAGAAATAATTTGTATAAAATTTTGGTGCAAAAATATTAAAAATCGGATTTATTATGATTTAATTATGATTAAAACTAACAAAAATTGATTAAAAATATTAAATAAATGATTTTTCAGAAATAAAAATCATTTCAGAAAAGTTTATTGTTATATAAACTCCGAATAATTTTTGTGGAAATTTATAAAATTGTTTTGATATTTTTATAGAATTTTATAAATATAATAGAATAAATTTAATTTAATTATTATATTTATTAAATAAATAAATTTTTGAAAACTAAAAATAGTAAGTTAAACTTTTTCATCAGATTAATACAAAATAATTTTTGTAGAATTTTTAAAAGAGTTTTAATATTTTAAAACGAATTTATAAAATATAAGTAATATATAATTAATCTTGATTGTTTGATTAAAAACAAAACAAAAATGAAAAGGTTTGCCACAGCCGGGTATCGAACCCGCGTGGCTCAGATAGATGGCACCAGACACAACCACCTGGTCCAGACCAGTGGTTGTGTTTGGTTTCCGTTTATTTAAAATAAATAATATAAGTGAATCGTGTTCTTCCCCAATATTTGCCACGAGCCCTAGATTCTACAATCGAGCATTTTACACAACATTAACCTAATTAACCATAGGGTAAACGTTGTGTACATGCCGATTAACGAAACCCATAACAGAAAACAAACTTACAATGTTGAATTGAATACGAATGATAAGTCAAACGTCGAAGTCAAACTCGAACAGAAAGCTCAAGAACAGAGGATTTTTGTGAGAAATTAGAGGTTTAGAAAGAATGTATGGCGAGTTGTGAAGGTGCAGAAAGGTTCAATTTATAGGGTAGTGGCTTGGGTGTTCGAATTGGCAATCGTTGACTTTGTAATGAATGTTGACACGTCGTGGATCAAATTTGGTAACAATTGATTGTCAATTGTCGTGTGTATGAGTCACAACAGGCCGGTAATCGCGTTGGAATGCCAATCACAGATCAATTACGAGTAATGGTGGTGATTTTGGTAAGTCGCGATTCACAGTTGACTTTCTAAGTCAACTGTGAGAGTTTCTAATCTAGTGTTATATTAATAATGAGCCGGGTTTAAAACAAGGATTATGGCTAGATCAGTTGGTTATGTGGGTGTGTATAATAACCCGGCTTGGGGCGCGGGTTCGAGTCCCGGCCAAGCACATTTTTTTTAAACATTATTCCACAACATATAAATATATTTATATAATTAATATAGTATTAGGGTTCCCAAAATGCCACAAAAATAATTAAATGCGAACAATAATACTGGAACTTGACGTTTTTATTAATGATGATACGTAACGTACAAGTATAAATGCGTAATGTTACAGTCTCCCCTACTTTTAGGAACTTCGTCCCGAAGTTGGAGTTGGAGAGTCTGGTGGAAAAAGATGTGGGTACTTAGACTTCATCTGGTCTTTACGTTCCCAAGTGAACTCTGGACCTCGTTTAGATTCCCAACGAACCTTAACGATCGGAATGCGACTGCGCTTGAGTTTCTTGACTCCAGTATCAACAATCTCGACTGGTTTCTCGATAATGTGCATAGTTTCGTCAATCTGCACATCTTCAAGAGGAACATGGAGGTTCTCATCTGCTAAGCATTTCTTGAGATTCGAGACATGGAGGGTCGGGTGAACATTGCTTAGCTCAGGTGGAAGATAAAGTTTGTAAGCCACTTTTCCAACCCTGTCAAGGATTTTGAATGGACCTACGTATCGAGGAGCTAGTTTTCCTTTTCTACCGAAACGAATTACTCCTTTCCAAGGGGATACCTTAAGAAGTACAAGGTCCCCAACTTGAAATTCCAAGGTTTTACGACGTTTATCAGCATAACTCTTCTGACGACTTCTAGCCTTGAGAAGATTATCCTGAATGAGTTGGATTTTGTCTGTGGTTTCCTGGATTAGTTCGGGTCCAGTGATACGGGCTTCACCAACCTCAGTCCAACAGACAGGTGAACGACATTTATGACCATAGAGTGCCTCAAAAGGAGCCATGTTGATGCTGGCATGATAACTGTTGTTGTATGAAAACTCAACCAAAGGGAGATGAGAATCCCATGCGCCACCAAAATCGATGACACATGCCCTGAGCATATCCTTAAGTGTTTGGATGGTCCGTTCAGTCTGACCATCCGTTTGAGGGTGATAAGCAGTACTCAGGTTCAACTTGGTACCCCAAAGCATCTTGTAAAGAATCCCAAAAGTGAGAGGTGAAACGACCATCACGATCAGAGATAATGTCCAAAGGTATACCATGACGACATACAATTTCACTTACGTACATCCTTGCCAACCTTTCCACAGAATACTTCTCACGAATAGGTAAGAAGTGGGCTGACTTAGTCAAACGATCGACGATTACCCAAATACTGTCAAAACCTTTGGGTGTACGAGGGAGTTTGGTGATGAAATCCATAGCTATGCTCTCCCATTTCCATACAGGAATTTTTGGTTGTTCGAGCATACCAGATGGTCGTTGATGTTCAACTTTAACCTTTGAACAAGTGAGGCATTTTGCAACGAAAAGAGCAATATCTTTCTTCATACCAGGCCACCAATAAGAATAACGGAGATCTTGGTACATCTTGTCAGCTCCAGGATGAATAGAATAACGAGACTTATGAGCCTCGTTCATGAGAAAGGTACGAAGATCATCACGGTCGGGAATCCAAAGTCGATTAAGAAAATAAAGTAGCCCATCAGGTTTGGTTTCAAGTTGAGTCTCAGCACCACAAGACATTTCGTCGTACATGTTACCTTGGGTGACTGATGTATGTTGAGCTTGGAGGATGCGATCCTGAAGATTAGTACGAACTCTCGCACAATGAAGTTTGATACGCTCTTTACGACTAAGTGCGTCAGCCACAACATTCGCCTTGCCAGGATGGTAGCGAATTTCGCAATCATAGTCGTTAAGTAACTCAACCCAACGTCGTTGCCTCATGTTAAGATTTTTCTGGTCGAAGACATGTTGGAGACTTTTGTGGTCTGTGAACACCACACATTTGGTACCATAAAGATAGTGTCTCCAAATCTTAAGAGCAAAGACAACAACGCCCAATTCAAGATCATGGGTGGTATAATTCTTTTTGTGAGTCTTGAGTTGTCTAGACGCATAAGCAATAACCTTTCCTCGTTTCATGAGAACACAACCAAGTCCTTGGTTCGATGCATCACAATTGACCACGAAATCATCATTACCATCAGGTAGAGACAGGATAGGAGCTTCACAGAGTTTCATCTTGAGAGTTTCAAATGCTTCCTCTTGCTTTGGTCCCCACTCATAGGGTTTACCCTTGTGAGTTAAGGCAGTGAGAGGAACAGCGATCTTAGAGAAGTTGGCGATGAATCGACGATAATAACCAGCCAAACCAAGGAAAGAACGGACTTCAGTTGGAGT
The DNA here is from genome assembly GCA_028751855.1 of Ambrosia trifida. Classification (NCBI taxonomy): domain Eukaryota; kingdom Viridiplantae; phylum Streptophyta; class Magnoliopsida; order Asterales; family Asteraceae; genus Ambrosia; species Ambrosia trifida. Next base: position 100,805,119 of record CM054125.1, on the reverse strand, counting down.
TTTAGGAACACTCCAATTTTTCACAGCTTCGATCTTTGCGGGATCAACATGAATTCCGTTCATATCAATGACATGTCCCAAAAATTGAACTTCCTTAAGCCAAAATTCACATTTCGAGAACTTGGCATACAGTTGTTCTTTCTTTAGGAGACCCAAGATGGAGTGAAGATGTTGCTCGTGATCGGATTTTGATTTAGAGTAAATCAAAATATCATCGATGAAAACGATCACGAATTTGTCGAGGTAGGGTCTACAAACTCGATTCATTAAATCCATAAACACTGCGGGAGCATTGGTCAATCCAAAAGGCATGACCATGAATTCATAGTGACCATAACGTGTGCGAAAGGCTGTCTTGGGAATATCTTCATCGTGGACTCTAAGCTGATGATAACCAGAACGAAGATCAATCTTCGAGAAGTGGGTTGCTCCTTGAAGTTGATCGAAAAGATCGTCAATCCTAGGCAATGGATAACGATTCTTGATGGTGAGCTTGTTGAGTTCACGATAGTCGATACACATTCTAAGAGATCCATCTTTCTTCTTAACGAACAAGACAGGGGCTCCCCATGGAGAAGAACTGGGGCGCATGAAACCTTTATCAGAAAGTTCCTGTAGTTGACTGGCATGTTCTTGCATCTCAGAGGGTGTAAGACGATAAGGAGCTTTAGCGACAGGATTAGCACCAGGAACAAGATCAATTCTAAATTCCACTTGTCGAGCAGGAGGCAAACCAGGTAAATCCTCTGGAAAGACTTCAGGATAGTCCCGAATGATTGGAATGTCTTGGATACTTTTGCCTTTGTCCTTCTTCTCTATCACGTTAGCTAAGAAGGCTGTATACCCCTTTCGTAAATACTTTTGGGCAGTAGTACAAGACATGAGCTTTAGCTCGCCACAAGGCTTCTCGCCGTAGATCTTCAAAATCTCACCCGATTCGAGAGGGATGCGTATGACTTTCTCAGAACACAGAATTTCAGCACGATGGATTGACAACCAGTCCATGCCTACTATGACATCAAAGCTTCCAAGATGCATGGGAATGAGATCGATAGAGAAAGTATGATCGTCGAGGTTCAACACACAGTTACGAATAATAGAGTCGATCGAGATAGACTTCCCATTAGCTACCTCTACCACTAAAGATTCCTCTAGATTAGTTTGGGGTAAGTTAAGTAAAGGTTCAAACTTCAGTGATACAAATGACTTATCAGCTCCCGAATCAAATAATATGGATGCATAGTGGTTATTAATGAGGAACGTACCATTCACTACTTCGTTGTTGTCACGAGCCTGGTTAGCATTGAGATTGTAGGCGCGACCTCGAGCAGCTTGGTTCTGGTTGCGGTTCTTGTTTTGGTTGCGGTTTTGGTTCTGGTTTTGGTTTTGGTTATGATTGGGGCAATTGTTGATATAGTGATCAGGGCTGCCACACTCGTAGCACTGACCACGAGCAGGCCTGTTGTTTTGTTGGTTAGGAGCTAGGGCATTGTTGTTTTGGGCAGCAGGAGGGGTTCGGCAAATGTTCACAAGGTGACCATACCTTTGACACTTAGTACAAAAGCGACATGGCACCTGTGCTGGATGATGGTACTTGCTAGTATTGCACAAGGGGTGAGGTCCGGTGTATGGTTTCTTGGCTGGGTTTTGTGCTGTAGGTGGGGTAGTAGCAACCATGTAGTTCCTAGCCTTACGCTTCTTGTTGCTTGAGGTCTCAGGCTTGACCTCAATAGCGGGCTGAGGAGTGTCTTTGGCAACCGTCTTCTTAGTGCCCTTGCGGAAGAGAGTACCGTTCTTCACGTGATTATCAGTAAGAGTAGCCGCTAGACGTTTGGCTTCTTCCAAAGTGGCAGCATTTCTTCCCCAAACGGTGTCCTGAATTTGCATGGGCAGACCACCGATATACTTCTCGATGGCTACCGGCAGGGGAGTGACTTTGTGAGGCAACAATAAGCTAAGCTCGTGAAAGCGGGTATTGTAGGCAAGGTTTTCTCCACTATCTTGAGCTAGGGTGTGGAATTCATCTTCTAGCTTCTTAACCTCGTTACGAGGACAAAACTCTTCCTTCATAACCTCCTTGACTTGGTCCCATGTCATAGCAAGAGCAACTTCGGCCCCACGGGTGCGCTTTTCCTCATTCCACCAAGTGAGTGCTCGTTTGTGGAGAACACTCATGGCGTAACGAACCTTAAAGTTGTCGGGGCATTCTGTAACACCCCAACCGATGGCGGAAACATCGAGGTGTCACGTAGTGACGATTGTTCAATAGCACATGGACTAAAGTGTAAATTTGAATACATTGATTAAATAATTTATTACATCGAAATGAAATACAACGATTCTAACTGCCAACTAAAATGTAATACAATGAATCAAAATCTAAATATAAATCCGAAAGCTTAAAGGATGCATCTCAAAACAACCTGAAACATGTACGAAAACGTTTTGGTCAATACAAAATGTATTGGTGAGCATACCCTGTTTGAATAAATGTAGTAGGAAAAGTGTTTAGCAATTCATGTGCGGTACCATTTGCAATTATGTAATAAGAAATATCCGTTCAAAATCAACCCTATGTAAAGAAAAGCAGATATATATAGTATGCGCTAGTAGTAATGTAATACATAGCAATGACAAGGACTCTCAACAGAGTCACAAGGGTATATACCATAGTACTATTCATTGAAATGCCAGGTCCTCAAAGGTTAATGATTTTGACATGTCATAGACACACAAATTAACATAAAGCAAACACACATGAGAATTGCATTTAGTAAAAGAAATAGAAACTTGATTGTAAGTACATGAGTCACCCCAAAATGTAAAACAGTAAAAAGGGGAAAGATATACTCACTTGCTGTGAAGAATAACAAGTACGACTAGCACAAGTTGTAGCGGTTTGGGTAACTCCAAAAATTACCCTAACAGAATGAATATTATATGTATAAATAATAGAATAAAATCTAGAACGACTTGGAGATTTCTAGGTTCATATATGTTTAGGGATTTAGTTTAGGACTCTAAAATGTCTAGATAGTTTAACGTAAGAAAAATATATATTCCAATTCGTATTTATATAAAATGGTAAGAGTAAATAATGACTCAATCAAATAAAATTTGATATGTTTACATCATATTTATCATGGAAAAAATATATAAAAGCATATATGTATAGGTTATAGATTTGATTAAAATATAATCATTTGAGTATTATTATTATAATAATAAATGAAGTTGTCTAGAATTAGACATTGAATTAGAATATAACAAAATAAAATGTAATATATAGTGTATGTGTATGTAAAATATATCTAAAGCATTAAACATCAACCAATAGTATGACTATGAAAGTGTCAAATTATATATTTGAATAAATAAATATCATAACTCATACAATGCGATGCAAATAAATATTTATATATAATTAGAATAGTGAATATGAGAAAATGAATAAAAAAAATGCGTGTAAGACTATATTATTGTTTTGTAAATTAAATAACTATCAAAAGTCTAAACGCACGTGTGTATATATATATATATATAAATTACACAAGGTGTATAAAATATATACATACATAAGTATCATATAGATTATGTATAAAGTACTCAAATAACAATGTTAACCAAAATGTATAGAATTTCAAATGTATAACAATATTTTAGTTATAAAATTACCACTTGAATTTTATAGAATAAAAATAGCTTAAATTAGTATAAAACATGAATAAATTCCAAAAATCTTATCACAAGCATGACTAAGACCAAATCAACAATAGAGTCACTAAATAATATAAGTTACAATGTCAAAAGGCTATTTTTAGAATAGGTTTAAAAGCCCTAAAATCCCAAAATTATTGTATGAACCATAGAACTTGATTTGTCACATTGAAAATCAAATTCCCTTTATCAAAAAATTGATAGAGGGCTTTTGTAGTAGATAAGAAATAAATAAAATTAGACTCAGAATTACCCAAATCAGATTAGAATTGAGGTTGAATTCGCAAATGGAAGTTCCAAGCTCTAAAAACGCACACTCAAACGTCAACGTCATTGATAATTGATAGCCTTTGATTTTTGTTTGGAGTATCACGAAATGAGAGTTGAAGAAGATATTATGATACATCTTGATTTAATCGAAGGGATGCTTCTAAGACACATACTCTCAAAAATATGGCAAAGTCAAGATGAATAAAAAATTTATGAACATCGATTTTAGAATGAGGAACACCTATTGTTTCAACTAATGTTTCTTCCATTTTATAACAAATGAAATAAGAAAGGTATAATGAAACTTATGAAGGTGCACTAATGGCTCATGAATTGGAGCATTTACATTCTTTATTTTTATGTTCATAACTTATGTAGCTTTAAGACATATTAAATTTCTAATTAAAAAGGAAATTTATTATCAAAACTCCATTAAAAGAAAATTTCAATGATTATCATAAATTCAAACTTCTAATAAATTCAAAAATGATAGAAAGTACAAGGACTAGAATTGACAACTTGAAGAAAAACGCAGGTGATGGTTGTCACAGTCTCCCCTACTTTAGAAAATTTCGTCTCGAAATTACTTTCAAGTGGGGGTTTCTATGAAACAAAAGATGTTGTAAAAAGGCAAGTAGGTTTTAAGAAATACATCAATCGTGATTTTACAAAGTTTAAAGTAGTGGTTTAATATCCAAGGCAAAAGTTTCAAAATCCTTAACGTTTGACCCAAGGTTAGAATGTTGAGAGTTTACAATGAAAAAGGATTGGGAAAGTATGTAACTGGTGAGGGCAGAGGCACTGATGAAACAGTCTCCCCTACTTTAGAAAGGTTTCTGACCAAACTTTATTAAGGACATGCAACAGGATTTCGACTAACAGAGTGTGTAAGAGTATACAAAGTTTAAGGTTTTCTGTAGAGGTGGTCAACAAGGAAGGCGCCAACAAAACTAATTGAAGCTTATGTAAAATGTTCTTATCGAAAATGATAGCCGTTAGTCAACGATCTAATAAAGAGGTAATTATAAAGTAATAGGTAGGTTCTTGGTCAAACTCCCAGTCCGTTTCTGTAGTATCGTTTATGTTTATATATAGGGTGTACCGCAGCTAACCCACCACACTCCCGATACTTTGGACTCGTACTGATTGTCTACCAACATCCTAAATAGAATTACACACCACTCTCATGTACCTGTAAACCCATGATTGTGTTCCGGACCGTAATCATCGATTTACCTTACACTAGGGTGGTATGCTTTTCCATAACCCTATCCTAAGTAATACTCGAAACATATGCGTGCAATCAGGATATGCTAAGTAATTGATACTGCAATGAAACAATGACATGGTTAGAGGTCCTTCCCTTTCGGTTTTACCCTTTAACCGTAATGAGAGTAACATGTAAGTAATAGACATGGTTAGAGGTTCTTCCGTTTCAGGTTCACCCTTAACCGGTAACTTCTGTTCACATCGTTGGCTCTAAACACCCATATTGATAAACTCTGAGATTTACACCGTTCCCCTTGGATTAAAGAAATACTCTAGTCCGAGTCGTACGTGGGCACCGGCTTAGATCACATACGAGTTATCAACTAGTATGTTCGTTGGCCATGATGATGAACAAAATAATGTAAAGTATAACAGGGTTTTGCTCAAAATAATGTAACTATATAAGTATAGCATAAAATTTCGATTGAAAGAATGAAAGTAAACGAGTTGAACTTTTGCAAATAAGCAGTGTGAAAATAATCACAAATAACGTGTTAGAAATAACTATGAATAAAAATGGTGCAAGAATAAAATAATGAAATTTACGGCAAATGAATGTGCACGGAACGGGTGTATAGCCTACTAGCATGTGAGTTTAAAATCTAGTAATTTTACATATATGCGTTATACTATAAAAGACATTTAGCAACATTCTGATAAAAAGATATGTCCATTGTTTTGTTAAACCAAAAGTTTTGCAACTGAAAAAGTATAAGTGTAAAAGGTAAATTTTCGCAGTTTACTCGACTTTGTGATATTGTTAAAATTTTGGTGCAAAAATATTAAAAATTGGATTTATTATGATTTAATTATGATTAAAACTAACAAAAATTGATTAAAAATATTAAATAAATGATTTTTCAGAAATAAAAATCATTTCAGAAAAGTTTATTGTTATATAAACTCAGAATAATTTTTGTGGAAATTTATAAAATTGTTTTGATATTTTAATAGAATTTTATAAATATAATAGAATAAATTTAATTTAATTATTATATATATTAAATAAATAAATTTTTGAAAACTAAAAATAGTAAGTTAAACATTTTTATTAGATTAATACAAAATAATTTTTGTAGAATTTTTAAAAGAGTTTTAATATTTTAAAACGAATTTATAAAATATAAGTAATATATAATTAATCTTGATTGTTTGATTAAAAACAAAACAAAAATGAGAAGGTTTGCCACAGCCGGGTATCGAACCCGCGTGGCTCAGATAGATGGCACCAGACACAACCACCTGGTCCAGACCAGTGGTTGTGTTTGGTTTCTGTTTATTTAAAATAAATAATATAAGTGAATGTGTTCTTCCCCAATATTTGCCACGAGCCCTAGATTCTGCAATCGAGCATTTTACACAACATTAACCTAATTAACCATAGGGTAAACGTTATGTACATGCCGATTAAGGAAACCCATAACAGAAAACAAACTTACAATGTTGAATTGAATACGAATGATAAGTCAAACGTCGAAGTCAAACTCGAACAGAAAGCTCAAGAACAGAGGATTTTTGTGAGAAATTAGAGGTTTAGAAAGAATGTATGGCGAGTTTTGAAGGTCCAGAAAGGTTCAATTTATAGGGTAGTGGCTTAGGTGTTCGAATTGGCAATCGTTGACTTTGTAATGAATGTTGACGCGTCGTGGATTAAATTTGGTAACAATTGATTGTCGATTGCCGTGTATATGAGTCACAACAGGCCGGTAATCGCGTTGGAATGCCAATCACAGATCAATTACGAATAATGGTGGTGATTTTGGTAAGTCGCGATTCACAGTTGACTTTCTAAGTCAACTGTGAGAGTTTCTAATCTAGTGTTATATTAATGATGAGCCGGGTTTAAAACAAGGATTATGGCTAGATCAGTTGGTTATGTGGGTGTGTATAATAACCCGGCTTGGGGCGCGGGTTCGAGTCCTGGCCCAAGCACATTTTTTTTAAACATTATTCCACAACATATAAATATATTTATATAATTAATATAGTATTAGGGTTCCCAAAATGCCACAAAAATAATTAAATGCGAACAATAATACTGGAACTTGACGTTTTTATTAATGATGATACGTAACGTACAAGTATAAATGCGTAATGTTACAATTAAAAAGGACGAATGTCACGTGAGATATAAAGAGGCAAAAAATTTATTCAATTATCGTTACATGGACGCAAAGTTAGGGATAAAATACACTCGAACTCGTAAATTGCATAGTCATGCATAATATAACATAAATTTAAAATAAGACAAGTGTAGGATAACAAACATGAATAAACTTAAAATAACTCTATATAAGAACTATGAAACAAGAAACGTGTACTGCTGCACATGTGCATTTCAATAATATAGTTAGGGTTTTTCATGGGTTTAGCTTAGGGTTTGGTTTTTAGGTATGGTGGGATGAGGGGTTAGGTTTTGAGGGGGGTGGGGTGGGGGGGTTTAGGTTTTAGGGGTTGGGGGTTGGGGTGGATAAATTTAAAAAAAAAAAAAAAAAAAACTCTATATAAAAACTATAAATAAGACAAGCTTACTACATGCTCATGTGCATTTCGGGTTTAGCCTTAGGGTTTAGTTTTTAGGTGTGGTGGGAAGGAGGGGTTAGATTTTTGGAAGCATGGGGTTGGGGTATAGGATTTTGGGATATCGTATTTAGGTTTTTACGGTATTTAGGTTTTTACGGGTGGGGGATGGGTCTTTAGGTTTTTTGGGGGGTGGTAGTGGGTGGGTTTATGCTTTTTAAGGAGTGGGGGTGGTGGGTTTAGGTTTTTAAGGGGTGGGCGTTTAGGTTTTTTGGGTGGTGGTGATGGGTGGGTTTAGGTTTTTTGGGTGGTGGTGTGGGTGTGTGTGTTTAGGTTTTTAAGCGGTGGGAGTTTAGGTTTTTAGATGGTGGTGATGGTCGGGTTTAGGTTTTTTGGGTGGTGGTGGTGGGTGGGTTTAGTTTTTTTTTTTTTTTTTCTGGGAGGGTGGGGGTGGTGGGTGGGTTTAGGTTTTTAGGGGTGGATTGCATCAAATTAATGATTATTTAATTATGATAATTGATATATTATTCAAAAGTGCGATCTATTATTGAAACTAGGTGAGATCCCGTGTGGAAACACATGGGAGGATCAAACCCTGCTTTAAGCCCAACCAATAGACTGCCTGCACTTTAACCAATGACGCGTCGGCAGACCAAACCTCTGTTTCGAAACGTCGGTTTATATTGACACATCAACAGACCAAAGTATTAGTTAATAATAACAATGAGTCAACAGATCGTTTGTAATTCAACTGTTTGTAATTGAACGTCTGATTCAAACAGTTGTCAGTTTAACGGTTTCTTTCAAAACAATTGTTCCATCAAACAGATCTTACTAACAATGACTTCACATACATTTTTAACAATTATTCTAATCGATATTTTCATCATATAAGAATAAAAAATTAAATATAAAAGACATAATATATAAAATAAAATTTTCATTATAATTATAGACGTAAAAATATAAAATACATTTAAATAACTATTCTGTGGTACTCAACACTTCCTTTAATCTCTTGTTCTTCTCTTTAACAAAGTTCTGTAGGACAGACATATTTTTTGTATGTCCTCACTGAACTTTTCGTTCAACCTTATGTTTTCCAAGAGAAATGAAGAGGCATTCCATCTTTCCCTTGATACATCCGTAGCAATGACTTGATTCAATTTCAGATTGGTCTTCCATATGTGATGTTCCAACAGCCATGTAGCACCTTCAATAACTTGAAGAATCTCAAATTCTTCATCTTCTTTAAAACAGTCTAAAACGAATTTTTGAACATCTGACATTTTAGACCACTGGCTGCTGCTGCTGGAATCCATGTTGCTGGTATTTTTAGAAGATTGATAAACCTATGCAGATGTATAAAATACGTTTGAATAGTGTGCTATACAAAGAAATGAAAATCCAGTTTTATAGTAAAAAATATACATTAACTATAATGAATCTATTAACTGCAATGAATTAACTATCATGAATTTATTAATTAAAATTAAGTTTTATTAATCTTGGATACACACGGTATTAACTCGTTTATTTTCCCACTAAGAAAACTTTTCAAATTCTTTTATTCAATTTTTAAATAGATATTTCAAGATAAAAACAAATTCGTACTATTATTTAACAACATTTGTAGAAATCTGAAAATGAGATATTAGGTCTTTTATATTATAAATAAATCATGCTTAAATACGTAGTACTGTCAATAAACAATATATTAATCTTATTTTGATTAAAAACTTCTCTTCTTTTATAGGATGTGTGTGTGAATTAAAGAATACACTTACTATTGTTAATTTTTTTTTAACTTTATTAGTTGGATTTAAAGTAAACATAAAGTTGCTAGTTACTTTCTGTACTTTTTATATATTTTTAATAGAAAGAAGGACAATTGCAACAAACAATAATAATAAAATAATACTATTAATAAAGTAACTTTAAAACCGTAATCATTATTTTTGGGCCTTTTTTATAAAATCTGTTGAGTTTACAACCCTTGCTGAAAAAAAAAGTCTTTCCGTGTTAAACAGCGGATTGTTTAATAAAACAGTCGATCTATCGTTAAAACAAAAACTGCATTTTGTAACGTCTGTTCATTTCACAACATCAGTTAATCATATACTGAGACAATATATCTTTTGTACGCTAACCACTAACTCGTCGACAGAACAAACGTCTGTTTTGAAACGTCGGTTTATATTGTAACATCAACAGAACAAAGCAAGCCGTCAGTATACAATCATATCCTTATCACTATCATCATGAACAAGCCCTAGATCTAACCCAAAATCCCTAAAATGAGCAAAACATCATCAATAATCAATTGTAACCTATCTCAATCATAAATCATCATCAATAATAGTCCTAGATCATTGTTATAACATCTATACAACAATCAATCATCAAACAATACATAGCACCACATAAAACACTATTAACACATGTTAATTTGTATGAAAACTCATTGTTTATATTCAGGTTTTGTTTAGAAAGATATTAGGAAGGTTTTTATCCATGAAAACATGTTTGAATCAGATCTGGACTCTTGGGGTTTAATGAAAACGAATTGAAATGCTTTAAAAATGATTTAGGATGAAGAACACACCTTAGATCTTTGTTTAGAAGATGTTTGTAGGTTAGATTATGGAAAACAAGAGCAAAAACTCCTTCCTTAGTGATTAAAGTTGCTAGAGAGTGTTTAGAGGCGTTTAGGGTTTGTGAAATGGTGAAAAATGACAAAGTGTTGTATTTATACTAGTCCACATTCGCCCCTTTCGCATGGTCGAATGTACCCACATTTGCCCCTTGCTCAGGGTCGAATGTACCTTTACTGGTCAAATGAACTTCCATTGTTTTCACATCCCAGGTTTTCCCCTTTATTGAGGGTCGAACCAAGATCATTTCCCAGGTTCGCCCCCACGCTATGGGCCGAACCTGAACCTATGTTTTCTAGTTTTTCCAGTTTGTCGTGTTTAACGCATTTTAACGCATCCTAACACATGAACATGCAATCTTAATCTATGTTTAACATATATAAGCATGGATAATCATCTACACATCGTTTAAACACATATTTGCATATAATCCACCATATAAGAATCAATCTACCCATAACACCTAATTTAGTTTATGTAATTCACCAACAACAGGACTTGTAATGTGTGTGTGTGTGTGTGACTAACCCAATGATCCTCCAAATCATTGAACCCTGGACAATACGGACTGTGTTCCGACTCGACTAACCCCGTCAAGTATGTTTAATAAACGTTTTTCGCTAAGGTAGACTTATGTGTTTATAAAATGTTGGCCCAAACATGCTGGGTGTCACATCATCCCCCTGTTGAAAGAATTTTCGTCCCGAAAATTTCCCGAAGTCAAAGAGAATGAAGCGATAAAAAGAAAATTTTTCCTGGTCATCACAAAATGGCAGACCATAATCATAATTCTCACATGGCATTGATATGAAATATGGTGGATGCTAGATACAAAGATACTCAAGCTGACATTAAGGCCATCAAAAACCATCTTCTCCAGACCATTGGCTCTGCCCCAACAACAATTTATGAAGAAGATCCAGAAAATAACAATGATGCAGAAAAGAAGAAGAAAGGCCAGGAGAAATTAATAAACCTGCCACCTGAAAAGAGAGCACAAACAAAGACATCAAACCCTGTTAATGTGCAAACATATGATTATCAAGGATCTGTTCCAGTCATAAGCACTGCTGACCATCGAACTACAGTGGCTTTAGAGAAGATAGTTGATGAAAGTGCAAACCAAAAAGCAGAAACAAAGCTGTTAAATAAGCTGAAAGCGAAAAAGGAGCGAGAAGCCAAAGCTGCCGCATTGATTATAAAAAGAAAAGAGCTGCAAATGAAAGGGGGTGATATAGGCTGCTCAAAAAGAAGAAAAGAACATGGAAAAAAAGCGAAAGAAAACCTAACATTCCCTGTAAACACTAATCACCAAGAAACAACAAAACTACCAGCCCAAACAACAATCGAAACAACATCTGTTCCAATTGAAAATGTCCAAAGTAATGTGCCGACAACAGGTGAAGCATCTATCTTCAGAGTACCAGAAGGGCTTTCAGAACGTGTACTTAACTTAGAATCGGTCAAACCTGAGATAGACTCTTTTTACTCAACAGATGATCCATTGTCATGGTCTTTCCCGTCTCTTGAAGGTTATGAAAAGCCATTGAATTTTAAGAAGTTTATGGAGTTGAAAGAGAAACAGATTGACATCCTTTTAAAGCAGAAAAGTGAAGGAAAAGATGACAGTGAAATCTAACTAATATTGCAGGATTTAGAAAGTAAATTAGCAATTTTAGAAGAATACTCAAACAACCTGTCGAAAAAAGTGTCTAACAGGGAACCTGATTCTGATGCGGAAAAGATTTTCAGAGAAGGATATCTTGAGGAAATAATGAAAACCAAAACTTACAAAGCCACTAAAAGTCAATTTGCGGGTTGGGATTCTGATTCATTGAAGAATGAACTTAATAGAATCAAAGAGATGGCTAAAAACTCAAACCAGAAACAAACTCCACCAAATTGGAAGAAGGGAAAACAAAGTGACCCTAAATGACTATTAAATTTAAAAAGAAAAAGACAGGAGTTGGTGGATGATGGTTATGGAATGAAGTCACAAGTTTGTCACTGGAAGGAATCAACAGTGATGGAGTTTTACAAAAAGCTTGAGGAACGAAGGAAAGTTGATCCAACTCTGCCACCAAAGCCAAATTATGATGATGAAGACCAACAGTTTGTTGAATAGCTAACAGTTGTTAGGCCAACAGATGGTAAACAATGACAGTTTAGATAACATCTGTTTAAATAGCATCTGTTATATTTCTGGTAATATTGACTGACAATGAATATAAGATTTGTTTAAACACAATATGTTATATTTCTGATGATACTGAGTATCACTTATATATTTGATAATTTCACATTATGGCACAACAGCCTTTGATTAATAGGAAACTCATCAAAACAGATATTACTTAACAGACTATCTATACTGAAAAGTAAGGTTTCCAACTGATATACATTTACTTCACAAAAATACACATTTACTCAAACAGTTGACAGCTCTTAGGTTTACATCGCTTCTTCCGGGGTCCTTTGCATGTAGAAGATAGCTCACCAGCGTTTAGTTTATCAAAATATTTAAAACCTCTTTTTCCAATGGGAGTTATAGTACAATCCATTACAACATCGACAGCAAACGAGTCACCAGTAACAGATACAACATCCTTCAAACAATTGACAAAAACATATAATTATCTGTTAAATAGAAACAAAAGCTTGACAAACAATTTAATATAAAGTTACACAAAAACCCTCACCTTTAACATCAGTTGACTACCACCCTGCTCAGTTTCTGATTGGTTAAAAGACTTGAATTCCAAATCTGCTTGACTGACCTAAAGATTGTACATAGAAAACAAAAATAGAAAATTTAATTGCTGAGATAGCATTCAAAGCTAATAGATAATAACCAATTCTTGAATATGGTTTTAACTTAATACCTCGTCCACATTACAATATGCATTAGTGTTAACGGCAATTAATTCAGAAATTACGACTAGATTATCACATATTTTCAATACTGTGTAAACATGGGAGTCGTTTGTAAGATTGTATTCAGAAACATCAATTTTAAAAAGCAGCATCTTATCAAGCAAGTGAAACAATTCTTGAGTCAAACTTTCCCTATCACCAAGTTTCAACTGCCTTTCTCGTATACGACTTGCAGAAGATTCGACAACTCTCATAACATCTCGGTCAAACATCACAAACGATACACTACCGGTCTCATCCTGAACCCTGACATGCACCTTGAACCTAAAACAGATACACGAAAAAGTTATCTAAAACATACATACTAATAATCAAAAGCAATCATCTTATGTAAAAAAACTGTAATTAATTAGATCTAATTACATTTTAGCAGTAGACGTACAAAGACATTCACACTTCGAACAAAACAACGCAGAAGCAGGCAGGTTGAGAGTTTCTTCAGTAACACTTTCATGAAGCTGTAACAATTCTGATTTACTAATCACATTACTTAAACATCTGCAACACGCATCATAAAACCAACCATAGCCTTCTTGCACAATTTTTATTGTCACAACCACAACACAAGACATTGGCTGAAAAAAATTTAAAATATATAAGTTATTACTTAAGTAAAAAAGTTGTAATAAGAAGAACAAATATTAATCATAACTAAAAAAATAATATAACCATATCAATCTCCATAAGCTCGTCAACATGTTTATACTCACAACTAACAATGAATTCCTAAAGCAACGGGTAAACAGAGTCTTCAGAACGTAATTTTTGAGAAGTAGGAGCAGCATGTTGTCCATGCTTCAATACAAGACTAAAAAATAGCTCGAGTTAATAAAAGAATTCAAAATTTTTTAATTTAATTATAAATAAATAAAAAAACGACGCTGTACCTCCTCCTTAACTCCTTCACCTCAGTTAAATCTACATTCAGAAATATCCGAGTTTCAAAGTTGCCACTTTCAACTGTAAATTGATCTAAATATATACATATATATATATATACATATATTAAACCACAATTTAGTGACAAAGTATTAATAACAACAGTTAGCAGTAAATTACCTTTGGACTCCTTAACCTTGACATGTTGTATAACAACCATTATATTGTTATTACCAGCGTCTTCAGAGATGAATTTGTTAAACTGTTCTGCATAAACATTCCACATCGTACATCGCAATATCGTATCACTGCATAAAATCAATACACAAACATAGATAAATATATTACAAAAAAATATAGAACTAAATTAGTAAAAGTAAACAACAATAAAAAGGGAAACGCTTACTCCAAGTCTTGAATATCAAAATTCAACCTCTTAGTTTCTTTTGGAGGTCGTCCAAACACATCCAGACCTCCATGCCAGATGAGACCACTAGCAACATCTATAAAATGTGAATATAATTCAAAATGTGAAACCAAAACTTTTAATATACTAAATATTAGATTTAAATTAAGAAACAAACCAACAGAAAAAAGTTCTTTGGCTTCGCCTTTAAGAATATCTTTAAAAGCAATTAAATTAAATCCATACTCTAGACCTTGCCAACCAACAATACGCCTAACAGTAGTACAACGATAAAAGTTGATCTTATAATCATGTGCTACAACTTTGAATGGATCCTTGTTTTCACCAACACCAAACTTCGATAGAATAACGACTTCATCCTCTTCAAGTTGATGGTCAAAAAGATGGATCAAAGAACTCTTTATGAAGGCCTGAATCTTATCACCCTTAAAATAAATATAAAAGAAAATATAAACATAAAAAATAGCAGCTTAAACAAAAGAAGTTAAAGCAAAAACGTGAGACAAACAAAATTTATATTTATATCATCAATAACAACTTAGAGAATAATTACATTACCTGGTCATCAAACAATATACCATTTCGATCTTAAAACTTTCTTTCCACTAAACATTAGCGAAATAACTTAAATAACATAAGATAAATTAAACGAAAAACATGACAGAAACAATATTATATATTAATAACATGAATAATAACATCTAAAAAATAACCTTAAGGAAAAATTACATTACCTGCTCATCAATCAATATCATGTCTATCTTAAAAATTTCTTTTCGCTTTCGTATGATACGAACCTTGAGAAACCAGATATCTTTGGATGGGTAGAGATCACAAACAAAACTATCAATTCTGTTATGAAGCTCCACTGAGAAAGATTTCAACAAAAAATTCAAAATGAGATTTTTATAAATTAATTTGTGAGAGAAAATGGTTGTGTATGAGGAAAGCATCTGCGACAATGATGATTATATAGCTGCAAAAATCACACTTCCCGATGTTAATTCAAAATTTCCCTCTTAAAATTTCAAAAAGTTATGGGCTGAATATGTAATAAAGAGCTGTTCATAAAAACTGGTTATAGATAACAGCTGAGAGGATATATTAGTAAAGGTCTACTGTTGGTTGACAGACGCATGGATTGAGAACCGCTGTTGGGGGCAACAGCGGTGGTTTCACATGGTCCACCCCTTTTTTTGAATTTTTTAATAGGATTAATGACGTCAGGTTTTGCATCATACACGCATTGGTGACCACTCTCTCCGGCTGACACATCAGCTTTCTGACGTCACTCACGCTTCTCCTATTATGGAAAGTATAGATGCACATGTGCATACGGTATATGTCTGTAATTTTATAACAGCGAAATGCACATGTGCATCAGGCATGACGTCATATGACGTAATATTAGCCAAATTTTTTATTTTTTTCGAAATATTAATACTAAATAATCATCTTGGTGTTTTTACTTTTTTTTTTTTATTTTTTAATTATTTAAGGTTATATAATTTTTTTAATTTCTTTAATTTTTTGATGGTGTGATTTTTGCATAGACCCTCATATTTACAAAAATGCCACTTATTCACATTGGTTCGTTGGTTCTCGTATGATCGCTACCCTAATACTAATTTATATTATTTCTCGCAAACAAAATGTTTGTGAGGGAATTTTTAGAATAACAATTACATGGATTGTATGAGAGAGGAGATCTCGTTTTCCAGTTTTAATAAAGAGAAAAGAGTCCCGTGAACACCATCAAATTGAAACAAGTCGGTGGTTAATTTAATGCGTGAATAAGGATACCTTTATTTTAAAGGTAAATTTGATTCACACAAAAAGCCACAGACGATCCTCAAAATAAGGACCCTCGGGCAAACGACGACATTACATCACGTCCATATGATATTTACACCAAACATTCCAATCAATACCTTTCAATCTAGACCTATGACGAATCCAAAAGAACGTTGTAGATTTAATAGTTTCCACCATTTCGATAGGTTTCCGATGGTTGCCCTTAAAAATTCTAGCATTACGTTCATTCCATATCGACCACATTGTAGTGTAGATAATGCCTCTAAGAATGTATTTCTCCTTCTGCGTCTTCGTTTGATTACCTGCCATCTTCAAAAGGTCTTTCACATCAATAGCATATATGGGACTTAAACAACACCAAGATCCCACTCTAACCCAAATCTCAGCCGAGAACACACAACCTGTAAACAAATGCGTAGTAGTTTTCAAATCCTCTTTACATATAGCACATGAACCATCATCTAGAACAATCCCACGTTTTAGTAGTTTCACCCTCGTTGGTAGTCGGTTAATGTCCGCCCTCTAAACCATAATTTTACATTTCAGTGGTGTCCAACATTTCCATTTCACGTTTGAGTTAATTTGTGTTGTTGTCCCATTTTCAGAAAGCATTTTTTCTGACTTGTGTACGGTATATACTCCATCTTTGTCACCCTTCCTGCACCACAAATCAGGTCCCGAGTTCGCTTGGAAATCAAGAATGTCTGAAAACAACTAGAATAATTCATTAACCTCCTCAACTGCAGCCCAACAAAAACATTACCTCATATCATGTTTACACCATTCTTCCTAAGTATACGTTCTATTTTTAGGTCTATGCTTGTACCACAAGTAACCATAAGTCTTCACATCTGCAATAACCTCCAACGTGCTTGTTTTCCTATCATAAAAGATGCAGTCGTTTCGAGCTTCCCATATTCTCCAACACCGTATTATCATCAAACCTTGAACTAAATCTCTTTTCACCAAATTGAGCTGCATATGCTTGTACATTTCTGTGAGATCTTTAACACCGAACACGAAGATGAATAAGGATATGTAAACTGTTTTTTTCTTTAAACTTATACTTCATTAAAAAAAAAAAAGACACATTCGATCTCAATACAGAGATCAAGCAGCCTAACAAAAACATTATATCATATCACATTTACACCATTCTTCCTAAGTACACGTTCTATTTTTATGTCTATGTTTGTACCACAAGTAACCATATGTCTTCACATCCGCAATAACCTCCAACGTGCTTGTTTTCCTATCATTAAAGATGTAGTCATTTTAAGCTTTCCATACTCTCCAACACCCTATTATCATCAAAACTTGAACCATATCTTTTTTTCACCAAATTGAGCCGTATATGCTTGTATAATTCTGTGAGATCTTTAGCACCAAACGCGAAGATGATCGGTAACTTACACCATGTAGATAGCGCCTGCCAAACTGCACTAGAGAATAAACAACCTGTAAGAATGTGCTCTGCAGTTTCGTCTTCGACTTCACATAAAGCGCACTTTGTATTCTCCACTTGAATGTTCCTTTTGCTCAAAGCTACTTTCATTGGAAGCCCTTCTAGCAACGCCCTCCACATGAGCACATTACACTTCAGAGGCAAATATTTGCACCAATCATGTAGTGATTATTGAAATAGATACTTAAATCGACTAACATGTAGTGATTATTGAAATAGATACTTAAATTATGTTTGAGTACAGAAAACAGTCAATAGACATGAAAAGTTACAACTCTACAATCTTTTTAGTCGATAGCAGTTAAATCATTTTTACTTATCTTTAAAATAATTTTTCACTGCTTACCTATTGATTTTTTATTCGGTGTCACCAATACACATCATAATCGCCTATTACCATCATCATCATTGATCATCATCATGGCATTTCATTTGCTACCAATTTGGTTGTTTTTTTTTCCCAGGTTCAAATTGCAGCTTTAGAGTGTCTTAAGAAAGTTGCAAAGTTGTACAAAGGCTTCACTCGAGCATGAGATGAACACGTAGAATTAGAAGTATGTTTTATGAGTTATCGAATGTTGATCCTTTACAAAAAAAATTTCTGAAAACAGCTCATTCATTTTATGGTACACACATTTTCTTTTTTTGAGAAATTACCTGAAAATAAACTTGTAATGAATATAAACGTTCATAAGATTGTATCCAAATTGCAATATAGAAGTTTTGTACATGGTTTCACACCCACCAATTATTACTTAACTCTTTAGTTTCATCTTTTTGTATATCACTTGTTTCGTACAATATATAGAAAATACGACCAGAGTCTCCTTGTCTATAATCAAACGAGCAACAACAAAATAATATACATATACAATTATAACAGAAACACTTGTAAACTAATACCAATACGACCAGTTACACTAAAACTAAGACTATCTCCAACCCTTGTTCATGAGGGGTGTCCGTTGAAGGGCTTGAGAGTGTGATGTCCCTAAATAAGTATCGAACTTCTAAGGGATGGAGATGGTGGAGAAGGCAGCCTTCGAGCGTTAAGCAATGGAGATAGTCTAACGCTTAATGTATTGATCAACTGCAAATCGGGCAGTGTACCAGTCCGTTCTCATTACAATTATCACATCGAACCACCACTCTCTTTCGTCGTCGTCCGCCACCTTCTACCTTCCAATCCACCATCTTACAACTCCCATTACACCTAAAACACGGCAAGAACCTAACACCACCACAACCATCACAAACATACGCACTTTTAGATTTAGGCAAACCATCAAGCAATTGGTCCAGACTCCCATCTTCCATCCTCTTTACCACCTCATCTACTCCACCTACGTATCTTCCTTTCACAAACACCCTTGGTGGCACCATTTCTTTACTATCCTTCCCTTTCATTAGTTCCCTCAGTTCTTTGCGGAAGCCCGAGTCCATGGATATGTCTCTCTCGCAAACAAACACTCCATAACCCTCCAACACTGTCCTCACTGTGTTACATGCTTCAAACGTCCTTCGTACACCTCTTAATGTTGTGGTATACACCACTACCTTGTTTTCCCCTTTTGGTGGGCAAAGATTTTCAAATTCATCAAGTGAAAATCTTTTAGGTGTTATAGGTTTGAGAAAGATGGGAATATTATGATCGACATTTGAATTTTCTTGAAAAAATTGGTTGCTATGATCAAGATTAGAGTTTTCTTGAAAGATTTTAGAGGGTTGTCGATAAAGGCGGAAGCTTTTGTTGGTTGAATCAAGGCCTGCCATGAGAAAGATGGGATCTTTATTATCAACATTTGAATTTTCATTGCAAACTGGATTTTTTTGATCTACATTTGAAAATTCTTGTAAAGTTGGATTTTCAGGATCAAGATTTGAGCCTTCTTGAAAGATTTTAGAGGGTTGTCGATAAAGGCGGAAGCTTTTGGTCCTAGAATCAAGACCCTCCATGAGAAAGATGGGATCTTTATGATCAACATTTGAATTTTCATGATCAAGAAGGGAATTTTCTAGGAAGACCGGATGCTTAGGATCATGGATTGAGTCTTGTTGAAAGATTTTAGATGGCTGTCGATAAAGGCGGAAGCTTTCGGTGGTAGAATCAAGATCCTCCATGAGTTCCCAGGAGTTTATGACTTCAGTTGGTGGTTCGGATATGGGTTCGGACACAGGTTTGGGAAAGATTGAGATGGTTGTTTTGGCTTTTGAGGAAGATGGGTCAAGTGTCAAGAGGCCATAAGTGGTTGAGGTTAGAGACACGATATGGTGGCTCAAGGCTGAGCTACCAATTTTGGGGAAATCTTCATCATGGTTTAGTAGATGGGATGTTGCACAGCCCATTTGAAGATGTTTCAGGATTCTAGTTTGGTGAAGTTGTGGAGGACTCAAGACTTAAAAGGGTGGAAGAAAAGTATTTGATTGCACAGTAATTTCAATTTCAAATAGTGATTATTATTGGGTTGGTTTTAGCGCCCAATTTTTATTTTGAATAAGACTAGTAAAGTGAAACTATACATGCTTTCGGTTCATGAAACATGTCTTTTTAGAAAGCCAAAAAAGAAGAATAACTAGCTGGCATCCAAGGCCCATTTGATAATGAGTTTTCCTCATCACATTCACATCATAAGACTATAAGGAGTGGGGGGCGGGAAAGAGGGGGATGAAGCGCCATGTGGCACTTGTGGGACCCTTGTGGGGGGGGGAAAATAATTGTGGGGAGTGGAAGGGGGGAAGAGGGGGGGAAAGAAATAATATTATATTGTGTTAAAGTTAAAAAAAAAAAAAAAAAAAAAAACTGACCAATCTGCTGCTGCCACGTGTCCCCCCTACTCCCCCCACGCCGGTGACTCTCTCCCCGCCCCCAGCCCCACGCCAGCCTTCCCGCCCCACCGGCGGCGGTGTTCCCGCCCAGGAAAGCCCCTCCCGCCCTCTCTCCCGCCCCCACTCCTTACGGTCTAAAGGCATATGTTGCCAAAATGCATAAAAATAAAAATTAAAAAAAAAAACAAAAATAATAACGACAGTTTGGTTTTAAATATGCTTCTAATTATATATTTATATATGTAACTAAAGCATTTCTTTTAAGCCAACAAACTTTTTAAAGAAACATAAAATCCAAATAAAAACTAACAAAGCCCATGACTAGAATCATTTTGAGATGTCACATTATAAGGTTGGTTAGGTGAACTCACAACCCCAGGGCACAACGCCTCACCTAACGGTCCACCCAACCAAGAACCGTGGTGGACCGACTGGTTCGATGGGTTCGAACCGTCAGCATTCAACATCCCAACTCCCATTTGAAAGAAATCTTGATCAACACAAGCATAAGCTCCACCAGGTTGCATTAAGCTAAGAGAGCACTTGTCTACTTCAACCAAATCTTGATGACTTCCCTCAAGATTTTGAAAAAAGTGGTCACTTTTTGATACAACACTTGGTGAAGGCATTGGTTTCTGAATCTTTTGGTGTGATGAAGACAAAGGGATAGTGCCACCACTCATGAACCACTCAGTACACCTAAAATCAGAAATTAAAGCAACCCCACCACAATAAATAACATAAAACAAATCACACATTATAAGGAGTTGACCCACTTGATATATTTGTAGATAGGAACAAGAAAACCAATAATAATAAATATGTGAATATAAAACACTTTGGGGTGCTAAGATTCACAGAGAACAATAAATACTACCATGATGACACATGCCAGTGAAATTAATGCTAATACCAAAAACACACACCTGGATTGTTGACATGATGTGGGCATAGTTGGGGTAGGAGGAAGGAGAGAATGGTAATTCTTATTGTTATTATTATCTTTATTGTTGAGAATTTTGGTGTTTGGGGACTGAGTTTCCACAGGCTTTCTTGAACGAGGTCTGTTCTTGTGAGCATGTCGCTCACAGTATTTTTGATCAGGCATTACATCTCTTGAACACCTCCATTTTTTCCCATCTGTTCTTCTACATCTCCATGGTTCTGAATCTGACCCTACCATCAAACAAATATGGTAAAAACAATGTTAAAGATTCAATACTGGATGATATATAAATTCATTGTTCAAACAAAACTCCATATGATCATAAATCTTGAAAGATATTCTTTTCTTCTACCATCCAAAACCCCTAAATTTAATAGGGCTATTGGGTGGCATTTTCAATTGATTATGTAACATGGAATAGTAAAATTAGAAAATGTGAGTGTTGGATGTGTTTTTTATGTTTAAGATTAGACAAAAAATATGCATTTGATGTAAAGATATATAATATAAATAAAATGACAATAAATAATGGGTTGATCATCATAATAAATTCTGTAACATCTACCCAAACCTCATACAATAAATAATCTAACAAAAGTTTAAAACATGTGGGGATTTCTTATCTACTTCAGAAAAATAAAACCCCAAACATCCATTATGATCTTTAACTTGAAAAACAATAATCAATCAAATATGTTGAAAAATAAATATGAAAAAGAGGAAAAATATGATACTATTATATTGAGTGGACAAAGGCAACATCATCTGAGGAGGAATAGGTTTATAAATTCTTTTCTTTTACAGATTTATATATAAAATGACAATAAATAATCAAATTGGTCATGATAAATTCTGTAACATCTACTCAAACCTCATACAATAAATAATAAGATAAAACTTTAAAACAAGGTTTAGATTTACTCATATGCATCAGAATAATAATAACTCTAAACACCCATTATGATCTTTAACTTAAAACAAAAATAATCATATGAAAAATATGAAAGAAATGATACTGTTATATTGAGTGGACAAAGGCAACATCAGCTGAGGTGGAATAGGGATTGAAGAAATAATGTGCTTGTAAATCATTGTCTGGTTTTCAAATTCTTGCAATTGAGAAGCTGTGAAAAGCATTTTCCGCATCTCTCCACCTAAATTTACATTAATTTCATCATAAAAAAATAATATTACTAAATAGGTATACAAAATAAGGTGATCATACATTCATACAAAAGGGTTTTATAAATTTATAACACCTGTAGGGTTAATGAATGAACTCCCAGCTGCAATTTGATTGCTAGTAGCCCTTGAGTTATCAAACAT
Source organism: Ambrosia trifida (assembly GCA_028751855.1). NCBI lineage: Eukaryota > Viridiplantae > Streptophyta > Magnoliopsida > Asterales > Asteraceae > Ambrosia > Ambrosia trifida. Next base: position 100,782,071 of record CM054125.1, on the reverse strand, counting down.
AAGACGTCCACCACCGCCACCGCTGCGGTCGCTACCACCCCCAAAGTCGATAGAAGCTCTATGTTGGGGATGGTGATAGAGGGAAGGATGATCAAAGATAAAATTTATCTTTTTAGTAGGATTTGTTGTTTGCATGTTTAGATATAGACTGAAGTCACACTCCGCCGCCTGCGACGGAGCTTTCCCGGAGTTTTCATCCCGGCAACCAATGTTTTCCGTACTGTATTCGTTAGAACTCATTTATGATGATAAGATGAAAACCCAAATAGAAGTTCGTATCTTGTGTGTATAAGGGTTTAAGGTTTTATTTTATTTGGGATTTTACCATTGCCTATTTTCCATTATCTTTAGTGGGTTGATTTACTCTACAAAGTCTAAAAGAAACGAAAATGTGAAATGATAAAAAAAACACAATATATCATGAAATATGACACTACTAGTTTTTATCCTGAAAACGTCCCGGGTTGAAATATCTAATATAACATAATAAAATATATTATTATTATTATTATTATAAACAAATCTCTTCTATAAGATATCATATTCAAATATAAAAAAACGAATCTCTGCGCCGGGGTATAAATCTTGTGTCATTACAAATGAATTCGGAAGTTTGTAATCGATCATTCTAAAAAAACTAACTTGAAATAAGAAAAAAAAAGTTAATTATTGAAATATCGAACGCATTAATCTAAGGGTTATGTGATGCGTTAAAAAAATCATGTGTATATGATCGGGTATGTAGTTCGGGTATTTGGGTATGTTGTTTCGGGTAATCGGGTCGGGTATCAACTAATCCTAGACCTGACCCAAACCCACATTTTTTTAAACTAATCCCAAACCCGACACAATACCTGTCGGGTTACAATAAATAGTCATTTTTTTTTTCCGTTTTTTATATAGCACTATGGTACACGTTGGAAAGATAATAAAATGCTCGTTAATTTGGTGTATTTTTTTTCTTTAAAAAATCTCGTATATAAAAGATATTAACGTTTAAAAGTTATGGGAGGAAACACGAGAGATAAAATAATAAAGGTTTAATATTTAGATTTAGTAGATTATGTATTTAATAGATTAGGTTAAAGATTATAATAGATTAGGTTAAATCATATTTATTTCTTTTTTTTTAATTGGTTTAGAGTTGCCACATCACATCCTATATGGCATCTCTTAAATGAGAGATTGTATAATATTATGACATGTAGAATTAATCACTTTGCAATATATATATATATATATATATATATATATATATATATATATATTAGCTGATTATCCCGGGAGTGTCCCGGGGTTGAAAAATCTAATATGACTTAATAAAAAAAATGATAAAAGAAGTAAAAAATCTCAACCACTTTTAATACTAAAAAAAAGTTGTACTAATGTTTATACTACGAAAAGGGGGTCTCATGCTGCGTTCCCAGCAAATTAAAAAAATCTCAACCTCTTTTAATGCTAAGCATATCGTTATAACACATGACAATGGGCAATTCATATATGTAATAGTAGGTTTAAAAACATATATACTATCATAACACAATTAGTACTTGCCTATATATGATTAATAAATCACCTAAACACATGTGTTTTTTTTTCTGCATGAACAAAAACTCACTAAAAAAATATTTTTTTCGTTTTTTGTATAGCACTATGGTGCTCGTTAGAAAGATAATAAAGCGATCATTAATTTGGTGTAAATTTTTTTTCCAAAAAAAATGTCTTACATAAAAGTTACTAACGTTTAAAAATTGTGAGTGAAAAATAAGGAAAAAATAAAGATAAAAATATTAATTAAAATATTTGAAATTATAAAATAATAATTAACATTTAAAAATGTGAGAGGAAAATAAGGAAAAGATATTAATTAACATATTTGAAAATTTAAGATAATATAGATATAGATTTTATTTAAAAAAAGAAAATAAAATTTAAAAAATTTATCTTTTATTTAAAATAATAAATTCAATACTATCACCTCAAAGTGCCACATGACACATTTAATGAGAGGTTGTGGCCTCCATTGAATGCCACCTCATAGAAATTCAATTCTTTTATTATAAGTTATAGATATATATATGAGCCACAAAATATAACACAGTGTCAAAAAATATAACACAATGTTGAAAGAAAAAAGACACAATTAATTGAAAAAATGACACAATGATGAAAATAAGAAAAATACACAATGGTATATAAAAGACGCAATGACATAACACATATTCTAAAAATTACAAGCTAAAACCCCAAAAAACGAAGACTTAAAAACTAACGTCGTATGGTTCAATAAGACGATTCAATGCCACTTGAATAAGTTCAATCAAAATCCGTTTGATACCCTTCCTAGGACTTCCTATTTTTCTTTCACCATATATTTGATCCTAACCCTATGATTACTTTACTCCTCTATTTGTAGTTAGGCATGGTGAATTCTAAAAAAATATACAGTTTTTTTAAATAAACATATATATATTTTTAAAAAAATATGCCAATGACCTCCAACCCAGCTGGGGAGAGGTGGGAGGGTTTACCTCTTCGGAGGGTTCCCGCCCGGGCTTGGTATTGAGTTCGAATCCTGCACACCACGAAAAAATTCCCTGTAACGATTTGAGATAACTTCAAAGTGGACACCGGTGCGTGGGTAGTGATTCGAACTCGGGTCGAGGGGTTGTCTGTCGATTGGTTTCACCGCTGAAATACACCTTCCCAATATATATATATATATATATATATATATATATATATATATATATATATTTCTAATCTTCACCGACCTCGTTTAACACCATGCTTCTATAATAATTTATTTAATAATAAACAACTACTATAATATATGTAAGTTTATATATGGTATTTTCCTTGATAGACATAATTGTTCCTACCTTTTCTTTCTCTTAACCGTGTTTATAACTCAAGAACACCGAAAACCTTCAGAATGATGCACTCTAAAGAAAACCCAACCATACTGACAAAGTGTCATCTTCCATATTTGTTGTTGTTGCTGGTCTGTCACGTGTTAGTTTAATGTAATTCATGTTTTCCACTAAATATATTTAGAAGTGATCAACATTTTTACCTATAGAAGGATGGTTACAAGAGGTGTTCACTAGTGTTGTAAATGACTCGAACTTTTAATGAACTGTCTAAAAATAGTTTAAGAGGAATTACGTTTGGTTCTTAAATGTATGAATGAATGAACAAGAATATAGCTCATATATGTTGAATTGTGTTCATGAACATTCGGTTGTATTCATTTGTGTTTCTTCATGGACATTTGTTTTTATGCATTGGTGTTGGTTCATTTACGTTTGTCGTTAATATTTTAAACATTTAGTTAATTACCCTATAATTTAAAATTCATACAATTTTTTAATTTTTAATTTTTAGTTTATGCTACTTGCATATAAACTAAAAACTTTACTCCTTACATCATTGATAGGGGTGTTTATGGGCCAACCCAGGTTAACCTCTGGCTCGACTCATATTTGAAACTGAGCTAAATATCAAAGTTTGAGCTCTGCTTGATTTTAAACCGATTTGGATCGAATCGGTTTGGTTTGACTTGAATTTAAAAAGAGCATAAAAAATGGCTTTCAGAATCAATAGTCTAAAATATTATTCAATAGTTTAAAATAACACATTTAAAATAAGTTCAATCTAATACGTTATAACATAAAATCAAGTTCCTCCAAATAGAAACTAAGTATCAAATTTCAACCAAATATAGTGTAAGTTCATAACTTGAGTACTTGGACATTTATCATTATGCTACGGTTTATTGAAATAACCTGATTAGTTATAAATCAAATCCTAAGCACTCAATCTCTATGGTACTATTAACAAATATTAAAAATATAACATGCCCCCTGCCCTCTTTCTTTTATTTTTATAGTATATTATATGTAATATATATTAAAATTTTGAAATATCATAGCCAAACCGAGCCAGCTCAGCTTATTACGAACTGAGCGGAGTTAAGCTCTTTTTCTAATTGATCTAAGCCGACTCGACTCGCTATCAAACCGAGCCATATCTTTCACCCCATGCCAATGGTATAAACACGTGGAACTACGTTAGAAGAGCATCAAGACAAGATTAACACAAACCATAAGTAATTAAGAAAAATGATCATTTGTTTATACCGTCGAAAGATGTTTCATGTTCATACAACACTTAGACAAACATAGTTTTAATTGAAAATGTTAGTGCACTTCGTGTATTTCCCCAACTAGTGATAGGTCGTTATTAGTCGTATGCTTGATTGTATAGTCGTTATAGGGTTGTTTAGATGTTATTATAGGCTTAGGGGTATTTTGGGAATTATTATTGTGCCACACACCTCCTATTAGTCTCATACATGTGCTAGAGAGTGAGGTGTATGATATCCACTGTAAATCACCCCTACATATAGAACTCTCCCCCTAAGCCTTCAATTGCTTCATCAAGTCATCATTTTGTTGGAGAAGACTATGAATCAACGACCTGTCATGAGCCTGTAACTTCTGTTGAATCTCATTATACTCTACCAGCTTGGTGATGGTCTAATTAGCCATCATCACATGAGCATTCAATTCTGCCACCATGCGCTCCAATCTGACAATATGTTCCCTATCTGGAAAGAAGTATCAAAACAAAAATCCAGAGAGGAAAAATCAAATACAAACCCTGTGGAAGCTGGCTGAGAAGTAGCTAGCTCTGACGAAGTAGCAACTGTTGTAAGAATCAGCAATTAGGTGGAAAAGGTAGAAGATGTGAAAACTGGATCCATATGGGAAGTAGTTAGTGAACTTGGAGGTGCAGTGACCCTAAGTGAAGATTCACCAACTGAACCACTAGCTGCTGAACTGATGCAGGTTGGTGTTTTGGAGCTGGCTGCTGCTGTTTTTACTGCTGTTACTGTTGTTATTGTTGTTGTTTTTGCTGTTGATGTGTTGAAGCTTCAAACCATTCGACATTGTCAGGCGGCTAATAAGTAGGATCAATGAGAAAACTAAAAACGGAGTTTCATGTGGTCTCTTAGGTGTTGGTCACCTCATGTTTTTTGTGCAAAAGTCAACAAGAGTACGTCTATCAACTATCCTGACCTAAACAAATGGTTTTATATCTGGCAAGTTAGGCATAAGATGCTTTAGAATGATAGTGATAAACCTAGGATACTACAAGAAACGTTGTTTCCCCATAGCCCTGATCTGCTTCTCGAAGGCGTATAGTAACATCTGGGATAAAGAGAATGGTTTGTTGTAGACCAATGAAAGCATCGCCCACTGAATACCCGCACCCATAGCATCCGGACTAGCTATGCATCTAGAAAAGCCAATGATCATCACGTCATCAGCAATCTCCATTGCCCAAAAACATAACTCTTCGTAAGTTTATCCTTCTGTATAACCCGAGTAACCCATTCGAAGAAAGGTGCCCATCCAGAAAGTAGTTGGAAATTCAGTAGGACCATCTTCTTGTTCCACTATGCCAAGTCGGGGCCTATCGGATATCATCAACTGAGAACTAAATAACATGGTTGTTGATTGTAGCACGAATAAGTGGTGGTTCCTCATGGCAGTCGTACTTAGCAGTAGGGGTGTGCAAAGGTTCTGACCCTTCAAGACCCGACCGGGAACCATAAAAGGGGAAAATATATGAACCATACCCGGACCAATTAGTAATGTAAAGGTTCAGGCAGGTCCTAGGAGGGTCTCGCGGGTCCTAGACCCAGATGGTTTTGTTGGACCCATTTATTAGATTTGGGCCTGCACATTTCATTATATAAAGGATAACATAAATAGCCAAACATCATTCATTAACAGACTAATAGTAGCATAAATTCAAACACCACATAAATAGCATTAATCAAACCAATCTCCAAATTCACAGCATAAAAAGCAATGGAACAATGGATCAATTTTTCAACCCAATCTTCAAACTCACACCATATAACGAAATGGAATGTGGTTATTCCATGAACATAAAAACATCTTTTCAAAATCTTCATTCAATCTTTATCTTCATTCAATATATCCAAATTGGTCAACAACCAATAAAAGTAAAGTTTAACAAGGGAAGTCAACATTTGTTTAGGTATAATCAGATTAATAAAAAACCAATCTAAAAATAAGATACTAACATCAACAAGACAACAAATAAGGCTATTATTGTTTACTAAATCTGAACATATACGAGTCTTGTTAACATCAACATTTTTTTGGATCATTATTATTTTTTAATAAAGCTGAACATGCACGAGTCAACAACAAATAAATGGATTATAACTCACCGGAGGAGGAGGCGGCCAGAGGTGGAGGTGGAGTTGGAAGTGGCAGGGACGGCAGCAGTGGTGGCTGGAGCGACCGGAAGAGAGGGTTGAGAGAGTAGATGGTGGATGCGGGTTGTGCATATAGGAACCCTAAGTCCCTAACACATATAACTAATAAGAGGCAATTGGTTCTTATGGTTCTTTTACAATATCTATGGGTCGGAACTAGAACCGAAACGGACCCGTTCAGTTGAATATTCTGAAACCCACGAACCGACCCTTCTATGCCATAAGGTTCGGGTCCATTGTGGTTCTGGTTCAGGTTGACGGTTCCATAGTTCTAGAACCATATTTTGCTTAGCCCTACTTAGCAGTGTCCCAAAACTGTGTAATATATGGCAAACAGATATTGGGAGAATATGTCAGAGCATAGTTGATACGGCATCGCTGAAAGAACTGAAGGATTTGAACATAGTACTCAGTGTTGCTTCCGCAATTAGCTAACCCGAAAGTCCTGTTTTGTTGATTGAAGAATTCACGAGGTCCTTGAGCCATGTCCTGTACTCAACATTATAACATTAGATATGTCCATAATAAGTCGTTAGGTGAATGTTCGTGTCGAAAAACAACTAAGTACCTCACACAGAATGAAAAACGAAGATGCTAGTAGGCGGAGATGCCTTCTAGGCGAAGATGCTCCCCAACGAAAATGGGAGCATCTTCGTTAGCATCCCATCTTCTTTTTATCCTTAAGTTCGCCTGACGAGCAGCAAATTACACAAAGAAATTATTCAATGTTTTAACACGATCCGATCATCACAATGTAGCCTAAGGGTTCCGACTAAGCCATAAACGTCACCAATTTTAAGTTTTGAATGTCGTTTGATAGTTTATTATTCAAGTTTTAAACACGAACCGAAAACCCATTCAAAAAGCCCCTTTTTTACGGATGAAAACATGTGTTTGACGGATCATTATGCTCGAAATCATTCTTAGAATAACAATCTAAGGTCAAAAGTTTGATTCATACTTGTGATAAACATGAAATTGATTGAAAACGTTCGATTAATGGTGTGTGGTTTATCTTCGTTTGTCTATGGGTTTAGGAGTATAAGTTTTGAAAAAGTTTGACTTTTTGATTGATTATATACCCTCAGTTAGACGAAGATCACCCACGAAGATGCTTCTTCGCGAAGATGCCAAATGAAATGGCATCTTCGTTAACCATCCATGTTCGTTTTCTAAGCTGTTGGGCCAGCCCAACATCGTGGAACGATTTGGGCCAACCAAAAAGTAGTGCACATTCACTAGTGGGCTCTACAAAGACATATGAGCCGAAATTTTAACTTTGTAGTTTTTGAAAACAAGGACTTGGCTTTTTCAAAAAAAAAAAATTGTCGGTTTGAAAACAAAACGTTTTCTCGAACAGTACCAGTACTCCCTTTGAATGACCATATCCCGTGCGTTAAGGCCTGAAGTTAAAGAAACCTCTGAACGGTAACTACCCCCTGCAATATATTTTGCCTCACAAGAGGACACTGCTACAGAGGTTTACTTCTTGCACTGCCAGGACACTAATCTCCCCCCAAATAATTGACATCCGCTAGTTGTTGACTTTCTATTCTGATTGCATCCTCCGTAGTCTGAGTCGGTGTAGGATATGAGATCTACTCCACCATCTGATGGATACCAGAGACCTAACTTGGGTTTCCCCTTTAGGTATCTCAGTATCCTTTTCACCGCAATCATGTGTGACCTCCTTTGGATCAGCCTGAAACCTGACATAAAGACAAACTGGAAACATAATGTCAGGTCTAGAAGCAATTAAATACATAAGTGAACCAATTGTCACCTTGTACTCTGTTGGATCAACATGTCTATCACTTTTAGTATCAGGTCTGATTCCGTGATTTACGGGCAGAGGAGTAGCATAAGTAGAGCAATCATCCATCTTGAAATGTGTCAGGATGTCATGCACATACTTAGTTTGATGGATAAACATTCCATTGTCCTTTTGATCCACCTGTAGACCTAGAAAGAACTTCAACTCCCCCATCACGCTCATCTCGAACTTCTTCATCATGACCTGCTCGAATTCCTTGCACAAGTATTCATTTGGTGACCTAAAGATGATGTCATCAACGTACACCTATACCAGTAGAAAATCTTCACCTTTTCTTTGAAGGAAGAGTGTGCTGTCTATTTTCCCTCTCTCAAAGTCGTTATCCATGAGATAGGTAGACAGTGTCTCAAACCATTCCCTGGGTGCTTGATGAAGTCCCTAAAAGGCCTTATCAAGTTTGTAGACCCGATCTAGATATTCTGGATCAGTGAACCCTAGAGGTTGAGAGACATACACTAGCTCTTTGACCTTACCGTACAGAAAGGCGCTTTTAACGTCAAACTGATACACCTTGAATCCTTTTTGAGCAGCAAATTCCAGAAACAAACAAATTGCCTCTAACCTAGGAACTGGTGCAGACACCTCATTGAAGTCTATCCCTTCTTGCTGCTTAAACCCTTTCACAACCAGCCCAGCCTTATTTCCGACAACAACATCATTATCATCCTTCATGTTTCTAAAAAAATATTTTTTTTCCAATTTCCTGTGCACGCTGAGGGAGATCGACCAACTCCCAGACCATGAGCTTCCTAAAATGAGAGAGTTTTTCTTGCATTGCTTCTACCCATGCAATGTCACAAAGAGCCGATTGATAAGTCTTCAGTTCTATTTATGAGATGAAACACTTGAAGCACTTGTTTACCACCCCCTAAATCTTGAATCCTTGCATAAATACAGTTGGCGTTCGCAAAACTTCTCCTTATCTAAATACCCACAGTTAGATATCCTAGAATTTAGTAAACTGGATGATCCTTGTTTGAGCTTGTAAACCGGTAACTCACCTTCTAAGTTGGAGCCAATTTCTCATGTAGTCTCATCTTCTATATATTCCGAACGGGTTCGTGAATGGTTCATCTTCAGTTTCGGTGACTTCGTCCTTTGGAGTAGACCGGTTGCTTCCCGAAGAGCTTTCGCTAGAATCTGTATTATCCTTTTCTGCAGAGATTGGAATAATTGATCTAGGTGTTACTATGTCATCATCCTCGTCAAATACTAGAGCATCATCAATAGTCGGATATACATTAAAGGTACGAGGAACATTAAAGGACTTAAAGACAAAATCATAATCAAACATCGAGTTCGGATCCTGTGCACTTGCCATTGGCATGTAATTTGTTATTTCAATGTTAAAAATGAATTCTACAACACCTTTGGTTTTATTGAAAACATGTTTTTTAGGTGAATCTGGGACATAACCGAGGAAAAATCCCTCATCTTCCACCTCACCAACTTAGGTTGATCTATTGATTTTAAAATTGTGCACTGCATCCCAAATGGCTCAAAGTCCTTGATATTTGGTTTTCGACCGTTCAGGAGTTCATAACACGTTTTATTGTGTTTCTTGACGGTCAAAACTTCAAGACATAGCACGCTGTATTAACAGCCTGCTCCCAAAAATGGACGGGAAGCTTAGAATCAGCCAACATGGTTCGAGCTGCTTCAATCAAAGTCATGTTCTTACTCTCAGCGACTCCGTTTTGATGTGGTTTATATGGTGCACTAAATTGATGTTCAATTCCTTTGCGAATGCAAAAGATTGAAAAAGTGCTATTCTTGATTTACGAGCCATTGTCGCTTCGGATTCTCTTGATGCTGGTGTTGAACAAATTATCTTCTTGTTGAATGAAGTTCATCATGATCTCTCCTGTTTCATCATTTCCACCTATGAAAAGCACCCAAGAAAATTTTGAAAAATCATCAGTAATCACAAGACAATAGTGTTTTCCACCTATGCTACTAATGTTCACTGGACCGAAAAGATCCATGTAATTAATTCGAATGGAGTAGAAATGGAATTAAAAGCTTTGGGTTTGTGAGGTTTCTTGTGTTGCTTTCCCTTTTTGCAAGGGACACATTTATCCTCAACCTCAAAACTTTTCAATGGAACACAAGGAACCAAACCATTTTTGACAATGTACTTCATTTTCCTAAAATGGATGTGTCCCACCTACATATGCCATAGAAATGAGTCTAATGCAAATGCTTTGGAGAATAAACATGTAGTCTCCACTGAATATTCATCTTGAACACTCATGTCCATGATATAAGTGTCATTCTTTCTTGGAGCCCTCATGACTATCCACCCTTTTGGGAATTATGACACTTGGCTTCAACACTTGTGCTTCAGACCTAGTGAAGTGTACTGAATGTCTTTTGTCACAGATTTGGGAAACACTCATCAAGTTGTGCTTTAACTCCTCAACATAGTTCACTCCGTCCAGGGTGATCTTGCCCTTTGTGACCCTCATCAGGTTGTGCTTTAACTCCTCAACATAGTTCACTCCGTCCAGGGTGATCTTGCCCTTTGTGACCCTCCCCTGCCTAAGATGCGCCAGCCTTTGGCGCCAGAAAAGTTCACATAACCTCCATCACATTTTACAAACTCAATCAAAAGCCTCAATTACCCTGTCATATGCCCGGATCAACCGCTATCAACGTACCACCAGTTGATAACCCTCCTTAGCAGCTCCTAAATTCACAAAAAGAATTAATTAGAGAATGGGACCCAAGCTGTCAAAGTCTTGGGTCATCCCAATTCATCGACAAAAGTAAACTCCCTCCAATATCCATCACTCCCCCTCTGGAGTCCTAGATCTTGGTTGGTTGTTTCTTTGTGGTTGGTTATAGTGATTGTGGAACCTTTGATTTTGAGGACTTACGTACTCTTTGATTCACTGGCCGACTGTATTTGTTTGGAGGATAACTACCCCTGTTGGAGTATCCTGCATTGTACTTATTTCTAGAAAAAAATTGATTATTCGGATAGTATCTATCCCGATAAACGTCAACTTGAGGAATTTGGTGACGCTGTTATTTATGAGGTGGTTTATACTTGTTGGCATTAACAGGTGGTGCCTGTTTTGTAGGAGTAGCACCCGATATGGTTTCCTTGCCGACAATAACATGTCTTGTGGTAAAAATGACTTTTAAAGATTTTTATTTTTGAGACATTTTCCAGGATCCCTAGACACACCTTATTCCTTTTCTAACTTCCCCTGCATAGATTTCTTTGCAGAGTTAGTTACTTGCTTCCTATTTTCAGTTTTAACAGGAAATTTACCTCTTTTTGCATCAATTGATGCCGCACCTTCACTCTTCTTAATTGTGCACATGCTAGCAACATGTCCTATCTTGTGACACTTAAAATAAGATCGTTTCTCAAGGGGCTTCTTGTACTGGCCCTTTGATTTTGACTCTTCATCATTCACAGACTTAGATGAGGTCATCAACCAGCTTGGTTTCTAACTTTTAAGCCTCTCCCGATTTACCATTTTATGGATTTTTCAAAATGATTTTGGGTTCAGCTCTAATATTTTCGTTTTTAGAAACCATTGGTTTAGCTTTATCATTTTTAACTGATTCAGGTTTAACCGTGTTGTGTGATTTAACCCCCGACCCTTTGGTGTTCTCAGTCACCTCTTTTGGTGATTCATCATCTGACACATTGAATGAACTATCACTATCACTCTTTACTTTCACCTCGACTCTCTGTTCTGCTAGAATAGCTTTGTACATTTCCTTATTTAACTCTTTTTCAGTAGGTAGATACGTGTAGTTTCTAGTAACTGGAGGTGGTAAGTCCTGATAACCTAGACCATTAGTTTCATTTCTCTCTTTTTTATAGAGTTAAGTAGGACGTTGTAAAGGTACTTGGTGCTCCTACATTGGTCAACGTCCCTATTCAAATCAGTCACCTTAATTTTTTGTTGATCTATCTCAACATTCTTTTTTTACAATTTCTACTTGTTTCTCAACTAAAGCAGGTTGGGATAAGTTAAGGTAATCTATCTTTTCCTTAAGGACATAACTTAGATCCTTAAGTTCCTTTTGAGCTCCATCAATTTAGTTTTAAGATTACCTTCTCTAATCCTATTGCCTAAATTAAATTCCTTTTCCTGATCTAGCAACACAACTAAGTCAGTGTTATGTTTAGCTACTTGATCATTTTTAGCAACTAGTAAGGCAATTCTCTCAGCATAGTCTATACATTTATTACAAGCATCTATAATAAAAGTGAGAGGAAGTTGTACCTTTTTCTCTTCAGGTGTCAAATCGGCAATGTAGGCGATGAATTCTTTGGTTGACATTCCTTCAACAGATGTTGTCAGATCCAACACCTATGTTGACAGCTCTTTTCCCGTTCCCTCTTCATCTTTAATTACTTCAGCTTCAGTATCTACCTTCACACTAGCTTCCTCTGTTTTCACTTCACAAACCTGCTCTTCATTGTGTTGCTCAACAGGTTTCTCCTCACTCTTAGTGTCTGATTACTCGAACCTTCTGCTCCATCAACTACACAACTCCAACATAAGAGCCATATGGGTTTGCTACCATTAGAGGCTTTGAGCTAATGCTGCTCTGAAAAGGTGATGTCGTGTGGGTGTTTTAAGAAAACTTAACTTCTTTTCAAAAAGGGGCAAAGTCGCTGGGGAGATGCCAAAAGTTTTGGTGAAAAGACGAGCAAGTTAGAAAACAGAAAGACACTTACAAGTTTTAAATTTATAATTTAAAACGATAGTTGCTCAACGCTCTAAACCCAGCACAATAGGCAAGCGCACCTATCGTGTATAGTATAGAAATGTGCAAGTACCGAGTATCGAATCCGTGGACACGATTTTTTCTAATCAGCTTCCTAAAATTACTTAAAAGACTTTTTAAAATGTAGGGAAAAGTAAAAGAGAGAGATGTAAACTTTTAAGAAAAATCAATAGCAAAACAATGGTGTTGCCTCGGGATCAGATGGAACCTGGTATGAAAATAGATATCTTTATTTTATACTGGTGTGTTTGATTGCGCACTTGTGACTAACTTAGAATTGCAACTGCATTTTCTAGAGGAGACTGTTTTCGCAAAATTGTACAAATGACAGTGTTCTTAATGTTATTATGAGGGTCTCCCGAACCGGTAAGATCACCTCTCAACACTGAAAAGAAAGTGACTCGAGACTGTGTTGACTCAACCCCGAATTACCCGCCTCCCGGTGTTGCGATATAGACATCAAAATACTCCAGGATTTTATGAATAACTTGTCGGTGGCCGGAGCATAACCGAGCAAGTTACCACTTGATATCATAGAGGAGTCGTGACTAACCAAAACACGTGCATCCCCTACTTGGTTTAATTAACTTATCAAAAAGTTATTGGTCTATCATTAACTGTGCGGCAGTATAATGATGAAATAAAATAAAGACCGTTTTATTTCAACACGAGTTCATCAATCCTTAACCCGCATCAAAGCTTCACATAGACAATGAAACCAAGGTGCAAGATTAAGGATTGACTTATCATTAGGGCCGAGTATAAAGACCGTACCAACCCTAAATGAGATCTTGATAGTAGAGGATTAAGTCTCAAAGTGTGTGTATTTCTACCCCCAAATGGACCAATTACTACTCGTGGGATTAGGTTAGATCACAAGTGCATGGGTTTTTACACACCATGGGTACATTCATGTGTCCTCCCATTTCCTATCAAGACACTCACAAGACTAAAGGCTAAGTGATCTGTTAATTAGACCATTAAACAAAGTTTAGAATAGTAAGAATTATTAAAAACACAAAACACCACTTTAAAATAAAAGATAAACTATATTAATTCATACCAAGTTTCCATCCTCACCCTAACAACAACAATAGAAATCTAGCCTAGCATGGTTGATACAACAATTTTCACAAATCTCCCCTCAATACAATCACTTTTTGCATTGAGTATAAGTACATCATCCTTCATGGACCGACCAAGTAATGCACTATAGACCCTTAGCATTAATACGTAGGAAGTCAGCTTGACCATGTATATCATTTGATAACTCAACCGGCATGCTCAGTTGAATTACAACCAGGTCACCTAGTTACGCAAATGTGTAGTTGACAATGTAATGCACTGCAACCTCATAGCATCAGTACCCAGGGATGTCATCTTGACCAAGTACATTACGCATAATCTAACTAGTCTTACCCACCATCTAATAAGATGCTTGCTAACTGGATTCCATAAAGAGAGACCAGTTATTCAACATAACACGTAGGTACCACCATTCAGTTACATCTTCTACCTAAACTTACCCATGCATCACCGTTCACACCAACTGGAGAAATCTAATTGTCAGTACCCAATTAAAGATCTCAGATGTAACTCTGTGCAAAACAATCCACTCGGACACTTGTGTTTTCATTGAAAATCTTTATACGTGCTTACTGTGATTGCATAAACACTTTCTTCTCTTTAAACAAGTTCCCTCAATCATACGGGAACTGGGTTAACTGTTCATAATAGTCATCTGAATCATATCATTGTACCGCAGTACTCTTGATTCTCTTGACTACCCCACAATATAACCTTTCATCATCATAACTACCTTCAGAAACCAATCTGTTGCAATCACTAGACCTGGCACTATATTTCAATCTAACATGCTTGAATTCTTATAAAGAAGCAAACCAAAAATAAACTCGTATCCAAGATGAAGTATTCCAAGTGTTTAAACTCAAAACCTTATAATGAAGTTTATCTTGATCACTAGTATCCCATATCAAGAGCCAAAACATATCTTCTCGAAATATCACACATTAAAATTTGAACCAGTGATTAACAGTTAAACATTCAATACCGGGCCAGTTTGAATTCGAACCTGTCAGCATCATTTCTCTTCAACAATTTGTTTGTTTATCATTAATATTTTCATAAAAATCTACAAGATCAGCCTTATTTTCGAAATTTTTACCCCTTAAAATTTCAAATTCTAGACTCCATCCGTGCCACCGTTTATACAAATGAACATCATATCCTCTAATTCATCCCACATTTTGCATGAATGAACACCAATTAATTTGCACGAATGAGTCTTTGTTAGCACGAATGACTTCGAAATCTTCTCATCGGCCTAAACTTAGTACGAATGGGTTTTTGAAGTCTTCATTCGTATGAACTCAATTTTTCATTCGACCCTTTACTAATAAACGTGTTCACCTAATACATTTTTCTGCAGATCAATCCAAAAACATTCTAATAGTTCGTATTCGATGATGAAACTTGCACAGAAAGTTGCAAAAAAATGAAACCCTAACCCTCTCTAGATTAGAAACTTGATAAAATCATACGAATTGAGGTTCGAATTATAGATTTATGGTTTCAACAACTTTCTAAATCTGTTTAGCGTCAAAAAACCTTTAAAATCAAGCTATGATTGATTCAAATGATTGTTAGATCATTCAAATCGGTGCCACGGCTCTATTACCAGTTGTGAAAACGGTTTATAACCGATTCAGGATCGTTTAAATAGTTATAGCTTGATTTTAGATGGAGATTGGAAATGAAACAGAAATAGACGAAAAGCCGGTTATCACAGATTAATATTAATCGAAACGGTTACAGACACTGCCATCAGTAGGCTAAACATCTATCTCGGGCCCAGGGTAAGTCGGGCATGACCTCCCATAGAGATCATTCAAAGCACAAACTCACAATCTTAATGAACTCAACACATGAGATTGCTATTTATAAACCATCCTCATTCGTACCCTTGAAGGCACGAATCAAGCCATTCATACCAAACAAAGCACGAATGAGAAACTTGAATTCTCATTCGACCTAACGATAGTACGAATGAGTTTCCTCATTTGCTTGGTCGATTAAGCAAAGGCATCAGATCCATAAATGCCCTTATGGATCACCACAATCTCATGTTTTACAACACATGACTCAACCCTAATCTCTTCGGTAACGACGACCACACATAAAATGCAACAACAACCTTTGAAACCTTGCACCAACATTTCCAATTCACACAGTAAGCTCACAATTCCCTTTCCTTTCTTCTTTAGATCAGCCCCGACCCTCCCTTTCTCCTTCGGCCGAGAACACAAACAACACCACCATCGAGCCACATTGAGGTATCCTAGATCATGGAGGATCAACTAGGCTTCATCGGATTATTACAAGACCAAGACTCTAGGTATGTTAGATAAAATTCTTTGCACACTTAAACTTCCTTCTTATTAATCGGCCCATGACAATAAACCCAACCCATGACCCTTGTTTTGTGCATAATCGGCCCTTTGGTAAACCTAAGACACTTTAGTGCTAAGTAACAAACCACAATATGATAGCCATTGCTTACAAAACTATCATGTGTTAATACAAATACACACATACACACATAAGTGACACACACATATAAGAATCGGCCCCTATGTATGCGAAACACACAAAGTCGAATGATGTATATGTGTATGGACATGGTAATTGTTAAGAAAATGTGATTTTGGAACTAAACATAATGAGTAAAAATACTTTGATTCAACTTTGCTTTTAAAACATGAATGTACACAATTGTTAATGGTATTATGAACCTACATGTCCATAAGTTCAAGTACAACCTCACGCGAGTCCATGGGGACAGAACACATCACACCTAAATTTGATTTGGATCAAAATGTTATATCAAATTTTTGGACATTATAACAACATATGTTAAAATGACCATAATATGTGTTAAACACACCTTTAACATCATAATATTAAAACACATGTTAAAACACTTGCTTTTTCATGAATCTACCACACCCGAATGGGGAATATTCTATAACCCATGATGACATGTGGGGCCCATTTTGTTAACAATAAATACGTTTTTTACAACAAAACACCCGGAATTCATGAAATCATACACTTTACAAAAGTACATATAAGATATGTAGTAATTGTCACGTGCATGAACAACCCCCACATATACATGATGGGTCCTCAAATCGGGTGAACACTTTGTATGATAAATAACAAGAACGTACAACTTACTATGTCCTTGATAATCATAGGGCACTTATTGTCGGGACATTAGTTACCTCACTTTTCTGCTTTTTTTACAAATCGGGTGAACACTTTGTAAGGTAAATAACAAGAACGTACAACTTGCTAGACCACGTATCTGGTTATCGGGTGAGTTTCACGGCCCTGTTTTACTATTTTTACATTTTGGGGGATAAACATGCTACACTACTAGTTACATTACATTTGGGTGAATTTCTATCATGACTACCATGTGAAACATGAGATACACAGTTCATGAGCTCAACAGTCCTCGTACTTACATTTACATTGTAACCATTAGCTAACAGTAGCCATGGAACACTTAAATAGATCTATTGCATTCACACACCCACTCTTGGTTAGTCGCTCTAACCGGTTACATACAAAAGAGTGTTAGTATTCTACTATAAATACGTTGTCTTTATTGTACAATGCGCGAGGCACAAGAATTAAGAGGTTTGGTTATAGGACTCATGGTTGGCATAATAAGCATTAGCTTAGCTAGCTTTGATTGGTCATAAAAGAATTTAACAAACTCATTACCTAGTACATTAAAACATGTGAACTCACCGACATTATGTTGATGAATCTTTTATGCATGTTTTTCAGGCAATTGACCATCGAGCTCTGGGACTTGGGAGAGAGGTTTGAGTGCACACTTTGTGGTACCTTCATTATGAGTCAAGTTTCAATAACAATGTTGAGAATCCAGTAACGGACCGAATTCACGGATCGAATACGCATAAACAACTCGGTTTCAGACGGGAGATTCGAGACGAGACAGAAATACACGATAACAACGTCATCACAGATTCGTATTACTACAGAAACGGTTACAGACACTGTCATCAGTAGGATAAACATCTATCTCGAGGCCGGGGGAGGTCGGGCATGACCTCCCCCTTGAGAGCATTCAAAGTACCAACTCAAATCACCAAATGAACAATAACACATGAGATTGCTATTTATAGTCCAATACACCAGTTCCACGTTCGCCCCTTTATGATGGTCGAATGTGGAGTATTTCCACATTCGCCCAGTTGATATGGTCGAATGTGGAAAACTTCCACATTCGCCCAGTGTAATATGGTCGAATGTGGAAAACTTCCACATTCGCCCAGTGTGTTTAGGTCGAACCTGGCTCAGTGTTTTGTCCTATATATTACAAATGCGTCAGATCCATAAAATGCCCTTATGGATCACCACAATCTCATGTAACAACATACAAAGACTCAACCCTAGTCTATTCGACAGTGACGTCCACAGAAAGTGCATCAACAATCTCCCCCTTGGACGTTGCTGGCGAATCCACAAATCTCTTGCACATCAACACATTCTCCTCTTTGAAAATTCCTAGCATCTTCAGTCAATAATTGTTGAAGTATCAGACACATTGTTACATCAACAATCTCCCCCTAGACTGATGCTTCACCAAGTTTCTCTGAGATCCCGTATGATAAATCAATCATGTTCTTGAGTAACTTCATCTGTTCGACAGAATACAAGCCGTAGACGAGTGGAACAAGCAATCAGAAGCTTTCATCAGGAACTACCAGTACTAATTGAAGGACTTGAAATGCTTCAGAAACTGAAGTTTTCGGCGGGGCCAACAATATCTACCAATAGCTCTTGAAACCTTCAGGATTGTAATCTTGAAACTTTCGTTGAACCTACGTGCCACATGACTCCTACTAGAATACCTCATTACTTTCAGAACATTGAAATCTCAAACTTGATTTCCTTCTTCATAACAATTCTTCAGAACAAGTTCCTTCAAACATACAGGAACTGGGTTGACTGTTCTCTTCATGCGGAATAAAATCTGTTCTGTTTTTGGCCCATAATAGTCATTTGAATCTGATTATCATATTGTTGATTCTCATGACTACCCCACAATAAAACGTTTCATCATCATCAATTCTTCAACAAGTTTGGGTAAACCTCATCACCATTCTTCCGAAAATCTTCAAAAATTGCCTTACCCAAATTTTCGATAGAAAATTTTCGAAATTTTTTAGGCCTTAAATTCTACATTCGCCCCTGGGAACTCCACTTTCGCCCAAAATAGAGACTCGAATGTAGAATATGAATAATACTTTTCACTTTCGCCCATTTACACTCACATTCGTCCACTTTCTATCCACCTTCGCCCGCCCGATGAACCGAAGGTGAAATAGACACCCGAAAGTGAAAATCCACATAACAAAATTCCAGGTTCGCCCAAAATCTCTCCACGTTCGACCAAAAAATGTTACCTTCGCCCAGTAACATTCCACATTCGCCCACCCGACTTTCTAAAAGGGGCGAATGTGCAGACAGAACGTGTTCTTGATCAATATTTTCTTCAAATCAGCCCACAATCACTCTAATCCTTTGAATTTGATGATGAAACTTGTTCAGAAAGGTGCGGAAATGAAAACCTAACCCTCGAATTCACAAAAACATGGAGAAATCACATGATTTCGGGTTCAATTAAGAATCTAGGGTTTCAAGGGTTTCAACCTTTCAATTTTAATCTGAATTTAACGTCTGAAAACAGTAAAAACGAGCTGTGATTGATTCAAACGACTGTTAGATCGTTCAAATCGGTACCACGGCTCTGATACCAATTGAGAATCCAGTAACGGACCGAATTCACGGATCGAATACGCATAAACAACTCGGTTTCAGACGGGAGATTCGAGACGAGACAGAAATACACGATAACAACGTCATCACAGATTCGTATTACTACAGAAACGGTTACAGACACTGTCATCAGTAGGATAAACATCTATCTCGAGGCCGGGGGAGGTCGGGCATGACCTCCCCCTTGAGAGCATTCAAAGTACCAACTCAAATCACCAAATGAACAATAACACATGAGATTGCTATTTATAGTCCAATACACCAGTTCCACGTTCGCCCCTTTATGATGGTCGAATGTGGAGTATTTCCACATTCGCCCAGTTGATATGGTCGAATGTGGAAAACTTCCACATTCGCCCAGTGTAATATGGTCGAATGTGGAAAACTTCCACATTCGCCCAGTGTGTTTAGGTCGAACCTGGCTCAGTGTTTTGTCCTATATATTACAAATGCGTCAGATCCATAAAATGCCCTTATGGATCACCACAATCTCATGTAACAACATACAAAGACTCAACCCTAGTCTATTCGACAGTGACGTCCACAGAAAGTGCATCAACAAATGTAATGTGTAATGTTTGACATTTAATCTCGTATCTTCGGACAATTTACATTTTATTATTATTATGTAAGACAATTTGAAATGTTAGTATCCATTATATTCTATCTTATGTGTTGTTCAAACCTTATGCTTGAAAACCTTTCGAAGTCACATTCCCGTGTTTCCGCCTTGGCGGGGTGTGACATATTGGTATCAGAGCAGAAGGTTATAGCAAATTAAGATTCTTTTTTAGTCAACTATAACTAAACAAAACATTTTCGAAACGTATTCATAAAGTACCACTTTATATCTCCATACACCTCTCAAGTCCCAAGTTGTTCCACGACTACACATTAGTATTGTATTTCATTTACCAAAATTCATATCCATACATGTACATTTGCATTTGACATGACCATGACTATCATCGTTGACCTTACTTTGCTCTCCGACATCGAGGATGACTACCTTGTGGATGATACGCCCGAGGCAGACCCTCTTCATGTTGCTCCTTTTCATCCTGACCCCGTACCTTATGAGGCTCCTGATTACCCGCATGACAGTGTGGGCTTCATTATGGATGACTCAGACGAGGACACGGACCCACAGCCTATTGGTCATCATGTCTCCGATGACGACAATGATGCCGATGACACCCCACCTGCATTCGACTATTTAGGCGTTCATCAGAAGGCCATCCCAACTGATGACCCAGCTCCGGTTGATGCTCCTCATAAGACACCGCCCGCTCCCGACTGCGTGCTGTCATTCCGCACTTTCTGATACTTCCCGAGAGGGACGCGTCATGCGTACACTCCCAGGAAGCGTGTGCACCAGCCGATCGTTCTCGTTGTTCCTACTCCTGCCCCTGCCCTGTCGAGCCTGCTGACCATGTGGTCCCTGGCAAGCCTGACATCACTACAGACCTGAGTGTGAGCCGCCCCACATGCTATAGAGGAGTCCCAGGCCTGTAAACGGGCATACCTTCCCCCACTTTAAGTTAGCCCACTGTAACGAGGAGGATGAGATGGAGGCGATGACTCTTGGAGGATCTTCCGGTCGTACACTGTTTACGGAGAGGGGTGTTCTCGTTTCGCACGATGCACGTTTGGTCAGCCTAGGTGTGAAGATTCAAGAGCTGGAGGAGCGTGTTGAGGAGGCTGAGCATGGACGACTTGCAGCTGTGTTGGGACACGTTGAGGCGGAGAGGCATGTTGATATGTTGGAGCAAAGGGTCACAGAGCTCAATCAAAGGATGAGATGTGCCGTTGCCACTCTTGCTGTTGCCTTCCCATCTTCATCTCATTAGGATGCGCTTGATTGTACTTTGTATTTTTCTATTTTGTTAGTTTGAAACTTATACGGCGTGCTTGTTGTCTTTTG
This sequence comes from Ambrosia trifida, assembly GCA_028751855.1. Lineage (NCBI taxonomy): Eukaryota > Viridiplantae > Streptophyta > Magnoliopsida > Asterales > Asteraceae > Ambrosia > Ambrosia trifida. The sequence goes on along the minus strand of CM054125.1, from coordinate 100,760,339 downwards.
TATTGTACAACTGATGTAACAAACTGATGTGATGGATAATATGATGGTATTTTGATTCATGGTGTATCTTATTTATTCTTGTATCTTGTGGTTGTGATTAACTTACTTATCATGGTTATATTGATTGTTATATTTATGTGCATGGCAATATTTGTTAAATATATGTCTTATACCTTTGATATGATGTATTAAAAGGGAAACATGCAAACTCAAAAATCGGCAAGAACCACGACAGGGGAGCCACTCCCAACCACTTTTGATGATTTGGCTAGCGTAATTTCTCAAGCGATTGTGCGACATGAAGCCACTCGAGCCGATTCCAGTGGCAGTTCTAGACGTGTCGGACTTCGTATGGGAAGCGATATGGGTAACGATAGGAATCATTGTCCGAATTATCTACGTAATATTCCTACACCAATTTTTTTGTCATTAATGTCTTATTATTGCCTACACTGAAGTTGAAAACCAATTCCGGGGATGCTCCTACAAAACGTTCATGGCCTGTAAACCGTGGACATTTCGTGGTACTGAAGGCGGTGTTGGAATTGTGCAATGGATTGAGATGGAGTGAGTTCTTGATATCAGTGGTTGCTTTGAAGATCAAAAGGTGAAATATTCCACATGTACTTTTTAAGATGAAGCCGTTGGTGGAATTTTCAAGTTCAAACTTTGGGTAGAGATGCGGCCTGCAACCTCACTTAGGCCGAACTGAAAACTTTGCTCATGGAAAATTACTGTCTGAGGAGTGAATTGCAGAAGCTTGAAGCCAAATCCTGGAACTTATCTATGGTAGATGCTAACAATACTACTTACACCACCCGTTTCCATGAACTCTCTCGACTTATACCCCATATGGTAGCACCTGAATACAAGAGAGTTGAGTAGTATATTTAGCGACTTTCCCCCAAGATTCGAAGCATGGTGTCTGCATTTGCACTCACTGCTATCCAGAGTGCTATTTCACTGTCCTAGTCTCACCGATGATGTTGTTCCTATGGGTTCTCTAAATCAGAAGGTTGAAGTTGCTGGTGAAAGTTCTGTGAAGATATTTGCTGCCACCACTGCTGAGGAGCCCAAAAAGAAATACAACGGGCCCCACCCTATTGCAGCAAATGCAACTACCATCTTGTTGGTACCTGCGAGAATATCGTGTGTCAGAACTACAACCGTAGAGACCACCAAACCGGTAACTGCAAAGCCAAAGCTACCAACACTCCCCCTGCCAAGAATAAGTGTTTGAATGTGGTGATACTAGTCGTTTCTGTAAAGACTTTCCAAAGGCAAAGGATCAAGCTCACGGTTGAGCGTTCGTGCTTGGAGCCAATAAAGCACGCGGTGATCCAAATGTAGTTACCGTTACGTTTCTCCTTAACAACCATTATGCTACGGTACTTTTTGATTCAGGCGCCGATTTTAGCTTTGTGTCAACCGACTTTAAGAAACCCCTTGGGTTAGAAAAAAATAGGTTGGATACACACTACACCATAGAGTTGGCCAATGGTATGCTAATTTCACCTAAAGAATTTACTAGGGATTGTGTTTTGGATCTTAGTCTTTGTACATTTAGCATTGACTTACTATTGATTTAGCTGGATAGTTTCGATGTTCTTGTTGGCATGGATTGGTTATCAAAGAATCGTGCGGAGATTGTCTGCCACGAGAAGTTGGGTCACCTAGTCCCAGGAGCTTCCCCAGTAGCTTATACTCCATTTCGTTTGGCTGCTTCCGGATGTGCATCGATTATCGGGAACTGAACAAGCTGGCCATCAAGAACAAGTATCCACTACCGAGGATTGAAGACCTATTAGATCGGTTGCAAGGTTCTAGCTACTATTTGAAGATTGATCTGTGTTCTGGGTACCATCAATTACGGATTCAGGAGGATCACAAACCCAAGATTGCTTTCAGAACTCGTTATGGACACTTTTAGTTTTTGGTTATGCCATTTGGTTTGACAAACGCACCAGTTGTTTTCATGGATCTTATGAATCGCGTCTGCAGACCCTATTTGGACAAGTTTATTATTGTTTTTATATATGACATTTTGATATACTCGTGATCAAAGTACGAGCACGAACATCATCTTAAGTTGATAATAGAATTGCTTAAGAATGAGAAATTGTTCGCCAAGTTCTCAAAATGCGATTTTTGGATTTGAGAAGTTTATTTCCTCGGTCACGTCATGAATAAAAAGGGCATTCAGGTCGACCCCACCAAGATAGAAGCGATTAAAGTTTGGGATGCATCCAAAACTCCAACGAATGTTCAACAATTTTTGGGTTTAGCTGGTTAATATCGTCGATTCATCAAGAATTTCTCCAAGATTGCCCAGCCACTTACAGTCTTGACACATAAGGACAAAAAGTTTGATTGGGGAATCAAGCAAGAAGAAGCATTCTAGGTGTTCAAGAACTGACTATGTAGTGCTCTGATTCTCTCTATTCTAGAAAGTACTGGTGATTTTGTTGTTTATTGCGACGCTTCTAGTCAACTCAAGGTCCATGAGAAGAACTACACCACACATGACTTGGAGCTAGGTGCAGTAATCTTTGCCCTCAAGATCTTGAGGCACTATCGCTATAGAACTAAGTGCACCAGCTTCACCGATCACAAGAGTTTGCAACACATCTTCAACTAGAAAGACCTGAACATGAGGCAGCGCAGATGGGTTGAACTGATGAATGACTACGATTGTGAGATCAAGTACCATCCGGGTAAGGCCATCGTATTAGCAGACGCCTTAAGATGGAAGGGACGCATCAAAACCATGTGTGTGCGCACGCTAGGTTTAACTATTCACACCAATCTCACCACTCGTATTCGTGAAGCTCAATAGGAAGCCCTCAAGGTCGAGCATCTAAAGGACAAGTACTTATTCAAGATGGTTGATCTTTTGCAACCAAGATTTGATGGTACGATGTATTTTGCGAATCGGATTTGGGTACCACGTTTTGGAGGACTTCGTGATTTAGTTCTTTAGGAGGCCCACAAGTCCAAGTACTCGGTTCACCCTAGAATCAACAAAACGTACAAGGATGTAAAGGAATTTTACCGATGGCCTAACCTCAACAGTCATATTGCAACGTATGTCAGCCGATGTCTCACTTGTTCGAAGGTCAAGGTCGAGTATCAAAATCCGTCTGGTCTGCTTTGGCAACCCAAGATTCCCGCTTGGAAATGGGAACATATCCCAATGGATTTCATCAGTAAGTCGCCTAAGACGTCTAGTGGTCATGACACGATTTGGGTAATTGTTGACCGATTGAACAAGTCTGCACATGTCCTCCTGCAGATTAAGGAAACCAATAAGTTGGAGAAACTTGCCAAGCTGTATATCAAGGAGACTGTGACTAGGCATGAGGTGCCTGTCTCAATCATTTCCGACCGTGACAGTCAATTCACTTCCAATGTCTGGCAGACTCTCATGGATGCTTTAGGCTCTCGTTTGGACATGAGCACAGCCTATCACCCACAAACCGATGACCAGAGTGAACGAACAATCCAGACACTTGAGGACATGCTCCGTGCTTGTGTAATCGATTTTGGTGGAAACTGGGACACTCATCTACCTTTAGTTGAATTATTCTACAACAACTACCACACCAGCATTAAGGCCACCCCGTTTGAGGCCTTATTTGGACGCAAGTGCAGATGCCCTTTGTGTTGGGCGGAAGTTGGAGACCAATACTTGACTGGAACCGAGCTAATTCAAGAAATGACCGACAAGATCTTTCAGATCTATGATCCTTTGAAAGCTGCTTGAGATCGTCAAAAGAGTTATACCAATAACCGACGCAAGCCACTCGAATCCCAGGTTGGCGATAGGGTACTCTTGAGAGTCTCACCATGAAAGGGTGTACTACGGTTTGGTAAACATGTCAAACTCAACCCCCGATACATAGGTCCTTTCGAAATACTTGCTAGGATTGATTCTGCAGCTTAGAAGCTCAAGTTGCCAGAAGAGCTCAATGGTGTTCACGACACATTCCACGTATCCAACCTTAAGAAGTGTTCATCCAATGAGTCATTGACCATTCATCCTGAAGAAATTCACATCGATGATCAACTCCACTTTATTGAGGAGCCAATCAAGGTGACTGATTGGAAAGTCCAGAAATTGAGAAGGAGTCGAACTAAACTTGTCAAAGTCAAATGGAATGCAAAACGCGGACCCGAATTCACATGGGAACGCGAAGACTAGTAACACAACTCGATTTCGCGGACGAAATTCCAAAAACAAGGGTAGAATGTTACACCCGTCAACAAACCAGGTCAAGATCCGTACACATTTTACTTAACTATGTCATTTCATGTGCATACTAGACATTTTTAGCACATACTATACCATCCCTAGTCTAGCAAAGTCCGAACTATTGCATAAATTCAATAATTATCCGTTTACGCATACAACACCCGAATTATCCAAGACAATTGGCGTTGAACAATCAAGCCAATCGTATGCTCACCAACATTATTTATGTTGAAAAATTATTTTTATATATGTTTCAGGTTGATTATTGAGATACTTCATGTGGGACATTTGGACTTAGTAAAGACTTAATCCAGACAACGTGTGAAACCCTCATTATTACAAAGCCTTTTACTTCTTAGACGGTTCCCCATCAGAAGATGATGATGACATGTGAAACCCTACACTACGGAAAGTGAGAGTTAAGAGAGGTTGAAGGGATCCTGGTCAAAGTTCGCCAATACATTAATTTAAGAAGATAGATTCGAAAACCCGGTGCTTAAACGAGTGGTTTTGCGGTTGTTTGGGAAGTTCCTAAAAAGGAAGACTTAAACCTTCAAATAATCTACATGACTTGTGTGCATTAGGCTCCACGACACTTGTCAACCATGAGAAGACCGACCATGGGCCAGCAGTCTGAAAACACCTTTTTGGGGACTCGTGCACCTTCGCTACACGTGACCCATTTAGTTTCCAGAACGTCATCCCTTGTTTCTTTCTTTTCCCATCTCCTATCTCTGAAGGGACCGTTCAAAACCCGTTTTTTACATAATTAAAACTATTACTACTATTAATCTAATTATTCAGAGGGTTCCCAAGGCTAGCACATTTTCTATCCCTACTTTTTTATCTTGTTTATAAATTAAAACCTTTTCAAAACTACTTTTCTTTTCGAACCCCTCTATTTTATTTTCTTTTCAAAACCCAATTAATAAAAGTGACGGAAGGTTAAGTAGGGGAAAGTGTGTCATTTGGAATACGATACTCGGTATTTACCCTATAAATCTATGATGCACACGTCAAGTTCTCTGCCTATGTGTTAGTTTTAGTTTCTAAGTAACTAATTATCGTTTACTTATATATTTAAAACATCAGTAATGATTTAGTAACGTACTCCTCTTCTTCCAAAACCAATGTTTTGATGTTTTAAACACCAAGTTTTTAGCACCGAAAAAATGATATCTTTTATAATACTAAAACCAACACACCATAGCCATAACACTATTCATGACTGTTTGTTTGTTAACATATAGGATAATTACTTTCGATAGATAAGATGTGTTATAAAATTACACGTATGTTGTTGCGACATGCTTATTTTTATCTACATCTATATATATATGTATGTATGTATGTATATGTATATATATATATATATATATATATATATATATATATATATATAGATACAGGATCCTGTAGGAAAATTGGTTTGTGTGAGAAGTGTGAGAATGATTAAGAATTGACATGTAACTATCATGTTTATGATTTTGGAATGATGTTTTGGATTGTTTTGATTTGAAAAACACTTAACACAACAATATATAAAAGTTTAAAACAAAAAAAACTAAACTAATACTGAACAAATGTCCGTCGCGTAGTCGCAACAACACACACATCCATCTTATTTATTTATGTTTATGATACACGCTTTAGTATTTGTTCACATCACACACTTCTCACAATCTAACTTGATACAAAGCCCAGATCTGTCAGGTTGCTGGATTTTACTTTTGGGAAATTGTTTTCGGTACACCTAATAGTTAAGCCCATTAATGATAGGGGTTGTTTTCTTCTCTTTCATTTTTTTTAAATCTCTAGACTCTAAAGGCACATGGGATTTAAATTTAAAAACAATATATTTTATTAAATTACTAGGTGATACCCGGGGAACGTTCCGGGGTTGAGAAATCTAATATAACATATTAATTTTACATATGAAATAAAATGATGCGCTTTACAGTTACATGCAGTAAAACTTCGGGTAGCACCTAACCTAAAACAATTAACAATGTATCTCCAATGTTAACGTCTAACCTTAAACAATGCATAACTCTAATATTAATACCTAACCTAAACAATGTACAACTCCAATGCTAACACAAGCTGAAAATAGAATTCATATTTACTTATTTGAACATAATTAGTGACTTGCCTATACATGATTAATGAATTAGCTGAACACTTTGTGTTTTTTTTTTGTATGAAAAAAAAAACCCCACAAAAAATAGTCGTTTTTTTCTACGTTTTTTTTATATAGCACTATGGTACTCGTTGGAAAGATAATAAAATGCTCGTTAATTTGGTGTAATTTTTTAGCGTTTAAAAATTATGAGAGGAATCATAAGAGAGAAAAATCCAAAATTTTAATTTTTTTTTTTCCTAAAATCAACTAATGCGACATGGCATGCCACATGACACACCTAAGGGGGGGGGGGGGGGGGGGGGGAGGGGGTGCCCTCTTTAAATATCATGTAAGATTTATTGCTTTGAATTATATAATAGATAGAATTAAAGATTGTCGTTATCGTAAATGCTTTCGTATCATGATATTTTGATGTGTTAGAGCCTTCACACCCCCTCCATCAAATCTTCTTCATCAAATTACACTAAAAGTCACTACTTCATCCCTAAATCTTCTCTCTTCTAATTAAAATAATAATACCTTTTTATACTTTTATTATTATATTTTTTCTCTCTCACACACAACCACTTACAAAAATATTAAAATATATATATAGGGGTGAAGAGTAGTTTTTCATGTATAAGGGTGAATAATGATTTCTCTAAATATATTATCTTCCCTCCACTCATAAACACTCACACCCACCCATATAATTTAAGACAACCCTCACATAATTTGGATGTCAAAAGTTTAGTTCAAACTAGAAAACTTTATTCCACGGAAATTCTTCGTATGTGATTTGATGTCTGCTTTCAAAACTTTTTTTTTTGTTTTTCGTATTTCTTACTTTTTAAGTTAGTACTTGATAATTAACTTTTTTTTAACGGACTTAGATAATTAACTATGAGAAAGTTTACGGTACAAATTTGTATAACGTACAAAATGTAAAAGTATTTTGGGCATTTAATCAAAATAAATTAATGGATGAGATTAAAAGATGAAATATATGCGTTGAGTTTCTAAACGAGAAGGAAAATGACAAAATAGGTATAAGCCACAATCAATGGCGAAGCTTGGTTTCGGAATCGGCGGGGGCCGAACTCAATTTTTTCCAATCGGTAGTGGAAAATCGGCGGGGGCCGGGCTCAACCCGGACTCAATTTACCTATAAAAATCGCATTTTTCCACTACTGCGCAAAAAAACAGGGGAGGCCAAGGCCACCCCTGGCCAAATGTATACTTCGCCCCTGCCCACAATGGTTGAGTTCCACCCTTATTTTTAAAACGGTCATAACTTTTTTTCATATGACATTATTTTTTAAAAAAAAAAATACACCATAAAAACAAGTTTTTCATCCTCTTTCATTTCCATATCATATTGCTATACTTTTTAAAAAAAAATATTTCTGGGTTGATAGTACTTGCGTCTAAATTAAACACTTGATATTATTACTTGCATTTAAACACGTCTGAACCAGAACAAGCCTAGTAGTAATATTTGTACTTTTAAAAAAAAATGCTGGGTTGATAGTACTTGCGTCTAAATGTAAACACTTGATATTATTACTTGCGTTTAAACATGTCTGAACCAGAAAAGCCTAATTGTTATTGTTTTGATTAGTAAACATCCCCTATTACTAGGAATGGTGTTTGTTTAGGTCTCTTTTGATGCAACAGAACTTAAACAATTTCTTTCACTATCAACAGTGGCAAAAGACATATGAGCATTTAATGATCCATTACTTGGACGAGTATTCACTTGGGCCTCTCTTGGTGCATCTTGCCCATTGTGTGTACCACTCATAACAATATTATCTTTTTGTTGAGCAACATCTGCAGATTTTTTCAATGGCGTCTGAGCATTTAGTGACCGGTTACTTAGGCCTGTTTTCATTTGGGTGTCTCTTGGCGCAGCAGACCCATTGGGTACACCATTCATCAGGGTCTTCTTTTTGTGGTGAACATCATATTAAACAGGTACGTGAAGCATATTATTAAATGAGGGATTGCAAGTTTGCAACAGTGGAAAAAAGATATCTTGACTGATTGGTGTCTAGATTGATGATAAGTAATACGTGATGTTTACTTATCACAACAATAACGATTAGGCTTGTTCTGGTTCAGACATGTTTAAACGCAAGTAATAATATCAAGTGTTTACATTTACACACAAGTACTATCAACCCAGCAAAAAAATTTTTTAAGTACAGATATTACTACTAGGCTTGTTCCGGTTCAGACATGTTTAAACGCAAGTAATAATATCAAGTGTTTACATTTAAATGCAAGTACTATCAACCCAACAATTTTTTTTTTTTTTAAAGTATAGCAATATGATATGGAAATGAAAGAGGATGAAAAACTTGTTTTTATGGTGTAATTTTTTTTAAAAAAATAATGTCGTATGAAAAAGTTATGACCGTTTTAAAAATGAGGGTGGAACTTTAATGACGCTAAGAAATTACCATCGTGCCCCTGATTATCAAATTTAATCATACGCTCCATATTGTTTCTTACACTTTGTACAATAACTTACTTTTTACATTAGTCTCTCCCATTAACTATTAGCTAAATATTCTATACTCTCAAACGAAGATATTTAATATTACATTAGATGAACAACTAAAATACCATTGTGTCACTATACGCCAACTAAGGATGAACTCCTATAAATCTATTAAAAACCCTTTTGTGAGAATCGAACTCACCTTATTTACTTATTTCTAGGGCTGCAAATGAACTAAACTTTCAGCAAACAGTTTATGAACCGTTCGGCGGGAACTTGGGAAGTTCGTTTGTGTTCGTTCGTTTTGTTAAACGAACAAACTCGAACATAGGTTGTGTTCGTTCGTTTATGTTCGTGAATGTTCGCTAACGTGTTCGTTTATGTTCGTTCGTTTATGATCATTCGAAGACTTCAAGTATAAGATGTGAACTTAGCCTTTTGAGACACTACTTTATTATGCTTACCAATATTACGGTAAATACTAAGTATTTTTGGATACACAGGTTATAATTTTAGGTGGATCAACTTAATGTCTTAATATATGTGAGTTCAATGTTATTCGAAAGTTAAATATATGTTCGTTTGTGTTTGTTCCCGTTCATGAACACTTGCTTGTGTTTGTTTGTGTTCATGAATGTTCGTTTGTGTTCGTGTGCGTTCACGAACAAAATTAACAAACGAATACGAACACGGGCGTTTTCTTAACAAATGAACACGAACAGAAAATCCCGTTTAGTAAATGTTCATAAACTGTTCGTAAACACATATATTTCCTAACAAACAAACATGAACACGGCATTGTTCGTATTCATAGATACGTAGATTCGTTTGCAGCCTTAGTTATGTTATCATCCATTATTTCTTTCTTTTTCATCCCAATACAATCTTAACTACCAATTATTTTTGTATTCTTGTTTTTTTATTCTAAAATTGATAATAACGAGTTCTTATTTAAGTTTGAATAACTAATTAAGATTTTATACTTTCAGGACAATCAGAACCAGTTTAATCGGGCCAGGTTAAACGAACAAAGGTGAAATACACCCGTAGAAGGATTCTAAAGCGGAATAGCGGCGAACAAAATGTAGTATAGATAAACACGATATGCCAACGAAGACTTTTCATGTGCAAACGAACTAAACTTTCAGCAGACAGTTCATGAATCGTTGGGCGGGCAGTTCATTTGTGTTCGTTTGTTAATAAAGGAACGAACATAAACAAAATATTTTGTTCGTTTACTTAACGAACATGACGCGTTCGTTCATTCGTTTAGGTTCATGAACGTTCGGTAAGTGTTCGTTTATGCTCGATAGTTTATTAGAGTTTTAAATTTTTATAATTTGTCTTGATATTATTTTATTTTTATTTATTTTACCCAAATAAATAAATAAATAATTTATATGAGGAAAATATATGTATATAAATTTGATTTTATTCGAAAGTTAATATATGTATGTTTGTGTTTATTTCCGATTATGAACACTTCTTCGTGTTTGTTTCCGTTCATTTGCGTCCAATAACACTTGTTGTGTTTATGAATGTCCGTTTGTGTTCGTGTGCCTTCATAAACAAAATTAACAAACAAACACGAACATGAGTGTTTTTTAACAAACGAACACGAACAAAAAATCTCGTTCGGTAAGTATTCATGAACATATATATTACTTAACAAACGAACACGAAAAAGACCTTATTCATGTTCGTTCGGTTCGTTTATAGCTCTAGCCATATGCCAAAGAAATTACTCAAAATACAAAGTCGGATTTAAGCATATACAGCAGCCAATAAAAACATAACAAAGTAAGAAAAGAACTAACCAGCCACAGAATAAAATAAAGCTGGTTAAATTTGAGAACCATTAAGTTTAATCAACTAGAAACAAACTTTCCGTCTAAATAACCTTTAAAAAAAAATACTATAATCAAGAGATACAGGCCAGCATGAGGATTAAGCATACATACAACCATATTTAAAACAAACATGTCTCTTAAAAAAAACACAAATTAACAATCCAAAGACGTAGTAAGATTATATATCATAACATAACATGTTAACAAAACATACTAGCTAGAATTACAAATTAATATTAACAAAATCGATTCGTCAAAAATTGATATAACTTTCATTTCTTTGTTTATCAACAACTAATTAAAAAACTTAATTTCCGATTGAACTTTCAGATAACTAGATCTTAACACATGTATTTCAAACCAAAGGTATAATCGTCCATGTAAATATGTAGTAGGAAGCCTAAAAAATCTACCAAATAAGTATGTATTTAGGTAGTGTTACGTAGCTATGTATTGGTAAACAATCATGTAACGCTAAGAAATCACGTAACATTATACTTGTTTCATAATAATATTCATATTATATAATTACGTACTTGTACATAATCCTGTAATGTTGTACAAAAAATCACATAAAGTTATACAAAACCACGTAATCACACGTATCTTGTAAGAGAAATACAAATAAACTATAACAATAGCCAATATTCGCTTTTATTGTATATATTTTTTTTTTAACTATATTAGCTTATGAAAAAATTATGGACGTTTAAAAGTTGCAGTGAGTTTAAAAATAAATAATATTGACTCTTCCTCTTTTGCCCTTCGATCCTCACTTATTTTTTATTTGATGACAACGTTAAATCTCAACGATTGAATTGTTAGGTTTTGATTCATACTATCTCCTACACTTCTTACTTATGATTACAATACTTTGTACACGATCCTCCCCATATCTCTATTATTATTATTTTATTATTATTATTATTATTATTATTATTATTATTATTATTATTATTATTATTATTGTATTACCTTATTAAGGAGGAGGGATGGCTACAAAGGTAATTTTATCAAGTGTTTAAGATGAGAGTCTAAAGGCCCCTTCACAAATGACTAACTTTTGGTCATTAACGCTCATGTACAACTTTTAATACTAATTGTATATGTGTTTAATACACACTTTACAACCATCTTCATATGTAACCCCCTTCATAACTTTACATCCTTAAGTCTTAACCCCTTCATAAACACTCAATTAAGGATTCATCATTATCATCCACTTCCTTTCTAATAACCGACATATATGTTTATTATGCATGGCCCGATGAAGAGAAGGTGTTGTTGCTCTTTTCTTTTATTTATATGTATATGTTTCATGCTTTCTTACCTCTGTATTTAATTTAATGTGAAAATCTATCATAAATTCATGATTATCCATTGATGTGTTGAAAAACTAATGTACCTCGCTGCATGTTTTATGGCAGATGGTTGGTATGAAAAGGGCTATACCCATATTGAATGAAGCCATCTACACTAACCTTCTTTTTTTACGTCTACAGATCCTGAAAATGCCATGGTAATAACTAAATGTGATAGAATACCTCTTCTTATACAATGTTTACCAAGTCTTTTTAAAAATATTGTAAGAGTTATGAAACAATCACTTTTTGTATCTTATATCTTCCTTTAGTCAATTGGTTTTGTTTAATGCGAGTTGTTCACCAACATCTTGCTACAACACCACTATAGCGATACTAAACTTGTCTCTAAGATGATATGTAACGATCGAATCTGTTTGGCTCTTTGGTTTTGAAGACAGGTCGGACACTAAGGTTTATAGATTGCTTTAGTCAAGCCTGGGTCTTTCTGATTCCTGTTGAACAGGACAACTTGGTTGATAGTCATCCAAAGGCATAATGAGCTCCTAAAGTATTCTTTATCTTAAAAGTCGTAGTATTTTGGTAATAGTATAGTTTTTATCATCATAGTTAATGCATAAAAATATGTATATAACTAAAAATTGGAATGGAGAAGAGCGTGGGCTGACCCGGACTATTTTGATATGCACTCATTTGGACCCAGTATCATGCCCACTCATTTTAGTATTTTTACCGTCTACATGATTGGTTAGTAGTTGCTGAAAACTGCATGCAATTTTATTAAAGTTTGTGGTGTTTGGTAGGTGAAGTATTGTCTTAGGGCTCTATATTATATCATTTTGAGACCAAAAACGGTGGATATCACTAAAAGGTATGGAGCTGCTGGTTAAGTTGTAGGCTTTTATATATACGAATATCCCTAAAAACCATAGACCATTATGTTGACTTTTGTTTGGTTGGGTAAAACAACAATGATTAGTTAAGAGTTAAATAATAATATTAAAAAAAATCAAGTGTGTATAAAGAATATATAATTCTTCTACATATAAAAGAGGCAGAAGGTTGGAGAATGGTGGTTTTGATCACGTTTATGTTTGGTGGGTGGGTAAGTGGTGGAACAAAAAGAACAAGGCCATATGCCATTGAGGTATGTTAAAAAAGATAATAAAAGCCTTTTACAATACTTGCTTAATGACGCCACTAAATTTGATTCTTTTTGTGGTTCTTTTTCTACAGGTAGCATTACAAATGAGGATCATGTAAAAGTGATTAATCCATCCTGACTCGGACTAACATGACCCATTTCCAAAACGACCCATTATGACTTAACCTTGTTCTGACTCGTATCTGTTTTGACCCGTATCAGTTTAGACCCATTCTGACTCAACCCTGTTCTGACCCATATCCATTTTGACCCATTCTGATTGGACCCCATTTTGACCCGTATACGTCTTGACCCGTTCTAGCCATTAAGAAAATACACATTCTTAAAAACGTATTATGGTGAGAAGAAGACATTTCTAGAGCTAATGACTATCTTCATTTCTGTTTTCTTATTAATCTTTGTTGAACTAAGATTAGTTAGATAGATATTTTCATATGGAGCATTTTTGGTATGGGTCTGTTTGGATTTATATAATTTCATGCTCCATTTTAGATATATTTATTTTTTTTCTAATATTTGTATTAGGTTTTACAACCTTCCATGACATCCTTACTTCAATAACCACCAGATTTCCTAATGCGTATCGTCTTCCCGCGAGATATTGCCAACTTCGCCGCAACGTGCAGCTTCCCCACTAGCCGGGGAGTCTACACAGCTCGGACCCATTTTTATTAGGGGGCACAATTTTTTTGTTTCCTTTTTGAAACATTCCTATATATGTATGTGTGTGTCTTTTTTTAAATAGAAACAATTTAACACTTAAAGTTGAGCCAAAAAATAATATATTTAAAAATTGTTAACTCATACAACCCTGTAACATTTATAAGCTCAGTCAGTGGCGGATCTAGAAATATTTTTCAGTAGCAACGTTCAAAATTTTTTTTTTCGCCATAGTTTCATACAATGTACAGGAAATAAAGATAACAACATGATAATAGATAATTTTAGACACATACCTAATATATTTCGCCCCTTCGGTTCTTGAAAGCTTGAAATCGAGCCATTACATCATCTTCTTTGACTTTATCAAAAGTGTCTCTTTCAACCGCGCAAATCAAAGCATTGTTCAAATAGTCCTCACCCATTCTATTGCGTAAATCCGTCTTGATAAGCTTCATCTTAGAAAAACACCTCTCAACGGTTGCGGTTGCAACCGGCAAAACTAATGCTAACTTCAACGCCCGATAAACCAAAGGAAAAGTTTTATGTTTTTCGGTTTCCACCATTACACGAGCAAGATCACACATTCCATTTAGTTTTGCAAATTTTTCATCTTCCTTTAATGTGTGATAAAATACCGAAAGATCACCCGAAAGGCATCCTCTTTCCTCTTCACTAAAATCATTCGGATACATCTCACAAAATGCTAGGATCTTAGGTATGTCAAACTTAGAAAACGAATCACAAGGATTTAAACCCGACATATTATCTATCAAAGTTGTTGATACCTCACTGAATCGACTTTCAAGTTCTTGAATTTGCAAATCCAAAACCGTATTAAAAACTTCAACTTCAAAATGATGCCGGTTAGTAACGACATTCTTACGGTTTCTTTGATTACCATAACTTTCCGACATTTCTACCATCTCAATCTTATTTTTTTCACAAAAAGATATCACCTTTGCCAACATTCCATCAAACCCGTGTTGTCTTAAATTATTCAATGCTCGCTTCGTTCCATTTATCAATTTAGTCGCTTCTAACAAATCTTGGCTCTTTTTTTGAAGATGTTTTGATAGAGCATTTGTGAGGCCTAGAATATCATCTAACAAGTGCATATAAAACACAAAATCAAGCTTCTTGAAATATGATAAAATACCTCTTGCATTAGATCGTTGTTGAATAAGCTCTCCTTCTTCTTTAATAAAAGCAAGCACTTCAACAACTTCCGGAAATAATTTAATCAAACTTATAACTGTTCTATGATGAGAACCCCATCGTGTATCTCCGGCTCGTGCAAGGGAAACCTCTTGATTTAATCCTCTTCCGGTCTTAATCTCACCTAGAAGAATTTCTTTTTCCACTCTTTCTCTTTTTGCCTCCAACATGATTATTTTTCGCTTACAAGAAGCAGAAACCGTATTAACAACCATTGCAAGGTATTCATAAAATTCTTTAACACCTGTATGTTTTTTTGCAACAGCCACAATCACTAACTAAAGTTGATGAGCAAAGCAATGTATGTAATGCGCTGACGGGTTATCTCTCAATATCAAAGCTTTTAATCCATTAAACTCTCCTCGTTAGCAACATTATTAGCAACATCATCATCCGTTTGCAAATCGTTATCATTATTACCAACATCATCATCATCATCATCATCATCCTTATTTTCAATATTTGGCGAATTACTTGAACCAATTTCAGAATTTCCGGGGGCTTTTCTTTTAAACAAATTGCTAATAAGTGCTTGTTTAGTATTAGAACGTGGTTTCATCTTTATAATCGCAAACCTAATCAATTAATCAAAGATTCAAAGACAATATAATCAATTATAACAATCAACTAATCAAGCATTCAACCTAAAACACATAATCAACATTCAACTATATGTAAATAACTAGATAATAAAGCTAATTAACACAATAAGTTAAAAAAAAAAAAAAAAAACTTACTGCAGCCGCTGCACTGCAGGACAACAGAGGCGGAGCCGGTGACAGGCGGCGGAGGGCCGGAGGCCGGTGACAGGCGACGGAGGCAGGGGACTGGGGAGCAGCTGGGTTGGGTTAGGGTTTGGTTGTCTGTTCTGTTGTCGAGCTGCTGCTGCTGTATGTTTTTTTTTTTTTTTTTTTTTTTTTTTTTCACAAATCCACTGACCAAGGGTGGCAATTGGGCATTGGTCTTTGGGCTTGGGTTAGGGAAAAGGGTGGGCTTTGGTTTTTGGACTATTGGCCTATTGGGTTAAGATTACTTAAGATTACATGTATATTATTGGGTTAGTAACTTAGTATTGTATGATAGGTATTAGATTAGTTATCATTAGTCGAGTTCGGTAAATATTTTTTCGAGTAACGTAACGTGGTAACATATAATTTCGTTTAGTAGTAACGTTTATTAAATTCTAGTAGCAATGTAAATTCTATTTCAGTAGTAACGTTTTTGAAAAATCGTAAAAAAAATTTTTTTTTCCACTACGCGGGCGTTTTTCAGGAGCAACGGGCGCGGCCCCTAGTCCTTGACTAGGTCCGCCCCTGAGCCCAGTACTCATTTATAAGGCCTAAGGGGGCATACTTTTAAGGCTCGGATGGGGTACACAAATCCTCAAGGACGCTACTGCAAGAGAGGAGCGTTAAACTAAATATAGAGTATCGCTTTGTATATTATCACTCTCGCGGCAACTCGTGGGTTTCTTACTAGTATAATTGAATCCATTAGCTAGTCTGTTTTTGGATATTAAAAACTAACCTCTCGTACACAGTGAGGTGTGCAGGTTTTACTCCACAGGTCGGGGGTTCGACTCCGGTTTGTGGTGGTTTCCTGCGCGAGTTGCGGACTGGGGGTCGAGACACGTGGAAGGGCGAGTCGGTTTGGCAGCCACTCTTTCAGGGCTTAAATGCCCACCGCAGAGGCTCGAACCCGGGCCGAGGTTCACCCCAAGTGACGAGTTAACCACTGGGACGCCGTTCAAAAAAAAAAAAAAAACTAACCTCTCGATCGTAACCACTGAAAAAGTTAAATGGAGTACATTATATTCTACTATTCCGTTTTCACCCAATTGAACGAGGTTAAAAGGAAACAACTTAGAAAGGATTTATCAAATTATCCCTAAGGAATAAATTATTTAGTTATATATATAACTACAAAATTCAATAATAACCGATAGAATATATACTTGTCTGCATTATGCAATCACACTTCCAGTACACAAAGTTCTTTTATCTAGTTCTCTGTCAACACTATTTGCCAGTTGCCTTGCTTTCACATCAAGTTTCCTTTTTCCAACTCATGTCGCCTTTCTTGTTCCTTTTCTACTCATGCACTCATGATAAAATATATAAACAATTCCAAATACTAGTGATTTACATAGTTTATGACAAAAATACCAGTGATTTACATAGTACCAAATTTATGTAGAAGATTTACATATAGTGGGAGAGAAAAAAAAATAGGCAGTTATGTCCTATTATAATTAATAGTTAAATCAACAAGCATAATTAATCCATCGAAAAAGTCGTTGGTTCGAAAGTTCAGTGAGACTCTACCCTTTTTTTTAAAGAGAACTTAATTAACACCAAATGCGAAAACCTCCTACGCTCCAAGGCGGAGAGTAGAGGTCGCCATAAAACGTTACATCAAATACAAATTACACCAATTCTCCCAATCCAAACCGTTACTATTACTATACCAAAGATATGTTAGCGCCTTGATGTCCGCCACTATCTCCACAACTTTAACCACTTTATTCTCAAATATCAATTCATTTCTAGTTTTCCATAACCTCCAACAAGATGCTATAATCACCCCTCTAACAAGGCGCACCACATGAATATATTACATTTGTTAGGTAACCACTTGCACCATTCATATACATTCTGCTGATTGACCTCTTGTTCCCCAACCAACCAATTCCGCACAACAGCCGTCGAGAAACACCCATCTTTATCACCATTTCATCGACAATCGTCGTACCCCAACCGAAACGAAAACTGCTACAGAAGCTGTTGCAGACTGTTAGTTGCAGCAGTGATTCTTCATCTTGAGGCGTCCTTTTCCGGTTCAAGTAAACTCAAGCTCCATGTTCACCATCGAAACCACATCTGACACAAAGCATCTTTTCTTATTTTCTAGCTGAAACAAAGAAGGAAACCTATCTTTTAACACACTGTCATCAAGCCATCTGTCTAATCAAAATCGTACTGTCGTCCCCCTTCCAATTTTTCCTCACCGGATACACGCCCCATGTTCTATTAGTTCCATGAATGGCGTTTACTACTCTTGCCCATAAAGAATCCGGATTAATTCAATATCGCCAAGGCCATTTAGAAATCAACGCCCTATTACAATGGAACAAATTCGATAACCCCAAACCGCCCTTCTTCTTAGGTTTTGTGACGGTTTCCCAAGAGACCCAATGCATCTTTCTACCATCCTCATTTCCTCCCCACAGAAAGTTCTTCATAAACGATTCCATTTTTTTTAATATAGTGATAGACGTCTTGTATAAAGAAAAATAATAACTCGGAAGGGCTTCCAAAACCGATTTAATTAAAACCAATCTACCTCCTATTGATAATGTTTTCGACTTCCACTTTGATAATATGCTCCTTAACACCTCTAACACCGGCTCCCAATTTGCCACTCTATTCATATTGACGCCAACCTTAATTCCCAAGTAATTAAACTGAATGGAACCATACTTAAAACCCATTATTACCGCCTGCCTTTTAACTTCCTGCCAATCAACCCCAACCGCAGTCATAATCGATTTATTTAAATTAATTTTTATGCCAGAGCATATATGAAATACTCTTAATATTCTCTTCATCATAACACAGTTCTTTTCATACCATTCCCCGAAAACCATAACATCATCCGCAAACATAAAATGTGAAATAACTGGGCCGTCATTCGGAAGGACAACACCTTTAAACATACCAATCTGAATCGCTTTACTGAACATATTTGACAACGCCTCCATAACGATAATAAATAAAAACGGATAGATAGGATCTCCTTGTCTAATACCTTTTTCACATCTAAATTCAAACGTCGGAGCTCCATTCACTAGCACAGAAGACCTAGCTGACTGTAAAATACCCCTAATCCATCTACATCATAGCTTAGGGAAACCCACCTGCCTCATAACATCCAACAAAAAACTGCGACTAACATTATCATAGGCTTTGGCGAAATCAATTTTAAACAAAAAACATTGTTTACCCATATACTTCGCCCAAGAAACTAACTCATTCACAACCATAGGTCCATCCAAAATAGTTCTACCAGATAAAAATGCAAACCGAGAATCAGAGATTACATTACCCAAAACTGCCTTAATTTTGTCAGCCAAAATCTTGGCAATAGCTTTACTAACCGCCCCAATTAAATTAATCGGTATGTAATCAGTCAACGAAGTCGAATCTTAAACTTTCGGGACCAATGTAATAAACGACGATCCCACCCCTTTACTAATGGTACCCTGCAGGTGAAAAACTTCCATAAATTTACGAAAATTACATGCAAAACAGTTCCAAAAATATTTGATAAAACGAAAGTTAAAACCATCTGGGCCTGGTGCTTTGTCATCCCCACAGTCAAAAATAGCATTTTTAATTTCCTCATCAGAAAAGTCTTTCACGAGCGCTATACAATCCTCTTCCGAAATATTCTTCAAGCCATAGTATCCCTTCCAACTCGGCCTCGTATACATTTTCTCTTTGAACTTGTCTCGAAAGAACCGAAAAACCTCTTTCTTAACTTCTGTTGGCTTCGTTTTCCATTGACCATCTATAATCAATCTCGGTATACAATTCGCAACCCTCCTGCAATTAATTGAAGCATGAAAAAATTTAGAATTCCTGTCCCATTCTTTAGCCCATTTATTCCTAGCTCTCTGTTTCAAATCCCGAACTCTAAACAAATCCAACTGAGCAAGCCTCCTACATCCTTCTTCTCACGTCCACGGCTCTTCCTCCTTCAAATCTCGCATTTCCAACTCTTTCTCTAAGTTGCCCAACTCCTCAGTAATAGTCATTTCCTCTTCCTTTTCTTTTTTTCTCCATGTGTTATGCCACTCTATAATTGCCTTTCAAAGGTATCTAAACTTGTTAGGATCTGAGTTTGATTGTTTTGATTATGTTTAACTAAATATGATATAAGTGAAACGAAAATAGAATGAAATTGCAGCGGAATAATAAACTGTTAATCAAAACAAGAGAGTAAATGTTTTCAGATCAAATGCTTTCATTTATCTAAAAGATTACAATCGTACAATTACTCCCCCTCAGCCTGATTACACAGTGTTTGTCTGAGAGAATGTTTGTGTGTGTCATACAATAGAACAGTACAAGCACTGTTCTATTTATAGACAGACTTAAACCACTGATGACCTAAGCTGACGTCACCTAAGACAGTGACCTCTAACAGAATAACAAACATAAAACATCTACCTATTACAAACTACTGTTACATTGAAAGCACTGATAGTAAACAGCTGTTGTAGGAAAACTCTGATGGTCTTGTATCCACTGCTGGAGCCTAAGTGCTGTTGGTTCCAGCAGTGCTTTGGTCTTCAGTACTTGAATCAGCAGTTGTTCTTCATCAGACCTTTGGTCAGCAGTTGTTCTTCATCAGTTGTTTATTCAGCAGTTCTTTGTATCAGTAGTTGTCATAGCAGTTGTTTGGATAGAACAGTTGTTAGAGTCAGCAGTCTTTTGGGAGAAGTAAGTGTAAAGACTGTTTATTGAAAGGATCAACTGTTAGCATATTTTGGCTTTCCAATCATCTGTTCTTTTCCAGGTCAGCAGACCCAACAATCTCCCCCTAGAACAGATGATGCCAAAACTCAGCTTTATTTATTGATCTTTATTCCTCATCAGACTTTCTCTGATTTGACCTTTGAATTGTAATTCAAAGTTCAGAGCAAACAAGTCTTCTTCATCTCTTTCTAGTTCCAGATTTAGCAGTGTATGGTGATCCTCTGCACATAGACTATAAGCATCATCCATGCTGATCTTCTGAACCCTTCCATTTGACCTGAGCAATGTCAATTCATGGTTGTCTTTGTTGACTTTCCATTTTAGAATCTTTGAGTCAGTGGATTTGCTGAGTTGAATTTTTATTCTTGATGAGTTGGGTGATGGAGGTCTTCCAATGAATTCTCTGAGTTTCTCTGTTGTAGGATCAGAGAAAAAGTGTACTTGATTGAAGAGCCCTTCCTTGATGAATGTATCAGCAAACTTCCTCTGATCTTCTTCTGACATTTCCTTCTGTCTCTTGAACTGTCTTCTTGCAGCAGTTGACAGATCAGAGGTGTCCAGTAAGCTGTCCAAGGTAAAGG
Organism: Ambrosia trifida; assembly: GCA_028751855.1. Classification (NCBI taxonomy): domain Eukaryota; kingdom Viridiplantae; phylum Streptophyta; class Magnoliopsida; order Asterales; family Asteraceae; genus Ambrosia; species Ambrosia trifida. Next base: position 100,739,123 of record CM054125.1, on the reverse strand, counting down.
TCTGTTGGGGTCTCTTCATCATTGGCTCATCAGTGTAAACAGGTTTTCTTGGTAGGCTAGGATCCTTCTTTCTGTTTTCTTCCAGACTTTTGTATGTCTCAACCAACCTTAGCTCAGACCATCTAGAAACTGACCTCATTTCCCCATAGTTGGCAGCTACTATCTCTTGCCTCATCCTTTTAAACTTCAAGGCTCTGACTGGGTCTCTGCCTTTGCCAAAATTAGGAGTAGAGACTTTAGCCTTGGGGTCTTTGGCCATTTCTTCAATTCTGAGAAGTTCTTCTCTCAAAGCATGTGTGGTCCAACCATTGAACTGCTTCTTGGTTGCTTTGTAAGGCTGGGTTGCCATAATCTGTTCCATAAGAGATTCCCTTACCTCCTTTTCCAAGTCACCAATGAGAGGCATGGAGGACATGGAGTTGCTCAGGGTCTTAGTAAAGTCTTCAATCCTTCTGAGTTTGCTAAGCTCTGCTGAATGGATGCCCTGAGTAGTCCTGTCATCCTTCCCTTTGCATTTCTCCCTAATGATGGCATCCACCTGTTCACCCTTGTATTTCAGATAAGTATCAATGTTGAGGGGAACAGGGAAGTTTGGGAGAGATGGGAAGGATCTGTCTGATGGCTGTTCAGTATTGTAGAAGGATTGTAATTCCCCCTTGAGTAGATCAAGTTCAAGGGGATACTGAACAACCAATGGTTTAATGGTTGGTGATGGTCTATGGGATCTGAATTTGGATGTGTGTGGTGAGAATGATGTGATTGGAATAGCTGTGATAGGAGGAGTGGATTGTGCAGTTGAGGTAGTGTTTGGTGATGTGTGTATGTTTTAATCATGTACAACAAAGGTTGATTTTCTCTTCCTTGTGTACATGATTTTAGGGGATGGTGATTTGGTAGCAGTGGTTGGATTAACATCTGTTGGCCTTTTAATAGGTCCAGCAGATGTTTGGGATTTGGCTGGTGATGTAGGTTTGGTGGTTGTATGTTCAGGTGTGTATGTTGGTTTGGGTACAGTGGTTTGGGAAGCAGTGTTTTGGGTGGTTTCAGTGTTTTGGGTGGCAGTGGTTTCAGTAGCAGTGGTTTTGTCAACAGAGGTGTTTAACTTGGATGGTGGTTTTCTGACATGCTTAGCAGGCCTTTTCATCCTTTTAGAGGATCCCACATCTTCAGTTTCCTGCTGTTGTTTCTTCTTGAGTTCTACTAGTGATTCTGCTTTAACTTCCAAGGTGTCAGCTCTTTTCTGTTTTTCTTGAGCAGCCTTTTCAGCTTCTATATTTGCAGAGTCATCAACTGCTTTGTTCTTGTCAGTGGTTTGTTGTGGTGCTGTTGGTGTTGCTTGTTGTTGTTGTTGTGGAGCTGTTTTAGTAGACTCTGGTTTGTTGGCAGACTTGGCTTGGCCTTTTTGAGAAGGAGGACAACCAAAGGGATCCAGCTTTGGTAGCCTATCTCTGCCACTCTCCCCCTTTTTGGCATCATCAGCCGTGAAAGCATCATCATTTTCATCCCTGAGAATGGTGGTAGGGGCAGAGCCAGTAGTCTTCAGCAGGTGGTCCTTGATGGCTTTAATATCTGCATGGGTATCTTTGTACCTTGCATCCACCATGTTTCTGATCTCAGCCATATAAGTTTCATGTGTCTGATCAGCCAGTTTTCTGTGAGCTATGATGATGGGGGAAACGGATTTCCATAGCTCACTGGCTATATCAGCAGTTGATGGTTGACTCTTGGAAAGGTCTGCAATGGATCTCAGTATCAGCTTGACATCAGATTTAATGTCAGCTACAGAGGTTTCAATTACAGAAACTCTGTCCGTCAATTCTTGGTATTTTGACCCATCACCTAAGTTAATAGGATCATCTGAGTCCCTACCAGTGGTAGTTCTACCTGATTCAGTCCTAATAGGTGAATCAGATGCCCCTTTTTCTTGGTACTGGGGACTTCCAACTGTTTTTGGAGACACTATAGTGGCTTCAACAGTTGTTGCCTTCAAGGGAGTCTTAGCAATGTAATCACTGTCCTGATGTGAGACAGTGGTCTCTACATCAGTAGTGGCTGCTCTACTTGAAAACTCACCTAGAGTTGCATTGAACTCAGGTGGTGTAGCCTCCTCTTCTGTTTGTTGGATAGCAGATTGAATTTTCTCAGGACCAGTCACTTGTGGGAGTATGCTCTCAGTGACAGGTGGAAGAGAGGAACTGGGGTCTTCCTGAGATTTGTCAATTGCCTCAAACAGAGGTTGCATGGTTTGTGGGACATGATGTGATGGTGAGGGTGGAGGAGTAACAAGAGAATTAGCCCTGGGAGAGGGGCTTGTGAACATTTGGCCAAGTGACTCAAATGTATCATGATGTGTGTCCCCTTGGCTTACAACATGATCCTTTTGGGAGGATTCATGAGGAGTTTGGTCAGGTGGAGGTATGTCCAACTGTTGTTAGGAAGTAACAACAGTGGTTTCAGGTTGCTTTTGTGGTGCAACAGAGGTTTCTTCTGGTACCTCATCATCCAGAAGCCTCATTTGTGGTTGAGAGGTGGTTTTTGTGGATGGTTGTTTCTTTTTGGAAGTGGCTGGTGTGGGTTTCACAGCACTGGATGTAGTGCCATGATCACCAGGAGCAGTGGGCTCAACAACAGAGGTTTTGACAACAGTTGTTGTCTTTGTCCTCTTTGTTTGTGTTTTAGAAACTTTTGACACTTTAGACACTTTTTCTTGGGTGCTTCCACCCAGCATTCTAGTGAAAGTTTCATCAGTTAAGCTTTTCATTAACATTGCCTCACCCTTTTTGAAAACCTTTTCTGGTAAGACTTTTTGTAAGATTACACTAAGAATTCTTGGGTAGATAAGAAAAGCATTGTTAGACCCAGAGTTGATTGCTTTCACATTTGATACTAAGTCCATGAACAATCCCTGGGAAAGATTGAAGTCAGAGTTTGACAACATGGCATAACCCAGATATTGCATCCTTAGTGGGATTTCATTGAAGGATGTGGACTTAGCAGAGATACATAGAAGAAGGGTATGGAAGAAAAATTTCATGACTGGAGGGAAAAACTTTTTGAAAAGAGTTGATCCAGTCATCTGACCATCATACCCTCTTTCTTGGAACTCAGTGTGAAGCTCTGTTTTAGTGAAGGAGTCCTTACCTGCCAGGTCATTCAGTGAGAAGGTTGTGGATATGGTTTCAGGGGTAATGACGATACTGGTTTCTCCAATTTTGGAAATAATGGAAGTAGGCTTTTTGTCTTGGAGTAAAAACTCAGCATTCAACCAGAATTCTTGGAGAGTATCGAGATAAATGGGGGCGTTAGCGGTTAAGATGGGTAAGTATTTGGAGTTTAGAAAAATGTTGTCATCTGTTTTAATCAGATAGGGGAGACAATTGTGGGTGGCTTTGGCTTGAAGATCCATTGTAATGGATTTCGAAGGTGAATATGAATGAAAATTTGATTGAAACATCTGGTGGAGAACAGCTGTTTTTGGCAAACAACTGATACAAACAGCTGATGGAACCAACTGTTTTTTTTTTTTTGTATAGATATAGTATAAATATATATGGAAACAGTTGTTTTATCTGAACAGATGTTCTGAAACAGATTTTTCAACTAACAGTTGTTTTATCTGATCAGATGTTTTGAAACAGAGTTTTCAACCAACAGTTGTTTTATCTGATCAGATGTTTTGAAACAGATTTTTCAACCAACAGTGGATATGAATGAAACAGTGGCTGTTTTATCTGATCAGATGTTATAAACAGATTTTTCAACCAAACAGCTATTTGAAAAAACTTTGATTTTCTGAAACCTTTTATTATGATTTATTAAAAAAATTTATTTGTTTAATCCATGTTTAACATGCCAATTCTGGAAATCAGATTTGTAAAGGTAGATGTGTCTAAAGCTTTTGTTAACACATCTGCCAACTGATCCTCTGTTGGAACATGGTGCAGAGAAATCAAACCTTTTTCATAGCTGTCTCTGACAAAGTGATGTCTTATGTCAATGTGTTTGGTAGTGGAATGAGAGACTGGATTCTTGATGATATTTTCAGCAGCTTGACTGTCCAACATGAGTGGAGTCTAAAGTGCAGTTATCCCAAAATCCAGTAGTTGATTTTGAAGCCACATGAGTTGGGCTGTACAGCTTGCAGCAGCAATGTATTCAGCTTCAGCTGTTGAGGTTGAAACAGCTGCCTGCTTTTTGCTTTGCCAGGAGACTAAGGCATTCCCTAGAAATTGGCACCCTCCTGATGTGGATTTTCTTGTGGTGTGACAGCCAGCAAAGTCACTATCTGAAAAACCTGAAAGCTCAATGTTTCCATTAGCAGGATACCAGATACCAAGTGTGGGAGCACCTTTGAGGTATCTGAATATCCTTTTCACAGCAATAAGGTTTGACTTTCTGGGTGAAGCCTGGGATCTGGCACAGACACAGGTAGCAAACATAATGTCTGGCCTAGATGCAGTTAAGTACAGTAAAGACCCAATCATGCATCTATAATGTGTTTGATCAACCAGTTCATCCTTGTCATCAATAGTGAGCAGCTTGACTGTACTCATGGGTGTGCTACATGGCTTACAATCATTCATTTCAAATCTGGTTAATAAATTCTTTACATATTTGTTTTGGTGAATGAATGTCCCATTTTGCAGTTGTTTCACTTGAAGACCAAGGAAACACTGAAGCTCACCCATGGCACTCATCTCAAACTCTGCTGTCATGAGTTTTCTGAACTCTTCACACATTTGGTTACATGTGGATCCAAAAATGATGTCATCCACATATATTTGAACAATCATTAAGTGTTTCCCTTTCCATTTAAGAAATAAAGTTTTGTCTATTTTACCTCTTGTGAAGCCAATGGATAAGAGAAATGTGGAAAGAGTTTCATACCAGGCCCTTGGTGCTTGTCTGAGTCCATACAAAGCTTTGTTGAGCTTGTAGACATAGTCAGGATGGAATGTGTCTTCAAAACCAGGTGGCTGACATACATAGACCTCCTCCTGAATTTTGCCATAAAGGAAAGCACATTTGATGTCCATCTGATACACCTTTATGTTGTGGTTGACAGCAAAGGCTAAAAAGAGTCTGATGGCTTCTAGTCTTGCTACAGGAGCAAAAGTCTCATCATAATCTATTCCTTCTTCTTGTCTGAAGCCTTGAACCACAAGCCTGGCTTTATTCTTGACAACAATACCCCTTTCATCTGTTTTGTTTTTGAAGACCCACTTTGTTCCTATAGGACAAACATCCTTAGGAAGTGGTACAAGCTCCCATACTTGTTGTCTTTTAAATTGAAGGAGTTCTTCTTGCATGGCTTCTACCCAACTGTTGTCTTTCAGTGCCTCTTGGTACTTGACAGGTTGTGTGAGGGATAAGAAACCTGCAAAAAGACAGATATTGGAGGATTGGCTTCTTGTGAGCACACCCTCTCTGATGTTGCCAATGATCTGGTCTGGTGGATGAGCTCTTAAATAAATAAGATCTCCCTGATATGGAACGATGGCATTTTGAGGTGATGGACAGAGGTTTGGTGACTCTGTTGATGTAACATCTGTTGGTACTTCTGTAGTGCCATCAGATGTTTGGAATGGTAATGGGGGAATGGGTCCAAGTGGTGTGAAATTTGACTGACTTTTGTCAACAAATGATTGACTTTTGTCAACAGATGATAGGTCAGTGGTTGTGAGGGGTGAAGCAGTGGTTTGAGGATAAGACTGGCCAACAGTGGTTGACACAGCTGTGGCAGAGTTTTGACAATTGTTTTGAACAGTTGCTTCCTCTAAGGAAGAATAGGTTTTGTAGTGACTGGGGATCACAACATCTGTTCTGTAATCTTGTTGTGGAGACTGTGGAATACCTGCATTGTTAGCTTTAACAGTGATATCTTCAAATTTGAATTTATCTAAATCAAATAGTTCAGCAGGGTTTGCAGGGATTTTTAGAGATGAAAGTTCATTGAACTTTACATTCAGAGTTTCTTCTATTGTCTTAGTCCTTGTGTTAAACACTTTATAGGCCTTAGCAGTAGAAGAATATCCCAGAAAATAACCACAGTCTGATTTGGCTGCAAATTTTGAAATGGAATCTTTGAGATTTAAAATGAAACATGGGCAGCCAAAGATTTTGAAGAATGAAATTAATGGTTTGATTTTGAACAAAATTTCATAAGCAGTTTTTTGATGTCTGGGGTTGATTAAAACTCTGTTTTGAACATAGCAAGCAGTGTTTACAGCTTCTGCCCAAAAGGACAGTGGCAAACCAGAATCTGCTAGCATGGTTCTTGCAGCTTCTATAAGAGTTCTATTTTTCCTCTCAACCACCCCATTTTGTTCTGGTGTTCTTGGGATGCTGTACTGCCTCACAATCCCTTTTGACACACAGAAGTCATCCAACTCCTTATTCTTAAACTCTGTTCCATTGTCACTCCTGAAGACTTTTACTGGCAAGTCATATTGTTTTTCAACTTTGGTGACAAAGTCCTTCAATATACCTGCAGTCTCATCCTTAGAATGTAAAAAGTAAGTCCATGTAAACCTAGAAAAATCATCAACTATGACAAGACAAAATCTCTTTCTTCTTAGACTCATGATTTTAACAGGGCCAAACAAGTCCATGTGCAACAATTGTAGACACTGACTGGTTTTGGACTCATCAATGGATTTGTAAGAGCTTTTATGTTGTTTCCCTTTTAAACAGGAAACACAATGCTCATCACATTTAAATTCTTTTGATGGTAAACCTCTGACAAGGCTTTGTTTGGAGAGTGTGTTGATAGTATTAAGGTTGGTATGACCCAGTCTCCTATGCCACAATTCTGTCTCCTTAGTGGAGGCAGCAGAAAATAGACAGACATTTGCCATAGGATTGTCCTTTAACATATCAACAACATACACATTGCCACTTCTATGAGCAACAAGTTGTGCTTTGCTCTCAGCAATGATGGTATCAATCTTTTTCACCACTTCTGGCCCAATAATCTTACAAGTTTTCTTTGTGAAAAATGAGCCATAACCTTTGTCACTCATTTGTGAAACACTCAGAAGATTGAACTTGAGATTATCAATAAGATTGACATTTTCAAACTTGAGTTTTCCTGCCTGTACAGTCCCTGAACCCAACACCTTACCTTTAGAATCATTACCAAAGGATATATCACCCCCTCCATGAGCCAAGAAGTCCAGAAGTAGGGCTCTACATCCTGTCATGTGCCTGGAACCTCCACTATCTACATACCAAAGACTATCTAAACAAGCAGAAGCTCCCTGCACATCAGTAAATGATTGGTTTTGGTGAGTGTCCAAAGCCAGTTTGGCTTTGGATGGGTCCTCAGACCTTTCAGACTCAAGCTTTGGAAGGTGATCAGTGGTTTGGACCAATTTCTGAATTAAGTTCAACAACTACTGCTGACCATTTGCTAGTGCTTGAATGTCAACACTTGGGGCAGCAGTTGTTTGATCACTTCCTGACAGATGATAATACCCATATGGATTTCTGTTCACTCTTGGTTTAGAGGGTCTTTTTGGCTCCTCATAAACATGTGGCAGACTGTGACATGGAGGTTGACCATAACCTCTTGGGTATTTGCTTGTGAGTGGAGCATCTGTTACTTGGACATCTCTAGAAGCAGATGTTTCAAGCCTTTTAGTAACAGGTGTTTGGACAGGGGTGAAAGTCTGTTTGGGCTTTCCTTTTGAAGTACTAACCACAGGGTTTGCAAGAGTTTTAGCTTTGTATTCTTGTATTTTTACATCAAAATTTTTGAGATACAAGCACTCTTTGGTCTTGTGATTCTTTTTCCCACATATTGAGCATGTGGCTTTGGAATCACATTCACTTGTTCCTTTGTTAATGTCATATGCTTTTAGAAGAAAACAGTTTTTAGTGACATGATTCTTCTTTTCACAGAAATCACAGAACAAGTTGACAGTCTTTTCTTTCTTCTTCCCCTTTTCAGCCTTCTTTTTAGCAGATGTTTGAGCATCTGCTGGAAGATTTTTCAGGGGAACGACTTTTGCCAGGGGAATAACTTTTGCCTGAGGAGCTGTCTTTCCCTCAGGTGTTTTGAAATCAACAGGTTTAAAATTCTCAAGAGTATCACACTCATCAGACCAAGTAGGTTTAAATTCATACTTCTCAAGTTCAGTAAAAGATGAGGAACCTTCTGGTTTTTCAAGAACAATTTTCTTACCATTTGGTTCAGTGATTTTAATCTCTTGACCCTGCAGGTTTGTTGGTATTACCTCAACAGACTTTTGACTCTTTTTGTCAGTGTTTTCAAAGGCTGGAGCAGTGGTTTCAAAACCAAAGCCAAACTTCACATGACTTTTAGTTTGTTTGTTGAGTAGCATTTCAAAACCTCTACATGATTCCACCCATTTCTCACATTCAACTTGGGTGGACTCAAGCTCACTTTTACAACTTTGATATTTTGCTATCATAGTTTGGAGCTGGTCTTTGGTTATGGTTGCTTCATGTTTTAAGCTGCTTATTTCAGACTCTTTTACAGATAAACTTGTTTTTAAATCTTTTGAAAGTTTTTCAAATTTAGCTTCATCATCCAAAATTTTCTTTCTAAGGTTTTCATTCACCTCTTTAATGTTAGCAAATGCAATTACACATTTGTCAAAACACAACTCTTTAAGAATTTGAGGAGATACCTTAGCAGCAGCCATCAATGCACAATCACACTTGCACTCACAGTCATCAGATGCACCCCAGGGATCTGAGAGATTCACAACCTCTTCTTCAGGTTTTTCACCTGTAGCAACTTCACTAACAACATCATCAGTCACAGCATCAGATTCAGTCACCACCTCCTCAGATTCAATCTCATCAACCATAGCCATGAAACAAAATTTTTCTGGTTCATTTTCAGCTTTGGCAACTAATGCAAAATTTTCATCTGTTAACTCATCAGGTAGACTGCTCCAATCAACAAAGCCTTGTGTAAAGAAGCTCTGTTGACTGGTCTCTGCAGGAGCAGAGGATGAAGCAACAGTCGTTTGCACAGGTGCTTGAGCAACAGGTGTTTGCACATAGTGGATCTGAGGAACAGTGGTTTGGACATACTGGACAGGAACAGTGTTTGAGGACTGTGCAAAATGAGCAGTGTTTTGCACATTTGGTCCAGGGGCATTATAGGAATTCTGATAAGTGTTGGTCTGTGGTCTTTGATTTGGATAGGTGATCATAGGTGTACCATGTTGACCCCTACACTCCCTAGCAAAATGACCAAGTCTATGACATTTGTAACACTTTATCTTTGATTTATCCAACCCAACCTTAGATCTGCCAGTTAACCCTGGAAACCTTCTCCCAGTTTTCTTGTAAAAATTATTAGTTCTTACACTGAGAAGGGCCAATTGGTGCATAATGTCCATTTCTTCCAAATCATCAGGGTCAAAGTATTTCAGGTCATCATACTCAAAGGATATATTGTCAGATGCCTGGATATCACCACCACTTGCTGTGAAAGCATATTTTGGTGAATAAGAATCAGAGTTAAAACCTGAGTTAAAACCTGAAGTTATGTCAATGAAATGATCATAAATCTGATCCTTAGTGTTTCCAGGCACCTCATCATGACCCAAAAGTGCTGTATTCCCAAATACATAGTCATCAGACACTTTTCCAGAGTCCTGGAGCTTCTTTTTCTGGTTAAGCTCTCTCTCATAGGTCAAGAGCTTACCATGAAGCTGGGTCAGTGATAGGTCTTTAAATCCAATTGAGTTTCTCATCATAATAGCAATAGTGTCCCATTTGTCTGGTAGTGATCTTAAAAACCTATGGTTCAAGGTTGAATGAGGGTAAGTAAGACCAACCAATTTTAGTTCACTAATTAAACAATTAAACCTCTCAAACTGTTGAGTTAATGACTCTCCTTTGACATGACTGAATGTTTCATATTGTTGGTTAAGTATTTCACGATTGTTTTCAATAACCTCCTCAGTCCCACCAAACTGTTCTTTCAGTGCATCCCACAACTCCTTTGCACTGTTATAGTGTAACAACCCAGCATATATATCATTGGGTAGAGCCATGGCCACAATACTGAAGGCCTTAGCATCTAACTCAATTTTCTGAAAATCCTGGTCGGAGTAGTTTTCAAGTTTCTTTGGCTCAAACACCTTGGGGTCTTCAGTACTCGGCACAGTCGGAACATGTGTTCCGAAGATAACCGACTTCCAACACCCAGTGTTTTGTTGAGCTAGAACATGGCTCATCCGACGTTGCCAGATATTGTATTCAGATCTGACAAGCATCGATGGCTTGTTGTTCGTGCCAGTGTTATGTGGATCGTGATTGATTGAAGCCATTCTCTGATTTTTCAAAAAACAAAGTCTGTTTAAAAACGGTTGAAACGAAATTAAACTATTACTCTGTTTTCAATCCAACAGACAAACGATATCAATAATTGTGAGCTGATTATTAAATTGATTTGTTAGATCGAATTTAATTGACCATGCTCTGATACCAATTGTTAGGATCTGAGTTTGATTGTTTTGATTATGTTTAACTAAATATGATATAAGTGAAACGAAAATAGAATGAAATTGCAGTGGAATAATAAACTGTTAATCAAAACAAGAGAGTAAATGTTTTCAGATCGAATGCTTTCATTTATCTAAAAGATTACAATCGTACAATTACTCCCCCTCAGCCTGATCACACAGTGTTTGTCTGAGAGAATGTTTGTGTGTGTGATACAATAGAACAGTACAAGCACTGTTCTATTTATAGACAGACTTAAACCACTGATGACCTAAGCTGACGTCACCTAAGACAGTGACCTCTAACAAACATAAAACATCTGCCTATTACAAACTACTGTTACATTGAAAGCACTGATAGTAAACAGCTGTTGTAGGAAAACTCTGATGGTCTTGTATCCACTGCTGGAGCCTAAATGCTGTTGGTTCCAACAGTGCTTTGGTCTTCAGTACTTGAATCAGCAGTTGTTCTTCATCAGACCTTTGGTCAGCAGTTGTTCTTCATCAGTTGTTTATTCAGCAGTTCTTTGTATCAGTAGTTGTCATAGCAGTTGTTTGGATAGAACAGTTGTTAGAGTCAGCAGTCTTTTGGGAGAAGTAAGTGTAAAGACTATTTATTGAAAGGATCAACTGTTAGCATATTTTGGCTTTCCAATCATCTGTTCTTTTCCAGGTCAGCAGACCCAACAAAACTTCAACATCAACACAAAACCCGGGGGGCCCAGTACTGAGAAATTCTGGAAAGTATATAGAACCACCTCTTCGAACCCCGGCCTATCCATCCAAGAATTGAAAAACCTAAAAGGTTTCGGCCCATAATTACATTTAAAGGTTTTCAATAAAATAGGGCTGTGATCCAACTTTCCCCAAGGTAAAATACTGTACTCCGTAGACAGCCATTTATTCACAAAATCTTCACAAACCAAAAAGCGATCAATTCGACTAAGCTTATTCCCCACTGCGTATGAGAATTTTCCCCTTTTTAAACTAATTTCAATTAACCCTGCATCAAAAATAAACTCATTAAAATCAAAAGCCGCACCCACATTAAACTTTGAATTTCTCCTCTCATCAATCGATCTAACGGAATTGAAATATCCACCCATAATACATAACCCATTAATATGCTCCATCTTCTGTCGAAGAAGACCCCATAATCTCCTTTTATCCTGCAACTTCTGAGGGCCATACACATTAAAAATGACCACCGATTCCCTACTACCTTTCAAAGAGCCCGAAACAAACAAGAAATTTCTATCCTTCTCCCCTGAATCTAAAACCAACACATTATCATCCCAAACGGTAATAAGGCCCCCGATCTGCCTGTCGGATCAATGACCTCAAAACCAAATTTACCTTTACCCAAAATTGTTCAATCCTCTCCTTCTCTACATTTGAACATAATGTCTCTTGAATAAGTATGAAGTTCGCCTCATTCTCTTTTCTTAATCTTTTCACCCAATCCGCCTTTCCTCCCACACCTATTCCCCTGACGTAAATAGATAAAATATTCATCTAATAACTTCTTGAAATCCTTATTCATTAACCATTTTAATCACCCGCGATTGAAACTCCTCAAAATTTTGAACCCCAAGTGCTTCCCCTAATATAACAGTAGAGGTAGCCTCATTAAATTTATCCTCCCTAAGCTTCTCCGCCTCAACATTAATGTCCACCCCCATCCTTTTCTTAACTAAACTCAACCCCATGTCAATCATCATTATACTCTGTTGTCGTGATCAAATGTTCCCCAACAATTTCTTAACTAAACTCAACCCCATCCCAATAAATCTATCAATATCGAAAGGATCGCCTTCTATTCTAGATCGTTTTTTGGTCTATCTTGCCCATTCGGAGACACCGAACCATGACCACCCGTTCTCCAGTTACCTTGTTTCTTCTTGAAGGCCTTCCTCCTACCTTTCTTCCTATCATCCGGACCCATATCAACCTCTAAAGGGTTCACTAGAAGCTTATTCAAATCCACTCCCATAACATGTTGCGTGTTACTATCTTCTACATGCGACATCGCTACATCCCTCTCAACATTCTAATCTTCGTTCGTATTATCGTTACACACATCGCCACTAATCTCTTGTTCTACATTTTGTGGGATATTACTATCAACCGGAGACTCCTTGTCACCAAAATCAACAAGACAGTCTGGTATCCATTCTCCCATCTCTTCCTCGACCCATACTTTATTCGTAAAACCATTCCATGCAACGTTCATAAACCCATGCAATCGTTCCGCTTTCTCAGTTAAAATGCCAAGACACATAAGCGATAAGTCTCTTTCATGATCATCCAACTGTGCCTTCTGAATTACCTTCCCAAACTGTGCCCCTATCACATTAAAAACTGGCTCCATACAATGATGTAAAGGCACTTCATGTATCTTAAACCACGCAATACGTTCGTATACAAGAGATTGACCTTCCCATTGTTCCATTGTTTCAAACCATTGTTTCCACATCCCATCCGAATCTTTGAAATACTTAACCATATCACTATGATCGAACGCCAACAAAACCCGAAATCCTCCCAAATATTTAATATCAACCCATTTATACCCACTGTTATTCAACAACATTCTAATTGAAGTTAAAATACCAAGATCTTTTACCTTACCCAGTTTTGTAGTAAAGAGCTATGTGTACTTGTTTTAATGATGATATATAAGACAATTATGTGACTAGATAACCATTTACTTTTCTTGCCCCTCTATATTTGTTATGAACTAGGTGCAAGTGTTAACATGAGACTTGGAGTCAGGGGCGGATTTAGGTGTATTTACTGGGTTCCCGAGAACCCACTCGGTTTAGAAATTTTTGTGTTAATTTATATAAAAAATTGAAAGGAACCCATAAAAAAAATCATCAAAGTGTTCCACCGGTTGAGAGCCCATTTTATATGCATTAGGTACCTGGTTCGAGTCTTCCATAGCTTCTATTACTTGTTTTTTCGTTCCTATTTTTTTCCATAGCCCACATTAGGGTTCTTTTATAAAAGAGAGATAAAAATAAAACTTGCGCCTCCTCACACCCATGTCCTACACAACACTTCTGCCCTCAAGATTTTTCTTCACGCCTCCAGTCCTCAACCCTCTACTCTGGTCGTCTCCGGTCGCGGTGGAGCTCGCTACAACTCCGACCGTCTACAAGTTTAGTTCCACGGCCTCAATTCTCCCCCAGCCTCCAGTAATCCACCTCAGCCCTTAGGTAATGTTGTGTTCATATGTTGTTTTAGTTTTTAGTTTTTGGAGTTAATTTTGACTCAGTGGTCATCAAAGTATCAGTCATTAATTTGCGATGGAACCTCACATGATCTAGTAATTTGCGAACACTCAGAAGAGGAAAACTGCTTCCAATTTCTTGATTTGCTAATGCCTAATGAAATTGTTTGTTTGTTTCAAATTTCTTAATTTGCTTATGGTTGTTAGTTGGGTAAAGTTCTAAAAAATTAAAAACCGGCTCCATACAAAGATTTAAAGGCACTTCATGTATCTTCAACCACGCGTTACGTTCATATACGAGAGATTGACCTTCCCATTGTTCCATCAATTCAAACCATTGTTTCACATCCCATCCGAATCTTTGAAATACTTAACCATATCACTATCATCGAACCCCAACAAAACCTGAAATCCTCCTAAATATTTAATATCAACCCGTTATACCCACTGTTATTCAACAACTTTCTAAGTGAAGTCAAAATACCAAGATCCTTTACCTTACCTAGTTTTGTAGTAAAGGGCTATGTGTACTTGTTTTAATGATGATATATAAGACAATTATGTGACTAGATAACCATTTACTTTTCTCGCCCTCTATATTTGTTATGAACTAGGTGCAAGTGTTAACATGAGGCTTGGAGTCAGGGTCGGATTTAGGTGTATTTACCGGGTTCCCGAGAACCCACTCGGTATAGAAATTTTAGTGTTAATTTATATAAAAAATTTGAAAGGAACCCATAACAAAATCATCAAAGTGTTCCACCGGTTGAGAGCCCACTTTTTATACATTAGGTACCTGGTTCGAGTCTTCCATAGCTTCTATTACTTTTTTTTTTCGTTCCTATGTTTTTTTCCAATAGCCCACATTAGGGTTCTTTTATAAAAAAGAGATAAAAATAAATCTTGCGCCTCCTCACACCCATGTCCTACACAACACTCCTGCCCTCAAGATTTTTCCTCAAGCCTCTAGTCCTAACCCTCTACTCTGGTCGTCTCCGGTCGCGGTGGAGCTTGCTACAACTCCGACCGTCTACAAGCTCAGTTCCACGACCCTCAATTCTCCCCCAGCCTCCAGTAATCCACCTCAGCCCATAGATAATGTTATGTTCATGTGTTGTTTTTATTTTTAGTTATTGGTGTTAATTTTGACTCAGCAGCCATCAAAGTATCAGCTATTAATTTGTGATGGAACCTCATATGATCTATTAATTTGCGAAGACTCAGAAGAGGTAAACTGCTTCCAATTTCTTGATTTGCTAATGCCTAACGAAATTGTTTGTTAGTTTCAAATTTCTCAATTTGCTTATGGTTGTTAGTTAGGTAAACTTATAATAAATTAAAAACCGACTCCATACAAAGATTTAAAGGCACTTCATGTATCTTCAACCATGCGATACGTTCGTATACAAGAGATTGACCTTCCCATTGTTCCATCGTTTCAATCCATTGTTTCCACATCCCATCCGAATCTTTGAAATACTTAACCATATCACTATGATCGAACGCCAACGAAACCCGAAATCCTCCCAAATATTTAATATCAACCCGTTTATACCCACTGTTATTCAACAACTTTCTAAGTGAAGTCAAAATACCAAGATCTTTTACCTTACCCAGTTTTGTAGTAAAGAGCTATGTGTACTTGTTTTAATGATGATATATAAGACAATTATGTGACTAGATAACCATTTACTTTTCTCGCCCCCTCTATATTTGTTATGAACTAGGTGCAAGTGTTAACATGAGGCTTGGAGTCAGGGGCGGATTAAGGTGTATTTCCTGGGTTCCCGGGAACCCACTCGGTTTAGAAATTTTAGTGTTAATTTATATAAAAAATTGAAAGGAACCCAAAAAAAATCATCAAAGTGTTCCATCGGTTGAGAGCCCATTTTATATGCATTAGGTGCCTGGTTCGAGTCTTCCATAGCTTCTATTACTTGTTTTTTCATTCCTATTTTTTTTCCATATCCCACATTAGGGTTCTTTTATAAAAGAGATATAAAAATAAAACTTGCGCCTCCTCACACCCATGTCCTACACAACACTCCTGCCGTCAAGATTTTTCCTCACGTCTCTAGTCCTCAACCCTCTACTTTGGTCATCTCCGGTCGCGGTGGAGCTTGCTACAACTCCGACCGTCTACAAGCTTAGTTCCACGGCCCTCAATTCTCCCCCAGCCTCCAGTATTCCACCTCAGCCCTTAGGTAATGTTGTGTTCATGTGTTGTTTTACTTTTTCGTTATTGGTGTTAATTTTGACTCAACGGCAATCAAAGTATCAGCCATTAATTTGGGATGGAACCTCATATGATCTATTAATTTGTGAACACTCAGAAGAGGTAATCTGCTTCCAATTTCTTGATTTGCTAATGCCTAATGAAATTGTTTATTAGTTTCAAATTTCTTAATTTGCTTATGGTTGTTAGTCGGGTAAACTTCTAATATATAAAAAATCGGCTCCATGAAAAGATTTAAAGGCACTTCATGTATCTTCAACCACGCGATACGTTCGTATACAAGAGATTGACCTTCCCATTGTTCCATCGTTTCAAACCATTGTTTCCACATCCCATCCGACTCTTTGAAATACTTAAACATATCACTATCATCGAACGCCAACAAAACCCGAAATCCTCCCAAATATTTAATATCAACCCGTTTGTACCCACTGTTATTCAACAACTTTCTAAGTAAAGTCAAAATACCAAAATCCTTTACCTTACCCGGTTTTGTTGTAAAAAGCTATGTGTACATGTTTTAATGATGATATATAAGATAATTATGTGACTATATAACCATTTACTTTTCTCGCCCCTCTATATTTGTTATGAACTAGGTGCAAGTGTTAACATGAGGCTTGGAGTCAGGGGCGGATTTTGGTGTACTTAGTGCTTTCCCAGGAACCCACCCGGTTTAGAAATTTTAGTGTTAATTTATATTTAAATTTTGGAAGGAACCCATAACAAAATCATTAAAGTGTTCCACTGTTTGACAGACCACTTTATATGTATTAGGAACCTGGTTCGAGTCTTCCATAGCTACTATTACTTGTTTTTTCGTTCCTAATTTTTTTCTCCTCAAGATTTTGGCGATTTCGGAGTCCTTCACGGGAATTTCTCCAAGGTCGCGAATCTTGAAGGTGACCTGTAAAGAAACTCAAAACAACCGCAATCATCCAAAATAAAGAAGAAATAAAATGAAAAATAAAAGTAAAGAAGACCAAAAATAAAAAGAAAAATAAAATTAAAAATAAAAATAAACCGATCAGTCAAGTGACTTGGGTCTTTCTTTGGAAATCATTCTTTCAAATACCCACTAACCAAAATAAAATGCTGATTTTTAATAGAAGAAACTTTTGAGAACTTGTTCGGGTCCCAAAAAGACACTAAACCACCCGATCGGCCCCTAGCTTCAACAAATTCCACATCAACAATCGAATTACCCCAAAATTTACTACAATTAAATTTAGTCATATCTCTACATTGAGTCTCTTGCAGAGCAACAAAAGACACTCCATTTTCGACTTTTAAGCGTTTCACCCAAGAATCTTTACCTACTACGCCCAAACCCCTAATATTTAGCGAAAGCAAATTCATACCGGAACCTTTTGTAACCCTTCTTCCGAAACAATTTCATTAACCAATTGATTACTGTCTTGCAACTGAGCTCCCAAAGAAACCCCAAGATTTATTGTCTCCTCAACCTCTAAATTAGCAACCGGATTAAGCTGAACATCGACAACATTCCTTTCTGAATTGATATTAACATTCTCCGGCCCCTCCAACCCCTCCATCTCACCCATCAACTGATCGAATGATTGTAAAGGCACCTGCGGTTGTCTATCAAGAGTAACACTCTGACAAACACTCTCCTGAAGGTTACGAGGAGCGCTCTGGTCCAAAGGAGAAAAAGACATCCTCCGCTGCTGGGCTAATATCTCAATTGGGTCCATAGGCCCAATAATAGCATTCAAATCGAACGGATCCTCATAACTGGGCCTGTTTTTATTTTTCTTTTTGGTTGGGCCAGAGTTGGTTTTGGACCTACTACTAGATCGTTTAAAAATAGCCTTTTTCCTCTTTTTAGAAATAACACAGACAAAACCCTTTCTCTTAGGCTGATTGTCACAAACAGTCCCTTCATTTGAATTGCCGCCCAAGTCAATGCTATCTCCTTGATTCTCTACAACCTCTTCCGAAACTTCCGCAGCCTCTTTAAAATCATTAACTTGATTTTTAAAATTCAAGGAAACATTAGGGGTTACCAAAAAATCCTCATCCTCATTAATACTTTCCTTGTTACCTCCACCGGTGTGAAACTGCTCCGTTTCCGGCATAGACTTCGGCGAAACTTCATCTTCAATCGGGTTTGTCTCCGAAGCATCAACAGAATTATCCTCCACCATAGACGCACCAGTTTCTACCTCCACAAAATCTGGAACCCAATCGCCTTGGTCCTCGCGCACCCATATTCGATACTTGCGATTCTTCCAATTTAGAGTAATCTCCTCCGAAACCCTCTTCCCATCCCCCACTCCAATAAGATCAAACACTGAATTTGTGCAGAGATGTAAGGGTACCCCCTGAATTTTGAGCCAAGCCACCCTCTCAAAACCAAAATATTGTCCTTCCCAATAAGAAATAGACGTAAACCAATCTGTCATTTTTATGGCCGCGTCGTAAACAACCTTAACCAGACTACTGTCTTCAAAGGAAATGAGCAAATTTAATCCACCAAGATACTGAACCAATCCCTTGACCGGACAAATCGATTTCAGGATTACATACACTTGTTTAACTGCCTCGACGTTCACCATCTTCACTACTAAAGCTCTCCCATGCAAATCCTTAAAAGCATCACCATCATTATCAATATTAATCGTCTTTCCCACTAATAGATCCTTGAAAGACCTAGAATCAGACACAAACGACTTATGTCCTCGCTGCCCCTCACTCTCTTTATTGTTTATATGACTATTATCATTATTCATATTATTAGCTTGACTCACATTCTCTTTAGTGTGTATATTATTATCATTATAATGATGATTCCTCTGACCATGATCACCAATCTCTCCCACCTCTAACACAAAACGTGCGATATTAAACCATAGTTTATATTCTCCCATACGGATCCCACGAAGATTATCAAGTAATTCCTTCTTGTCTTTCACATCTAGGATAGATATAAAACCAAAACGATTGCCGTTCTTATCTCTTTTTCTAGCAATATACAGATCAAAGATCTGTCCAAACGATCTCACTTGTAAAGCTAAATCATTCCCACTACATCCATCCGGGAGATTAGAGACGAAGAGTTTTGTAATACGTGGTAGAATATTATCAGGGATAAGAACTTTCCGTCGCCGGTGATTGGTCTCCATTCGCCGGTCCTAGAGAGAGTTTTTCCCCACTGTAGCCGTTTCCCACAACTAATCCCTTACTGTCTAACATTTATTATTAGTTCATTGGATTGCCTTAATACATGAAATATTGATTAAACTTTTTGGAGTTTTTACTTTTTCATTTCACACTCATTCCCACAATCATTTATAGATATGATATCTGTTTAAGTGTCGATTCATATAATTTAACTTGAACCAATAGTGATTCAAATGAGCCTTCAACCATTTTTAATGATGTAAATAGTGTTGATGATAGACTCATTCAGTACTGTTATTTTTCTCAACTAGCTCATGGTGAATACAATTTAGTATATGAGCCTTCAGCCATTTTTAAGGATGTAAATCGTGTTGATGATGGACTCATTTCGTAGTGTTATTTATCTTATCTAGGTGGATGGGGGGTTGGTCCAATTGGCAAAGCCATTGGAGTTAAGGTATTGCTCCTCTTGAGGTCAAGGGTTCGAGCCCCGTCAAAAACGGATTGGTGTAAAAATTTGTTGTTCAAAAAAAATTTATCTTACCTAGGTCACATAGTGATCACTGTTTATATTCACTGTTTTTTCAACTACCGTGTTGCATTTATGTATTTGCGAGATACGGGCAATGTGAGTTTTCCCTTTATTTTCAAGCATTTTTTTAGAAGACACGAGTTGCTTAGATTAGTGGTAGCTAAACGTCTCCAATTCATTTTAAATTATTTGTTATTTGAGGATGCAGTTGTGTGTCTTCCATTGTTGGCTTTGGAGTGTTGTCTAGGTGAAGATGACTTTGCCATTGCACCCGTAGTTTTGATGTAAGGTCAAAGACATAAACGTCTCAACTGTACCCCAAGCAAACATCATTTATATGTTGTTTATTCCTATCATGGCACTTGTAAGTGGTGTTCGTGAGTGGTGTTCGTGATAGCGGCTTTCTGAGTCGTGCCATCGATTTGTACCTTAGATGTGAGTAGCATACTTCTTGTAGTCTTTCACCATGATTTTTCATAAATCAATAACCAAGAGGGTGGTATGTATCGATGAAATATTGAATTATGTGTTTTACTTTTCATTTACAGCGTGCACAAACAGAAGTTAGAATATCATGTGATATATTGATTCATGTGATGTTTAAAGTATTAATTAAATTTGATAAAGTTATTTTATTTTATTTACATATTATGTCACTTGCCATTTTATCTTGTGTTCTATCCGTGAAGTTTACGGGTCTCTAACCTAGTATATATATATATATATATATATATGTGTGTGTGTGTGTGTGTGTGTGTGTGTGTGTGTGTGTAGGGTGAAGTTAGTGTACAATGGACATATTGCGTAAAAAGTGTGAGGAAGATTAATAATTGATATGAATGCATTTTTTTTTTGACTTCGTCATGAAGTTTTGTATTGCTATGCCTAAAAAAACAAGAAACGTAACAATTAAAAAAATTCAAAACAATGTATTCTAAGCTTAAAGTTGAATCACTGTGTCAAGAAGGTTAAGCAATGCGTTTTTAAGTTTAATTAGTGTGTTTTAGACGTGTTTAAATCAGATGGCTATAATACATTAATTGTATTGTATTTTAAATTATTGTGTTTTGTGTTTTTGTAGCCAAAATAACCTAAAACATTATGGTTGAATCCTATACATGATGCTTGTATGTCAAATCTTAATTTTTCTCACACTTCTCACAAAATATAATTTTTTTTACAGAACTCAAAAATATATATTGCATCAAATTAATTTCTAACAAATATGAAAATGGTTAGAAGATAATACAGGTCACCATCAAATTAAGGTAAAAGTGAAGCATGTGATGATGGTCCTAGAATCATTACCAACATCTTCAAAGAGTCCAATTGACATACAATAACACTTCATCACTACCACAAATTAACACTTTAAATTCCTAATAATGACACATAAAAAATATCACACCCTTTTACTCAAATCTCGAGATTATTAATTACTTAATCACCACAAGCCACGTCAATATGTAGTTATGAAATAAAACAAAAAAAAAAGTTACAATAATAAGTATGTAATTGATCATGATCAACTTAGCTCATTATGAGATTACTAGACTGGATTTGTGTCTTCTGTTTCAACAAGATCATAAGTTGAGCCTTTTGACACTCTAGTTTTGTACCCAAATGCCTGCTTCGCGACCCGATCGCTCTAACTACCCGCGGAAACTCCACGAACCCGCGAATCCCACGTTTTATATGAGGGTTTTCGGGCTCCAACGACACCTTTCTACTATGTAACTTCATCGAATTCCCGGATACAACATTGCGGTTTTCGGGCTCTTGTTGCTCTTGATCATTGTTCTTTAGTGTCATTTTAGTACTTTCCAATTCCGAAATCTTTTCTTCCAAAATAAACTTAGCTTCACTAAGCTTCATTTGAACCCTTTCTTCTCTCAAAACTTCAGCCACACGCAACATCTTTCTCTCTTCTTCCATTTCCATCTTCAACCTATTGAATTCTGATTTACTTGATGCTAACTCACTTGCAAGTTCTTCACATACTTTCTCCATTGCTTCTCTTTCTTTCCTCTCTCCACACACCTCTTTTGCTAGCTTCTTACTCAAAGACTCCGCCTTTTTTCGCGCTTTTCGCTCATACTCGAGCTGCGCTTTGAGCTCCATGATCTGCGCTTTAGCCGTGTCGAGTTCGGACTCCATAAACGGCTTAATGAACGTAAGATCCCAGAAAGATGCAGTGATCTTGCGGGTTGAAACAGGTAGATGAAGAAGATGTAGTTGCTTGTTGTGATCTTGTTCTTGTTCTTGTTCTTGTTGTACTTGCTTTTTTTCTTGATTATTATTGTTATGGTGGATTTGAGGAGAAATGTAAAATGGATTTTCGTATAGTTTCCAAGTTGGAGATGAGGTTGTTTTTGTATTGATCATGGTCATTGTTATTTGTTGTTGTTGTTATCATCATCTGTTATTGTATCAACTTCTTTTCTTATAGAGGAATTGTTTAATATTTTTTTATTGGTTTTTAATTAATGAGTGTATATAAAAGATAAAATGTTGCTTTTGCACCTGGCATGTTAGGCTTTTTTCTTGTAGAAGGGGCCTATGTGATGGATGAAGGGATGGCGATTGTAAAAAGGAAGGAGACATCACATGGTCTTCTTTATTTATTGGCACATTCACTCATCATCACTCTCCATCTAAAATTCTAGTTGTGAATTTATAAATCTAATGTCGTTAAACATTTAAAACACTATAAATTAGGGAAATTTTACTTACGGATGTTGGGTGAAGTTAAGTGTCGATATTACCGGTCAACGACAGATATTCCCGGTAGAACAAAGAAGCAATATTAACGGCCAATAACAATGATTTAAAAACCAACTTTTTTAATTATACCGGATTTGATTAAAAAATGATTCAACCGGTTGAACCATATTTACCAGAGTGTTTCGTACCGGATTTTCATTCGAAAACGGTAATACTAGTATAACCGGCCGGTATTTACCAGTTTTTATAACATTGGCCAATAGTATGTTCAGAAGACCCTTGTTGGGGATTCGTCAATGATCTCCGACACATCATCTACTAATGTTTAGAATTACCACACATTTTCCTATAAGAGGTTAAGTTATCTACTAAGAGAACGAAGAAGAATGGGAAACGCCACAACGGAGGAGAAGGAATACTACACGAAAACCATCCAACCAACATCATCAACAGCTAGGAGAAGATATCACTACCTTCTATGTAGCCAACCTCCCAGGTAACTGCACCCTCGGGATGTTATGGAAGGAATTCGGTCTATGTGGTAAGATGACGGATGCCTACTTGCCAAGGAGAAAAAGACGTGTTCCTTAGGTACGTTGTTGGGATGAAGGTTATGCTTACCTTCCTCGGCACAAGGCTTGCAGATGAGTTTCTTACAGAAAAAAGGAGATATGGAGTGGTTGGTTCCACGACATGGTTAGGTGGTCCGACCAGCAGCTATTTTTCGAACGAGTAGCCTAGCTAAAACTTACTGGGGTTCCACTTCAGATGTGGGACAAGGAGGTTTTTAATACCATTGCGGCCTTGTTTGGCACGGTGGTTCACGGGTCGATTGCTAGTGCAAATCACTGTGTCCTTTCCTATGGGACAATGGCAGTTCTTGTGAATGGAGGTAAACTGCAATAACCCGAAACTCCGTTTCGCTTAATTAAGCTACTACGCGTAAGTAAGTATTGAATAAAAATATGAAAGCTATATGAATGTGGCATTATCTAGGTTAGTAATTAAGGTTACCAACTAAACTTAGAACTAGAGGGGCCAAATATGTAATCATCCAATACTTAAATTAAGGGGGCTCATAAAACAAAAGGTGTATACATTGATCTACATCAGTAGATCGATATACACACACACACACAAAACACACACTCAAACCCTAAACCAGGAAGATTTCACAAAATCAAGCTTGGATCAAGGGTGTTTAGGGTGCATGTGGTTTCTTAATCATCTAAGGCCTCCTCTACAATAAGTAAGTGTCTATTTTCAGTTTCAAAGCCTCTAGGTTAAGTTATGAAATATGCAAGAATTGAGCTAGGTTAGAATGTTGAAATTGTTGGCATCTAGATGTTATTTGAGTTTATAGGAACCTTCCTTGAGAGGGTTTTAACATAATTCATGCTAAACACATAAATAATTGTGAAATTAGTTCCTAGGAGAAGTGGGTTTTGCACTTGAAGGAAACCCACTTGTCTAAATAAGTTATAGGATGCCATGAGACAAGGTTTTGTTAACTTGAATATGTGTTTGACCAAATTGTGGCATGAGATGATAAATTAGTTGAATGGTAATTGTTTAGACATGAATTAACCATGAAAATCATACAAGAAAAAGGATGCACACCAAGTATTCGATGAAATGTCTAAGTGACCAAATTGTGGCTAGACATTGTCATTGGATACGCTTGGGTGCAACCTTTAATACGAGGGGTCAATGAACCTCAAGAATATGAACTTAGGATTGATTTAACTCACTCCTAATGATATAATGGAAATTGTCCAAATAGATGTTTCGAGTGGATCTTTGGGAGGTCAAGACGCAAGGGTAATTGAACAAAAAGGGATGCTCTTTAAGGTAAGTCATCTTATGACTTAAAATAGATGAATTGTAATTATGCGTATGAGCATGTCCATAGTGAGTCATTGAATCACTTGTGTTTATATTAAGTTGTGTTGAATTGCAACCATCCTAGTTGAGAGTGGATGCAATGTTGATTAAGCAAGGAAAGTCAAACGGGCCATATGCGTAAGTCATTTTATGACTTAAGCTTGGTAAGTTGTACAATATTAAGGTAGGCTTGGCATTTTCTTAGAAGACTATACAATTGTGTCTACACTAGGTTGTAAATGGACTTGCACTCACCTTATTTGAAGGTGGATGCATGATAACAATAAAAAAAAAAAAAAAAAAAGGCTCATTAGGAGAGTATTGGTGAGGCTTGACCTTAGTTGAAGGTTATGGTGCACCAAGAAATCCAAATGGGTCATTTGACATGATTGTGGAGTTTTGGTAAATAAGACATCCTATGACTAAGATAGCTAAATTGTATGTTAAATGGGAAATCGTCCATATTAATTGTTGACTAGTTGTATTGGTGTTTTGTTATTGTAAAACAAACAAGTGAATGGCCTTGATGAGTATTGGCAACCCCATTGCTTAGTTGGAGGATTGAGGTTGACCAAGAATAGTCAAATGGGTCATTTGTTGTAATTAGGCGATTTGATGAGTATTGGCAACCCCATCCTTAGTAAGAGGATTGAGGTTGACCAAGAATAGTCAAACGGGTCATTTGTTGGGCATATGTGCTATTAATTATAATTGGTGTTCATTAATGGATCATAGAACCTCCATTTAGTTAGTAGGACTAGATGGTGTTCCTTGAAATCCTTGAAATGAACATGATGATAACAATGCTTGATATTGACCTGCAAATGGTCAACTGGACCGTTGGTGGGTGGAACGCGAATCCGTTATGTTAACAACCTTATTTGAAGGTGTGCAAGCTACATATATGGTTATTCAGACCATATGTATGGCATGTCGAGGAACAAACCTTAGTTGGAGGTGTCACTTGATTATGCAAGCAAACGGGTCGCTTATGCGATACTCGTTATGTGTGACTAATAAGTAGTAAACCAGATTGATCATAAGGTGGGAAGGTCTTAGTTATTGGTTGTATGTATGCCAATCTTCGTAAATGCAAATATGTGGTGTGAAATGAAAATCTTTGGTATATCAGATGAAGGATCCTCTGGTCATCAGATGAAGGATCCTCTGGTCACTAGATGAAGGATCCTCTGGTCATCAGATGAAGGATCCTCTTGTCACTTGATGAAAGATCCTTTGGTCACCGAATGAAAGATCCTCTGGTCATATCCTCTGGATTTGTAAAGATGGATCCTTTGATCACTAGATGAAGGATCCTCTGGTCATTAGATGAAGGATCCTCTGGTCACCGGATGAAAGATCCTCTGGTCACCAAATGAAAGATCCTCTGGATTTGTAAAAACAAAAGGGGCGAAAGATCCTTGGGATATAGTAAATCATTGGTATATGCGAATTTGTCGGTACATGTAGATTTGTTGTGCTGTAAGCCAATCTTAAACCGTTTAACCAACTTGTCAGTTCAATTGCTAATTGACTAACCATGTTTAATATGGTTAATGCTAGGTTCGGACATAGTAGGGGTGGAGCAAGGATCATGGCCGCGCGAAGAACCGAACGCAATGCAAATTTAAACTTTTAACGCTTCCGCTAGACTTTTAAGAACTTTAATAGTTGTGATGGGTTTCTAAACATGTATAAAATATTTTGCACTCATAATTTATGAAACGTAAACAGTTCATGGGCTTGACACACTAATGGTCAAGCATAAGTTTGTGAAAGTTTAAGTTCTTTCGTAAATTTAATCTGACTATTATCATTAACTTTGAGTTTAAATCTATCTAGTCGGGACGGGTCTTACAAGTGGTATCAGAGCACAAGGTTACATGAAATTCACGTTCGGTTCAAGGCATGATCACCGCTCCCGATAAGTAGTCACATTTAAATGATTATTAAACTAATAAATTTCGTTAAACACGATGATTGGATAATGATTCAATCAAATAGGAATAACCGGGTAACCGGAAATTGTTACCTGGAAAGTGTCGTGACGATCTCGTGGAGATTATTGTATCATGTGCGAATTGCTTACCCTGGCAAGGTAAGTGTTAAACACATGGTGCAATGGGCTTTTCAGGACCCAAATGCATACTTTCCATATAACAAGGACTGCGTCATGGGGAAAAAGGACATATAAAATCTCCATTAACACGACTCGTGAAGTCATGTAATCCGGGAGAATCGTCAAACAATCTGGGGAACAGCAAAGCTAAAAGCATTATCAAAACCGTGACTTAACACTACGATTGTATAGATAGTATAATCTAGTGAAATATGTGCTTAACACTACGATTGTATAGTGGATACAATCTAGTGAAATCTGTGCTTAACACTACGATTGTATAGTTGGTACAATCTAGTGAAATCTGTGCTTAACACTACGATTGTATAGTTGGTACAATCTAGTGAAATCTGTGACTTAACACTACGATTGTATAGTTAGTATAATCTAGTGAAATCTGTGCTTAACACTACGATTGTATACTTGATACAATCTAGTGAAATCTGTGCTTAACACTATGATTGTATAGTTGATACAATCTAGTGAAATATGTGACTTATCACTACGATTGTATAGTTGGTACAATCTAGTGAATCTGTGACTTAACACTAGGATTGTATAGTTGGTACAATCTAGTGAAATCTGTGACTTAACACAACGATTGTATAGTTGGTACAATCTAGTGGAATCTGTGATGTGACACCCAGCATTTTCAGGTTCCTACTTTAACTAAACTCTAGTTAACTTGCATGTGCATACGTGACTAAACACTTGACTAGGGTTAGTTAGGAAGGTCTTTCTACATGTTATAGGGTAATAACATATGTTTTGTGATAATAACATATGTTACATTATAATAAGTAAAGTTATCATCACAATGCACACACGAGTCTTGTATCCCGAACGTTGGTGATTTGTCTAGCATACATGATAATGTGTACAATTGAAATATGATGAACATGAAGTAACATGTTTATGTGAATTACGTGTTTATGCGAATTACTGCTTAACTGATAGTTAGTACGTAAACCATGCAAATTACGTGCACTCTATGATTAATATGTTATGAGATGATAAAAACAATAGTTTTTACATAAGTTAGTATGAATAATATTATCGAGACTATTCTCGGGATTAAAACCGTATTAACGGGCCCGTTTATCAAGAAAAGGCCCATAAACCCGAAACTTTGGCCCATGATCTTAACCCTAGTGTATTATGTTTATAAAAAAAAAAAAACACAAACCCTAGCTTTCACTTGCGCCGTGGGTTTTCAAGAGGGTGTACCCTCTTCTTCACTTTCAATCTTGCATCAATTCCTTACAAGTTCAAGCGATTCGGGTGCTATCTTGGAGTTTTAAGGACTTAAGCAATTCAAGGTATATATTTTATTTGTTGTATGATATGTTTTAAGGCTGGAAAAGTTGTAAAAACCCTAAGAAATACTTATGTTAAAATCGCAAATCAACATGTGTAGGATATCTTGGATGTTTGTTATGTATGTTAATGAGTATTGTTGATAAAAATCATATCTAGAGCACATGGTACATAAAAATCAGAGGTTAAACGTGATAATATGGATTTTTTTTTTGTGTTAATATGAGTTTATTGCATGATTGTGGGTTATTAAGGATGATTAGGGTTTATAAGAGTCATGTTGTTAAAATTCTGATTTCTGGCAGATTATCTGTAACGACTTCTATGGCTGTTATAGGGTGATTAACATGTGTAATCTTATTGTTTTCTGATACTAAAACATAACTTATGATGTTAGCTTTTCAAAAAGCCCAAAATCATGCGTTTTGGACTTGTTTTGATATGTATTCATGATTTTATAAGTTTAAAGGTTATATCAGATTTTCGGAATTATAAATTGGGTCAACTTTAAATGGTCATAACTCGAGATTTACAAAGGGTTAAGTTATGAAATTTGGACAGTAGGTCAACATTGGAAAAACTTGGCTTTTCCAATTGGATTCACCTCGTTTGGGTGAATACACAATTTTTGGGAATTTTTCTACTAAACTGACCTGCTGTGGAAATTTTCTGGACATAGTTGTGTTGTACGAATTTTAATAATTTTTGTGTTTGGTTGTGAGACAAAAAAAAATATGGTTTATCAAATGAATCCCAATGAATATTCATTAAAAATTTGGGAGTTTAATTCGTTCATTAAGTATTTTAAATAATTCGTTTTTTACAGCGTACAATCTGCCCTAAAAACGCAGATTGTGTAAGGGATGTTTACGTGACTATTTGGAGTCTTATATGGTATGTATTTGACATGAACTTGCATGAATACTTATATGAGATGTGTATGAGGTATTAAACTGATAATAATCAATATGATCACCAATGGGATACGTAGGACTTACTTGTGCATGTAGAGTCATTAGGTGTCACTACACGGTTTGAACTTTAAAAGTCTTGGACAAACGAGTTGTATGGTGTGTTGATTATGCACATATACTCACCTAGTGACATTTGTAATAGGGAGTCGGTAGCTCATTTCTGTTTGAGGAATTTGGATTATTCACGTGCAACCTAAGGTGAGTTTCACTACTCTTTACTCAAAAGCATGCGTCTCGGGTTGAGACAACTTACTTAACTCTTCTAGTCTGGTTTGGCACTACTTACACATCCCGGGTTGGGATGCTATGGATCCTTGTGTGGGTCGGTTTTTGACTCCTTGTGTGAGTCGGGTTTTGCTAGTTTGCAAACTGTGTCCTTGATGAACTAAACCAACTCTATCATCTGTAAGTCCTTCACATACCGAATAAGTTGCCGGGTTATGGCAAGCGGGTTATTAGTTGATAGCGCTATTAGGTCTGAAAAACCTCACACCGGCTCGGGGAGCGCGGGAGTGAACTATAACTTAACAGATTTTATCATTGTTGATAGGTAATGATGTGAGGCATGCAGCTCACATTTGTGACTACACGTTCTTTAGCAATTTGGTATATTGGTGTTAGTTATCATGAATGGGTTAGCTACCCTTGACATACGATGAACTAGTGTTTACACGGTTCTTGGAACCAACTCAATTACTTGTTTACGTGGTTTTGGAAACCAGCGCAGTTACATACTCATTTACTTTACTTAGTGAACTCACCAACATTGTTTTTTAACCCACGATTTACATGCTTTTGCAGGTAGTTAGCTTCCAGTGCCAGGATTAGAAAGCACTGCACACTTCACTGCATTTGGGGTCTTGGGCATACATCTAAATTACATATTATGCTTTTACATTTTCTTTCATATGATTTTAATTTGGGCGCGTTGTTTTGCGCATGGTTTTAAAAGGGTTAAATTTGGTTTACGCTTCCGCAGCTTAACCTAACTTGGTTTATGAAAACGAACTAAATGGTTTGGGCATTTAGAGTTCGTTCATATGACTTATGGCTATGGGATCCTGGTATGTCATGCGCCTCGCAGTATAAACCCCACAGTGGAAATTTGAGGGTGTGACAGATTGGTATCAGAGACAGGTTATAGTGAACTAGGACTGCATGTTGAGTCTAGTCTATAATCATCATAGCATAAGTACACTCACAACTTAAGTGCACAAATAGCTTTTAGCTACATATATCTACAATATATGATTTCGGGAGATATGTTATCTTCTATTTCTAGACCTAATTCTGAACACGTCAATGGTGGTTACACCAGGTGGCGCATTACTAGGAGTAGTATCCTAACAAACCTCATGGATGAAGAAACAACAATAGTACAAGGGAGGGAGCCCTTGCGAGCGTTGTGGCGCACATACACAGGAAGCTGCACGATGCGCATGACGTGGTACCATTAAATCGAATCAACTGTGAAGAAATTCAAATACTGAGACTTATATATATATATATATATATATATATATATATATATATATATATATATTTCACTGAGCAAGGAGACAATTATTTTCTGTTCCTTGTTACTTGATCTTTCATACTTCCATTCGAAACTCAGACGGGACTGGGTTACGCATTTAGAACTTATTTCTTACCTTAGTACCTTACGCCTAGTATGAGCGGGCGGACGTATGACTGCATATCCCTGTTACTCATAAGTATATGGTAGGTTCATGGGAACACGTTAGATCGGGGCTTGTTACACACACTCTTGGGGAGTTACGTAAGGCCTGCGATGCAGTGCAACATCTCAAAGGAAGACGAAACCTACCAGTGACTGACAGTCACGATTGGAGGAACGAATGGTGATGTTGACCATTGAGCTGACTTACACAGGACCGGAGAAGGAGACTGTACGTGATGAGAACCATATAACACTGACATCGCAAAAGAGGAAGGATAAGGGATGGAAGGGGAACCTGATCAGGACGAGCACATGGAAAGTGAGGATGAAGGCTCTACTATCTAGACAGAGCATGGCGACGATTGGATCTTACCTTTTCTTACCTATCTTTTCTTTCAATCCCCTTTGCTAACTTAGATAAGATTTAGTTCTTATGATCAACGATGGGGTGGTTGAGGCCCTCGCATCTTTCCAAACTAGTAAAGATCTATTTTGCTAAATAATTCTTTTCCCCTGACTTCCACATTTGAACTTTCTTATTCCTTGAACGCACATGCCACAACAACCTGCCATCATATTTTCAAGCCTTTTTATTGGTCATAAACCTCGATGACTCCAACGGAATTGAAGGAGACTGTCTGATTGCTTCGGTAGTATAAATCTTTCCCATGTGCATTTGCCCCAGGCAGGATGGGGTAATGTATGTTACATGCACACTCGATGAGTTACAAATACTTGGATGGAGAACGTAACACCCTGTGGTGAAACCTAGAAATTTGTTATAGAAAGACGGTTGGATCTGAGATCGACACCTACAGGAGTTAGCTACTATATGCTCAAATCTATTTAACCTACCTTACTAGCGGATCGAGTTTCTTACCAAAAGGGTTGGTCCCTCATATTCGCGGCATGGCCACTGCAGCTCACCTACCCATAATCTAACAAAGCTTTCAACTGGCTCGCAAACACACTGACTAGGCTGTTGAGCATGGTACTTTTCCGAAGCATGGTGCTTCATCTTCTACTTTTGGTAATAGCAAGAGAACAATAACCACAACGGTAACAACAATAATGGGGCTCGTGGAATAGCAATTGTGATTGGCTCTGGGAAAGCTAGGACTGATAACAATGTCGTGACGGGTACGAAACTCTTGCTTCTATTTTGTATGATACTGGTGCGGACTATAGTTTTGTGTCATCAAAACTTAGCAAACAACTAGGGATGGTTCCTACTCTTCTTGATACCCCGTACACCATAGAGCTAGCTGATGGGAAGCCTGTTGAGGTAACCCACACCCATTGTGACTGTAAGCTCGAGTTGGATGGGCAATCATTTGCCACCAACATTTTACCTTTCACCCTTGGAAGCTTTGATCTCGTGGTTGGCATGGACTGGTTGTCCAAGCATCCCGCTGAAATTCTCTGTCGGGAGAAGATTGTTCGTGTCCCCTCCCAGGTGGAGAACTTTTATCTATACAGGGTAATCATGGTGGTGCCATGGTGGGCATCATCTCTTCTTGAAAGCCCAGAAGTGTATTCGTAAGGGCTATCCAGCCATTTTGGCTAACATATCTGACACTCGAACTGAAACTGAAACTGAATCTAGGATTGAGGACATCCCAGTAGTCCGAGATTTCCCAGATATTTTCCCCAGAGGAACTACCTGGACTTCCACCTGTTCGTCAAGTGGAGTTTCAAATTGACCTTGTACCTGGAGCAGCTCCAGTTACACGCGCACCATACCGCCTAGCACTAGGCGAACTTCAAGAACTGTCTACCCAACTCCAAGACCTATTGGATAGGGGATTTATTAGACCTAGTTCTTCGCCATGAGGAGCTCCAGTTTCAAGGGTGGGAGTTTCCGCAGGTGTATCGGAAGTTGAACAAAGTAACGATTGAGAATCGCTGCCCTTTACCTCGTATTGATGACTTGTTCGACCAGTTTCAAGGGTCGAGTTTCCATTCTAAGATTGACTTGAGGTCAGGATACCATCAACTGAGAGTCCGAGAGAAGGATGTGGCGAAGACAGCCTTTCGAACTCGTTATGGACATTATGAGTTGTTGGTGACGCCATTTGGGCTAACCAATGCACCGGCTGTGTTCATGGATGTAACACCCCAACCGATGGCGGAAACATCGAGGTGTCACGTAAGAATGAGTATACAGTAGCACATAGTAACCAAATTTTAATTGAAATTAATTTAAAGTGCAAATATCCAAAAATACGAAATACATAATGAGTTTTAAGTGGAAATCTAATACATCATAAAAACCAAACAAGCATAGACTTCAGTTTGCCCTTTCATCTAAATACTCTAGTCTTCATGCATCATTATTTCCTGTTGAGTTGTAAAAATGGGGGGGGGGGGGGTCAACTAGAAGTTGGTGAGAATACATAAGCCATGTCAAGCAAATAGTTTAAGTATAAAAGTTTAGCAATTCATATGTCTATCGTAAGTTTAAGTCTACATGAATAAACATAATATGTTGAATCGACATAATCAAACCTCCGACTAGTTTAGGTCCATCCCGTCATCCATGGTTCACCTTAATAATATGTTGGAACGATAACAATCACCCACGCTACCTATGTAGGAGGTACACGTATCCGGGTGGGATTGTCAATCCAATAGATCTATTATTGAGTATCGTCGGCTTGGCCATAGCTAATGATTATGTAATGTTGAAACTCGTTGAACTCGTTGAAACTGTTGTTGTTGTCTAATTCATGAGGCATTAAAGTTTACAACTAGACATGCATGTAGAATTGCTTAAGTATAATGTTGCAAGTATGAAGAATTGCATAAACATGGTTACGTAAACTCACCTTAGTATAGTATTAAGTCGTAGCCCCAAAAGATTGCCAAGTATTACCCTATAATCAAGGTAATAAATATGTCTAAGTCTATCTAGTCTACAAATATATTCTAGGGCTTCGAATTGGGGATAAATGCTCGTTTGATTAATAAATAAAATGTTTGATAATTTGATAGAAATTTAATAAATAAATAAACAAAAATCTTTTTATATAATTTGAATCAAAGATGGTCACAATAATGAGTTTAAAGTATAAAAATAATTTTTATAAAATTATTTTCTTAAAAATAGAATATTAAATCTATTTATTTCAAATTGTCAAAATTTAACTTTAATATTTATAAATACTAAAATTAAAGAATTATTAGATTAAAAATTATATTTCTGTTCCAAATAATCAGAAATAATTATATATATATACATTTACTAAATCTTTGCAATAGTGTTTTAACGGCACCGTTAAAAGTTGACGGCCATTCTTTGCACGTGGTCAACCGTCATCTTTCAATCGTCTCTTTCTCCCTGATTGCCACGTTTCAAAGGTCTTTACACCTCATAACCCACCATCGCTTCTTCTCCGGCGTCATCACAATTTACCTTCATACAAGCGATAGGTTGTTCACAGCGGTGTAAGGGGTGGAGCCGATGATGATGATGGTTGAGCAACGGTGTTTCCTATGGACCCAGACACCATCTCCGTCAACGAAGGTAAATCAACCAAGGTAAATCCCGCGACCCTGTTTCTTTTGGTGAAGGTTGGCAATGATTGTGGTTGCCGGCGGTGATGAAAAACTGTACAACAACCAACGCCAACACAGATCTCTATCTGATTGCTTATTTATGTAGCCTTTTTTGGTCAGAACCACCACCGTTGTCGTCGATGAAGATGGTAGTGGTGCCTTGGTTTTATAGCGAGAGAAAGGAAATGTTAGGAATGTGTAGGCTTGGGTGTTTGGGTGAAGCAGGAGAGAGAGAATGAACAGGTATGTTATATGAGTTTAGATGTGCATATTCTGTTAATATATTTTCTTATAGCTGATATAAGATCAACCATTTGGTTCAAAACTTGATGTCTTTGGTGAGATTACAATTTTATACATGGAAATTGCATCTTGATGATGATGTTATTTTCATTAGTAGATATCTACTTTTGTTTGCCCTTTGATAAACATTTGTGGTGATATATTAGTTGCTGTGACGATGACTCGCGATGATGATAAAAATGAATATGAGGCATTATTTTGTGCTCGATTTTTTTCCATTTAACAAACTCGGTATATAACGAATGGCCCCCGCAACGCGGAGTGTGACTGTCGTGGGGATTAACTAAACGGGGGCGTCGCTTTGAAGGGCCCGGACGCTCCATAGGTAAATTTTACGTGTTTTCGACCGGGAATTTTATACGTCCCGGCGCGTAGCGCGGCGTAAGAAACTAGTTTATATAAAATTTTGGTACAAAAATATTGAAAAATGAATTTATTATGATTTATTTATGATTAAAACTAACAAAAATTGATTAAAAATATTAAATAAATGATTTATCAGAAATAAAAATCACTTCAGAAAAGTTTATTGTTATACAAACTCAGAATAATTTTTGTGGAAATTTATAAAATTGTTTTGATATTTTTATAGAATTTTAAAAATAAAATAGAATAAACTTGGATTTATTATTATATATATTAAATAAATAAATTTTTGAAAACTAAAAATTGTATGTTAAACTTTTTCATTAGATTAACACAAAATATTTTTTGTAGAATTTTTAAAAGAGTTTTGGTATTTAAAAAATGAATTTTAAAATATAAAGAAATATATATATATATATAAATATATATATATATAAGTTTGTTTGTTTTTAAAGAAAACAAAAAAAAAAGAAAAGAATGTTGCTGCTGTGGATCGAACCCGCGTGGGCCGGTCCGAGGTCACCAGGCACAACCACTTGGTCTAGACCAGTGGTTGTGTTTGGTTTCAGTTCGTTTAAATTATATAACATATGTGAAATCAGTGTTCTTCTCCAATTCGTATGTTCGAGCCCTAACTTTTACAATTGAACAAATCACACAACATTAACCCAATTAATCTTAGGGTTAATGTTGTGTGTATGCCGAACATTAAAACCCACATGAAAAACTTGACTTACAAACACGTTTTGAATACAAACGATCGGTCAACGCAGAAGGTCAAAACACGAACCAAAAATTCAAGAAAAACAAATTCAAGTAAGAAATTGGGGGTATGAAGATGATAATCGGCGAGTTGTGATGGGTTAGGGATGTCCAATTTATAGTGACAAGATCTGGATCATTGAATTGGAAATGTTTAACTGTGCATTCATGGGGTGCCGTGTAATTAAGTTAAATTGATACGAATTAATAACAATTGTACGTGTGTTTGACTCGAAATAGGCCGGAAATCACGAAACCATACTAATCTTGGATCAAAAACGCGTTCAAAAAGCTTAATTTTGGAAGATTGTGGTCACAGTTGACTTTCCAAGTCAACTGTGAAGAACAAGGTACGTGATAAAACAATTATGAGTTGGGTTTAGAACAGAATGTGTGGGTAGACCAGGTGGTTGGGTTGGTGTGTGATTGTGACCCGGCTGAGGGCTCGGGTTCGAATCCCGGCCCCAGCATATTATTTTTTTGTATTTAATCTATATATATATATGTATATTATATATAAATAATATAGTGTTAGGGTTCCAAAAACGCCACAATAATAATTAAATACGAATAATAATAATGGAACTTGACGTTTTTTATTCATGGTAATCGTAACGTATAAGTGTTAAATGCGTAATGTCACAGTCTCCCCTACTTTTAGGAACTTCGTCCCGAAGTTAAAAGAAAAATACAAGGTTGAGGGTGATTGGGTAGAATTTGGGGCAACTGTGATTTGGAAATTCTTTTATTGGTAATAGGATAGTGGTTTCGAGTCGGGTAGGTGTGAGCTTTAAGAGTTGAATTAGGTTCGTCTGACATCGTAAGGAGAGTAAAAATCTAGCAAAGTATTAAGTTTTAGGAGTCCTAAAAGAAATGAGTTGATGGACTATAGAGGGACTAAATGAACTACTAGGTTAACAATTGATCAACTACCAAAAACCTTGATAAAATTTCACACTACCTTAACGTACCTGTAAATTCATGATTACGTTCTGGACCGTAATTACCAATTTACCTTACATTAGGGTTTTGCGTCCTTTTATGACTCTACCGATTGTTGAGCAGGTTCGATAGTCTCCTCCAGTCGTTGAGCAGGTTGTAGGGCCTCTCCCGACTGTTGGAAAGACATGATGACCTGTACCAATCGTTGAGTAGGTTGTTTGGTAGTCAACTAATTTTTATACAAGTAAGCAAGTATGATATAAATATAGATATAGCAATTAGTTCACATTCAAACAAGCATGCATCCAGGTGTTTATGATAATACTAGAATTTATTACTTGAATTAAAAACGTCAATACATAGAATTTAAAAAGCAGACATCATTCAAATGGTGGAGTTTGCTGTTAAGTAGCTGGAGGGTCCCTAGCGGGGTTATTTGGAGCAGCAAGGGCGTTTGTAGCAGGAATTCGACAAGCATCCGCAAGATGTCCATACCTTTGACAATTGGTACACTGACGGCAGGGCACTTGGGTTGGGTGGTGATACTGGCAGGTGTCACACTTAGGTTGGTTCCCGTTGTATTGTTTCTTGTTGGGTGGGACAGTGGCGTCTATTGCAAAATTCCTGACCTTGCGCCTTCCATTGGTTGAGGCCTCGGTTTTGATTTCAACGGCAGGTTGGGGAGTATCCTTCGCAACAGTTTTCTTTTCCCCTTTCCGAGTCAGGGTTCCTGCCTTCACATGGTTATCTGTTAGGGTGGCCGCCAAACGCTTTGCTTCCTCCAAAGTAGCAGGGTTCCTTCCCCACACCGTGTCTTGAATCTGCATCGGTAAGCCACCAATGTATTTTTCAATCGCAATAGGCAAAGGGGTGACCTTGTGTGGTAGCAGTAGACTAAGTTCATGGAAACGAGTGTTGTAGGTAAGGTTTTCTCCACTATCTTGAGCAAGATCATGAAACTCATCTTCCAGCTTCTTGATTTCATTACGAGGGCAGAACTCTGCCTTCATAATGTCTTTAGCTTGATCCCAAGTTAAGGCCAGTGCAGCTTCAGCTCCGCGGGTGCGCTTTTCTTCATTCCACCAAGTGAGTGCTCGTTTGTGAAGAACACTCATGGCATAACGGACCTTTAAGTTATCGGGACACTCACTGTTAATGAAGGTATTCTCAATGCCCTCGAACCATTGTAGGAGTCCTGTAGCTCCTTCTTCTCCACTGAACTTAGGGGGATTACAGGAATTAAAATGCTTAAGAGTACAAGCTGGGAGACCATTCCCGTTCCTGTTGTGGTTTCCATTTCCGTTCCCGTTTCGATTACCATTCCCGTTTCCGTTACCGTTCCCATTGCCGTTCATCTGGATGACTTGAGCTAGTAAGTTAGGGACCAGAGTCGCGATTTGCTGCGCCATTTGTTGGGAAATGATCGCAGCCAGTTGGGCATCGACACCATTATTGTTGTTGTTATTGTTGTTGTTGTGGTTAGCATCGTGGTTGTTATTGTTGCTATTTCCTTCCTCATGATTACCACCATTGTTATTGCGAGTGCTGCGACGTGGAGGCATGATCTGTAAGAGACACAATGAAATGAATGGGGTTATATAAGGAATGTAATCATTTATTCATTAATTAAAACGAATAAACGAAAACGTTGACTTATCAAAGATTCTAGATTCTAATAACATAATGAAGACATGCTTTAGCGTATAAGTGAACACTCATCCCGAGAATTCCCAGGTAGGCATCCGGATCTAATGAACCGCGTGTGCAAGTGTTAAATGCGTAATGTCACAATGGATCTAATGAACCGCGTGTGCAAGCCTTATTTGGACAAATTCGTCATAGTGTTTATAGATGACATACTGATTTATTCCAAGAGCAGGGAAGAGCACGAGCAACACCTGCAGCTGATCTTGGAACTCTTGAGAAATGAGCAGCTGTATGCAAAATTCTCTAAATGTGACTTTTGGATTCGAGAAGTCCAATTTCTTGGACATGTGGTTAACAAGGCAGGAATACATGTCGATCACACCAAGATTGATGCTATTAAAAAGTGGGAGGCTCCAAAACTCCCACAGAGGTGCGCCAGTTTCTTGGTCTTGCGGGATATTATCGTAGATTCATTGAGGGATTCTCTAAGATCACTCAACCTCTCACTGCTTTGACACAGAAGGGTATTACTTACAAGTGGGGAGATGCCCAAGAATCAGCTTTTCAATTATTAAAGTCGAAACTTTGCAGTGCACCTATACTATCACTACCTGAGGGTACAAAGGACTTCGTGGTGTACTGTGATGCGTATATCCAAGGGTCAGGGTGTGTGCTGATGCAACGTGATAAGGTGATCGTGTATGCCTCACGTCAATTAAAGGTTCATGAGAAGAATTACACCACCCATGGCTTGGAACTGGGAGCAATGGTTTTTGCTCTAAAGATCTGGAGGCATTATCTCTATGGGGAGAAGTGTACGATATTCACTGACTACAAGAGCCTCCAACACATATTCGATCAAAAGGAGTTGAACATGTGACAGCGTCGATGGGTCGAGCTTCTGAATGATTATGACTGTGCCATCAATATCATCCAGGGAAAGCTAGCGTAGTAGCTGATGCCCTCAGTCGTAAGGAAACGAAACCCAAACGAGTGCGAGCTTTACAACTTATTGTACATTCAAATCTTCCTGATAAGATACGTGAAGCCTAAGGCGAGGCTTTGAAAGAAGAAAACATTGGGCTTGAAACTTTACATGGTGCGGATAAGCACTTGGAACTGAAGACAGATGGTCTTCAATACTTTATGAACCGAGTCTCGATACCACGTTTTGGGGATCTCAGACAACTGGTGCTCGATGAAGCTCACACCTCTCGATATTCGGTACATCCTGCTTCGGAAAAGAGGTACCAAGATCTTAAAACTCTTTATTGGTGGCCAAACATGAAAGCTAAAATAGCCACTTATGTTAGTAAGTGCTTGACTTGTGCGAAGGTTAAGATTGAATATCAGAAACCTTCACGCCTACTCCGGCAACTAGAAATCCCTATGTGGAAATGGGACGGAATTTCTATGGATTTTATCACAAAGCTTCCTAGAACGCCAACGGGCCATAACATGATTTGGGTTATCGTGGATCGTTTAACCAAATCGGCACACTTTCTGGCAATAAAGGAAACGGAC
Organism: Ambrosia trifida; assembly: GCA_028751855.1. Lineage (NCBI taxonomy): Eukaryota > Viridiplantae > Streptophyta > Magnoliopsida > Asterales > Asteraceae > Ambrosia > Ambrosia trifida. Next base: position 100,699,688 of record CM054125.1, on the reverse strand, counting down.
TCGCTGGAGAAACTAGCAAATCTCTACGTCAAGGAGGTAGTCTCTAGGCATGGGGTGCCTACTTCTATTATATCTGATCGCGATGCGCGATTCACTTCTCATTTTTGGACTACACTCCAAAACTCTTTGGGAACTCGCTTAGATATGAGCACAGTCTATTACCCACAGACGGATGGACAGAGTGAACGAACCATCCAAACATTGAACGATCTGCTACGAGCGTGTGTGGCGGATTTTGGCAACAGTTGGGATAAGCACTTGCCTTTGATTGAATTCTCGTATAACAACAGTTACCCCACTTCAATACAATGTGCGCCTTTAGAGGCATTTTATGGATGCAAGTGTAGGTCTCCCATCTGCTGGAATGAAGTTGGGGATAGCCAGCTAACAGATCCCGGACTTGTGCACGAAACTTCTGAGGAGATAGTGCAAATCAGAAATCGGATGGCTGCTGCTCGTGATCGACAGAAAAGTTACGCTGATAAGCATAGGAAGCCTTTGGAGTTCCAGGTTGGGGACAAGGTTCTATTAAAGGTGTCACCTTGGAAGGGGGTGATACGCTTTGGAAAACGGGGAAAGTTGAACCCGCGATACGTTGGACCATTCGAGATTGTCGAAAGGATTGGTCCAGTAACTTACAGGTTGAAACTGCCTAATGAACTTAATGGGGTACACGATGTACACCACGTATCGAATATAAAGAAATGCTTATCGGATACAACACTGGTGGTGCCACTGGAGGATATCCAAGTGGACGATCAGCTACGGTTCGTTGGAGAATCGGTGGAGATTCTTGAGCGGGGCGTCAAGAAACTCAGACAGAGCATCATACCGACTGTTAAGGTGCGATGGAATTCCCGTCTAGGACTGGAATACACGTGGGAACACAAGGGATCAAATGCGGCTCAAATATCCACACCTCTTTACTGAACTTGAAACTGTACATAGATCAAACGCGGAACATAAAACAGCTCTTTCAAAGTGAATTTCGGGGCGAAATTCCTTTCAACTTAGGGATAATGTGGCATCCGGGAACCAAGCACACATTTTTTTTAGCTGGCTTTACTGTTTACTTGCTGAATTTCGGGAAGAAATTCTTTTCAACTTGGGGATGATGTGACACCCCGCATTTTCAGGTTCCTACTTTAACTAAACTCTAGTTAACTTGCATGTGCATACGTTTGTGAAAGTTTAAGTTCTTTCGTAAATTTAATCTGACTATTATCATTAACTTTGAGTTAAGATCTGTCTAGTCGGGACGGGTCTTACATAAACGCATTCCCGAGTCTACGTTTGTTCAATAGGGGTAACAAAAAATTCAAATTTAGGTGGAAGAGTTGGAAGAGAACTGGTGCCCGGATTGCTTTAGAGGTGGGGTTGATGCAGAAAAGATTGTTAAATTCAACTTAGAAAAGGACACCTTTGTTTTGGAAACTGTTAGCAAGGAGCCACCCATCAATAACCATCAGCCGATCCAGATTGATACAGAAATGGAAGAAGGCGAGTTCAGGGTCGTGGACACCTGAAAAGATCAGCCGAGAAACGGGGAATTCAATCAGTCGGATACCAGAATTAGGTATATGAATGGGCGAAATCTTAATGATGATGAGGTTCTTACGTGGATGCATGTTTCATCCCAAGAAGAGATAATTAGTGGGGCTCAAGATAACCAAGAGGAGGCAGCGAGACAAGGAGTCTCATGTCAAAAAAAATGTTGTGACCACACCAGCTGATGTGGCTTCTGACTCAAGTAATATGCCTATGGAAATTCAAATGTAATTGTTTCTGGGGGTGTTGGGCCTACTGCAAGGAAAAGGCCCAGAGTGGATAATGGTCTTAATGAGAACCTGCTGGACTTAAACTCACCTCCATCCAGGCCCAACTTTTCTTTCCCAAATTTGCTTAGTTCTGAAGAAGATGTTGGCAACGGAATATCCAGAGGAAAAAAGATAGATAAGTTCAGAAGGGCTGGATCGAACACAACCCGCTCTAACATCGTGTTCCCCATTTTTTGCACGGAGAATGCAACGGTGGATGCGGCTACCAATGCCTCTTCTGAAGTCAATCCATTTCTTGAGAATGAAGCGGCTCATACGGCTAATTTAAGCAGCTCAATTGGTATCATACTGGATGGATTCGACAACCAGTTGGAAGAGTCTATCCGTGTGGAAGGTGAGTTGTTTGTGGCCTAATGAAATTCTTGTCAAACAACGTCAGGGAGATAGGTGAGGAAAGGAAATTCTATTCGGCTATGGAGGTCTTTAGAAATCAAAGGGCAAATTTCATGGCAATACAAGAAACTATGATGTGAGATGGAGCCAGAATACAAGTTAGGAAACTTTGGGGGAATCGTCCAGATGATTATGAGTGGGTAAATTCCGAAGGCAGATCCAGAGGAATAATTTCATTTTGGGATCCTGCTTTCTTTGATAAATAGGATGTCGTTAGGGATCAACATTTCCTCATCTTATCTGGGTGCTAAAACAAAATGGTGAGGTAATCAACATTGGAAACGTCTATGCGCCACAAACGGTCAGTCATAAAAGAGAACTATGGATTAAATTAACGGAAGTCATGAACTCCAAAGGGGGACTGTGGATATTGTTGGGAGAGTTTAACGTTGTCAGAAGTCCGGATGAGAGATTAAACACGGAATTCAATCCTTCTTGCGCCGAATCTTTTAGCGAGTTTGTTGAAGAAAACGGATTATTAGAATATCCTATGGGTGGAAGGAAGTTTACAAGGGTCGCCGGGGATGGGAACAAGCTCTGTAAGATCGACAGAATCTTGGTGTGTAGTTCATTTTGGGATAAGTGGCCCGATGCAGCGGTTACAGCCCATCCTAGAGTGGACTCGGATCACAGCCCCGTTTCTTTATGCACTGAGGTACCCAATTTTGGCGCTACTTGATGTGTTGGGAAAAACACATTGTTAATATGTTAGTTTTGTATATTTTTTAGTCTTTTATTGTGTCCTTTTAGTCGGTCTTAGTTATTTATTAGTGTACATGTTTTTTGTAGGTGTTCGTGAGATATGAGCTTAATACGAAGGAAAATGATCATGTCGCGTACACTTGAGAGCGGGCATGGAATTAATATTAATAATAATATATTAATATTACTTTAATAATAATAATAAGAAGAAGAAGAAGAAGAAGAAGAACAGGAGGAGAGGAACGTGACATGTAGTGTCCCAAGGAGTTCGACGAGAAGGAATTGAGAGTGCATTATTATTTTCAAAAGGGGGATAAGAACAAGGAGGCCCAGGATTGAAAAAAAAAAGGCGGAGGGCTTTTATAAAGAACAGTGACAACAGGTGGGCAGAGGGCACGATGGGAACAAAAAGTGCAGCTTTTGGCTGCCTAGGTCAGACAGCAGGAGAAGAAACAAGGGGATGGAGGCTTCTACCATAGCCATGAGCGGTTAAGTTATCCGTGATTTCCCCCCGGGTGAATCTTCGTATTGATTTTCTATTCTAAACTCGTTAACTAGTATTTTTACTACTTGTGTTGGATAAAATAAACGTCTGCTCATATTTGATATCACGTGTTCTATTGACGTGACTAGTATCACTAGGAGGGTGATTGGTATTTGTATAAGGATAGCTAGGCGTACAGTTTACGTTGAAAACATGTCCCTAGTTATTATTTCAATCTAAATAGTTATGGTGACAAGATAGGATAACTAGATTATTGGGTTGTAATAGCTTAACTAGATTGTTCGGTTACGCTTGAAAATCATCCTTAGTTATCGTGACAGGATAATTAGGTTGTTCGGTTACTCTTGAAAATCATCCCTAGTTAATAGGTTGTTTTGTTACTTTTGAAAATCGTCTCTAGTTGAAATTACAAACCACTAATCCCAAGGCCATGTCTATGTGGTGTTCTTTTGGTTAAATCGAATAGGTTGCAAGATTATACGAATAGGATCCCGGGTGGAAATTACATTTATCTTTATTATTTATTTAGATTATTTTGTTAGCGTTCCCAACATTTCTATAAAACAAACAAAAAGATAAAACTAGCAAGCTTCATAATTATAACAAACTTCATAATTGCATTTTGTATATTTATTTTGGTAACTAGCTTAGACAAATAAACAACCATTGTGACGCTAACCACATGCTCCTCGTGGATTCGATATTCCCTACTTACCCTGGCTACCTAGGTTATTTAGGTTTTGTATAACCCTTGATGACAGACGATCATCACTACTCCTTTTCGTTTTTATAACTCCTGTATTGGGTTGGCAGGCTTTGAACAACTTGTGAAACAAGCGGATGAAGAAGTGCATGATGTTGGTTGTCCTGATATTGTTCTCGCCAACAAGCTAAGATATGTAAAGAACAAACTCAAAGTTTGGTTACATCAGGTCCAGGACAGCAGGGAGAATCGAAAGAACGAAGCAATTTCAAAAATCTCATCACTTGACGAACAAATGGAGGAATGTGCCCTAAATGAATCGGAGCTCTTACAATGGGCCAGAAGCAAAAAGGATCTTGAAACGATCAACACGGAGATTATACAAGATTTGAAACAAAAGGCGAGGATAAAATGGACGGTTGATGGTGACGAAAATTTAGGTTTTTCCATGGGGTCATAAACCATAATATCGGGTCCTCTCGAATAAATGGGATTGATGTTAATGGAGAGTGGGTCACGGATCCCGAGAAGATCAAACGCGAAGCAAGGAAGATTTTTGCTCTTAAATTCAGTGAACCAAACAATAACCGACCACATTTCTTATGTCCTAACCTTAAACAACTATCCCAATAAGAGGTGGACAGCCTCGTTACTCCGTTTTCTTTGGATGAAACAAAAGAAGCCGTGTGGAATTATGGTAGTGAAAAGGCACCCGGACCGGATGGATTTACCTTCGGTTTCATTAAGCATTTTTTTGAAGTATGGAAATTAGATTTAACGAAGGTAATGGAGGCATTCTATTCAAACGGGGTAATAAATCGCGGCGGCGCATCGTCTTTTCTGGCTTTAATTCCTAAAAGAGTAGACCTCGTGTGTTTTAACGACTTTTAGCCTATTAGCTTAATAGGCTGTATATCGAAGATAGTGTCACAGGTGATAGCTAACCGGATTAGGAAGGTTATTGATTCAGTTATCTCGGATTTCCAATCTGGTTTTTTGGAAAGTAAAAAACATTTTGGATGGGCGATTTATGTTAAATGAAATCATTGCTTAGCTCAAGAATTCTAACTCCGTTGTCTTCCTTTTAAAAGTTGACATGGAGAAGGCCTATGATTCGATCAGTTGGAGTTTCATTCTAACCATCCTCTAACAAATGGGATTTTCGGACAAGTGGAGATTGGCAGTGAGAGGAATCCTTGAATCGGCAAGGGCGTCGGTCCTAATAAACGGTTACCCCACTTGGGAGTTCGATTCTATCATGAGGGTTTGCCAAGGCGACCCATTATCCCCATTTCAATTCATTATAGCCATGGAGGGGTTCACGAGATTCATGTCCAAAGCTACGTAATTAGGATGTATCAAAGGTATTAGTCTCCCGAATAATGGGCCGTCTGTGACCCATCTTATGTATGCAGATGACGTCATGTTTTTGGGTGAATGTGGTGAAGACAACATAAGAAATATCATAGGGTTGATGAGGTGCTTCCACTTAATATCTGGGCTCAAAAAGAACCAATGCAAAACAAACCTGTTGGGAGTTAAAGTAAGTGATGCCGAGGTCGGGTCGGTGGCTGTTTCTATTAAATGTAATGTAGGGACGTTTCCTTGCCAATATCTCGAGCTTCCGATAGGGGTAAACATGAACCGAAAAAGGTTTTGGAATGGGGTCATCAAGTGCTTCAAGAAAAGACTTTCAAAGTGGAAGGCAAAGAAATTATTGTTCGGGGCAGGTTTATAATGTTGAAAGTTTCCTTGGATAGCTTGCCCTTGTACTCCTTCTCTTAGAAGAAGAATTAGGCCAATGGAATCATTAAGAAGACGATTTCTTTTGGGGGATTCGGAGACGAAGACAAAGCAAAGACTAAATGGGTTGCTTGGGAGCGTGTTATCGGCCCGGTTTAAAAAGGCAGTGTGGGGTTGGGGTCCTTGAGAAACATGAATGATAGCCTATTGGTGAAGTGGTGGTGGAGATACAAGCAGGAAAAGGGGGCATTATGGTGTCGGGTTATAGACGCAATTCACTTAAATCCTAATTCTTACACGTATATGCCAATCAAGGTTGGTGTTTCATGTCCTTGGTCTTCAATTGTCAGGTTGGAAAAAGAATTTGTGGATAAAAATCTGAGGATAAAAAGAATGATCAAAGGGAAGCTTGGGAATGGGCACTTTATTTGGCTTTGTTTAGATTGGTGGGTTGGAGACAGTCCCTTAATGGATCGGTTTCCAGCTTTGTTCGCAATTGAAAAAACGAGATCGGAAAGTGTGGCATCAAGATTATAGGGCTAGGATTGGAGAAGAGGGCCTTTCAGCGCCTAGGAACTACTCGAACTGCAGCAGTGCAATGTCATGATTGCTGATGCGGTCGTCTGCACCTGGGACGATTCTTGGAGGTGGGCCGAAAGCCCAGATGGTTGTTTCTCTATTGGGTTGTGCAGAAGACTCCTGTCAAGGCATGCGGCTCCTTATTTCCCGTTCGAATAGGTGAAAGGAGTTCCCATGAAGGTATGCGTTTTTGGATGGCGGACAGAACAGGATCGGTTGCCAACACTCAAAGGATTACAAAGGAGAGAGATTCTTAACAGACCGGTTTCCTGCAGATTGTGTGGTGAGGGTGCGGAATATGCGGATCATTTGCTTACGTCTTGCGACACGGCTGTTGTTTTGTGGAAGAATGTTAGCACATGGTGCAAAATACCCCAGATCTTCGCTTTTTCTATTAGAGATCTGTTGAATCAATACAAGTCAGTAAACGTCTCTGCACAGAAGGAAGTTGATTCGTATGATAATCCTAGCGGGGTGTTGGACGTTATGGAAGGCGCGTAATGATGCGATCTTTAAAGGGAAGCGGGTGAACACTCAAGGGCTAATCAGAGAAGTCCAAGTTATCACACTCTCATGGGTGAAGTACAAAGCCAAAGAGGAAGCATGGACACGGGACAAATGGTCATTTTTATGTTCTGATTACGTGATTGTTGTAGTTTTGTTTAAAATGGTGATTCAGTGATTGTATGTGACCTGCTGCTAGAGCCTTTCTAGTTGCAAATCTGTATATATGTTGGGAGTAAGAGCACTCACAGGCCGTCCACCAAATCCATTCCATCAAATTACACTAAGGTGGTGTTTGTTTTCTTGTTAGAAGTGCTTCTGAGCACTTATGTCTGCGCCGTGCAGACGCGGACAGACCTTTGGAGTGGGCAGCTCGTTTGATTTTTAGAAGACATTCACCTTCAGAAGCTCTACCCAGCCTTTTCCTCAAGCAGACATCAACCCACCTCTTCCAACCTCTTCTCCTTTCTTTTTTTCTTCCCTCTTTTGTTTCTCCTTCATTTCTTCATCATACATCTCCTCATCCAACTCCTTCTTCCTCCCACTCCTTCCTCCTCCTCCCCTTCACCACTGCTGCCACCTCCCTCCACCACCGCCACCGCCTCCCCTCCACCACCGCTGCCTCCTCCCCCCTTCTGCAGATATGGTCACACATAACTTCGTTGGCTGTTGTCTTACCTTTTATGTTTGGGGCGGTTTTCACGCTAGCTCTGGAGTACCTTTCGAGATTTCTTATCTTTATCAACTTTTCCATTTAAGTACATCAATCATCAATATATATTAATTATATAGAGGTGTTTGCATTATTAATTATATAGAGGTATATAGAGCTCTTGAGAACCTTCTGAGGTTTATCATTATTATTATTAATTAGGGAAATAATAATAAGAATAAAACTGAACTAACAGAGATTGTTGGATCAGTATTCTCTTGAAGGTTTACTTGCTAGTGAACAATTATGTGTTTAGCAAGTTCAATCAGATTTGCACAGCGGAATAAGCATAGAAAGTTTCACTATCAATAGGAGTTATTACTCCCCCTGGATGTTTGCAAACCAAAGACAAGTTAATGAGAATCTAAGTATTGAATGTGAATCATAATAAATACTCAAATAGATTCTCAGTAAATGAAATGGAAATAACAATAATGAGCTTTGGAGGATTTCAGTTTCAATTAAATAAAATCAATGTCTAAAACAGAAGGATGAACCCATCTATTTATAGACTTACAAATGCATGAACCTTGATCAAAAAGCAAGTCTGCAACAAGTTGCATTCTTGGAACTTGTACAAAAAGATAAAGTAATAATAAACAATTAAACTACTAAAACATAAGGGCGGTGGAAAGATTCTATTACAAGTGCTGATGAATGACAAACTACTGATGAGTAGTTTCTCATCAGTAGTTCTTTAGTGGACTTGTCTGGTTTGACTTCAGAACTTCTGATCTATCTTCTTCAGTACTTATTGAATCCTTCTTCAGTACGTTTTTCTTCTTTCTTCAGAAGTTCTATACTTTGAATAATTTGCAGAAGTATGAATTAGACTAAGGTTTGCAAAAGTGGTTTCCTCAATCCTTTCTGTCCTTACAATCTCTCCCTGGATAGATGAAGCCAAAACCTTATCTAATTCCTTATTGTTGTTTTCTTCTGTCATTAACTATCTTCCATATTTCTTTGAACATGGACTTCTTCAATTGATTCAGCTATTCATCAGTGAGAGATCCTTGTTGAGGTTCTAGATGTTGAATTGTAAGCAAGTCTTGTGTTGATAGGTTTTTAAGTTCATTCATGGATTTGAAGGCCTTGCTTGTAAGATCTCTTCTTGTCACAAATACTGAGTTGGAATCGATAAAGGACCATCTGATGATCAGCACTTTAGATCTGTCAAAATCTGAAGTATAAGGAACCATGCTGGATCCCTGGGATGTTCCTGAGTGTTGGATGTTCTCTATTTCAGTGACTCTTAGGTGGGATTCACTTCTGTCTTCTGTTTGCACCACATCAGGTAATTTAAAAGTAGGTAAATGATGTTCAGTAACTACCTTTGTGTGCAGCTTATCAGTTATAGTCTTCTGGATTTGGTAAGCAAATGTTGAAGGATCCCTGAACTGTGTTATCAGAGGCTTTTCATCAATATCAAAGTCTCCATGTACAACTATGTTGCCTTCTAGCAACACCATCTTGATGTCAGTCTTTGTATTGTCCTCTGGCTTTCTTTTGGTAGCTGGTCTTGTTTGTTTAACACTAGAAGTTCTAACTACTGAAGTTGACACTTCAGAAGTTTTATAGTTCTCTGGATTTGCAGCCTTGTCAGCCTTGTATCTTTTGTATGTGTCAAAAAATTTGTCTTCTCTCCACTTTGACACAAAGGATTTTGAACCATAGTTATTGGCTACCAACTCTTCTATTATCTCTGCTCTCTTTGCCTTTCTATCTTTCTCTGTGGCAATCTTGTCAGCAATAGTTTGTGCTCTTTTAGTTAGCTCATCCATTGAGAGCACTTTGAGTGAATAGGCTTTTGTTTTGTTGTTCTTTGTGATGAAAGACACCAGTTGTTGTCTTTTTTTCTTCTTCAGCAACCGTTTCAATCTTGGCTTGTGTATTCAGCTCTGCTTCATAAGCTTAAAGCTTTTCATTGAAGCTCATGTCTTCCCTTGCTTCCAGACTGTTCCAGATCTCATCTTCCTTAGCCTTTCTTTGGGCTGCAAGTAAACTCTTCTCTAGTAATTCTTTGGACTCTGAAATTGGAGAAGGGTTCAGCACAGTCATGTGAGTTGTTGTAGGCCTTGGAATAGGAGTTGGTTGTTGTTCAGTTGGTTTGGAAGGCTCTTCAGTTGTTTGTATGTTGGAAGTGTTAACTACTGAAGTGTTGATAGAAGTATCAACTACTGAAGGATTGTCTTCATTCTTTCTAAGTCTTCAGAAGTTTCTTCATTATGGCCTTGGGAAGGTTCAGCTTCAACATCAGTTGTAGAAACAAGCCTATCTTGATCTTCTTTTTGTTTTTTGGCTTTTTCTAGCAGTTCTTGTTGTTGTAGAGCCACTCTTGCCTTTATCCTGGCTTCCAGTGACTCCCTTGGTGTAACATCGCAAAATTTTTCCCCAAATTTTAATTTAAAACCCTTCATTTTTGTACCTAAGTCTTTATTCTCCTAATTCACAACTTATATATATATATACATATACACATATATATATGTGTGTATAATAATAATAATAATAATAATAATAATAATAATAATAATAATAATAATAATAATAATACATAATAACTATATTGTAGAAACAACAAAAAAAAAATTAGTAGTCCAAGCCCAAACCTAAACCACTCTTTCCCCTTTTCCTTATGGTTTTGGAACTGGGCCTGCTGAGCCCAAGGAACCGGCCCAACAAGCCTTGGCCCAACAACCCTTGTGTTTGTTTTAAAAAAAAAAAAAAAAAAAAAAAAAGCCTGATGATCTTGCTTCTGACGGGTCTCGAACCCGGGCCACTCTCACACACAAGCACAAGTACCAACCAGCCGAGCCAGAGCTCATTTCATGTTATAATCCTGATTCAAATTATATTTAAGGGCTTCTTATTTCACGTTTTTGGTTGCTGATGCTCGCTGCTGTTGCAGACGCGCGATTTCCCTCATTCCTTCCTTATTTGACTTCAAATTAAACACAGATATGGAAAAATCAACTCGTGATTAGCTCGTTACACGCACCAATTTGTCATAATCTTCCTAATCGAGTCCAATCATCGCGTCAACATTCAATACGAGTCAACCATTACCCAATTTAAACCCACGAGCCTCTCACTATAAATTGGAACCTTCTCTACAGCCAACACTCGCCGAACATACTCTCTCTACCCTCAATTTCCTCTGATAAACCCGTTTTGATCATCGTTTGCTCGTGTGTTGACTTTCCTAGATGACCGCTTCAAATCACACCTCGATGCACTGTAAGTTACAATTGATTACGTGGTTTTGTTAGTCGGCCCTGTTAGAACGATAGCCCCAACAATTTAGGAGCTATCGTTTGCTAATTGAACGATCTTGAAAGTTAGGGCTCGCATATGAAGAATTGGGGAAGAACAAGTGTTGCGGGTAAACATTAAATATTAAACAAACTGAATCCTAACACAACCACAGGTCTAGACCAAGTGGTTGTGTTGATGCTTTGTTACCCATCACACGCAGGTTCGAGACCCGGCCTGGACCCTTTTTTTTCCTTAATTCCATTTCTTTTTACAAATCAATATTATATATATACATTTAAAACTTATAAATTCGTTTTTAAATATTAAAACTATTTTATAAATTCTAAGAAAATTATATTTATTAAATCTGAGTTAAAAGTGTTATTTACATTTTTTATTTTCCCAAAATTCATTTATTTAATATTTATAATAATTAAATCAAGTTTATTCTATTTTATTTATAAAAATCTATAAAAATATCAAAACGATCTTATTAATTTCCACAAAAATTATCCTAAGTTTTTATAACATTAAACTTTACTGAAATAATTTTTAATTCAGTAAAATCATTTATTTTATATTTTTAATCAATTTTTGTTAGATTTAATCATAATTAAATCATAATAAATCCAATTTTCATCATTTTTACACCAAAATTTTATACAAATTATTTTAATTTATCTAGAACAGAAATATGATTTTTAAAATAGGAATTATTTAATTTTAGTATTTTTGAATATTAAAGTTAAATATTGGCTATTTATAAATAAATAGATTTAAAAATCTATTTTAAATAAAATAATTTTATAAAAATTATTTTTATGCTTCAAACACTTTAATGTGCACATTCAAAATCCAAATTTTATAAAAAGACTTTCTTTTATTATTTATCAAATTTTCCTTTATTAATTAACATTTTAATTTAAATTCAACAATTGATTATCCCCAAATCGAAACCCTAGGATACACTTGTAAGTTAATTAGACTTAGACTTATTATATATTACCTTATTATAGGGTGATATTTGGAATCATTTTGGGCAACACAATTATTTCATCTTTTCAACAAGTTTAACATTTGCTAAGGTGAGTTTTACATAGCCCCTTTTATTTATCACCATTTTTGGGGTGAAACATGTTATAACATTATCATTGCAATTCAATCATCAATGTGTCTATGTGTTTTCTATGTTGCATTATGTCTTGAGCATGATTAGAGTAAGCACCATTCTAGCATAATCATTAACATTGATCAGCCGGCGGTATACATTGATAGATCTATTGGATTGACAATCCCACCCGGATACGTGCCTCCTACAAAGGTAGTGTGGGTGTTTGTTATCGTATAACATATTGGACCATGAGCGTATGGTATGTATCATTTTATAACAGTCATCAGGGTTGATTATGCACTCGATTTATTTCTAGTATGTTCTCACATATGGACTAGATTGACATGACACATGAATTGCACAACATTTTATTCAATCATCAAAAACCTATGTAATTCTCACCAACTTTTGTTGACCCAAAACATTTTCAACTTAACATGTTTCAGGTTCTATTTGCTTGAAGATTTGAATTGATGCTTGAAGATACGTGTATAGATTTATTCAATTTGATGTACAAATTCTAGAACTATTGTATGAAATTCATTTAAATCATTTAATGAAAACTTATTATTCACCATGAGCTACTGAACAATCATCAATACGTGACATCCCGATGTTTCCGCCATCGGTTGGGGTGTTACAGATTGGTATCAGAGCCATGGTTATAGGGAATTAGGTTATTAGAAAAATAATCTAGTCTATAACCATAGGAATTAACAAGTACTTGCTTCCTTTACTTGCTATTCTCTATCTCCCTCCTACTTCATATCCCTACTTTCATTCCTACATGAAAGTTGCTCTCCATCAGTGGATCTACTCTTAGACTAATAGGACAAAATCCTCAGGTTTAACCTGAACCCCCTTGAGATCTCGTCGAAGTTCTAGATCTTAATAACGAACACGTGCAATCTGGAAGGGTGAACGCCTGTATTCTGAGTCTTCTGTCTAGGCTGGCATTGCGCATATATCCCAATCAGACGAGGGACCCGGATGCCTACCTGGGAATTCTCGGGATGAGTGTTCACTTATAGGCTAAAGCATGTCTTCATATGTTATTAGAATCTGGAGTCTTTGATACGTCAACGTTTTCGTTTATTCATTTTAATTAATGAATAAATGATTATATTCCTTATATCACCTCATTCATTTCATGCCACATTGAACCTTCATTACATGTCCCCACGTCGTAGCACTCGCAATAACAGTGGTGAAAACCAAGAGGAAAGTAACAACAACCACAACACCAACCACGACAACAATAAAAACAACAAAGGTGTTGATGCCCGACAGGCTGCGATTATCCACAACCCTGCTCAGGTTACAAATCCTAATCGTCCTGGTAATTTCAACTATGGTCAACGCTATGAATGTGGAAACCCAAATCACTACCATAACCGATGCCCTAAACTAAACCGAGATCAAGACCCTCCAGCTATTTAACAGCAAGTCCCACCATTTAAATGTTGTCTACCTTTAATTCTATGTATTGACACTTTTTGGATTCAAGTAATAAATTCAAATATTATCATAACATCTGTGTGCATGCTTGCTTTAATATGAACTAATTGCTATAACTATGATCATACGTGCTTACTTGTACAACAATTAGTTGACTACCAAACAACCTACTTAACGATTGGTAGAGGTCATTATGTCTTTCCAACAGTCGGGAGAGGCCCTACCACCTGCTCAACGACTGGTGGAGACTATCAGACCTGCTCAACAATCGGTAGAAGACATAGAAGGACACAAAACCTTAATGTAAGGTAAATTGGTGATTGCGGTCCGGAACGTAATCATGAATTTACAGGTACGTTAAGGTGGTGTGAAATGCTATCAAGATTTTCGGTAGTTAACCAAATGTAAACATTAGATATCTAGTAGTTCATTTAGTAGCTCAACTCACACGTGACACGCCTCTTATCCACGCTATCCGAGACAGGTTACTCTATTCATTGTCATGCCCTAACATAAAATTTTTCAAGCCACACTTGTCCTAATTTTTATCCAATCCCCTTCAACCTTGTGTTTTCAATAAACTTCGGGACGAAGTTTCCAAAAGTAGGGGAGACTGTAACATCGCAAAATTTTTCCCCAAATTTTAATTTAAAACCCTTCATTTTTGTACCTAAGTCTTTATTCTCCTAATTCACAACTTATATATATATACATATACACATATATATGTGTGTATAATAATAATAATAATAATAATAATAATAATACATAATAACTATATTGTAGAAACAACAAAAAAAAAATTAGTAGTCCAAGCCCAAACCTAAACCACTCTTTCCCCTTTTCCTTATGGTTTTGGAACTGGGCCTGCTGAGCCCAAGGAACCGGCCCAACAAGCCTTGGCCCAGCAACCCTTGTGTTTGTTTAAAAAAAAAAAAAAAAAAAAAAAAAAAAAAAAAAAAAAACCTGATGATCTTGCTTCTGACGGGTCTCGAACCCGGGCCACTCTCACACACAAGCACAAGTACCAACCAGCCGAGCCAGAGCTCATTTCATGTTATAATCCTGATTCAAATTATATTTAAGGGCTTCTTATTTCACGTTTTTGGTTGCTGATGCTCGCTGCTGTTGCAGACGCGCGATTTCCCTCATTCCTTCCTTATTTGACTTCAAATTAAACACAGATATGGAAAAATCAACTCGTGATTAGCTCGTTACACGCACCAATTTGTCATAATCTTCCTAATCGAGTCCAATCATCGCGTCAACATTCAATACGAGTCAACCATTACCCAATTTAAACCCACGAGCCTCTCACTATAAATTGGAACCTTCTCTACAGCCAACACTCGCCGAACATACTCTCTCTACCCTCAATTTCCTCTGATAAACCCGTTTTGATCATCGTTTGCTCGTGTGTTGACTTTCCTAGATGACCGCTTCAAATCACACCTCGATGCACTGTAAGTTACAATTGATTACGTGGTTTTGTTAGTCGGCCCTGTTAGAACGATAGCCCCAACAATTTAGGAGCTATCGTTTGCTAATTGAATGATCTTGAAAGTTAGGGCTCGCATATGAAGAATTGGGGAAGAACAAGTGTTGCGGGTAAACATTAAATATTAAACAAACTGAATCCTAACACAACCACAGGTCTAGACCAAGTGGTTGTGTTGATGCTTTGTTACCCATCACACGCAGGTTCGAGACCCGGCCTGGACCCTTTTTTTTCCTTAATTCCATTTCTTTTTACAAATCAATATTATATATATACATTTAAAACTTATAAATTCGTTTTTAAATATTAAAACTATTTTATAAATTCTAAGAAAATTATATTTATTAAATCTGAGTTAAAAGTGTTATTTACAATTTTTATTTTCCCAAAATTCATTTATTTAATATTTATAATAATTAAATCAAGTTTATTCTATTTTATTTATAAAAATCTATAAAAATATCAAAACGATCTTATTAATTTCCACAAAAATTATCCTAAGTTTTTATAACATTAAACTTTACTGAAATAATTTTTAATTCAGTAAAATCATTTATTTTATATTTTTAATCAATTTTTGTTAGATTTAATCATAATTAAATCATAATAAATCCAATTTTCATCATTTTTACACCAAAATTTTATACAAATTATTTTAATTTATCTAGAACAGAAATATGATTTTTAAAATAGGAATTCTTTAATTTTAGTATTTTTGAATATTAAAGTTAAATATTGGCTATTTATAAATAAATAGATTTAAAAATCTATTTTAAATAAAATAATTTTATAAAAATTATTTTTATGCTTCAAACACGTTAATGTGCACATTCAAAATCCAAATTTTATAAAAAGACTTTCTTTTATTATTTATCAAATTTTCCTTTATTAATTAACATTTTAATTTAAATTCAACAATTGATTATCCCCAAATCGAAACCCTAGGATACACTTGTAAGTTAATTAGACTTAGACTTATTATATATTACCTTATTATAGGGTGATATTTGGAATCATTTTGGGCAACACAATTATTTCATCTTTTCAACAAGTTTAACATTTGCTAAGGTGAGTTTTACATAGCCCCTTTTATTTATCACCATTTTTGGGGTGAAACATGTTATAACATTATCATTGCAATTCAATCATCAATGTGTCTATGTGTTTTCTATGTTGCATTATGTCTTGAGCATGATTAGAGTAAGCACCATTCTAGCATAATCATTAACATTGATCAGCCGGCGGTATACATTGATAGATCTATTGGATTGACAATCCCACCCGGATACGTGCCTCTTACAAAGGTAGCGTGGGTGTTTGTTATCGTATAACATATTGGACCATGAGCGTATGGTATGTATCATTTTATAACAGTCATCAGGGTTGATTATGCACTCGATTTATTTCTAGTATGTTCTCACATATGGACTAGATTGACATGACACATGAATTGCACAACATTTTATTCAATCATCAAAAACCTATGTAATTCTCACCAACTTTTGTTGACCCAAAACATTTTCAACTTAACATGTTTCAGGTTCTATTTGCTTGAAGATTTGAATTGATGCTTGAAGATACGTGTATAGATTTATTCAATTTGATGTACAAATTCTAGAACTATTGTATGAAATTCATTTAAATCATTTAATGAAAACTTATTATTCACCATGAGCTACTGAACAATCATCAATACGTGACATCCCGATGTTTCCGCCATCGGTTGGGGTGTTACACTTGGTTCCTTAATCTTCTCCCCCTTTTTGGCTTTATCCACTTCTGGAAGCCTGCCAGATTGAGAAGTTTTACCAGAGAGTTTAGCAAGATGTCTTGAGTTGTTGTCAATTTTGTTGGACAGGTCACCAAGTTTTTTGTTTATCACCTCAAATTAGTTGTGGTTTTCAACTCCCAAGCAATTGTGAAAGATTTGAGGTGATTGGAAATGAGGGTGTTCATCATCTGGTATAGGGCACCATCTGGGCTGCATAGTTGGTTCAGATCTATGCTTGATGACCCAGGGAATTGGGTAGGCATTTTTAGTGAGGGGTGTGTTTTTGGGTGATCTTCGGGATGTACTGAAGATGCCACTTTAGGGGAATCAGGGATCAAGTGGACTTTAACCTGATCTGGTGTGACCAGCTCTTTGAGCTTAGAGACACTAAGTGCAGGACCTTCACTAGCAGCCGTCAATTCATGTTTAGTGGAGTGTGAATCATCATCCAAATTAATGGAATCATCTGAATCCCTGATGATGTCCTCAATGAGGACAGTATCAGTTATATCATGAGCTGGGCCCAACCCAGTTGTCTCATGTACCTCTTGTTCTTGGTTCAGAGGATTTCCTACCTCAGGCAAAAAGCCTTCATCAGTAGTTGCCACAAGTGAGGTCTTAGCTATGTTACTTCTATCCTGAGGTCCACCACTGGGTGGTAAATGAGTAGTAGCAGCCTCAAATGTACCTAAGGTCTCTAAGTTTGGGCTTAGAAACCCTGGTTCATCCTCATCTCTTGGGTTAGGGCTTTGGATATCCACATTCATGTTAAAGTCTGATGGTGTGTCCCCTGTTTGATATGGTTGTTAGGGACTGACATGTTCTAATGGGATAGTCTCTTTTATCCCAGAGAGAAGTTTGGCAATTTCTATGGTTTCAGGTTCAGTAGTTTGGGGTAAAGGTTCAGCAGTTTCAAAAGAAGGGTCAGTAGTTATGGTTTTCTTGAATTTCTTTCTTTTGAATAGAATGGTAATTGGGGCTCTTGGGGGGTTTGAGATGGATGAGACTGAGAGGATGTTTTAGGCATCTCAACTTCCTGAACTGCCTTTCTTTTAAGGCTGGTGGGTTTTAGTTTTTGTTGTTTTGTTTTCTTGGCCTTTTTGGGTAAGGGTTTGGAAGATGAGGATTCCATGGGGACTGTTTTTGGTTCCCCTTGGTCATCTTCTGGCCAAGCAGTCGGTTTGTTATGCCTTGAGTATGCTTGTGAGGTTAATGGGTTTAAAATAGTTGTTTTACCCACAAGCACCCCATCTCCAAGTTCTTTAATTATGCAATGCATTATAAATCTTGGATACAACAAAAACTTCTTTTTAGAATTGAGGTGATGTAACACCAACTCATTAAAGAAAAGTGTTGATGCCCTGAATTTTGTTTCATTCACAATGGAATGAAAAATTGGTTGAAAAGTAAAGGGCATCTGATCATAAGATCCAGTTTTTGGACTCAGACACATGAGAATGTAATGAAACAAAAGTTTATATTTTGGTTCAAAGTATTTCTTAAAAATTGTTGCACGTGAAAGAGTACTTTGGTAACCACACCCTGTCATGGTCAAATGAATTTCAAAGTTTGGAAATTGATCTGGGGCATCCACATCATCTAGACCCAGTCTAATCCCCCAAAGTTGCTGGTGTGATTGCCATTGTTTTCCCTTGGATGGTTGATTTGAGGGAAATCACTTGATCATTCACTGTAACTGTCTCTGCATTCGCCCAGAACTCATTGAGAGTTTCAGTATGGATTGGAGGATCAACGGTGAGGGCAGTGAAGTATTGGGATTTGATGAGTAAATCAATGATTTCGTCGTATTGGAACCAGGCTTCATGTTTCTCAATGTATCCTCTTTGGTTGTGTCCCTGTTTTAGTGTAAGAGCCATGTGGTTTGTGTGTGGGTGGATCGAACAGTGTTCTTGTTTGCAGGTTAAGTTTTTGAGAGTGTTTTTGAGAGAGGAGGGAATTTTGCTTTTTGAAAGGATAAGTGTTGGAAAAGGTGTTTATCAGAAGTTTATAACTGCCTTAGGTCAAAGTTCTGAAGTGGGAAATGTCTGATTTACCCTTAATGACAAAACTGCTGATGAAGAACAATTATCATTAGTAGTTCCCATTTTCTCTTCAGTAGTTTGTTAACAACTGATGAGAATGTTTATAAACACTTTATTCATAACTTCTGAAGGTTATTTTATCAGAAGTTAATCATTTTTCAGAAAATATCCTCATACTGATGTTTTGTACATCAGTAGTTTCTCTCTTTTTGTTTTTCAGATGTTTTGGACTAAGACGGATGTAAGGGAATAAAATATGTGCAGAAAAGTAAAAGAAACACTTACAAATTTAGCATCCCAAGCATGGATACTAACTTCTAAAATGTTGATGTGTCAAGGGGTTTAGTGAATATGTCAGCTATTTGATTAGTTGTTGTCACATGCTTCACTTCAATCTTTCCTTTTTCATAGCAATCCCTTATGAAATGATACATGATTTCAATATGTTTAGTCTTTGAGAACTAAACAGGATTTTGAATGATGCTAATGGCAGATTTACTGTCTACAAGCACTGGTGTCTTGGTCTCTTTGATTCCATAATCAAGAAGTTGATATTGGAGCCATTGTATTTGTGATGTACAACTTACAGCTGCAATGTATTCAGCTTCAGCTATTGAAGTTGCAACAGATATTTGCTTCTTTGATTGCCAAGATACTAGACAGTTTCCCAAGAATTGACAACCACCAGATGTTGATTTTCTTGACATTTTGCACCCTGCATAGTCACTATTTGAAAAAACTGATAACTTGGTATTGCTAGAAGCAGGATAGCAAATTCCAAGTGTAGGAGTTCCTTTCAGATATCTGAATATTCTTTTGACTGCAATTAGGTGTGATTCCCTAGGAGCTGATTGATATCTAGCACAGACACATGTTGAAAACATAATATCTGGTCTAGAAGCAGTTAGATATAAAAGGGAACCTATCATACATCTATACATGGTCTGATCAACCTGTTTTCCTTGATCATCTGGTTCAACCTGTGTGGTTGGTGTCATGGGAGTGGAACATGATTTACAGTCTTGTAAAGAAAATTTATTCAATAATTATTTAACATATTTAGATTGATGTATAAAAGTTCCATTTGTTTGTTGTTTAATTTGCAGTCCTAGAAAGTACTGTAGTTCTCCCATTATACTCAACTCAAATTTTGATTGCATGAGTTTCTTAAATTCATCACACAGTTTTGTGTTTGTTGAACCAAATATGATATTATCAACATAAATTTGAACAAGTACGACATGATTTCCAACATGTTTAATGAAAAGAGTTTTATCAATGGAGCCTCTTGTAAGTTATTTTTGAGAAAAAGTTGGAAAGTGTTTCATACCAGGATCTAGGAGCCTGTTTTAGCCCATAAAGAGCTTTGTCAAGCTTGTACACCCACTCAGGATGAGAAGGATCCTCAAACCCAGGTGGCTGACAGACATACACTTCCTCTTTGATCTTTCCATACAAAAATGCACTTTTAACATCCATTTGAAAAACCTTAATTTTGTTGGAAATAGCATAAGCCAGAAATAACCTGATGGCTTCAAGTCTTGCAACTGGAGCAAAGGTTTCATTATAGTCAATTCCCTCTTCTTGAGAGTAACCTTGTACCACCAGTCTTGCCTTGTTGTTAATAATTATACCAGCCTCATCTTGTTTGTTCCTAAAAACCCATCTTGTGCCAATTGGTAGCTTGTTTGGTGGTAAGGGACAGATTTCCCAAACCTGTTGCTTCTTGAATTGGAGCAACTCATCTTGCTTGGCTTTCACCCAATTGTTGTCTTTGAGGGCTTCTTGGTACTTCTTAGGTTCCAACTGAGAAATGAATGCCGAGAAGAAGCAAAAGTTGGAAAGTTGGTTTCTTGTGAGAACCCCTATTGCAATATCACCCATGATTTGTTCCAATGGATGATCTTTGTGTTCAATCAGTTGTTGTAAACCACTAACAGGTGTAGGTGGCTCTTGTACTTCATCAAACAAACCACTGGGGTTTATAATGTCTGGTTCAGCTGTTTGAGTGTCTTCAGTAGTTGTAGGAGCTGAATCAGATGTTTGAGTTTGTACATCAGCAGTTGTTGAATCAAAAGTTTGTGAAACTTCTGATGGTTTGAAAGTTGACTTAATGACTGTATTAGGAGTCCATGGTGCTGGATCCTCATCATCAAACCTCTGATCACCATAATAAGTAGGTTTAGATGAAGTAACAGTCTTTTCAGGTCCGAAATGGAAGCTGTCAAGATCAAAGAGTTCAGCAGGATGTGCTGGAATGAGAGTGTGTTTTGATTCATTGAACTTGACATTCAGTGTTTCTTCTACTATCTTGGTTCTTGAGTTAAAAACCTTGTAGGCTTTTCTAGTAGAAGAATAACCAAGAAAATGGTCTGAATCAACTTTAGCAGCAAACTTTGAAATAGAGTCTTTAATGTTTAGAATGAAACATTGACATCCAAAAGCCCTGAAAAAGGAGATAAGGGGCTTAATGCCATGAAGAATTTCATAGGCAGTTTTGGAGTGTCTCTTGTTGACAAGGACTCTATTCTGAACATAACAGGCAGTGTTGACTGCTTCAGCCAAGAAATACAATGGTAGGCCTGAATCAGCTAACATGGTTCTTGCTGCTTCAATTAAAGTTCTGTTCTTCCTTTCTACCACACCATTTTGTTCAGGAGTTCTAGGAACACTGAATTGTCTAATAATCCCTTTAGACAAACAGAATTCATCCAGAGTTTTGTTCCTAAACTCTGTCCCATTATCACCTTTAATGGCTTTGACAGATAAAGAGTATTGTTTCTCTACTTGTAGAATGAAGAACTTGATGATTTCAGCTGCCTCATCCTTGGAAAATGTAGGATCTGATTTTGATTGTTTTGATTTGTTTAAGTAAAATGAGAAATAAATGAAGTAAATATAAATGGAAAGTGCAGCGGAATAATAAACTATAATCAAAACAAAAGAGTAAATGTTTTCTAATCGAAAGCTTTCATTATATTGAAAGATTACAATCAATTACAAGTACTCCCCCTCAGC
Source organism: Ambrosia trifida (assembly GCA_028751855.1). Taxonomy (NCBI): domain Eukaryota; kingdom Viridiplantae; phylum Streptophyta; class Magnoliopsida; order Asterales; family Asteraceae; genus Ambrosia; species Ambrosia trifida. The sequence goes on along the minus strand of CM054125.1, from coordinate 100,677,856 downwards.
CTGATCACTCTGTGATTGTTTGTCTGAGAGAATGTTGTGAGTGACGAATAGAACAGTACAAGCATTGTTCTATTTATAGACAAATCTAAACCACTAGTGACCTGGGCTGACGTCACCTAAGATAGTGTTGAGTCTGCTGACCTGGAGAAGAACAGATGATTAGAAAGCCAAAATATGCTATCTATTTGATCCTTGAATAAACAGTCTTTACAACTTGCTTCTCCCAAAAGACTGCTGACCCTAACTACTGTTCTATCCAAACAACTGCTCAACAACTGCTGATATAAAGAACTGCTGAGGAAACAACTGATGAAGAACAACTGCTGACCAAAGGTCTGATGAAGAGCAACTGCTGATACAAGTACTGAAGACCAAAGCACTGCTGGAACCAACAGCACTTAGGCCCCAGCAGTGGATACAAGACCATCAGAGTTTATCTTCAACAGCTGTTTAATATCAGTGCTTTCAATGTAACAGTAGTTTGTATAGCAGATGTTTAAGTTTGTTATTCTGTTAGAGGTCACTGTCTTAGGTGACGTCAGCCTAGGTCATCAGTGGTTTGAGTCAGTCTATAAATAGAACAGTGCTTGTACTGTTCTATTGCATCACACACAAAACATTCTCTCTGACAAACACTGTGTGATCAGGCTGAGGGGGAGTAACTTGTACGATTGTAATCTTTGAATTAATGAAAGCATTCGATCTAAAAACATTTACTCTCTTGTTTTGATTTACAGTTTATTATTCCGCTGCACTTTCATTTTATTTTCATTTCATTATTACCATCATTTAGTTAAACAATCAAAACAAACAAACTCAGATCCTAACAATTGGTATCAGAGCTTGGTCAATTAAATTCGATCTAACAAATCAATTTAATAATCAGCTCACAATTATTGATATCGTTTGTCAGTTAGATTGAAAACAGAGTAATAGTTTAATTTCGATTCAACCGTTGTTAAACAGACTTTGTTTTTTGAAAAATCAGAGAATGGCTTCTATCAATCACGATCCACATAACACTGGCACGAACAACAAGCCACCGATGCTTGTCAGATCTGAATACAATATCTGGCAACGTCGGATGAGCCATGTTCTAGCTCAACAAAACACTGGGTGTTGGAAGTCGGTTATCTTCGGACCACATGTTCCGACTGTGCCGAGTACTGAAGATCCCAAAGTGTTTGAGCCAAAGAAACTTGAAAACTACTCCGACCAGGATTTTCAGAAAATTGAGTTAGATGCTAAGGCCTTCAGTATTGTGGCCATGGCTCTACCCAATGATATATATGCTGGGTTGTTACACTGTAACAGTGCAAAGGAGTTGTGGGATGCACTGAAAGAACAGTTTGGTGGGACTGAGGAGGTTATTGAAAACAACCGTGAAATACTTAACCAACAATATGAAACATTCAGTCATGACAAAGGAGAGTCATTAACTCAACAGTTTGAGAGATTTAATTGCTTAATTAGTGAACTAAAATTGGTTGGTCTTACTTACCCTCATTCAACTTTGAACCATAGGTTTTTAAGATCATTACCAGACAAATGGGACAGTATTGCTATTGTAATGAGAAACTCAATAGGATTTAAAGACCTATCACTGACCCAGCTTCATGGTAAGCTCTTGACCTATGAAAGAGAGCTTAACCAGAAAAAGAAGCTCCAGGACTCTGGAAAAGTGTCTGATGACTATGTGTTTGGGAATACAGCACTTTTGGGTCATGATGAGGTGCCTGGAAACACAAAGGATCAGAGTTATGAACATTTTATTGACATAACTTCAGGTTTTAACTCAGGTTTTAACTCTGATTCTTATTCACCAAACTATGCTTTCACAGCAAGTGGTGGTGATATACAGGCATCTGACAATATATCCTTTGAGTATGATGACCTGAAATACTTTGACCCTGATGATTTGGAAGAAATGGACATTATGCACCAATTGGCCCTTCTCAGTGTAAGAACTAATAATTTTTACAAGAAAACTGGGAGAAGGTTTCCAGGGTTGACTGGCAGATCTAAGGTTGGGTTGGATAAATCAAAGATCAAGTGTTATAAATGTCATAGGTTTGGTCATTTTGCTAGGGAATGTAGGGGTCAACATGGTACACCTATGATAACCTATCCAAATCAAAGACCACAGACCAACACTTATCAGAATTCCTATAATACCCCTGGACCAAATGTGCAAAACACTGCTCATTTTGCACAGTCCTCAAACACTGTTCCTGTCCAGTATGTCCAAACCACTGTTCCTCAGATTCATTATGTGCAAACACCTGTTGCTCAAACACTTGTGCAAACGACTGTTGCTCCATCCTCTGCTCCTGCAGAGACCAGTCAACAGAGCTTCTTTACACAAGGCTTTGTTGATTGGAGCAGTCTACCTGATGATCTAACAGATGAGAATTTTGCACTAGTTGCCAAAGCTGAAAATGAACCAGAAAATTTTTGTTTCATGGCTATGGTTGATGAGATTGAATCTGAGGAAGTGGTAACTGAATCTGATGTTGTGACTGATGATATTGTTAGTGAAGCTGTTGCAGGTGAAAAACCTGAAGAAGAGGTTGTGAATCTCTCAGATCCCTGGGGTGCATCTGATGACTGTGAGTGCAAGTGTGATTGTGCTTTGATGGCTGCTGCTAAGGTATCTCCTCAAATTCTTAAAGAGTTGTGTTCTGACAAATGTGTAATAGCATTTGCTAACATCAAAGAGGTGAATGAAAACCTTAGAAAGAAAATTTTGGATGATGAAGTTAAATTTGAAAAACTCACAAAAGATTTGAAAACAAGTTTAACTGCAAAAGAGTCTGAAATTAGCAGTTTAAAACATGAAGCAACTATAACCAAAGACCAGCTCCAAACTATGATAACAAAATATCAAAGTTGTAAAAGTGAGCTTGAGTCCACCCAAGTTGAATGTAAAAAATGGGTGGAATCATGTAGAGGTTTTGAGATTCTACTCAACAAACAAACCAAAAGTCATGTGAAGTTTGGCTTTGGTTTTGCAACCACTGCTCCAGCTTTTGAAAACACTGACACAAAGAGTCAAAAGTCTGTTGAGATAGTACCAACAAACCTGCAGGGTCAAGAGATTAAAATCACTGAACCAAATGGTAAGAAAATTGTTCTTGAAAAACCAGAAGGTTCCTCATCTTTTGCTGAACTTGAAAAGTATGAATTTAAACCTACTTGGTCTGATGAGTGTGATACTCTTGAGAATTATAAACCTGTAGATTTTAAAACTCCTGAGGGAAAGACAGCTCCTCAGGCAAGGGTCATTCCCTTGGCAAAAGTCATTCCCCTGAAAGATTCTCCAGCAGATGCTCAAACATCTGCTGAAAAGAAGACTGAAAAGGGGAAGAAGAAAGAAAAGACTGTTAACTTGTTTTGTGATTTCTGTGAAAAGAAGAACCATGTCACCAAAAACTGTTTTCTTCTAAAAGCATATGATATCAACAAAGGAACAAGTGAATGTGATTCCAAAGCCACATGCTCAATATGTGGGAAAAAGAATCACAAGACCAAAGAGTGCTTGTATCTCAAAAATTTTGATGTAAAAATACAAGAATACAAAGCTAAAACTCTTGCAAACCCTGTGGTTAGTACTCCAAAAGGAAAGCCCAAACAGACATTCACCCCTGTCCAAACATCTGTTACAAAAAGGCTTGAAACATCTGCTTCTAGAGATGTCCAAGTAACAGATGCTCCACCCACAAGCAAATACCCAAGAGGTTATGGTCAACCTCCATGTCACAGTCTGCCACATGTTTATGAGGAGCCAAAAAGACCCTCTAAACCAAGAGTGAACAGAAATCCATATGGGTATTATCATCTGTCAGGAAGTGATCAAACAACTGCTGCCCCAAGTGTTGACATCCAAGCACTGGCAAATGGTCAGCATCAGTTGTTGACCTTAATTCAGAAATTGGTCCAAACCACTGATCACTTTCCAAAGCTTGAGTCTGAAAGGTCTGAGGACCCATCCAAAGCCAATTTGGCTTTGGACACTCACCAAAACTAATCATTTACTGATGTGCAGGGAGCTTCTGCTTGTTTAGATAGTCTTTGGTATGTAGATAGTGGAGGTTCCAGGCACATGACAGGATGTAGAGCCCTACTTCTGGACTTCTTGGCTCATGGAGGGGGTGATATATCCTTTGGTAATGATTCTAAAGGTAAGGTGTTGGGTTCAGGGACTGTACAGGCTGGAAAACTCAAGTTTGAAAATGTCAATCTTATTGATAATCTCAAGTTTAATCTTCTGAGTGTTTCACAAATGAGTGACAAAGGTTATGGCTCATTTTTCACAAAGAAAACTTGTAAGATTATTGGGCCAGAAGTGGTGAAAAAGATTGATACCATTATTGCTGAGAGCAAAGCACAGCTTGTTGCTCATAGGAGTGGCAATGTGTATGTTGTTGATATGTTAAAGGACAATCCTATGGCAAATGTCTGTCTGTTTTCTGCTGCCTCCACTAAGGAGACAGAATTGTGGCATAGGAGATTGGGTCACACCAACCTTAATACTATCAACACACTCTCAAAACAAAGCCTTGTCAGAGGTTTACCATCAAAAGAATTTAAATGTGATGAGCATTGTGTTTCTTGCTTAAAAGGGAAACAACATAAAAGCTCTTACAAATCCATTGATGAGTCCAAAACTAGTCAGTGTTTACAACTGTTGCACATGGACTTGTTTGGCCCTGTTAAAATCATGAGTCTAAGAAGAAAGAGATTTTGTCTTGTCATAGTTGATGATTTTTCTAGGTTTACATGGACTTACTTTTTACACTCTAAGGATGAGACTGCAGGTATATTGAAGGACTTTGTCACCAAGGTTGAAAAGCAATATGACTTGCCAGTAAAAGTCTTCAGGAGTGACAATGGAACAGAGTTTAAAAATAAGGAGTTGGATGACTTCTGTGTGTCAAAAGGGATTGTGAGGCAGTTCAGCATCCCAAGAACACCAGAACAAAATGGGGTAGTTGAGAGGAAAAATAGAACTCTTATAGAAGCTGCAAGAACCATGCTAGCAGATTCTGGTTTGCCACTGTCCTTTTGGGCAGAAGCTGTAAACACTGCTTGCTATGTTCAAAACAGAGTTTTGATCAACCCCAGACATCAAAAAACTGCTTATGAAATTTTGTTCAAAATCAAACCATTAATCTCATTTTTTAAAATCTTTGGCTGCCCATGTTTCATTTTAAATCTCAAAGATTCCATTTCAAAATTTGCAGCCAAAGTAGACTGTGGTTATTTTCTGGGATATTCTTCTACTGCTAAGGCCTACAAAGTGTTTAACACAAGGACTAAGACAATAGAAGAAACTTTGAATGTTAAGTTCAATGAACTTTCATCTCTAAAAATCCCTGCAAACCCTGCTGAATTATTTGATTTAGATAAATTCAAATTTGAAGATATCACTGTTAAAACTAACAATGCAGGTATTCCACAGTCTCCACAGCAAGATTACAGAACAGATGTTGTGATCCCCAGTCACTACAAAGTCTATTCTGCATCAGAGGAAGCAGCTGTTCAAAACAATTGTCAAAACTCTGCCACAGCTGTGTCAACCACTGTTGGCCAGTCCTATCCTCAAACCTCTGCCTCACCCCTCACAACCACTGACCTATCATCTGTTGACAAAAGTAAATTATCTGTTGACAAAAGTCAGTCAAGTTTCACACCACTTGGACCCATTCCTCCATTACCATTTCAAACATCTGATGGCACTACAGAAGTACCAACAGATGTTACACCAACAGAGTCACCAAACCTCTGTCCATCACCTCAAAATGCCATTGTTCCATATCAAGGAGATCTTATTTACTTAAGAGCTCATCCACCAGACCAGATCATTGGCAACATCAGAGAGGGTGTGCTCACAAGAAGCCAATCCTCAAATATCTGTCTTTTTGCAGGTTTCTTATCCCTCACACAACCTGTCAAGTACCAAGAGGCACTGAAAGACAACAGTTGGGTAGAAGCCATGCAAGAAGAACTCCTTCAATTCAAAAGACAACAAGTATGGGAGCTTGTACCACTTCCTAAGGATGTTTGTCCTATAGGAACAAAGTGGGTCTTCAAAAACAAGACTGATGAAAGGGGTATTGTTGTCAAGAATAAAGCCAGGCTTGTGGTTCAAGGCTTCAGACAAGAAGAAGGAATAGATTATGATGAGACCTTTGCTCCTGTAGCTAGACTAGAGGCCATCAGACTCTTTTTAGCCTTTGCTGTCAACCACAATATAAAGGTGTATCAGATGGACATCAAATGTGCTTTCCTTTATGGCAAAATTCAGGAGGAGGTCTATGTATGTCAGCCACCTGGTTTTGAAGACACATTCCATCCTGACTATGTCTACAAGCTCAACAAAGCTTTGTATGGACTCAAACAAGCACCAAGGGCCTGGTATGAAACTCTTTCCACATTTCTCTTATCCATTGGCTTCACAAGAGGTAAAATTGACAAAACTTTATTTCTTAAATGGAAAGGGAAACACTTAATGATTGTTCAAATATATGTGGATGACATCATTTTTGGATCCACATGTAACCAAATGTGTGAAGAGTTCAGAAAACTCATGACAGCAGAGTTTGAGATGAGTGCCATGGGTGAGCTTCAGTGTTTCCTTGGTCTTCAAGTGAAACAACTGCAAAATGGCACATTCATTCACCAAAACAAATATGTGAAGAACTTATTAACCAGATTTGAGATGAATGATTGTAAGCCATGTAGCACACCCATGAGTACAGTCAAGCTGCTCACTATTGATGACAAGGATGAACTGGTTGATCAAACACATTATAGATGTATGATTGGGTCTTTATTGTACCTAACTGCATCTAGGCCAGACATTATGTTTACGACCTGTGTCTGTGCCAGATCCCAGGCTTCACCCAGAAAGTCAAACCTTATTGCTGTGAAAAGGATATTCAGATACCTCAAAGGTGCTCCCACACTTGGTATCTGGTATCCTGCTAATGGAAACATTGAGCTTTCAGGTTATTCAGATAGTGACTTTGCTGGCTGTCACACCACAAGAAAATCCACTTCAGGAGGGTGCCAATTTCTAGGGAATGCCTTAGTTTCATGGCAAAGCAAAAAGCAGGCAGCTGTTTCAACTTCAACAGCTGAAGCTGAATACATTGCTGCTGCAAGCTGTACAGCCCAACTCATGTGGCTTCAAAATCAACTACTCGATTTTGGGATAACTGCACTTAGGACTCCACTCATGTTGGACAGCCAAGCTGCTGAAAATATCATCAAGAATCCAGTCTCTCATTCCACTACCAAGCACATTGACATAAGACATCGTTTTGTCAGAGACAGCTATGAAAAAGGTTTGATTTCTTTACACCATGTTCCAACAGAGGATCAGTTGGCAGATGTGTTAACAAAAGCTTTAGACACATCTACCTTTACAAATCTGATTTCCAGAATTGGTATGTTAAACATGGATTAAACAAATAAATTTTTTTTTCATAATAAAATGGTTCAGAAATTCAATTTTTTTTTAATAGCTCTTTGGTTGAAAAATCTGTTTATAACATCTGATCAGATAAAACAACCACTGTTTCATTCATATCCACTGTTGGTTGAAAAGTCTGTTTCAAAACATCTGATCAGATAAAACAACTGTTAGTTGAAAAGTATGTTTCAAAACATCTGATCAGATAAAACAACTGTTAGTTGAAAAATCTGTTTCAGAACATCTGTTCAGATAAAACAACTGTCCGCCTATATATATATATATATATACAATATTACAAAAAAAAAAAAAAAAAAAAAAACCCAACAGTTGGATCTATCAGCTGTTTGTATCAGTTGTTTACCAAAAACAGCTGTTGTCCACCAGATGTTACATCCATCAGATGATTGCCACGTCTGCTCATATAAGCAGAGGTTTGGCCACATCAGCGGTTTCATTGAGCCTATAAAAACCCTGTTTTACCACAACAGATGTTACACTGTCTCATTGTATTCAAAATACTGTAAACCACCTTCTTCACTCTCAAACCCTTCATCAATCTTCAATCATTTTCACCTTCGAAATCCATTACAATGGATCTTCAAGCCAAAGCTACACACAATTGTCTCCCCTATCTGATTAAAACAGATGACAACACTCCATTTCATTCCACCATCGACATTTTCCTTAACTCCAAATACTTACCCATCCTAACCGCCAACGCCCCCATTTATCTTGATACACTCCAAGAATTTTGGTTGAATGCTGAGTTTCTACTACAAGACAAAAAGCCTACCTCCATTATTTCCAAAATTGGAGAAACCAGTATCGTCATTACCCCTGAAATCATATCCACAACCTTCACACTGAATGACCTGGCAGGTAAGGATTCCTTTACTAAAACAGAGCTTCACACTGAGTTCCAAGAAAGAGGGTATGATGGTCAGATGACTGGATCAACTCTTTTCAAAAAGTTTTTCCCTCCAGTCATGAAATTTTTCTTCCATACTCTTCTTCTTTGTGTCTCTGCTAAGTCCACATCCTTTAATGAAATTCCATTGAGGATGCAATATCTGGGTTATGCTATGTTGTCAAACTCTGACTTCAATCTTTCCCATGGATTATTCATGGACTTGGTATCAAATGTGAAAGCAGTCAAGTCTGGGTCAAACAATGCTTTTCTTATTTACCCAAGAATTCTTAGTGTAATCTTACAAAAAGTCCTACCAGAAAAAGTTTTCAAAAAGGGTGCTGCTATGCAAATGAAAAGCTTAACTGATGAAACTTTTACAAGAATGCTGGGTGGAAACACCCAAGAAAAAGTGTCTAAAGTGTCAAAAGTTTCTAAAACACAAACAAAGAGGACAAAGGCAACAGCTGTTGTCAAAACCTCTGTTGTTGAGCCCACTGCTCCTGGTGATCATGGCACTACATCCAGTGCTGTGAAACCCACACCAGCCACTTCCAAAAGGAAACATCCATCCACAAAAACCACCACTCAACCACAAATGAGGCTTCTGGATGTTGAGGTACCAGAAGAAACCTCTGTTGCACAACAAAAGCAACCTGAAACCACTGTTGTTACTTCCTCACAACAGTTGGACATACCTCCACCTGACCAAACTCCTCATGAATCCTCTCAAAAGGATCATGTTGTAAGCCAAGGGGACACACATCATGATGCATTTGAGTCACTTGACCATATGTTCACAAGCCCCTCTCCCAGGGCTAATTCTCTTCTTACTCCTCCACTCTCACCATCACATGTCCCACAAACAATGCAACCTCTGTTTGAAGCAATTGACAAATCTCAGGAAGATCCCAGTTCCTCTCTTCCACCTGTCACTGAGAGTATACTCCAACAAGTGACTGGCCCTGAGAATATTCAATCTGCTATCCCACAAACAGAAGAGGAGGTTACACCACCTGGGTTCAATGAAACTCTAGGTGAGTTTTCAAGTGGAGCAGCCACTACTGATGTAGAGACCACTGTCTCACATCAGGACAGTGATTACATAGCTAAGACTCCCTTGAAGGCAACAACTGTTGAAGCCACTATAGTGTCTCCAAAAACAGTTGGAAAAGCAATACCAAGACAAAGGGGCATCTGATTCACCTATTAGGCCTGAATCAGGTAGAACTACCACTGGTAGGGACTCAGATGATCCTATTAATTTAGGAGATGGGTCAAAATACCAAGAATTGACGGACAGAGTTTCTGTTATTGAAACCTCTGTTGCTGGCATCAAATCTGATGTCAAGCTTCTACTGAGCTCAATTGCAGATCTCTCCAAGAGTCAACCATCCACAGCTGATATAGCCAATGAGTTATGGAAATCAGTTTCCCCCATCATCATAGCTCACAGAAAATTGGCTGATCAGACACATGAAACCTACATGTTGGGTCTGCTGACCTGGAGAAGAACAGATGATTGGAAAGCCAAAATATGCTATCTATTTGATCCTTGAATAAACAGTCTTTACAACTTACTTCTCCCAAAAGACTGCTGACCCTAACTACTGTTCTATCCAAACAACTGCTCAACAACTGCTGATACAAAGAACTGCTAAGGAAACAACTGATGAAGAACAACTGCTGACCAAAGGTCTGATGAAGAGCAACAGCAGATACAAGTACTGAAGACCAAAGCACTGCTGGAACCAACAGCACTTAGGCTCCAGCAGTGGATACAAGACCATCAGAGTTTATCTTTAACAGATGTTTACTATCAGTGCTTTCAATGTAACAGTAGTTTGTATAGCAGATATTTAAGTTTGTTATTCTGTTAGAGGTCACTGTCTTAGGTGACGTCAGCCTAGGTCATCAGTGGTTTGAGTCAGTCTATAAATAGAACAGTGCATGTACTGTTCTATTGTATCACACACAAAACATTCTCTCTGACAAACAACTGTGTGATCAGGCTGAGGGGGAGTAACTTGTACGATTGTAATCTTTGAATTAATGAAAGCATTCGATCGAAAAACATTTACTCTCTTGTTTTGATTTACAGTTTATTATTCCGCTGCACTTTCATTCTACTTTCATTCCATTATTATCATCATTTAGTTAAACAATCAAAACAAACAAACTCAGATCCTAACAATTGGTATCAGAGCTTGGTCAATTAAATTCGATCTAACAAATCAATTTAATAATCAGCTCACAATTATTGATATCGTTTGTCAGTTTGATTGAAAACAGAGTAATAGTTTAATTTCGATTCAACCGTTGTTAAACAGACTTTGTTTTTTTTTGAAAAATCAGAGAATGGCTTCTATCAATCACGATCCACATAACACTGGCACGAACAACAAGCCACCGATGCTTGTCAGATCTGAATACAATATCTGGCAACGTCGGATGAGCCATGTTCTAGCTCAACAAAACACTGGGTGTTGGAAGTCGGTTATCTTCGGACCACATGTTCCGACTGTGCCGAGTACTGAAGATCCCAAAGTGTTTGAGCCAAAGAAACTTGAAAACTACTCCGACCAGGATTTTCAGAAAATTGAGCTAGATGCTAAGGCCTTCAGTATTGTGGCCATGGCTCTACCCAATGATATATATGCTGGGTTGTTACACTGTAACAGTGCAAAGGAGTTGTGGGATGCACTGAAAGAGCAGTTTGGTGGGACAGAGGAGGTTATTGAAAACAACCGTGAAATACTTAACCAACAATATGAAACATTCAGTCATGTCAAAGGAGAGTCATTAACTCAACAGTTTGAGAGATTTAACTACTTAATTAGTGAACTAAAATTGGTTGGTCTTACTTACCCTCATTCAACTTTGAACCATAGGTTTTTAAGATCATTACCAGACAAATGGGACACTATTGCAATTGTTATGAGAAACTCAATAGGATTTAAAGACCTATCACTGACCCAGCTTCATGGTAAGCTCTTGACCTATGAAAGAGAGCTTAACCAGAAAAAGAAGCTCCAGGACTCTGGAAAAGTGTCTGATGACTATGTGTTTGGGAATACAGCACTTTTGGGTCATGATGAGGTGCCTGGAAACACAAAGGATCAGAGTTACGATCATTTTATTGACATAACTTCAGGTTTTAACTCAGGTTTTAACTCTGATTCTTATTCACCTAACTATGCTTTCACAGCAAGTGGTGGTGATATACAGGCATCTGATAACATATCCTTTGAGTATGATGACCTGAAATACTTTGACCCTGATGATTTGGAAGAAATGGACATTATGCACCAATTGGCCCTTCTCAGTGTAAGAACTAATAATTTTTACAAGAAAACAGGGAGAAGGTTTCCAGGGTTGACTGGCAGATCTAAGGTGGGGTTGGATAAATCAAAGATCAAGTGTTATAAATGTCATAGGTTTGGTCATTTTGCTAGGGAATGTAGGGGTCAACATGGTACACCTATGATAACCTATCCAAATCAAAGACCACAGACCAACACTTATCAGAATTCCTATAATACCCCTGGACCAAATGTGCAAAACACTGCTCATTTTGCACAGTCCTCAAACACTGTTCCTGTCCAGTATGTCCAAACCACTGTTCCTCAGATCCATTATGTGCAAACACCTGTTGCTCCACCACCTGTACAAATGACTGCTGCTCCATCCTCTGCTCCTGCAGAGACCAGTCAACAGAGCTTCTTTACACAAGGCTTTGTTGATTGGAGCAGTCTACCTGATGAGCTAACAGATGAGAATTTTGCACTAGTTGCCAAAGCTGAAAATGAACCAGAAAACTTTTGTTTCATGGCTATGGTAGATGAGATTGAATCTGAGGAAGTGGTAACTGAATCTGATGTTGTGACTGATGATATTGTTAGTGAAGTTGTTGCAGGTGAGAAACCTGAAGAAGAGGTTGTGAATCTCTCAGATCCCTGGGGTGCATCTGATGAATGTGAGTGCAAGTGTGATTGTGCATTGATGGCTGCTGCTAAGGTATCTCCTCAAATTCTTAAAGAGTTGTGTTCTGACAAATGTGTGATAGCATTTGCTAACATTAAAGAGGTGAATGAAAACCTTAGAAAGAAAATTTTGGATGATGAAGTTAAATTTGAAAAACTCACTAAAGATTTGAAAACAAGTTTAACTGCAAAAGAATCTGAAATTAGTAGTCTAAAACATGAAGCAACCATTACCAAAGACCAGCTCCAAACTATGATAACAAAATATCAAAGTTGTAAAAGTGAGCTTGAGTCCACCCAAGTTGAATGTAAAAAATGGGTGGAATCATGTAGAGGTTTTGAGATGCTACTCAACAAACAAACCAAAAGTCATGTGAAGTTTGGCTTTGGTTTTGCAACCACTGCTCCAGCTTTTGAAAACACTGACACAAAGGATCAAAAGTCTGTTGAGATAGTACCAACAAACCTGCAGGGTAAAGAGATTAAAATCACTGAACCAAATGGTAAGAAAATTGTTCTTGAAAAACCAGAAGGTTCCTCATCTTTTGCTGAACTTGAAAAGTATGAATTTAAACCTACTTGGTCTGATGAGTGTGATACTCTTGAGAATTATAAACCTGTTGATTTTAAGACTCCTGAGGGAAAAACAGCTCCTCAGGCAAGGGTCATTCCTTTGGCAAAAGTCATTCCCCTGAAAGATTCTCCAGCAGATGCTCAAACATCTGCTGAAAAGAAGCCTGAAAAGGGGAAGAAGAAAGAAAAGACTGTTAACTTGTTTTGTGATTTCTGTGAAAAGAAGAATCATGTCACCAAAAACTGTTTTCTTCTAAAAGCATATGATATCAACAAAGGAACAAGTGAATGTTATTCAAAAGCCACATGCTCAATATGTGGGAAAAAGAATCATAAGACTAAAGAGTGCTTGTATCTCAAAAATTTTGATGTAAAAATACAAGAATACAAAGCAAAAACTCTTGCAAACCCTGTGGTTAGTACTCCAAAAGGAAAGCCCAAACAGACCTTCACACCTGCCCAAACATCTGTTACAAAAAGGCTTGAAACATCTGCTTCTAGAGATGTCCAAGTAACAGATGCTCCACCTACAAGCAAATACCCAAGAGGTTATGGTCAACCTCCATGTCACAGTCTGCCACATGTTTATGAGGAGCCAAAAAGACCCTCTAAACCAAGAGTGAACAGAAATCCATATGGGTATTATCATCTGTCAGGAAGTGATCAAACAACTGCTGCCCCAAGTGCTGACATACAAGCACTGGCAAATGGTCAGCAGCAGTTGTTGACCTTAATTCAAAAATTGGTCCAAACCACTGATCACCTTCCAAAACTTGAGTCTGAAAGGTCTGAGGATCCATCCAAAGCCAATTTGGCTTTGGACACTCACCAAAACTAATCATTTACTGATGTGCAGGGAGCTTCTGCTTGTTTAGATAGTCTTTGGTATGTAGATAGTGGAGGTTCCAGGCACATGACAGGATGTAGAGCCCTACTTCTGGACTTCTTGGCTCATGGAGGGGGTGATATATCCTTTGGTAATGATTCTAAAGGTAAGGTGTTGGGTTCAGGGACTGTACAGGCAGGAAAACTCAAGTTTGAAAATGTCAATCTTATTGATAATCTCAAGTTTAATCTTCTGAGTGTTTCACAAATGAGTGACAAAGGTTATGGCTCATTTTTCACAAAGAAAACTTGTAAGATTATTGGGCCAGAAGTGGTGAAAAAGATTGATACCATTATTGCTGAGAGCAAAGCACAGCTTGTTGCTCATAGAAGTGGCAATGTGTATGTTGTTGATATGTTAAAGGATAATCCTATGGCAAATGTCTGTCTGTTTTCTGCTGCCTCCACTAAGGAGACAGAATTGTGGCATAGGAGACTGGGTCATACCAACCTTAATACTATCAACACACTCTCAAAACAAAGCCTTGTCAGAGGTCTTCCATCAAAAGAATTTAAATGTGATGAGCATTGTGTTTCTTTCTTAAAAGGGAAACAACATAAAAGCTCTTACAAATCCATTGATGAGTCCAAAACTAGTCAGTGCTTACAACTGTTGCATATGGACTTGTTTGGCCCTGTTAAAATCATGAGTCTAAGGAGAAAAAGATTTTGTCTTGTCATAGTTGATGATTTTTCTAGGTTTACATGGACTTACTTTTTACACTCTAAAGATGAGACTGCAGGTATATTGAAGGATTTTGTCACCAAGGTTGAAAAGCAGTATGACTTGCCAGTAAAAGTCTTCAGGAGTGACAATGGAACAGAATTTAAAAATAAGGAGTTAGATGACTTCTGTGTGTCAAAAGGGATTGTGAGGCAATTCAGCATCCCAAGAACACCAGAACAAAATGGGGTAGTTGAGAGGAAAAATAGAACTCTTATAGAAGCTGCAAGAACCATGCTAGCAGATTCTGGTTTGCCACTGTCCTTTTGGGCAGAAGCTGTAAACACTGCTTGCTATGTTCAAAACAGAGTTTTGATCAACCCCAGACATCAAAAAACTGCTTATGAAATTTTGTTCAAAATCAAACCATTAATTTCATTCTTCAAAATCTTTGGCTGCCCATGTTTCATTTTAAATCTTAAAGATTCCATCTCTAAATTTGCAGCCAAAGTAGACTGTGGTTATTTTCTGGGATATTCTTCTACTGCTAAGGCCTACAAAGTGTTTAACACAAGGACTAAGACAATAGAAGAAACCTTGAATGTTAAGTTCAATGAACTTTCATCTCTGAAAATCCCTGCAAACCCTGCTGAATTATTTGATTTAGATAAATTCAAATTTGAAGATATCACTGTTAAAACTAACAATGCAGGTATTCCACAGTCTCCACAGCAAGATTACAGAACAGATGTTGTGATTCCCAGTCACTACAAAGTCTATTCTGCATCAGAGGAAGCAGCTGTTCAAAACAGTTGTCAAAACTCTGCCACAACTGTGTCAACCACTGTTGGCCAGTCCTATCCTCAAACCTCTGCTTCACCCCTCACTACCACTGACCTATCATCTGTTGACAAAAGTCAATCATCTGTTGACAAAAGTCAGTCAAGTTTCACACCACTTGGACCCATACCTCCATTACCATTCCAAACATCTGTTGGCTCTACAGAAATACCAACAGATGTTACACCAACAGAGTCACCAAACCTCTGTCCATCACCCCAAAATGCCATTGTTCCATATCAAGGAGATCTTATTTACTTAAGAGCTCATCCACCAGACCAGATCATTGGCAACATCAGAGAGGGAGTGCTCACAAGAAGCCAATCCTCAAATATCTGTCTTTTTGCAGGTTTCTTATCCCTCACACAACCTGTCAAGTACCAAGAGGCACTGAAAGACAACAGTTGGGTAGAAGCCATGCAAGAAGAACTCCTTCAGTTCAAAAGACAACAAGTATGGGAGCTTGTACCACTTCCTAAGGATGTTTGTCCTATAGGAACAAAGTGGGTCTTCAAAAACAAGACTGATGAAAGGGGTATTGTTGTCAAGAATAAAGCCAGGCTTGTGGTTCAAGGCTTCAGACAAGAAGAAGGAATAGATTATGATGAGACCTTTGCTCCTGTAGCTAGACTAGAGGCCATCAGACTCTTTTTAGCCTTTGCTGTCAACCACAATATAAAGGTGTATCAGATGGACATCAAATGTGCTTTCCTTTATGGCAAAATTCAGGAGGAGGTCTATGTATGTCAGCCACCTGGTTTTGAAGACACATTCCATCCTGACTATGTCTACAAGCTCAACAAAGCTTTGTATGGACTCAAACAAGCACCAAGGGCCTGGTATGAAACTCTCTCCACATTTCTCTTATCCATTGGCTTCACAAGAGGTAAAATTGACAAAACTTTATTTCTTAAATGGAAAGGGAAACACTTAATGATTGTTCAAATATATGTGGATGATATCATCTTTGGATCCACATGTAACCAAATGTGTGAAGAGTTCAGAAAACTCATGACAGCAGAGTTTGAGATGAGTGCCATGAGTGAGCTTCAGTGTTTCCTTGGTCTTCAAGTGAAACAACTGCAAAATGGCACATTCATTCACCAAAACAAATATGTAAAGAATTTATTAACCAGATTTGAGATGAATGATTGTAAGCCATGTAGCACACCCATGAGTACAGTCAAGCTGCTCACTGTTGATGACAAGGATGAACTGGTTGATCAAACACATTATAGATGTATGATTGGGTCTTTATTGTACCTAACTGCATCTAGGCCAGACATTATGTTTGCTACCTGTGTCTGTGCCAGATCCCAGGCTTCACCCAGAAAGTCAAACCTTATTGCTGTGAAAAGGATATTCAGATATCTCAAAGGTGCTCCCACACTTGGTATCTGGTATCCTGCTAATGGAAACATTGAGCTTTCAGGTTTTTCAGATAGTGATTTTGCTGGCTGTCACACCACAAGAAAATCCACTTCAGGAGGGTGCCAATTTCTAGGGAATGCCTTAGTTTCATGGCAAAGCAAAAAGCAGGCAGCTGTTTCAACTTCAACAGCTGAAGCTGAATACATTGCTGCTGCAAGCTGTACAGCCCAACTGATGTGGCTTCAAAATCAACTACTGGATTTTGGGATAACTGCACTTAGGACTCCACTCATGTTGGACAGTCAAGCTGCTGAAAATATCATCAAGAATCCAGTCTCTCATTCCACTACCAAGCACATTGACATAAGACATCATTTTGTCAGGGACAGCTATGAAAAAGGTTTGATTTCTTTACACCATGTTCCAACAGAGGATCAGTTGGCAGATGTGTTAACAAAAGCTTTAGACACATCTACCTTTACAAATCTGATTTCCAGAATTGGCATGTTAAACATGGATTAACCAAATAAATTTTTTTTTTAATATAAATTGTTCAGAAATCAAATATTTTCCTAAAAATGCTGTTTGGTTGAAAAATCTGTTTATAACATCTGATCAGATAAAACAACCACTGTTTCATTCATTTCCACTGTTGGTTGAAAAGTCTGTTTCCAAACATCTGATCAGATGAAACAACTGTTAGTTGAAAAATCTGTTTCAGAACATCTGTTCAGATAAAACAACTGTCCACATATATATATATATATATTTACTATATTAAAAAAAAAAAAAAAAAAAAAAAAAAAACCCAACGGTTGGATCCATCAGCTGTTTGTATCAGTTGTTTACCAAAACAGCTGTTCTCCACCAGATGTTACATCCATCAGATGATTGCCACGTCTGCTCATACAAGCAGATGTTTGGCCACATCAGCGGTTTCATTGAGCCTATAAAAACCCTGTTTTACCACAACAGATGTTACACTGTCTCATTGTATTCAAAATACTGTAAACCGCCTTTTTCACTCTCAAACCCTTCATCAATCTTCAGTCATTTTCCCCGTCGAAATCCATTACAATGGATCTTCAAGCCAAAGCTACACACAATTGTCTCCCCTATCTGATTAAAACAGATGACAACACTCCATTTCATTCCACCATCGACATTTTCCTCAATTCCAAATACTTACCCATCCTAACCGCCAACGCCCCCATTTATCTGGATACACTCCAAGAATTTTGGTTGAATGCTGAGTTTCTATTACAAGACAAAAAGCCTACATCCATTATTTCCAAAATTGGAGAAACCAGTATTGTCATTACCCCTGATATCATATCCACAACCTTCACACTGAATGACCTGGCAGGTAAGGATTCCTTCACTAAAACAGAGCTTCACACTGAGTTCCAAGAAAGAGGGTATGATGGTCAAATGACTGGATCAACTCTTTTCAAAAAGTTTTTCCCTCCAGTCATGAAATTTTTCTTCCATACTCTTCTTCTTTGTGTCTCTGCTAAGTCCACATCCTTTAATGAAATTCCATTAAGGATGCAATATCTGGGATATGCTATGTTGTCAAACTCTGACTTCAATCTTTCCCAGGGTTTGTTCATGGACTTGGTATCAAATGTGAAAGCAGTCAAGTCTGGGTCAAACAATGCTTTTCTGATTTACCCACGAATTCTTAGTGTAATTTTACAAAAATTATTACCTGAAAAAGTTTTCAAAAAGGGTGCTGCTATGCAAATGAAAAGCTTAACTGATGAAACTTTCACAAGAATGCTGGGTGGAAGCACCCAAGAAAAAGTGTCAAAAGTGTCTAAAGTTTCTAAAACACAAACAAAGAGGACAAAGGCAACAACTGTTGTCAAATCCTCTGTTGTTGAGCCCACTGCTCCTGGTGATCATGGCACTACATCCAGTGCTGTGAAACCCACACCAGCCACTTCCAAAAAGAAACATTCATCCACAAAAACCCCCACTCAATCACAAATGAGGCTTCTGGATGTTGAGGTACCAGAAGAAACCTCTGTTGCACAACAAAAGCAACCTGAAACCACTGTTGTTACTTCCTCACAACAGTTGGACATACCTCCACCTGACCAACCTCCTCATGAATCCTCTCAAAAGGATCATGTTGTAAGCCAAGGGGACACACATCATGATGCATATGAGTCACTTGACCATATGTTCACAAGCCCCTCTCCCAGGGCTAACTCTCTTCTTACTCCACCACTCTCACCATCACATGTCCCACAAACAATGCAACCTCTGTTTGAAGCTATTGAAAAATCTCAGGAAGATCCCAGTTCCTCTCTTCCACCTGTCACTGAGAGTATACTCCAACAAGTGACTGAGCCTGAGAATATTCAATCTGCTATCCCCCAAACAGAAGAGGAGGTTACACCACCAGGGTTCAATGAAACTCTAGGTGAGTTTTCAAGTGGAGCAGCCACTACTGATGTAGAGACCACTGTCTCACATCAGGACAGTGATTTCATAACTAAGACTCCCTTGAAGGCAACAACTGTTGAAGCCACCATAGTGTCTCCAAAAACAGTTGGAAGTCCCCAGTACCAAGAAAAAGGGGCATCTGATTCACCTATTAGGCCTGAATCAGATAAAACTACCACTGGTAGGGACTCAGATGATCCTATTCATTTAGGAGATGAGTCAAAATACCAAGAATTGACGGTCAGAGTTTCTGCTATTGAAACATCTGTTGCTGACATCAAATCTGATGTCAAGCTTCTCCTAAGCTCAATTGCAGATCTCTCCAAGAGTCAACCATCTACCACTGATATAGCCAATGAGTTATGGAAATCAGTTTCCCCCATCATCATAGCTCACAGGAAATTGGCTGATCAGACACATGAAACCTACATGGCTGAGATCAGAAATATGGTTGATGCAAGGTACAAAGATACCCATGCTGACATCAAAGCCATCAAGGACCATCTGCTGAAGACTACTGGCTCTGCCCCTACCACCATCCTCAGGGATGAAACTGATGATGATTTCACGGCTGATGATGCCAAAAAGGGGGAGAGTGGCAGAGATAGGCTACCAAAATTAGATCCTTTTGGTTGCCCACCTTCTCAAAAAGGTCAAGCCAAGTCTGCCAAGAAACCAGAGTCTACCAAATCAGCTCCACAACATCAAGCACCACCACCACCACCACAAACCACTGAAAAGAATAAGGCAGTAGATGACTCTGCAAACATAGAAGCTGAAAAGGCTGCTCAGTCCAAACAACAAAGGGCTGACACCTTGGAAGTAAAAGCAGAGTCATTGATCGAACTCAAGAAGAAACAACAAAGGGAAACTGAAGATGTGGGATCCTCTAAAAGGATGAAAAGACCTGCCAAGCATGTTAGAAAACCACCATCTAAGCTACAAACCTCTGTTGATAAAACCACTGCTGCTGAAACCACTGTCACTGAAACCACTGTCACCCAAACCACTGAAACCACTATACCCAAACCAACACACACTCCTGAACAAACAACCACCAAACCTACATCACCAACCAAAACCCCAACATCTGCTGGTTCTTCTAAAAGGCCAACAGATGTTAATCCAACCACTGCTACCAAATCACCTTCACCAAAAATCATGTACACAAGGAAGAGAAAATCAACCTTTGTTGTGCATGATGAAAACATTCACACATCACCAACCACCATTTCAACTGCCCAATCCACTCCTCCCATCACAGCCATTCCACTCACATCATTCTCACCACATACATCCAAATTCACAACCCATAGACCACCACCAACCATTACACCATTGGTTGTTCAGTATCCCCTTGAACTTGATCTACTCAAGGGGGAATTACAATCCTTCTACAATACTGAACAGCCATCTGAAAGATCCTTACCATCTCTCCCAAATTTCCCTGTTCCCCTCACCATTGATACCTATCTAAAATACAAGGGTGAACAGGTGGATGCCATCATCAGGGAGAAATGCAAAGGGAAGGATGACAGGACTGCTCAGGGCATCCATTCAGCAGAGCTTAGCAAACTCAGAAGGATTGAAGACTTTGCTAAGACCCTGAGCAATTCCATGTCCACCATGCCTCTCAGTGTAGATCTGGAGAAGGAGGTAAGGGAATCCCTACTTGAACAGATAATGGCAACCAAGCCCTACAAAGCAAACAAAAAGCAGTTCAATGGCTGGACTACTCATGCTTTGAGGGAAGAACTGATCAGAATTGAAGAAATGGCCAAAGATCCCAAAGCTAAAGTCTCCATTCCCAATTTTGGCAAAGGCAGAGACCCAGTCAGAGCCTTGAAGTTCAAAAGAATGAGGCAGGAGATTGTAGCTGCAAATTATGGGGAGATGAGGTCTGTTTCCAGATGGTCAGAGCTTAGATTGGTTGAAACCTATAAAAGTCTGGAAGAGAATAGAAAGAAGGATCCCAGCCTTCCAAGAAAACCAATCTACAATGATGAGCCTATGATGAAGAGACCCCAACAGACTTTTAACCTAGACAGCTTACTTGAAACCTCTGATCTCACAGCTGCTGCAAGTAGACAGTTCAAAAGGCAGAAGGAGATGTCAGAGGAAGACCAAAGAAAGTTTGCTGACACATTTATAAAGGAAGGGCTCTTCAATCAAATCCATTATTTCTCTGATCCCACAACAGAGAAACTCAGAGAACTCATAGGAAGACCACCATCACCCAACTCATCAAGAATAAAGGTTCATCTCAGCAAATCCACTGACTCAAAAATTCTAAAGTGGAAGGTCAACAAAGACAACCACGAATTGACACTGCTCAGGTCAGATGGAAAGGTTCAGAAGATCAGTATGGATGATGCTTACAGCCTTTGTGCAGAAGATCACCAAGCACTGCTAAATCTGGATCTGGAAAGAGATGAAGAAGACCTATTTGCCTTGAACTTTGAATTACAATTCAAAGGTCAAATCAGAGAAAGTCTGATGAGAAATAAAGATCAATGAATAAAGCTGAGTTTTGGCATCATCTGTTCTAGGGGGAGATTGTTGGGTCTGCTGACCTGGAGAAGAACAGATGATTGGAAAGCCAAAATATGCTATCTATTTGATCCTTGAATAAACAGTCTTTACAACTTACTTCTCCCAAAAGACTGCTGACCCTAACTACTGTTCTATCCAAACAACTGCTCAACAACTGCTGATACAAAGAACTGCTAAGGAAACAACTGATGAAGAACAACTGCTGACCAAAGGTCTGATGAAGAGCAACAGCAGATACAAGTACTGAAGACCAAAGCACTGCTGGAACCAACAGCACTTAGGCTCCAGCAGTGGATACAAGACCATCAGAGTTTATCTTTAACAGATGTTTACTATCAGTGCTTTCAATGTAACAGTAGTTTGTATAGCAGATGTTTAAGTTTGTTATTCTGTTAGAGGTCACTGTCTTAGGTGACGTCAGCCTAGGTCATCAGTGGTTTGAGTCAGTCTATAAATAGAACAGTGCATGTACTGTTCTATTGTATCACACACAAAACATTCTCTCTGACAAACAACTGTGTGATCAGGCTGAGGGGGAGTAACTTGTACGATTGTAATCTTTGAATTAATGAAAGCATTCGATCGAAAAACATTTACTCTCTTGTTTTGATTTACAGTTTATTATTCCGCTGCACTTTCATTCTACTTTCATTCCATTATTATCATCATTTAGTTAAACAATCAAAACAAACAAACTCAGATCCTAACACTACATGGCTGAGATCAGGAATATGGTAGATGCAAGGTACAAAGATACCCATGCTGATATCAAAGCCATCAAGGATCACCTGCTGAAGACTACTGGCTCTGCCCCTACCACCATCCTCAGGGATGAAAATGATGATGCTTTCACGGCTGATGATGCCAAAAAGGGGGAGAGTGGCAGAGATAGGCTACCAAAATTAGATCCTTTTGGTTGTCCTCCTTCTCAAAAAGGTCAAGCCAAGTCTGCCAAGAAACCAGAGTCTACCAAATCAGCTCCACAACAACAACAACAAGCAACACCAACAGCACCACCACAACAAACCACTGAAAAGAATAAAGCAGTAGATGACTCTGCAAACATAGAAGCTGAAAAGGCAGCTCAGGCCAAACAAAAGAGGGCTGACACCTTGGAAGCTAAAGCAGAGTTACTGGTGAATCTCAAAAGAGAACAACAGCAGGAGAAAGAAGATGTGGGATCCTCTAAAAGGATGAAAAGACCTGCCAAGCATGTTAGAAAACCACCATCTAAGTTGAAAACCTCTGTTGATAAAACCACTGCTACTGAAACCACTGCCACCCAAAACACTGAAACTACCCAAAACACTGAAACCACTATACCCAAACCAACACACACACCTGAACAAACAACCACCAAACCTACATCACCAGCCAAAACCCCAACATCTGCTGGTTCTTCTAAAAGGCCAACAGATGTTAATCCAACCACTGCTACCAAATCACCTTCACCAAAAATCATGTACACAAGGAAGAGAAAATCAACCTTTGTTGTGCATGATGAAAATATACACACATCACCAACCACCATTTCAACTGCCCAATCCACTCCTCCCATCACAGCTATTCCACTCACATCATTCTCACCACATACATCCAAATTCAAATCCCATAGACCACCACCAACCATTACACCATTGGTTGTTCAGTATCCCCTTGAACTTGATCTACTCAAGGGGGAATTACAATCCTTCTACAATACTGAACAACCATCTGAAAGATCCTTCCCATCTCTCCCAAACTTCCATGTTCCCCTCAATATTGATACTTATCTGAAATACAAGGGTGAGCGGGTGGATGCCATCATCAGGGAGAAATGCAAAGGGAAGGATGACAGGACTGCTCAGGGCATCCATTCAGCAGAGCTTAGCAAACTCAGAAGGATTGAAGACTTTGCTAAGACCCTGAGCAATTCCATGTCCTCCATGCCACTCAGTGTAGATTTGGAAAAGGAGATAAGGGAATCCCTTCTTGAACAGATAATGGCAACCAAGCCTTACAAAGCAAACAAAAAGCAGTTCAATGGTTGGACTACTCATGCTTTGAGAGAAGAACTGATCAGAATTGAAGAAATGGCCAAAGACCCCAAAGCTAAAATCTCCACTCCTAATTTTGGCAAAGGCAGAGACCCAGTCAGAGCCTTGAAATTCAAAAGGATGAGGCAGGAGATTGTAGCTGCCAACTATGGGGAGATGAGGTCTGTTTCCAGATGGTCAGAGTTAAGGTTGGTTGAAACCTACAAAAGTCTGGAAGAAAATAGAAAGAAGGATCCCAGCCTTCCAAGAAAACCAATTTACACTGATGAGCCAATGATGAAGAGACCCCAACAGACTTTTAATCTGGACAGCTTACTTGAAACCTCTAATCTCACAGCTGCTGCAAGTAGACAGTTCAAAAAGCAGAAGGAGATGTCAGAGGAAGATCAAAGAAAGTTTGCTGATACATTTATCAAGGAAGGGCTCTTCAATCAAATACATTATTTCTCTGATCCTACAACAGAGAAACTCAGAGAACTCATTGGAAGACCTCCTTCACCCAACTCATCAAGAATAAAGGTTCATCTCAGCAAATCCACTGACTCAAAAATTCTAAAGTGGAAGGTCAACAAAGACAACCACGAATTGACATTGCTCAGGTCAGATGGAAAGGTTCAGAAGATCAGCATGGATGATGCTTACAGCCTATGTGCAGAAGATCACCAAGCATTGCTAAATCTGGATCTAGAAAGAGATGAAGAAGACTTATTTGCTCTGAACTTTGAACTACAATTCAAAGGTCAAATCAGAGAAAGTCTGATGAGGAATAAAGATCAATAAATAAAGCTGAGTTTTGGCATCATCTGTTCTAGGGGGAGATTGTTGGGTCTGCTGACCTGGAGAAGAACAGATGATTAGAAAGCCAAAATATGCTATCTATTTGATCCTTGAATAAACAGTCTTTACAACTTGCTTCTCCCAAAAGACTGCTGACCCTAACTACTGTTCTATCCAAACAACTGCTCAACAACTGCTGATATAAAGAACTGCTGAGGAAACAACTGATGAAGAACAACTGCTGACCAAAGGTCTGATGAAGAGCAACTGCTGATACAAGTACTGAAGACCAAAGCACTGCTGGAACCAACAGCACTTAGGCCCCAGCAGTGGATACAAGACCATCAGAGTTTATCTTCAACAGCTGTTTAATATCAGTGCTTTCAATGTAACAGTAGTTTGTATAGCAGATGTTTAAGTTTGTTATTCTGTTAGAGGTCACTGTCTTAGGTGACGTCAGCCTAGGTCATCAGTGGTTTGAGTCAGTCTATAAATAGAACAGTGTTTGTACTGTTCTATTGCATCACACACAAAACATTCTCTCTGACAAACACTGTGTGATCAGGCTGAGGGGGAGTAACTTGTACGATTGTAATCTTTGAATTAATGAAAGCATTCGATCTAAAAACATTTACTCTCTTGTTTTGATTTACAGTTTATTATTCCGCTGCACTTTCATTTTATTTTCATTTCATTATTACCATCATTTAGTTAAACAATCAAAACAAACAAACTCAGATCCTAACAGATAGTGACCTCTAACAGAATAACAAGATAAAACATCTGCCCTATATAAACTACTGTTACATTACAAAACACTGTAATGTAAACTACTGTTGAGGAAAACTCTGATGGTCTTGTATCATCTGTTGGAGCCTAAGTGCTGTTGGCTTCAACAGACCTTTAGTCTTCAGCACTTGATCAGCAGTTGTTCTCTATCAGACCTTTAGTCAGCAGTTGTTCTCCATCAGTTGTTATCCAGCAGTTGTTTTGTTACAGTAATTGTTTGGGTAGAACAGTTGTTAGGGTCAACAGTCTTTTGGGAAGAGTATGTTGTAAATGCTGTTTATTTATATTGATCAACTATTAGTATATTTTGGCTTTTCAATCATCTGTTCTTCTTTAGGTCAGCAGACCCAACAATCTCCCCCTGGAACAGATGATGCCAAAACTAGACTTTATTCTTGATCTTTATTCCTCATCAGACTTTCTCTAATTTGACCTTTGAATTGTAACTCAAAGTTCAAAGAGTAGAGGTCTTCTGCATCTCTTTCAAGCTCAAGGTTCAGCGGTGTTTGGAGGTCATCTGCACACAGGCTATATGCATCATCCATGCTTAGCTTTTAAGCTTCTCCGTCTGATTTGAGCAAAGTCAATTCATGGGTGTCTTTGTTGACCTTCCATTTTAGAATTTTTGAATCAGAGGATTTGCTGAGATGCACTTTTATTCTGGATGAGTTTGGTGATGGAGGTCTCCCAATGAGTTCTCTGAGTTTTTCAGTTGTGGGATCTGAGCAAAAGTGTACTTGATTGTAGAGGCCCTCCTTTATATAAGTATCAACAAACTTCTTTTGATCCTCTTCAGACATTTCTTTCTTCTTCTTGAATTGTCTTCTTGCAGCAGCTGATAGATCAGAAGTATCAAGTAGGCTGTCTAATTTAAAAGCCTGTTAAGGTCTCTTCATCAGGGGTTCATCAGAGTAGACAGGTTTTCTGGGCAAGTTAGGGTCTTTCTTCCTGTTTTCTTCCAGCTTCTTGTAGGTTTCAACCAACCTCAGCTCTGACCATCTTGCAACAGACTTCATCTCCCCATAGTCAGCAGCCACAATTTCTTGTCTCATTCTTTTGAATTTCAAGGCTCTGGCTGGATCTCTGCCTTTACTGAAATCAGGGGCAGAGACCTTAGCTGGGAGATTCTTGACCATCTCCTCAATTCTTATGAGTTCTTCTCTAAGAGCATGGGTGGTCCAGCCTGCAAACTATTTCTTGTTTGCTTTATAAGGCATGGTTGCCAAGATTTGTTCAAGAAGTGATTCCCTAACCTCCCTTTCCATGGCACTGCTAAGAGGCATGGTAGATATAGAGTTGCTCAGGGTCTTAGCAAAATCTTCAATCCTTCTCAGTTTGCTAAGCTCTGCTGAATGGATGCCCTGAGCAGTCCTGTCATCTTTCCCCCTTGCATTTCTCTTTTATGATGGCATCTGCCTGTTCAGCTTTGTATGTTAGATATTTGTCTATGTTTAGGGGAACAGAAAAATGTGGAAGAGATGGGAAAGATCTTTCAGATGGTTGTTCAGCATTATAGAAGGATTGCATTTCCCCCTTGAGTAGATCAAGTTCAAGGGGATACTGAATAGCCAATGGTGTGATGGTTGGTGGTGGTCTATGGGATGTAAATTGTGATGTGTGTGGTGAGAATGTTGAAAGTGGAATGGCAGATATGGGTGTAGATTGTGTGGTTGAAGTAGTAGGTGGTGATGTGTGAATGTTTTCATCCTGTACAACAAAGGTAGATTTTCTCTTCCTTCTGTACAAGATTTTTGGTGATGGTGGTGTAGAGGTAGTGGTTGTGTTAACATCTGTTGGCACTTTTGTAGGACTAGCAGATGTGGTAGTGGTGATAGGTTCAGATATTGGTTTGGTGGTAGTGGTGATAGGTTCAGATGTTGGTTTGGTGGTAGTGGTGATAGGTTCAGATGTTGGTTTAGTGGTAGTGGTGATAGGTTCAGATGTTGGTTTGGTGGTAGTGGTTTTGGTGGCAGCAGTGGTTTTGATAGCAATGGTTTTAGCAGCCAGTTTAGATGGTGGTTTTCTGACATGTTTGGCAGGCATTTTCTTCCTTTAAGAGGAACCCACATCTTCAACTTCCTGCTGTTGTTCCCTTTTCTTTTGTACCAAAGCCTCTGCCTTGACTTCCAAAGTATCAGCCCTCTTTTGCTTTTCTTCAGCAGCTTTTTCAGCTTCTTCATTAGCAGAGGTGTCCACTTCTTTAGCTTTGCTGGTTTGAACATTGGATTGTTGTTGTGGTGCTGTTTGGGTAGACCCTAATTTGTTGGCAGACTTTGATTGACCTTTTTGTGAAGGTGGACAACCAAAGGCATCTAGCTTTGGCAATCTATCTCTGCCACTCTCCCCCTTTTTGGCATCATCAGCTGTGAAGTCATCATCATCTTCATCTCTGAGAATTGTGGTAGGGGCAGAGCCAGTGGTCTTCAGCAGATGGTCTTTAATGGCTTGAATGTTAGCATAGGTATCTTTGTACCTCGCATCTACCATATTTCTGATTTCAGCCATGTAGGTTTCATGAGTCTGATCTGCTAGTTTTCTGTGAGCTATGATGATGGGAGAAAAAGATTTCCATAGCTCACTAGCAATATCAGCTGTGGATGGTTGACTTTTGGTGAGAGTAGCCAATGATCCCAATATTGTCTTGATATCTGATTTGATATCAGCAACAGAGGTTTCAATGGACTGTACTTTGGCTGTCAATTGTCGATATTTTAACCCATCACCTAAGTTAATAGGATCATCTGAATTCCTACCAGTGGTAGTTGTAACTGGTGCAGTCCTAGGAGGTGAGTCCAAGGGATGAGAACCAGATGCCCCTTTTTCTTGGTTCTGGGGACTTCCAACTGATTTTGGGGACACTATAGTGGCCTCATCAGTTGTTGCCTTCAAGGGAGTCTTAGTTATGTAACCACTGTTCTGTTGTGAGACAATGGTCTATACATCAGTAGTGGCTGATCCACTTAAAAACTCACCTAGAGTTTCATTGAACTCTAGGGGTGTAACCTCCTCTTCTGTTTGTGGGATGGCTGATTGATTTTCCTCAGTCCCAGTCAATTGTGGAGGTATGCTCTCATTGATAGGTGAAAGAGAGGAACTGGGATTTTCCTGAGTTTTCTCAATAGCCTCAAACAGAGGTTGCATGGTTTGAGGAACATGTGTTGGTGAAGGTGGAGGAGTAAAACGAGAATTAGCCCTGGGAGAGGGCTTGTGAACATATGGCCAAGTGACTCAAATGTATCATGAAGTGTTTCCCCTTGGCTTACAACATCATCCTTTTGTGAGGATGCATGAGGAGTTTGGTCAGGTTGAGATATATCCAACTGTTGTGAGGAAGTAACAACAGTGGTTTCTTGTTGCTTTTGTGTTGCAACAGGGTTTTTATCTGGTATCTCATCTTCCAGAAGTCTCCTTTTTGGTTTAGTGGTGGTTTTTGTGGATGGACGTTTTTTTGGAAGTGGCTGGTGTGGGTTTCACAGCACTGGATGTAGTGCCATGATCACCAGGAGCAGTAGGCTCAACAATAGAGGTTTGGACAACAGTTGTTGTCTTAGTCCTCTTTGTTTGTGTTTTGGAAACTTTTGACACTTTTAATACTTTTTCTTGGGTGGTTGAACCCAGCATTCTTGTGAAAGTTTCATCAGTTAGACTCTTCATTTGAATAGACTCACCCTTTTTAAAATCTTTTTCAGGTAAAACCTTTTGAAGGATTACACTCAAAATTCTTAGGTAAATCAAAAAAGCGTTATTAGACCCAGACTTATTGGCTTTCACATTTGAAACTAAGTCCATAAACAGTCCCTGGGATAGATTGAAGTCAGAATCTGACAACATAGTATAGCCCAAGTACTGAATCCTCAATGGGATTTCATTAAAGGAAGTGGACTTAGCAGAGACACAGAGAAGGAGGGTATGAAAGAAAAATTTCATGACTGGTGCGAAAAAACTTTTTGAAAAGTGTTGACCCAGTCATCTGTGCATCATAGCCTCTTTCCTGAAACTCTGTGTGAAGCTCTGCCTTAGGGAAAGAGTCTTTACCTGGCAGGTCATTGAGTGAGACGGTTTTGGATATTAGTTTAGGGGTAATGACGATAGTTGTCTCTCCAATTTTTGAGATAATGGATGTATGCTTTTTGTCTTGAAGAAGAAACTCAGCATTCAACCAAAATTCTTGGAGGGTATCAAGATAGATAGGGGTATCAGCGGTTAGGATTGTCAGGTATTTGGATTGTAAGATGATGTCGATGGTGGAATGGAATGGAGTGTTTTCATCTGTTTTTACCAGATATGGGAGATAATTGTGGGTGGCTTTTGCTTGAAGATCCATTGTAATGGATTCCGAGTGTGAGAGTGAGTGGAATTGGAGTAAGGGTTTGAGGATGAAGAAGGCGGTTTCAGTATTTTGAATACAATGAGACAGTGTAACGACTTTTGTGGTAAAGCAGGGTTTTTATAGGCTCTGGTGAAACCGCTGATGTGGCCAAAACTCTGCTTTTAGGAGCAGACGTGGCAAACATCTGATGGCTAAACATCTGGTGGTATACAGCTGTTGCCAAAGATATGATGCAAACAGCTGTTGTTTTACCAAAGTGCTGATGCTAACAGTACTTGATATATATATATATAGATAATGAAACAGTTGTTTTATCTGATCAGAGGTTTGAAACAGATTTTTCAACCAAACAGAGGTTGTTTTATCTGATCAGATGTTTGAAACAGATTTTTCAACTTAACAGTGGATAGAATGGATGAAACAGTGGTTGTTTTATCCTTAACAGATTTTTCAACCAAAAAGCTATTTTTAAGGATGGATTTTGATTTTCTGAAACATTTTAATGTTTTATTTAAAACATTTGTGTTGTTTAATCCATGTTTAGCATACCAATTCTAGAAATCAGATTTGTAAAGGTAGATGTGTCTAAAGCTTTTGTCAACACATCTGCCAACTGATCCTCTGTTGGAACATGGTGCAGAGAAATCAAACCTTTTTCATAGCTATCTCTGACAAAATGATGTCTGATGTCTATGTGCTTTGTGGTTGAGTGAGAAACTGGATTCTTGATGATATTTTCAACAGCTTGACTGTCCAACATGAGTGGAGTCTTTAGTGCAGTTATCCCAAAATCCAGCAATTGATTTTGATGCCACATGAGTTGGGCTGTACAGCTTGCAGCAGCAATGTATTCAGCCTCAGCTGTTGAAGTTGAAACAGTTGCTTGCTTTTTGCTTTGCCAAGAGACTAAGGCATTCCCTAGAAACTGGCACCCTCCTGATGTAGACTTCCTTGTGGTGTGACAGCCAGCAAAATCACTATCTGAATAACCTGAAAGCTCAATGTTTCCATTAGCAGGATACCAGATACCAAGTGTGGGAGCACCTTTTAGGTATCTGAATATCCTTTTCACAGCAATAAGGTTTGACTTTCTAGATGAATCCTGGGATCTTGTACAAACACAAGTGGCAAACATAATGTCTGGCCTAGATGCAGTTAAGTACAATAAAGACCCAATCATGCATCTGTAATGTGTTTGGTCAACCAGTTCATCCTTGTCATCAATAGTGAGTAGCTTGACTGTACTCACGGGTGTACTACATGGCTTACAGTCATTCATCTCAAATCTAGTTAACAAATTTTTCACATATTTATTTTGATGAATGAATGTGCCATTTTGCAGCTGCTTCACTTGGAGACCAAGGAAACACTGAAGTTCACCCATAGCACTCATTTCAAACTCTGCTGTCATGAGTTCCCTAACTCTTCACACATTTTGTTACATGTGGATCCAAAAATGATGTCATCCACATATATTTGAACAATCATTAAATCTTTCCCTCTCCATTTCAAAAATAAGGTTTTATCAATTTTACCTCTTGTGAAACCAATGGATAAGAGAAAGGTGGAAAGAGTTTCATACCAGGCCCTAGGTGCTTGCTTGAGTCCATACAAAGCTTTATTAAGCTTGTAGACATGATCAGGATGGAATGTGTCTTCAAAACCAGGCGGTTGACATACATAGACCTCCTCCTGAATTTTGCCATATAGGAAAGCACATTTGATGTCCATCTGATACACCTTGATGTTGTGGTTGACAGCAAAGGCTAGAAAGAGTCTGATAGCTTCTAACCTTGCTACAGGAGCAAAGGTTTCATCATAGTCTATCCCTTCTTCTTGTCTGAAGCCTTGAACCACAAGCCTGGCTTTATTCTTGACAACTATACCCCTTTCATCAATTTTGTTTTTAAAGACCCACTTTGTGCCTATTGGACAAACATCCTTAGGCAGTGGTACAAGTTCCCAACTTGTTGTCTTTTAAACTGGAGGAGCTATTCCTGCATAGCTTCTACCCAACTATTGTCTTTTAGTGCCTCTTGGTACTTGACAGGTTGTGTGAGAGATAGAAAACCTGCAAAAAGAAAGATATTTGAGGATTGGCTTCTTGTTAGCACACCCTCTCTGATGTTGCCAATGATTTGATTTGGTGGATGAGCTCTTAGGTAGATTAGATCTCCTTGATATGGTATGATGGCATTTTGAGGTGAAGGACAGAGGTTTGGTGACTCTGTTGATGTAACATCTGTTTGCACTTCTGTAGTGCCAACAGATGTTTGAAATGGAGGTGGGGGAATGGGTCCAAGTGGTGTAAAACTGGACTGACTTTTGTCAACAGATGTTTGACTTTTGTCAACAGATGATTGAGCAGTGGATGTAAAGGGTGAAACAGTGGTTTGAGGGTAAGACTGACCAACAGTAACAGTGGCTGACTCAGCTGTGACGGAGTTTTGACAGTTGTTTTGACCAACTGCTTCCTCTGATGCAGAATAGACTTTATAGTGACTTGGAATCACAACATCTGTTCTGTAATCTTGTTGTGGAGATTGTGGAGTACCTGCATTGTTAGTTTTAATAGTAATATCTTCAAATTTGAATTTATCTAAATCAAACAACTCAGCAGGATTTGCTGGGATTTTTAGGGATGAAAGGTCATTGAACTTTACATTCAGAGTTTCTTCTATTGTCATGGTCCTTGTGTTAAACACTTTATAGGCCTTGGCAGTAGAAGAATATCCCAGAAAATATCCACAATCTACTTTGGCTGCAAATTTTGAAATGGAATCTTTAAGATTTAAAATGAAACATGGGCAGCCAAAGATTTTGAAAAATTAGATTAATGGTGTTCATTTTGAACAAAATTTCATAAGCAGTCTTTTGATGTCTTGAGTTGATCAAAACTCTGTTTTGAACATAGCAAGCAGTGTTTACAGCTTCTGCCCAGAAGGACAGTGGCAAACCAGAATCTGCTAGCATGGTTCTTGCAGCTTCAATAAGAGTTCTATTTTTCCTCTCAACCACCCCATTTTGCTCTTGTGTTTTTGGGATGCTGTACTGCCTCACAATCCCTTTTGACACACAGAAGTCATCCAACTCCTTATTTTTAAACTCTGTTCCATTGTCACTTCTAAAGACTTTTACTGGCAAGTCGTATTTTTTTCAACTTTGGTGACAAAGTCCTTCAAAATACCTGCAGTCTCATCCTTAGAGTGTAAAAAGTAAGTCCATGTAAACCTAGAAAAATCATCAACTATGACAAGACAAAATCTTTTTCTTCTTAGACTCATGATTTTAACTGGGCCAAACAAGTCCATGTGCAACAATTGTAGACATTGACTTGTTTTGGACTCATCAATGGATTTGTAAGAGCTTTTATGTTGTTTTCCTTTTAAACAGGAAACACAATGCTCATCACATTTGAATTCTTTTGATGGTAAACCTCTGACAAGGCTTTGTTTGGAGAGTGAGTTGATAGTTTTGAAGGTTGGTATGACCCAGTCTCCTATGCCACAATTCTGTCTCCTTTGTGGAGGCAGCAGAAAACAAACAGACATTTGCCATAGGATTGTCCTTCAACATATCAACTACATACACATTGCCACTCCTATGAGCAACAAGTTGTGCTTTGCTCTCAGCAATGATGGTATCAATCTTTTTCACCACTTCTGGCCCAATAATCTTACAAGTTTTCTTAGTGAAGAATGAACCATAACCTTTATCACTCATTTGTGAAACACTAAAAGATTAAATTTAAGATTACCAATAAGATTAACATTTTCAAACTTGAGTTTCCCAACCTGAACAGTCCCTGAACCCAACACCTTACCTTTTGAATCATTACCAAAGGATATATCACCCCCTCCATGAGCTAAGAAGTCTAGAAGAAGGGCTCTACATCATGTCATGTGCCTGGAGCCTCCACTATCTACATACCAAAGACTATCTAAACAAGCAGAAGCTCCCTTAGCAGCAACCATCAATGCACAATCACACTTGCACTCACAATCATCAGATGCACCCTAGGGATCTGAGAGATTCATAACCTCTTCTTCAGGTTTTTCACCTGCAACTACTTCATCAACAATATCATCAGTCTTAACAACAGATTCAGTTACCACTTCCTCAAAATCAACCTCTTCTACCATAGCCATAAAACAAAAATTTTCCGGTTCATTTTCAGCTTTGGCAACAAGTGCAAAATTTTCATCTCCCAACTCATCTGGTAGACTGCTCCAATCAACAAAGCCTTGTGTGAAGAAACTCTGTTGACTGGTCTCTGCAGGAGCAGAGGGTGAAGCAGCAGTCATTGGCACAAGTGCCTGAGCAACAGGGGTTTACACATAGTGGATCTGAGGAACAGTGGTTTGGACAAACTGGACAGGAACAATGTTTGAGGAGTGTGCAAAATGAGCAGTGTTTTGCACATTTGGTCCAGGGGCGTTATAGGAATTTTGATAAGTGTTTGTCTGTGGCCTTTGATTTGGATAGGTAATCATAGGTGTACCATGTTGACTCCTATATTCCCTAGCAAAATGACCTAGTCTATGACATTTATAACACTTTATCTTTGATTTATCCAATCCCACCTTTGACCTGCCAGTTAACCGTGGAAACCTTCTCCCAGTTTTCTTGTAAAAATTGTTAGTTCTTAGGGCATGTGTAGTGGTAAGGTTATAGGGCGTTTTCAGCCTCTATAGCGCCCTAAACACCGCCCCCAGGGGCGCTATTGGGCGTTTTATGGTGTTAGAGTTGTGGTGATAGCGGGCGTTTTCAGCCTCTGACATTATTTATTATTATTATTATTATTATTATTATTATTATTATTATTATTATTACTATTATTATTATTATTATTATTATTATTATTAATAAGAAGAAGATGAAGATGTTGATGATGAAGATGATGATGAAGACGGTGGTTGTGATGGTTGTGATGGGACCGGTAGTTGCAGAGGTGGTGGTAGGTGTGATGGCAGAGAAGGGCATCTCTCTGCAGTGTTGTGTGTGTGTTTTTGAAAGTGAAAAGATGGATTTGGTTATATTGTGGGAGGTGTTGCTTGTTTAATGTAATAATAATAATAATAATAAAAATATATAAAAAGCAATGATTACCCAATCATTTATAACCCCCTCATAACCCCCCTTTCCACTACACCCTCCTTTTCCATAACCGCCACATAACCCCCCCTTCTATTACTTTTTAATATTTTAATACCATAACCCCCACATAACCCCCCACCACTACACATACCCTTACACTGAGAAGGGCCAATTGGTGCATAATGTCCATTTCTTCCAAATCATTAGGATCAAAGTATTTTAGGTCATCATACTCAAAGGATATGTTATCAGATGCCTGGATATCACCACCACTTGCTGTAAAAGCATAGTTTGGTGAATAAGAATCAGAGTTAAAACCTGAGTTAAAACCTGAAGTTATGTCAATGAAATGATCATAACTCTGATCCTTACTATTACCAATCACCTCATCATGACCCAAAAGTGTTGTATTACCAAATACATAGTCATCAGACACTTTTCCAGAGTCCTGGAACTTCTTTTTCTGGTTAAGCTCTCTCTCATAGGTCAAGAGCTTACCATGAAGCTGGGTCAGTGATAGGTCCTTGAATCCAATTGAGTTTCTCATAACTATAGCAATAGTGTCCCATTTATCTAGTAATGATCTTAAAAACCTATGGTTCAAGGTTGAATGAGGGTAAGTTAGACCAACCAGTTTTAGTTCACTAATGAGACAGTTAAACCTCTCAAATTGTTGAGTTAATGACTCTCCCTTAACGTGACTAAATGTTTCATATTGTTGGTTAAGTATTTCACGATTGTTTTCAATACCCTTTTCAGTCCCACCAAATTGTTCTTTCAGTGCATCCCACAACTCCTTTGCACTGTTACAGTGTAACCGCCCAGCCAGCATATATATCATTGGGTAGAGCCATGGCCACAATACTGAAAGCCTTAGCATCTAACCCAATTTTCTGAAAATCCTGGCCGGAGTAGTTTTCAAGTTTCTTAGGCTCCTGAACCTTGGGATCTTCGGTACTCGGCACCATCGGAACATGTGGTCCGAAGATAACCGACTTCCAACACCTAGTGTTCTGTTGAGCTAGAACATGGCTCATTCAACGTTGCCAGATATTGTATTCAGATCTGACAAGCATCGGTGGCTTGTTGTTCGTGCTAGTGTTGTGTGGATCGTGATTGATTGAATCCATTCTCTGATTTTGCGAAAACAAAGTCTTTTTACTAACGGTTGAATCAAAAATAAACTATTACTCTGTTTTCAATCCGACAAACAAACGATATCAATAATTGTGAGCTGATCTGTTTATATTAAATTGATTGGTTAGATCGAATTTAATTGACCAAGCTCTGATACCAATTGTAGGATCTGAGTTTGATTGTTTTGATTTGTTTAAGTAAAATGAGAAATAAATGAAGTAAATATAAATGGAAAGTGCAGCCGAATAATAAACTATAATCAAAACAAAAGAGTAAATGTTTTCTAATCGAAAGCTTTCATTATATTGAAAGATTACAATCAATTACAAGTACTCCCCCTCAGCCTGATCACTCTATGATTGTTTGTCTGAGAGAATGTTGTGAGTGACGAATAGAACAATACAAGCACTGTTCTATTTATAGACAAATCTAAACCACTGGTGACCTGGGCTGACGTCACCTAAGATAGTGACATCTAACAGAATAACAACATAAAACATCTTCCCTATACAAACTACTGTTACATTACAAAACACTGTAAGGTAAACTACTGTTGAGGAAAACTCTGATGGTCTTGTATCATCTGTTGGAGCCTAAGTGCTGTTGGCTTCAACAGACCTTTAGTCTTCAGCACTTGATCAGCAGTTGTTCTCTATCAGACCTTTAGTCAGCAGTTGTTCTCTATCAGTTGTTATCCAGTGGTTGTTTTGTTATAGCAGTTGTTTGGGTAGAACAGTTGTTAGGGTCAACAGTCTTTTGGGAAGAGTATGTTGTCAATGCTGTTTATTTATATTGATCAACTGTTAGTATATTTTGGCTTTTCAATCATCTGTTCTTCTTTAGGTCAGCAGACCCAACAGAAAATAAGAAGAATACCCATGTGAATCTTGAATAGTCATCAATGATGACTAAGCAGTACTTCTTCTTACCAAGGCTCATGATTTTTACTGGCCCAAATAAGTCCATATGGAGTAGTTGAAGACATGCAGTTGTTTTAGATTCTTCAATAGACTTATTGGAGGACTTATGCTGCTTTCCCTTTAAACAGGATACACAGTGTTCTTGACACTGGTATACTTTCAAGGGTAGACCTCTGACCAAGCCCATTTTTGTGACTTTATTTATGGTTTTAAAGTTCACATGGCCAAGTCTCCTGTGTCAGAGATCAGTTTCTGAAGTTGATGCCCTAGAGAAGAAACAGGCAGTGTTGTTCAGTACTTTGTCCTTTTCAATGTCCATTGCATAGACATTGCCACATCTTTTGGCTATCAACAAAGTATGATCTTCAATGATCTTCTCTATCAACTTCTGGCCTTCTGGTGATATGATCTTGCATGTTGTCTTTGTGAAAAAGGAAGAATATCCTTTATCACACATTTGTGACACACTTAGCAAGTTGTACTCAAGGTTTTCAACCAGATTGACCTTGTCAAACTGTATTTTTCCTGAAGAGACATTGCCATGTCCTAGCACATATCCCTTGGCATTGTTTCCAAAGGATATAGATCCTTCTCTTTGACTGATAAAATTGTTTATCAGGTACCTGCATCCTGTCATGTGCATTGAGCCTCCACTGTCAACATACCAAATGCTATTTAAGCCTCTGGAGACCCTCTGCACAAAGTAGCAAATTAGTTAGATTTGGGAACCCAAGCCAGTTTGGCTTTGGGTTTGCTCTTGAAAACATTAATAGTTTGTTCTTGACCAGGTTGAGGAATCCATGTCTTTTTGGCAATGGATTTTTCATTAAGAGTAACGGTGGTATCCTTTTGAGGACCACCACCAACCTTGGTCATCAGTAGTTGTACCATATACATGAGATCTTTAATCTCAGCAGTTTGTGAAACTGCTGATGATGTAGGTCTAACTACTAAAAGAGAATTTTGAGAAAAAGACTGTTGTTGAGATTTTATCTTTTTCTAGAGAAAAGGTGTTGCCTAGTTGTTGTTTCTTGGGTGAAAAAGTTTCTTCAAAATCATTTTTGAGTTATTTTCCCACAACCAGTTGTAAATTTTTCTTGTTATACTGAATTCCTTTTCTGTATCTACAAAATTCTGTCTTGTGGTTAAACAAACCACAGATTTCACATTCTTTTGCCTTTTCTTTTTCATTTAAAGGCAAATTTCTGACTGTCTTGATTTGATTTAGGTCATTAGTAGTTTTCAGGTTTTTAACTCCTGATGTAGATGAAACTACTGATGGCTTAAAGTCAGATTTTATCAGTACTTCTGAAGAACTTTCTTTCAAAGTTTTTAGAAAGTTTTCATGAAAAGATGTGCATTCTTTCTCTTCAGAAGTTTCATTTTGAACAATTTTTCTCCCATCTTCAGTAGTTTTGGGAGAAAAATCAGTTGGTGTTTCAGTGTGATTGTACCCTATGCCAAACCTAACATTTGATGCACTTTGTTTGTTAAGCAGCAGTTGGTACCCTTTACATGACTCAACCCATTTCTCACAGTCAACCTTGGTGTCAGCAAGCTCTTTTCTGACATTTCCTAGGTCTTCTATCATTATTTTAAGTTGTGCTTGGGTTTCAATAGCATTGTCAGTTAATTTAGAATTTTCTTTTGTTTTAGCAGCAAGCTTTCTATCTAAATCACAATTCATTTGAGTAAATTTTCTCTCAGAGTCATTGGCTTTGCCATGTAAATGCACATTAGTCTCTCTTATGAGAGCAAAAGATTCTTTACATTAGTTTGAACAAAGTTTTGTTAAAGATTCTTTTGATACCTGAGACAGGGTAGATTTTGAGGTGCAGCCCTCAAATGCCATTAAGGCAAAATTCTTTCTGCCATTGTCAGGTTCTCCCCAGTTGATGTCAAACATTTTGTTGTCTGCATCAGGATTGCACTCAGTAGTGTCAAAAGGAAGACTGCTCCAGTAAACATACCCTGAAGTGAACAACAGACTTTGTTGTGAGGGTTGCTGAGTTTGTGGAGGTTGTTGAGCAGCTGGAATGGAAGGGATTGATTGTTGGCTCTGCATTTATTGAGCAAGCATCTGTACATATTGTATTTGTGGCAAATATTGGATTTGTGGAGCTTGTGCCTGTACAAAATGTGCACTTCCCTATGTTCCATTATTCCTGTTATAACTAGGGTTAAACTTATTTCCAAACTGAGATTAATTATAGCTAGAGCTTATACACTCTCTAGCAAAGTGTCCCAACTTCTGACACTTATGACATCTAAGCTTAGATTTCTCAAAACCAATTTTTGTAGAACTGTTTAGTCCTGGAAATTTCCTTCCTGACCTTTTATAAAATTTGTTTGTTTTTATACTTAACATGGCCAGTTTGTGTAAGATGTCCATTTCTTCTAAGTCATCACTGCTGAAATTTTTTAAATCATCCATGATAAAACACATGTTATTGACTATATTCATCATTGTCATAACCTGGGAATGATCTTTTTGATGAGATCCCAGCAGTTATGTCAATGTGGTCAAAAGATCCAAAACTATTTGAACAAGTGGGTGAGTCTTGTCCCAATAGTGTTGTACTACCTGGTAAATAGTCATCAGCTGTTTTACCAGAACTTTGCAATTTCTTCTTTTGATAAATTTCTCTTTCAAAAGTTAGCAATCTCCCATGTAATTTTGTAAGAGTGGGGGAGCTAAAGTCTGGTGAAGATCTGAGGACTATAGAATATGCTTCCCATTTTTCAGGTAAAGACCTTAAAAATCTATGAAGCATAGATACATTTGTATAGGTCTGACCATTTAATTTTAACTCAGATATTAATGAGGAGAATCTTTCAAATTGTTGTGTTAAAGTTTCCCCATTTATGTGAGCAAATGTTTCATATTGTTTAGCCAGAATTTCTCTAGTGTTGTCAATCACCTCTTCAGTTCCTCCAAGCTGTTCTTTTAGGTAGTCCCAAACCTCTTTGGCACTATCACAGTGTAATAGTCCAGAGTAGATTTCATTTGGGAGTGCCATTTCCAACATAGAGAAAGCTTTAGCATCAAGCTCAAGTTTTAGGAAATCATCTTCAGTGTAGTCTTTTGGGTCCTTTGGTATTTCAACTTTAGTTTCAAGATTAATGTTTACTGGTTTGTGAGGACCATATATCACAGATTTCCAACAACCGGTGTTGGTCTGAGACAAAGTATGTGCCATTCTTTTCTGCCATATGCTGTATTCAGAACGAACAAGCATAGCAGGTTTATTGGCAGAACCAGTATTATGTGGATCCATTTTAAAGAGTATTGATTTATCAAATATCTCTTAAAGTGATGGATGTTGAAAAAGTGAACTTTTAGTCCTTTATTGAATATCAATAAGAGCCTGTGTCTGATTCTCAATGTGTTAGATTGATATGTGATCAGATAAACCAGTGCTCTGATACCAATTGTTGGATCAGTATGCTCTTGAAGGTTTACTTGCTAGTGAACACTTATGTGTTTAGCAAGTTCAATCAGATTTACACAGCGAAATAAGCATAGAAAGTTTCACTAT
Organism: Ambrosia trifida; assembly: GCA_028751855.1. Lineage (NCBI taxonomy): Eukaryota > Viridiplantae > Streptophyta > Magnoliopsida > Asterales > Asteraceae > Ambrosia > Ambrosia trifida. Next base: position 100,637,521 of record CM054125.1, on the reverse strand, counting down.
CAACAGGAGTTATTACTCCCCCTGGATGTTTGCAAACCAAAGGCAAATTAATGAGAATCTAAGTATTGCATGTGAATGATAATAAATACTCAAATAGATTCTCAGTAAATGAAATGGAAATAACAATAATGAGCTTTGAAGGATTTCAGTTTCAATTAAATAAAATCAATGTCTAAAACAGAGGGATGAACCCATCTATTTATAGACTTACAAATGCATGAACCTTGATCAAAAAGCAAATCTGCAATAAGTTGCATTCTTGGAACTTGTACAAAAAGATAAAGTAATAATAAACAATTAAACTACTGAAACATAAGGGCGGTGGAAAGATTCTATTACAAGTGCTGATGAATGACAAACTACTGATGAGTAGTTTGTCTTCAGTAGTTCTTCAGTGGACTTGTCTAGTTTGACTTCAGAACTTCTGATCTATCTTCTTCAGTACTTGTTGAATCCTTCTTCAGTACTTTTATCTTCTTTCTTTAGTAGTTCTATACTTCGAATAATTTGCAGAAGTATGAATTAGACTAAGGTTTGCAAAAGTGGTTTCCTCAATCCTTTCTGTCCTTACAGAGATGTTTAGAGAGAGAGAGAAAGAGGGAGGGAGGAGAACAGTGTGAATGATTTGTGTGTTTTAGAGAGAGAAAGGAAGAACAAAGGGGTATGTGTGTGTGTGTGTTTTTTTTTTTTTTTTGTTTATTATTTTGTGGATATTTGTGGTGGATTGTGGTTATGGTTTTGGGTTACGCAGCAGATGTTAAAAACAAACAGTTTTCCTCTTGCAGACTACAGACCTTTGGTCTACCTCTTCTTTTGCAGATGTCTGCAGATGTGGTCCGCAGACTGCAGATCTTTTGCCTCATAAAAACAAACAGCATCTAAAAATCACTACTCCACCCCTAAATCTTCTCTCTCCTGATTAAAATAATAATACTTTTTCATACTTTTATCATTAGATTTTCTCTTTTCTCACTCACAACCACTTACAAAAATATTAAAATATATAAGGGTGAAAAGTAGTTTTTCAAATATAAGGGTAAATAGTGTTTTCACAAAATATTTTCTCTCTTTTCCACTCACAATCACTTATATCCATTCTATATAATTTAAGGGAACTCATCACATAATTTGGTGAACTGGTCGTGAATGCTCTAATAAAAGTGGAATTTGATTATAAAAAAAAAAAAAGTTATATTTTACGGATTTATGGTGATATGTTAGTGGTTACCAACGTATTAGGTATCAACAATGGTTTTTAGGTTTTGTTGTAGATTTTTAAGGTTTTGTTGTACATTTTGGTGGCCAGTTAGTGATTACTAACGGATCATCGAGGGTTTTTATTTTATTTTTTTTATATTACTTTTGTTTTTTCATTTTAGATGGGGATCAATCGATAAAATTCTATTTTCTACCAGTTAAATATCATATGAACTTAGAAAAATGTTATTTTAAATAAGGATTCTGCTTTTATTATGTAGTAGTGAAATATTATATCAGTTTTCATTATATTTAAAAGTTTAAGATTATGTTTTTAGGTAAAGTAGACAAATTAAAATATTTTTTTTTTAACATTACAAATTAAAATAATTTGATCATGATATTATTGATTTTATCTATTCGCTAAAAAGGTGGTTGGGTCTTTTCATTTAGCTTTTAGTAGTTAAGAAAAATGTAAAAATAGTTGTTTCTATATATAGTCTATATTTAGAGCTACAAACGAACTGAACTTTCAGTGAACAGTTCATGAACCGTTTGGCAGAAAGTTCATTTGTGTTCGTTCGTTTAATAAAGAACGAATATGAACAGACGTCGCGTTCGTTTATGTTCGTGAATGTTCGGTAACGTGTTCGTTTGTGTTCGATAGTTTATTAAGGTTTATAATTTTTATACATTTTTTATATTCTTTTATTTTTATTTATTTTACCAAATAAATAATATACATGAGGTAATATATGATCATATGAGATCAATAAACCTACTTTTTGTATCCAATATATGTTTTCACGTTCCAGTGTTGATGCCCTCCACCTCCAATGCCCTTCTCCAGTACCAAGTATGTTTGGACAATTATCTTATATTTTAGGTGGATTTAGCCAATGTCTTAATGTATGTAAATTCGATGTTATTCAAAAGTAATATATGTCTGTTTGTGTTTGTTTCCGTTCATGAACACTTGTTTGTGTTCATTAATGTTCGTTTGTGTTTGTGTGCGTTCATGAACAAAATTAACAAACGAACACGAACATGAGTGTTTTCTTAATTCTTAACAAACGAACATGAACAGAAAATCTCGTTCGATAAGTGTTGATGAACTGTTCGTAAACACATAATTTTCTTAACAAACGAACACGAACAAGGTCTTGTTCATGTTCGTTCAATTCGTTTCCAACCCTATCTATACTCGTTAAGTGAAACTACATCTTGTTTTATACCTACCCGGATAGCTTTTAATTTGGGTTATGGGTTTCATACATCCCATGACATCACATTTTAAGGGTGTGACATCACATTCTGGGGTATGTGGTAGCTTTTTATTGGTGCTTGATGTGGGCCAGGGTGTATCATTCCTAATTAAGGGGTGTATGGTTCCAAAATTCCTTTAATTTTAGTAGACACAAAATTAGGGAGCCATCTACTACATCTTGTTTTATACCTACCCTCATGCAAGTAAAGTCAAGTAAACGTACAAAATTAATTATTAAGGTGATTGTATGTATTTTTGATATGAAAGGAGAGGAATATAATTAGTAGGGCATATAGTATATCCCACCACATTTTAAACCACATGGATTGTTCAATCTAGTGCAGTTTTGTCTCTTATCATCTCTCACCATACCATTCATTTTGGCCTTTTTGCAATCTACAAAGAAGGATTTAGGATCATAATATATTTTATCTAGTTGGAGAGGTTTTCCGAAAAAAAAAAATGTTTCTTAATATTTGTTTTGTTACGTCCGTAGTTTTTAGATACCCGATTTCCTTTTTTTTTTTTTAAGGCAAACTTTATTAAAACAACAATCAAGACCGCCCCTGAGTCTTCAAGTAGGAGACAAAGAACACGAGATACCCGATTTCCTCATGGGTGGATGTAGTATACGAAGACAGGTGCGATCATGCGAAGCGGTGATAAGGTTTATATGTTGTATTTGTATGCGAAATGCAACACTGTAAGCCCAAAAGAAACAAAAAACGAAGTGGAAAACAAGTTATTTCGGGAATTCACTTTCATCAAGAAAGATGAAATCAGAAAAATGTTGCATCAAATAGAATTATGCTTTTTTTTTTTTTTTGAACGGCAAATTTTATCAAACCTTAATTTCACCTCACCTTGAAGGATTTGAACCCACAACCTTACATTTGTAAGGGGGGACACCATACCACTAGACCAAAAGGTCATGGGTAAATAGGATTATGCTTAAACGAACCGTCTACGTTTGTTTCTTGAATCGATCCCAAATTTAGGGAAAAAATGAAATGCGATTGACAAGAACAAGTCCTTCTATTGAATGTACGTATTTCATGATTGAAAATGGAACTTGATAGGGGGTTTATTTCAAACTTGTTTTAGACTTGAGCATGAGTTGAATCAATATATTATTTATATGATTAAATTGTGTCCCTCTTGACCTTCAAATGTACACTCATATTAAAATTGTAGTCATGACCTCAATTACCAAAATATGATAACACCAGAAAATAAAAAAGTTTAAGGTCCATCAATACTTTACATGCATGTGTCTCTATGGTCTATAAGAAGACGTTGGTTTTACACTTCAATTATTTGAGGTGCTGGTCATTCATTCCGAGTGGCCCCTGACAAGTTCTAGTAGCAAAGAGCGTCGTTCTATGAACCCCACCATGACATTTTGTATACCGGGACCGAATTAAACGTGGATGGCGATAGATCAACAAAAATCGACGTGCCCCTCAGGGTTTTTTTTTTTTTTTTTTTTTTTTCAATAACTTGGTTAACTTTGGCTTGACATAACTTCATTGTTAATGTCAATCTGACGTTCATATGGTTGTCCAATCCATAGAGGTGCACATTTCGTTTTTCTAGGGAACCGAATTGGTTCGGGTTTGGGCCAATTCCTTCCCGAATCGGTTCTGATTCAGTTTTGCCCCGGCTTCGTCGATTTGAAAGACCGATTTCGGTTTCGATTTTAGTTCTTAATCGGTTTTTGTGTGCACAAAAAAATTAAGCCAAGAAAAAAAATAAACATAAAAATACAACTTTTATTATGTTTTATGGCTTTCGAAACAAAAAATACAAAAATGAAATACAAAAAAAAAAAAAAAAAAAAAACATTTTGAAATATTACAATCATTATTTTTTTAATTTTCGTCCGAGCTACTTATGCGCATCGAAACATCATATGCGAGTTCTTCGTCAGATAGGGATTCGCTTAGTCCTTTTTCCACCTCTTCCTCATGTAGTCTTTCTTCATGTTCGGTTTGGTCTTCAAGAGATATTTGATGTTGTACTCGATTGTAACACCCCAACCGATGGCGGAATCATCGAGGTGTCACGTAGTGACGATTGTTCAAAAGCACATGGTACTAAAATGTAAATATATTATTGAATAATTTAAATTGTCTTACATAGATGAAATGGGAAAAATACAAAAGTCTGAACGAAACATGAAATTTGAAATAACTTATTAAAAGCAAGCACTAAAATCCAATGCTATGGAACTAAGATCAAACTGCACCTGAAACATGTACAAAATAGGTTTTGTCAACATATGAAATGTTGGTGAGCATTCCTAGTTTTAATACATATAGTAAGTTGGAAAATGTTATACAATTCAAGTGCAAAGCTATAGTGCAGTTATGTAAACTATGTAACATACAAATGAGCGAAATCAATCCTGTGACTGTATAATGTACTAGATGAACGGCGGTGTACTTATCCAATAAATGGATAATAACTTAACAATGACCACGGATTCTCCGATGAAAAGGGGGAGAATCAACCTAGGCGGGTTGTCAATCCAATAGCGCTATCCAGTGTTAAGGTCGGCTTGTACATGGTTAATGATTTCACTAAGTACAAATGTATTCTACATGTAATGTCTAAGCATAAAGCACGTATGTAAGCAAATGCACAATGTACTAGAATTGTATTGTAAAAATGTGAACTTGTATATGTATTTTGTATAAGTGTAGATGTAACACCCCAAAAATGAATAAAGACAAAAAGGGGATAGGAAATACTCACATTCGCCAAATGACTAGATGACTAAGCGAGCTTGAAAATGCGAGCAATCCAAAGATTCAACAACGAAACTAGTCCAATTTAGAAGAAAAGATACCGAATAGGAAAAAAATATAAAGCTTCCAATTCGCCAATTATAAGAGCTTATAATCAAAGCTTCAAATGTAGAAGTAATATACTCTAGAAGAAAGGTATGAGGGAGAGTTTAATCGAATTGAAACAATCGATTTAGAGGTGCAAAGTGTAATGGGTCATTGGTGGGTTTTTATACTAGTTTTAGATTCAATTAGGCTTTAAAATTGGTCAACACAATAAAGTAAAGTTTCAAGATGAATTAACTATTTGACTAGGACTTTGACTAGGATTTTGACTTGAGATTTTGACTAGGACTTTGACTGGAACTTTGACTGTTTGACTATCTCAGCGGACCGCGAGGGCTAAAAAAAATAATTTTTCTAATATAATCACTTTTAAGTTCTAGACTTGTTTCCTTCTGTTTCTAAGTTGTTTTAGGACCGAAAATTAAGGGCTTTGAGTATCAACGTCTGAAACATACGTGCTCGAGCGTAGATGTGAGTATAAAACATGCATACTTTTACTTATAAAAATTATAAGTTTTATTAAATTGTGAATTTTGGTCATATTAAAATACGAAGGTTAAAAATAAAAATTTTGAAATAGTTGAGGAACCAAGTATGCACATTTATGAAAAGTGAAGGGTGCAGGTTGTCACATCAATCCACTGCGTCCAAGTGATCCTTTAAGCATATGCACAACTCCAACGAAGGGGGAATAAGTTTTGTTCTTCGTATCGATAGCACTCTGCCACTAAGAGAAAATGCCAATTCCAAAGCTACCCTATAAGCTTGGACCACTTAATAGTTAATAGATCACGGGCTATAGCGGAAAGGATAGAAAGTTCCAATTGCTTTCCTTTCCACCAAGCCAAGATATCAAAAATTCCAAATTCGGTGCCGGTCATTGTCGATGTAAAATTTAAACCCCCATAATATTTAAGCAAGGGTCTAAACCAAAGGCACACAAAAAAACATGTGGTATTTCTTCAAAATATTATAGAAATTTTTCAACCATTGGGGGTATCATTTTCTCGAACAAATTATTTTTTTCATCAAAGTCATATAATGTTTGAACCATTAAATATAATTCTTGCATCGATTCCGAACTACTTGGATAATAAACCCCCGATAGTTTTGTAGTGGCGTATTTATAAACCTCAAGAAATTCCATAAGTTGTTCAATACAAACCCAACCTCATTAGACATTAGGAAATTCGTAAGTCAGCCACGCCTAGCAAGCCTGTTATGAAAATGTTGTAAAATTTCTTTTTATTTCAAAGCACTTTTGAACATTGAAAAAGCCAAATTCCACCTAGTCTTAGTCGGCACGTCCCAATTCGGACCTAAGAAAGAACGGTTTGTATCCATACAATATTTTTTATATTTTCTATATCGTTCGCAACTTGATTTAAAAACTTCATGTAACAAATCAAAAACCTCTTTTGAATTCAACAATGGAAACTCCAAACCCATCCCGCACAACTAAGTTATCTTTAACTATCTTGCAATATTTTCTTTATGATTTCTCAAGGTGGAGTTTGCACTTGGTTGCAGAAGTATACCACACTTTCTACAACGTGCCTTTTGAGTGTCATTTGATATAAGACACAAGTCAAAAAACTCATTTTCCTCACCAAAAAGATCGGGGTTTCGTTTCATTTCAAGGATTCAAACGGTAAGATCGTTTGAGAAACCGGTAATGGATGGGTTTGATGAAGCCATGAGATTAAGTAGTAAAGTGGCAAAAGAAGCAAAGCGAACTAAAACGGGTTTTGCGTTTTTGGGTTTGTTTTCTGCGTTTTTAAGTGTTGTGAACCCAAAACACCTAAAACATATTTATACCAACTTAGGGTGGCACCGGTGAATTTTGGTGCAAAAAAAAGGATAAAATAACGGCTATATTCAGCCCAACGGTAAAAAAAACATGCAACATGCTTCCAACGGTAAGAACCGTTTTTTTTTTTTTTTTAACCGGTTAGGGTTCTTTACGCGAGAAGGGGAATCGGTGGGGAACCAGCAGTCCGTATATGGGACCGGACCCGGTTCGGGAAATACCGGTCCCAGACCGGTTCGCGTCGGATCAGGTCCTGAAACCGGTTTATTTGTGCACCTCTAGTTGTCCATTTATAAATTAGACAATAGACATTAACAAGTTGCTGGGGCTGAAGTGACTGGACTAGTGTAACTACAGTATCTTTGGCCCACATATAGTTGATAATTCAAGGCCATGACACTTCGGCCCACATTAAGTTGAAGTCCAGTACAATGCCAGCAATGATCTTGGGCGCATAATGGCCCAGGAAATAAACTCAAATAACGAATAAAACTTAAATCATTGGATCATAATTGAAGTGATAAAATGGGCATGTCTACTGCACTCAACAGCTTTCAGTTATGTGTGTGGTTCACAATCCACATCAGTTATTAGAGATAAAAACAAAACTGCCTGTATACATCGCCATCATTGAATCCGCAAACATAAAACGACGGTGACTAAAATGTAACATAATAAAACATACTACAACAGTTGAATAACTGTCCGATGCTGGTCGGGCTTATCTTATTCTGCATCTTCAACAGGCTTCATTGATTCAACTTCTTTCAAGTTTTCCAATGAAGATATGCGTCCATCCAGAGATTTATAAAGATTGTTCATCTATACCACCAAGGATCACAACTTGTTAAAATTCTAAAATTGATCACCGATTAGTTGATAGTAGCAGTAGTGTGTCGGAATGTGTGGTCTTGGTGATGGTTATTGGTAATCCTACATATGTTTGTGAACGAGTCATACAAAGTATGCAGAAGAATGAAGAGCTTGACCAAAGGGCTGCAATGACTAAAGGGATATGGGTTTTGTGATCTACTTTCAATTCAGTTATATTCTTAATTTAGTTAATTAATATTTCCCCCTAACTTATACATCATGCGCGATGCACGTTGCATATTAATAGGACCAAGTTTATCGGCTACATGATGGACGTCCAGATATGCAAGTCAAAACACTTTTTGTAATTTACTATATCTTAAGAGTTACAGAAAACAACATAGTATACATCTGTCAGGTGCACATCTATATAAATGCTGGAAAACAGGAACGTCACAAAGGGAAAGAAAATGTCCACCTAAACGCCACATGGGTCAGGACTAAACCCAGAACAATTTACACAGTCAAGACTGAGCAGTTGACTTGTATATAAAGGCGCCAATTTACGCATCACAAGAAGCTTAATAGTTGATAGTACATAGAAGTGTGTAGCAGGCCACCTAACATTACAAACTCAAAATTTATCGGCTCAACCTAACTAAAAACAGTACAAGGAACTTCATTTGGTTACTTAGCATTTTTCCACTAACTTATACTTCATAAGCAATGCACATGCAAATGACCAACTTTATCAGCCCCACCATGAGCGACCAAATATTTGAGTCATACAGTTTTTGTAACTTTGTATATTTAAGCGTTCTAGACCACAACACAATATCTATATCTCGTAGGGGCAAACCTATACAAATGTTGGAAAACAATAATGACACTGAACTTCTAGAGTATCATGCAATAATGCCAGATACGTCAGAACTTAGTCAACTACAGAGTACAGATTACAGACAAGACTCGAGAGTCAGGACTGAGCAGTTGACTTGTATACGAATGTCACAATCCACTCATGACAAGAAACTTGATAGTTATTGATACTTAATAGCGAATGGAAGTGTTTAGGATGCCACCTAATGAAAAAGAGTACGAACTCAAATACTAAATTAGTAAATTTCACCTGCTCACAAAACAGTGCAGATCATGCTTTGCAAATGCACTATTTCAGCCTTGATAATGTTTTAATCCCAATCCCCTAATACAAAACATATAATTTGTGGCACAACTATATAATTGCATGTATGGACTATGGAAGTCTCACTTCACAGGGATTACAAAGTCAGCCAGCGATGCCTTTAAAATTGATCAAGAGTTTCTTAGAAGACATAAAAATCATAATACAGCTAAAGTTACCAAATGGTAAGACACAAACATCACAATGCTGTGGATCTACAGAGTCAGATTTCAAAGATAAATAATGATCTTAGATGTTCTACATTTCTACTTCCTCCAAGATTGTATTTATTGCTAATAGGTTATAGGAGTGCTCATGGTTCGCTAATGTGGTAATTTCGGTTTTTAAGGAAAAAAATAGGCTGAACCGCCTACTGTAGTTACGGAAACTGGCAAACCAAACTGCCCGGGTTGGCAGGAACGGCCAAAAATGGTTCGGTTTGGCTGTTTGAGCCAGTTTTATTATCAGCTTTTGTCAAATCAGTAGTTTGTATTAAATTTTAAGAGATGAAAAAATGTTTCAATGAAAATTAAAGTACAATTACAAACATGTAAGTAAGATTCAAATATCCAAACCATCAACCGAACCGCTAAGTCCAGTTTTGCTTCGCTTTTATCAGTTTCAACGATTTATGAACACCTCTAAACTTCCAAAGAAAAAAAGAACCCTATTTTAAGACCGGTCATCACTCGTCAGTACTATTTACTGATTCCATTCTGTAAGGCTAAACTAAACAAGAAAGCAACGATATCTCTGTATTAACAATAACATCTTTACTTCCATAATCCACAATTCCACGCAAGCCTTGTGTTCTTTAACAGTTGCATCAACACACTAAATTCAATAGATCCATCTATCAATTATAAACAAGGAAGGTTATCAACAAAACTTGATGTCTCTATCAGTGAGATCAATCATTTGATACAAAATTACCACATTCATTTTGTCTACTGCAAACATTACCTATATGGCTATATGTTTCTGTAATAGACTGAAACCATTGCAAGGAACAAGACTTGTCTCAAAACGGTTGTATGAGCAACCAACATGGGGTTTACAGACCAAATGCTCTCTCTCACCCACCAGAGTAGTCTTTTGGGTTGACTTCTCCTGTTTGGGCTGAGCCAAACTCGGAGCGATGGCCTGCAGGGAGCCAGCCACGACCAAAGTCCTCATTGTTCGCTAAGGTATTCTGATAAATACGATCATGCCTAATCTTAAATGAACTTTTCTCTAATCAAATACCACCTAGGGTTTCGATGTACAGCCTTTTACAAACAATCATATTATTATAATAACACCAACATTAATCAATTAGGGGACAAGACAATTTATTCATCAAATTACAGCATAAATAGAGAGCATAGTACAAAAAGTAGAAGAAAAATCGAAAATAAAAATAATAATAACAATACCTGTTGAGACATGGCTTGGTGGGCAATCTTATAATCTTTGTGAAGATAATAAGATCCGGCGGCTGAGGCAACAGCAGCTCCGGCGAAGAACGACGCGAATCTCACCCTCAGTACGTATCCCATGGCTACTCCGATACCGATTTGATGGTCAGGGGAGGACAAAAGGGGGAATAATAATAATATTATTATTATTATGGGTAATGGGCCAATATGTGTTATGAGTTGGGCTTTGAAGAATGTATTTGATTTAATGGGTTGCATATTTTATACTTATAGTTGATAACTTGATAGGATAGACTATAGGGCTAGCCCAATTGGGACTTGTTTGTTTTATTCCTTTGTGTCTTGGGTTTGGGTTTATTTCTTGTAGTGGTGCACAAAACCGGGTATTTTGAATACCCGTGTTCAGGTATGATCGAGTACGGTACAATCGGGTATTAGGAATAATCAGGCCGGGTTTGGTTTTTTTGTGTTTATTTTATTTTTGTTCCAACACTATTTTGCCATATAAACTTTGTAAATATTAGTAAATAACATAAAAATACATACTTTAATATTAGATTCCTAGAAAACATATGATCAATGATTAAGAAAAAAAAAAGTTGCGCCGGAAACAAATGTTTTCAGCTATTTAGTTGTTGTAAACATATGTTTTCAGCAACTTTGTTTATTTGTTTTTTAAAATCCCATCTGTGTTTTTTTTTTTTTTTGGTCCAAAACGCTTAAAAACATGTATTTTACATTGTTTGTTTATTCTTTTTCAAAAAAAAATGTTTTTTACATGAGTTTTCAAAGGTTTTTCTCAACAAAAGAGGGTTTTCATTTTATACTTGACATATATATATATATATATATATATATATATATATATATATATATATGTCAAGTATAAAATGATTTTAAGCATTTTTGAGCACAAAAAAAAATCAAAAAAGTGCCGAGCACTTTTTTTAAAAAAAATAATAAGTTAGTAACACATGTTAAGCGAAATTAATATGTGTTAACAATGTGTTACCCGAAAACTTATTTATTTATTTTTTTAAAAGTGCTCGACGGTTTTTTGATTTTTTGGCTCAAAATGCTTAAAATCGTGTATATTACATGCCCTAAAATTTTCATATAAAAAAAACCTCGGGAAGTTAGAGTTTCCAGAGTTTTCACTATAACAAGGGGTTCCTGTGACACCCGAAAACTTTTCAAATCAACCCGTACACTTACTAGACGAGTCTTTAGTTTTTTTTTATTTTTTTTATGTGCATCTAATTATTTTAGTATGACTTATGCATGGGATAGCCACGTGACCATCAAGAACGACAATTCCCAAGTGCTCATGTATCTCTAATCACATCATTAGATTATGCTTTTCACTAATATGGAAGTTGCTTTAATCACACTTAGAATCATGATGTTTCATTTACTGCAATTAGCCACCCTTGAACCTTCCTAGAAATTGACTAATATCCTCAAAAGACATGATCATGATCTTACACATAAAAGGCCAAACACCTTTTTATCAATAAGATGTCTTTCCCAAATTAACACAAGATCTTGTCCCCCATGTCCCCTACAACCGTCACCCCCCTTGTCACCTAAGATCCCCGCACGCATATCTAATGACCATGATTATGTTCCCCCTAATCCAACACCTATCATACCAAATCTATGTTATGTCTAATCATAAGATTAGTCAAAAGAGACTAGGAACATAATGAAGATGGTTAGCAAATATGATAAGATTTCTTAAACCTCAACAATCCATGGAAAATCTTTACCCAAAATAACACACACCCCTTTCCTTGTCTATTCCTAGTCGTCGCCCCTCCTACCTATACTAATCTTTTTTTATTTATCAAAGTCAACCCTTATTTAAGCACATGTTGTTCTAGAATAATCTTATGGTTTAGCACATGTTGAAATAAGAAGGTTCTAGAATAATCTTGTGAATTCTCTTCTTCCCTATAAATAGGAGGCATTGGATGAACATATTCACTCACACCACTCACTACTTCACTCTCAAACACCCACACACTCTCCACACTCCTCTAGTCCCAAGCTTCCTTAGTTCCAAGCTTGTCTAGTTCAAGGCCTAAGTAAGGTATGAACACATATCTATCTCTTTGTTTCTATAGTCATTATCTATCTTCATACACTAGTGTTCACCCATACTCATGATGTAGATACCATGTTTAGGCATACACTATCTTAAATCACAACGTATAAAACTTGTTTTATGAAAACATATTGAAACTTCGTTTGATATATGTGTATGCGTGCGATGTGTGTGTGTGTGTGTGTATATATATATATATATGTGTGTGTGTGTGTATTTGTCACAAACACTTGTATAATGAAATGTTTAACCTATAAGTATATGTATGTATGAAGGTGGATCATGTATGTGTGTGCTCATGGGTATATACGCTTATATATATGTATGTAATAAGTGTGTGTATGACAAATCTATGAACATAAGTATTAATGTGTATGGACTACCAAGATGCATATGTATATGGGTATGTATGTACAAGTGTAAGTCTCATGGATATAAATACATATGGTTATGTATTGGAATACACATATATATGTGATGATTGTGTGTACATGTAACAAAGGTCAAGTGTAGTTTGTAAATATTATAACTCATTTTGAATAAAAACATATGTTTTATAATTAATAACATGTGTTAGGAACCAAGGTATAGAAAATCGTTTTTTCCTATTAAAACTACTATTTTCGAGTAACATTAACATCACCAAGGAAACTAAACAAATGTATCACAAAAGATTGGGTGAACCACGAGTACCATGGACTACTTCTTGTATAAATCTAAGGTATCCATGTATGTACATAGGACACGTGTAGGTTGGATCTTTAGTATCTCGGGATTTACCTTGCTAGCTTTTGCACGGACTTAAGGTGAGTTTCGTGGCCCTTTTTTTGTTTTTCTGCTTTACAACTTCGGGGGAGAAACATGCTTGAGACCTACATTTGTACATGACAACATGTGTTACATGAGTTAGACAACATTATCACAACAAAGTCCCCGGACAACCATAACCATTAACTTACCAATAAGCCGTGGATCATATGAATAGTACTAATTGGGTTGATGTAACACCCCAACCGATGGCGGAAACATCGGGATGTCACGTAATGATGATTAGTTCAGTAGCTCATGGTGAATAATAAATTTCATTAAGTAATTTAAATAAGTTACATACAATTGTTCTAAGAATTTGTACATCACAAGATGAAAAATACTAGCTACACATCTTCAAACATTAACTCAAATCTTCATGCAAGAATAACCTGAAACATGTTAAGTTTGAAAATATTCCGGATCAACAAAAGTTGGTGAGAATTACATAGGTTTTTGGAATATGATAGATAATAATAGTTTGTACAACAATCACAATTGTATGATGATAGAATATGAGTCCGACATGTAACAATGCGTCTTTGTACAATCAAACCTTGTGTCGACTAAGACCTAACTCGCAAGTTAGTTAAATGTTGTTACTGTTTTCGATCATCCCTGAATTTATGCGGGGGGATGGGTTTGTCAGACCTATAGCGCTATAATCTAAACAGGCGGCTTGATCAATGTTAATGATTGTACTGTGTCTTTTTGTTACAGTCAAATGATAGAATGAGTAAATGATAGTGTAATTGAATCACAAGTTTCAACAATGTAAGAATGAGTAAATGATAGTGTATAAAATGTTTAAACATGTTTCACCCCAAAATGTAAAATAGAAAAAAGGGCTATGTAAACTCACCTAAGTGATAGTATTGAGTCCCTTGATATAGAATAAATGTGGCTCGTGTGTATCCAAATATCACCCTATTTCAAGGTAATAAATAAGTGTTGGGGTTCTAGTCTAAATTGTGCTAGGGTTCCTAATTTGAGGATTAATAATTAATTTATGATTAAATTTGAATAATATAAATAAATAAAGAAATAATTAATGAAAATGTTTTCTGACCAATATTATCTAAAAGTAGTTGATTTATAATGTAATAAATGTGAAAATAATTTTTATAAAATTATTTTCTTAATTAATGAATATTTATATATAAATACTTATTTGACAAAATAAAGACTTAATATATAAAAATATTAAAAATTATAAATTTCGAATCAAAAATTTATATTTTTGATCTAAATGATTAATCATAATTTATGTGAAATTTTGATGTAAAAATAATGAAAAACGAATTTATTATGATTTATTTATGATTAAAATAACAAAAATCGATTAAAAATACTAAATAAATGATTATTTAGAAATAAAAATCATTTCTGGAATGTTTATTTTTTTATAAGTTTAGGTTAATTTTTGTGGAATTTAATAAAATCGTTTTGATATTTTTATAGAATTTTAAAATTATTAAGGAATAAACTTATAATATTTATAATATATAATAAATAAATGATTTTTGAAAAACTAAAAGTTGGATAATAAACTTAACCATTTGAATTGCATAAAATAAATTTTATAGGATTTATAAAGTTGTTTTGGTATTTTAATATCATTTTAAAAGAAAATAACAATAATATAAAAGAAAAGGGTTTTTAAACAAAAGGATAAAAAAAAGTTGTGGTGGCTGGGACTCGAACCCTTGTCACTGGGCGGTTCAAAGTTTTAAACACAAGGCAAATACCAACTGATCTACTGATCAGTTGGTGATAGACTACTATGCGTTTTAAATATAAACAACAGTCTGCACGATGGTTTATCCCCAAATCGTATAACTTGAACCCTAACCATCTAATAATCGCAATTAACAAACAATAGCTTCTGATTTTTTGGGGCTATTGTCTGTCTATAGCCGATAAATAAAACCAAGGCATGAATTGTTACCTTATCACGCGTTTAAAGGCTATGAATGGATGGTCAACAAGAATGTCAAACCGGCACGATCACGCAAATTAGGATGAATTGAAAGAATAATTGAATATGTGTGTGTATTTTCTGGCACATTCAGAAGGTATACATGTTTTCAATTTATACTAATATTGTATCTATGGAAGGTTTTTTTGTGATTGACCATACTCAGTCAAAACTCGCTCAAATGGTAAATTGCCGAGTTTTAATGCGTAATCATGGATGGGTTTGGAACGTCTTGAGCTGTTAGTCAACAAGGTGCCGCGAATTGTTAAGGTTTCCAAAAAAAAAGGCTCAATTAGATGGTCAAGGGTAGCGTTGACCAAAAGTGATTGTGGGAAGGTGTTGTACATCGAGTAATCAGCAGAGAAGGAAAGTCATTATGGGCCGGGTTTGGGGTTTTGGGCTGGGCATCTGGGCTCCGAATCCTTAAAGAAAAAGGTGGGGTTTGGTTGGGTTTTAACATGTTGGGTTGTGGGTTTATGGTTGGGTAAAACAAGGCATAAATAAACTTCCATATATATATATATATATATATATATATATATATATATAAATAAAACCTGAAAAATTATTATTATTATTATTATTATTATTATTATTATAATGAAGAGGGTTCAAATATTTAGTTTTATTGAGCAAGATTTATGTTTATAAAAAAATTTAACAACTTTGATATGTCCAAAATTTATAGAGATGATTTTATAACATAACCGCGAATGGGACTTGGGAATTTTATTAATTTCAAAATTTTCAAGATGTTACAGTCTCCCCTACTTTTGGGAACTTCGTCCCGAAGTTATAAAATAATACAGGGTTGAGGGTGGTGGTGTAAATGTTTGGACGTCCACCGTCTAGTATGTCAAAAATTTATAGGTGCTACGATAAAGTGTTTCGAATGATGGGATGTTATGTATGAGTTATATGGTGAAGTGAATGGGAATAAAAGTTAGATTACGTAGGTCTGAACTAACTAGGAGGGTGAGAGTCTGTATAAAAGTACCAATTTACGCATGTGTTGTTTAACTAAATGAACTACCAACTACTAAGGTTTATGATTGGTTATCTACTGAAAACTTGATAGAATTTCACACTACCTTAACGTACCTGTAAATTCATGATTATTTTCCGGACCGCAATCACCAATTTACCTTACATTAGGGTTTTGTTTCCTTCTATTACTCGAAACACACATGTAAGTAATGCAGAAATAATCATGTGGTTGAACCTTTGTATATAATGAGTCCAACCGTTGAGGGAAAGACTCTCACCAGTTAGTGAGTAGGAACCTCTACCGATTGTTGAGCAGGTTCAATAGTCTCCACCAGTCGTGGAGCAGGTTGTAGGGCCTCTCCCGACTGAGCAGATTCGATAGCCTCCACCAGTTGTGGTGCAGGTTGTAGGGCCTCTCCCGACTGTTGAAAAGGCATGATGACCTCTACCAATCGTTGAGTAGGTTATTTGGTACTCAACTAACTGTTGAGCAAGTACTTTATCCTCTATTAAGTGTAGCACATAAATTGCAAATTGATAATATGTTTATGCAAGCAAGTTTATAAGTATAACGAGTATAGTATATGAGTTGTAGTTGTATAGATTTAGATATTGATATAGCAATTAGTTCTCATTCAGACAAGCATGCGTCCAGGTGTTATGGTAATACTAGAATTTATTACTTGAATCAAAAGCGCCAATACATAGAATTAAAAAGCAAACAACATTCAAATGGTGGGGCTTGCTGTTAGGTAGCTGTAGGGTCTTGGTCTCTGTTCAGTTTAGGGCATTGGTTACGGAAGTGATTTGGGTTTCCACATTCATAGCATTGACCATAGTTGTATCTACCAGGACGATTAGGATTAGCAGCCTGAGTAGGGTTGGTTGGTTGGCATTAGGATTTGGGGCCTCACGACATGTGTTGACCAGATGGCCATACTTACCACAATTGGTGCACAAGCGACACGCTGAAGCAGTGGGATGATGTCATTTGCATGTCTTACACAATGGATAGTTTCCTATATAAGGTTTCTTGTTAGAAGCTTGTGTAGTGAGGTTTGCATCAGGATCCCTGGTCATACGCTTCTGGTTCTCAGTAGTTACCGCGGCTACAATACTTGTTTTCTCGCCTTTCCGAACTAAGGTCCTGTTCTTTACGTGATTGTCAGTTAAGGTAGCTGCTAGACGCTTGGCCTCTTCGAGGGTAGCAGGGTTCCTTCCCTATACCGTGTCCTGTATCTGCATGGGTAAACCACCGATATACTTCTCGATGGCTACAGGTAGCGGAGTGACCTTATGGGGCAACAACAGACTGAGCTCATGGAAGCGGGTATTATAAGCAAGGTTTTCCCCACTATCCTGAGCAAGGGTGTGGAACTCGTCTTCTAATTTCTTGACCTCGTTACGCGGGCAAAACTCGGCTTTCATTATCTCCTTAATTTGATCCCAGGTCATAGTAAGTGCAACTTCAGCTCCACGGGTGCGCTTTTCCTCATTCCACCAAGTGAGTGCTCGTTTGTGAAGAACACTCATAGCATAACGGACCTTAAAGTTATCGGGACACTCACTGTTAAGAGTGCAAGCTGGGAGACCATTCCTGTTTCCATTTCCGTTTCCATTGTGATTTCCATTGCCGTTTCCA
This sequence comes from Ambrosia trifida, assembly GCA_028751855.1. Taxonomy (NCBI): domain Eukaryota; kingdom Viridiplantae; phylum Streptophyta; class Magnoliopsida; order Asterales; family Asteraceae; genus Ambrosia; species Ambrosia trifida. The sequence continues at coordinate 100,619,457 of CM054125.1, read as the reverse complement.
TTTCCACCGCCGTTTCCATTTCCATTGCCGTTCCCATTCATTTGGATGACTTGAGCCAGTAGGTTTGGAACCAGAGTGGCGATCTGTTGTGCCATTTGTTGGGAAATGATTGCAGCGAGTTGGACATCACCTCCATTGTTGTGGTTAGTGTCGTGGTTATGGTTGTGATTGCTACTCCCTTCATCATGATTGTCACCACTGTTAAGGCGGGCGCTGCGACGTGGAGGCATGATCTGTAAGAGACACAATGAAGGTTCAATGAGACATGAATGAGGTAATATAAGGAATGTAATCATTTATCCATTTATTAAAACGAATAAACGAAAACGTTGACTTATCAAAGATTCTAGGTTCTAATAACATAGTGAAGACATGCTTTAGCCTATAAGTGAACACTCATCCTGAGAATTCCCAGGTAGGCATCCGGGTCCCTCGTCTGATTGGGATATATGCGCAATGCCAGCCTAGACAGAAAACTCAGAAAATACAGGCGTTCACCCTTCCAGATTGCACGTGTTCGTTATTAAAATCTAGAACTTCGACGAGATCTCTAGGTGGTTCAGGCTAAACCTGAGGATTTTGTCCTATTAGTCTAAGAGTAGATCCAGTGATGGAGAGCAATCTTCTTGTAAGGATTAAAGTAGGGATAGGAAGTAGGAGGGAGGTAGAGAATAGGAATAAGTAGAGAAGCAAGTAAGAGAAACAAGTACTGGTTAAATCCTATGGTTATAGACTAGATTATTTTTCGAATAACCTAATTCCCTATAACCATGGCTCTGATACCAATCTGTAACACCCCAACCGATGGCGGAAACATCGGGATGTCACGTAATGATGATTAGTTCAGTAGCTCATGGTGAATAATAAATTTCAATAAGTAATTTAAATAAGTTACATATAATTGTTCTAAGAATTTGTACATCACAAGATGAAAAATACTAGCTACACATCTTCAAACATTAACTCAAATCTTCATGCAAGAATAACCTGAAACATGTTAAGTTTGAAAATATTTTGGGTCAACAAAAGTTGGTGAGAATTACATAGGTTTTTGGAATATGATAGATAATAATAGTTTGTACAACAATCACAGTTGTATGATGATAGAATATGAGTCCGACATGTAACAATGCGTCTTTGTAAAATCAAACCTTGTGTCGACTGAGACCTAACTCGCAAGTTAGTTAAATGTTGTTACTGTTTTCGATCATCCCTGAATTTATGCGGGGGGATGGGTTTGTTAGACCTATAGCGCTATAATCTAAACAGGCGGCTTGATCAATGTTAATGATTGTACTGTGTCTTTTTGTTACAGTTAAATGATAAAATGAATAAATGATAGTGTAATTGAATCACAAGTTTCAACAATGTAAGAATGAGTAAATGATAGTGTATAAAATGTTTAAACATGTTTCACCCCAAAATGTAAAATAGATAAAGAGGCTATGTAAACTTACCTTAGTGATAGTATTGAGTCCCTTGATATAGAATAAATATGGCTCGTGTGTATCCAAATATCACCCTATTTCAAGGTAATAAATAAGTGTTGGGGAAAACTTAATAAGTCTAAGTTTTCTAGTCTAAATTGTGCTAGGGTTCCTAATTTGAGGATTATTAATTGATTTATGATTAAATTTGAATAATATAAATAAATAAAGAAATAATTAATGAAAATGTTTTCTGACCAATATTATCTAAAAGTAGTTGATTTATAATGTAATAAATGTGAAAATAATTTTTATAAAATTATTTTCTTAATTAATGAATATTTATATATAAATACTTATTTGACAAAATAAAGACTTGATATATAAAAATATTAAAAATTATAAATTTCGAAACAAAAATTTATATTTCTGATATAAATGATTAATCATAATTTATGTGAAATTTTGATGTAAAAATAATGAAAAACGAATTTATTATGATTTATTTATGATTAAAATAACAAAAATCGATTAAAAATATTAAATAAATGATTTTTCAGAAATAAAAATCATTTCTGGAATGTTTATTTTTTTTTATAAGTTTAGGTTAATTTTTGTGGAATTTAATAAAATCGTTTTGATATTTTTATAGAATTTTAAAATTATTAAGGAATAAACTTATAATATTTATAATATATAATAAATAAATGATTTTTGAAAAACTAAAAGTTGGATAATAAACTTAACCATTTGAATTGCATAAAATAAATTTTATAGGATTTATAAAGTTGTTTTGGTATTTTAATATCATTTTAAAAGAAAATAACAATAATATAAAAGAAAAGGGGTTTTAAACAAAAGGATAAAAAAAAAGTTGTGGTGGCTGGGACTCGAACCCTTGTCACTGGGCGGTTCAAAGTTTTAAACACAAGGAAAATACCAACTGATCAGTAGATCAGTTGGTAATAGACTACTATGCGTTTTAAATATAAACAACAGTCTGCACGATGGTTTATCCCCAAATCGTATAACATGAACCCTAACCATCTAATAATCGCAATTAACAGACAATAGCCTCTGATTTGTTGGGGCTATTGTCTGTCAATAGCCGATAAATAAAACCAAGGCATGAATTGTTACCTTATCACGCGTTTAAAGGCTATGAATGGATGGTCAACAAGAATGTCAAACGGCACGATCACGCAAATTAGGACGAATTGAAAGAATAATTGAATATGTGTGTGTATTTTTTGGCACATTCAGAATCTATACATGTTTTCAATTTATACTAATATTGTATCTATGGAAGGTTTTTTTGTGATTGACCATACTCGGTCAAAACTCGCTCAAATGGTAAATTGCCGAGTTTTAATGCGTAATCATGGATGGGTTTGGAACGTCTTAAGCTGTCAGTCAACAAGGTGCAGCGAATTGTTAAGGTTTCAAAAAAAAAGGATCAATTAGATGGTCAAGGGTAGCGTTGACCAAAAGTGATTGTGGGAAGGTGCTGTACATCGAGTAATCAGCAGAGAAGGAAAGTCATTATGGGCCGGGTTTGGGGTTTTGGGTTGGGCATATGGGCTCCGAATCCTTAAAGAAAAAGGTGGGGTTTGGTTGGGTTTTAACATGTTGGGTTATGGGTTTATGGTTGGGTAAAACAAGGCATAAATAAACTTCCATATATATATATATATATATATATATATATATTAAATAAAACCTGAAAATTATTATTATTATTATTATTATTATTATTATTATAATGAAGAGGGTTCAAATATTTAGTTTTATTGAGCAAGATTTATGTTTATAAAAAAACTAGATCTTTGCCCGCGTTACACGCGGTTCACCAACGTACAATTATTTCGAGTGGTAAAACATATAAAAAAATGTAGCAGAAATATTTTATTAAGATTTAAAAGAAACCAATACACATTCTATTCAAATATCATTAAATATTTCTTTATACACCACATTTTTTGTTTTAGTCTTCACTTGGCCATCAACATCAAGTATAAGTAATTTCACTCCTGCCCTGCTTCTAATCAAATATCATAAAAATATTTCTTTATACAAAACATTTTTGTTTTATTCTTCACCTTGTCATCCGTGTCAAGTATAAGTAACTTAACGCTAGTCCTGATTTTTACTCTTGATAAAGCACCATAAAGCTAGCCATATAAGAGTACGGGGTCTCTTATAAACTATCAACAATAATCTTAAAATCCTAAAAAACAATTCAACCATGTAGAATTTTTACCAATATAATAAACAAACATCAAATGTAAACACGCAATTTATGTAGATGAAAATTGTCTCAAAATCAAAGCAAACACAAATGAAAACAAAATGTCAACACACAGGAAATAAAAATCCTGACAATAAACCATTGTTCAAAAAAAACGGGTAATTGATCCTATTTTTCAACCTTAGGAATCAAGACCGTGTTCTCAGGTGATTTGTTACGGGAAATGAACTTTTCAGACTTGAGGACTTTAGTTGTTGACTGACTTGCATCATCATCCATTTCGTAAACTTTGTCCAAGCTACGCTTTATCTCAGCTTCATCACGAATCAAACTAACTCTAGAAGATGATTCTGGAGTAGTGTTATCTCCAACATAATCCTACAATTTTAAAAGCCATGTATAAATTGTTAGAATAAACTACATTAAAATGTAATCTGAACACATGTTTGACCAAGTAAACTACTAACCTTCAAAGAGACCGTATTCTGTGTTGAAGAGTCACCTACATCGATATTTTCAAGCAGAGGTTGTTCGATCTAAAAAAAAAATGTAATAAAGAACCGATTAACGTAAAAAGGGTTTAAAAAATAACTAAATAACAACAAAAATAATAACGATTCATAACAGTAATTATAACGAAAATATTTAAATCATAATAATAACCTGAATGTCAAGGAACCGTTCTTCAAGAGAAGCTACAATTTCCGAATCATTTGTAAGCTTCCTTATACCATAACCATCAACATGCTTATCAATATTAAATTGCCCTACTTTAATTTTGAAAGCAAATTTCTTATCTTCAATTTCATAAAACTCAACAGGAATTACTTTCTCTTCAATAGAAACCTAGATCATACATCATATAAGTAATACAAAGTACAATTACATATATTGTTTAAAGCTCAAAAAAATAGGTTACCTGTTTGCTTTTCTCAAGAAGCTGCATCGCTGACATGCCCAACATTTTTTTTGCTTCTCGATCAAACAATGTAAGGGATGTAATTCCAGTACAATCCTGTACCCTTATTGGAATCCTATACCTAAAACACCAAAACTAAAAAATCAGATCTATATGTAAAAAAATTAGTAAACGTAAACATGAATACTAAAACATAAAAAAAAAATAATATCATACAATTATAACTTATGTATAGAGAATAGAATTCTTACACTGGATCACCGGAGACAATCTGTTTTGGACAACCTTTATTCGTGCAAATCAAAACTTGTTTAAATGAAGTTACGTCCTTCACCTCTTCATCATCTGGTAAACTCAAAGTTGGCTCAACCTTGTGGTTGCAGAACTCGCAACCAAGGTAATACCAATCTTCGTTAGGATCCACCCCCTTGATTGTTCCAACAACAATTACTTGTTTGTTAACCTGCAAAACCAAAATTAAAAATGTCACGAATAACCTTGAAATGTATTTGGAAAGAAAGTTATTAGGTAAAAAAAAATTAATTTTATACGAACCTCTGTTATCAATGGAAGATCACGAATACTGCTAAAAGTTGTTTTATTCAAAAATTCATCAGACATATTCATACTACCAGACGATCCCAGGGATCGTTGAGCAGAACATGATTCGCTGGAGATAAACTTTTCAATATAACTGTAATTAAAAAAAAAATATTTATATATCTTTAAACAACTCAAAACATATAAATAAAACACAAAAAAATATAACTATTCTACCTTTTCTTGAAAGAACGAATGTCTTCAATGTCTTCATTAATAAAAAGGCGAGTGATAAAGAAAGCATTTTGAACACTTACATTGCCTTTGAAAAAAAAATATTAAAACAGGTAAAACAAATACCGGTATACAAAAATATCTAATCGGAATTTCTAAAAAAAGTAATATATAACATACCTTTATAATTGCTAAAGCTTCCAAATTGAACAATAAGGACTACATGAACTTCATCTTCATTCTGCTTGATGTATTCAAACATCTCATGACTATAATCTTCCCACAAAGAACAGGTCATTTTCATGCCACTACATATAAACAGAATGTATGTTAAAAGGAAAATTATAAAGGGTTTTATACCAAAATATTCGTAGCAGATATGAAATACATACTCTAGATCGATCAAGACAAGGTTCATCTTGCTTTTCCAACCAGCTTTAGTTTCTGTTGGTTCTGGTGGAGTCCATTCTTCAACATAGCCAATGAAATCTTAAAAAAAAGTTAAAACAGTTTTATACGAATACATAATCAATATAGAAAAGGATTAAAATACATTTCGTTAGTATAATAAAAACAAACCAATTCTTTGTTCTGTAGACAGATTTCCACCTTTAATTGACTCAAAAGATGAAAAATTAAAACCGTATTCGCTTCCATCAAACTTACTACACTTTGAAATATTAGTTTCAAAAGTAAATGAGAGCATATCTTCTTTAGAAAAATGTTTAGTAGATTTGTTTTCAGCAAGTTGTGAGTTATAAATATAATAGGTTTCATTTTCATGTAAGAATTTTTCATGCTTCTTCATATATCTACTCCATACAATAGCTTGCATTTTCGACCCCTGTTTGAAAAGAAAAAAAAAATTATTAACAACCAATTTTTTGCAACAAACAAATGTGTAGAAAAAAAGCAAATTAAAAAAAATATGTTAAAAACATAACCTGTTCATCCATAAGAACCATATCAAGAGAAAGAATTTCTCCAGGTTTCTTTCGATTTTCTCGCTTCCAAAGCCTAAGCACCCTAACTTTGATAGTATATTTAGTCATGCGCCAAGTGATGTCATTCAAAAAAGTAATGTTGTTTGGATCCATAATGCTACAACTCTATGGTATCTAAGTATTAGGTAAGATCAATCTAATATGTATTTATAGAGGTTTAACAAAAAAATGTAATAAAAATGTAAAGTTTTTTATTTTTAGTAAACATTACTAAATTATGTCTACATAAATATAACAATTGACCACAAATTGATTTACATTTAAGTGTTTCCATTATTAAGTTAAATTTCGTTTAAATTAGTTTTATAATGAAAATATAATTAGCATTGTTATATGTTTACATTATTAAGTTAAAAGTTAATGTTGTTAAATTTTGTTTACATGCATACGATTTTTTGGTATGGTACATTTGAAACTGTGTATAAGTAAAATTTAATTTTTAATAAAATTGTTTGTGAATTTTTTTTTAAAAGTAACAGTTAGAAATGAAAATCAATTTACATTTAAGTTTTCCATTATTAAGTTAAATTTCGTTTATTGATTTAAAAAAGAAAATAATAATTACCATTGCTACATGTTTACATTATTTAGTTAAGGATAATAATTTAAAGTATTTTTGGAAAATTGTGATGAATATTCATGTATGATGTTTGGAAAAGTCAACGTTACTAAAAGTTGACTTTAAAAATAAACAATAACACATTTAAGAAATATAAAATGTAAATTATTGCTAAAAAAGGTTTGGTAATATAAAAATGTTACAAACTTAGTCATAGAATGTATGATGACTTTTTGACTAAAGATTCCTAAATTATGACAACATTAATATAACAGTTGACCAAAAAATTAATTTACATTTAACTGTTTCCATTATTAAGTTAAATTTCGTTTTGGTATGGTACATTTTAAACTTAGTATAATTCATTTTATATTTTTAATAAAATTATTTGTTATAAATTTTTTTAACTAACGGCTTTATAAAAGAAAAGTAATTTACATTTAAGTTTGTCCAATTTTTATAGGTAAAGTTCGTTTATTCATCAAGAATTTATTTTTTGGAAAAAAATTGTTTATTATTCGTTTTTTAAACTAAGCGATTTAAAAGAATTGTAAAACTGTAATACAATTTAATTAAAATAGCCAAACATTGAATTTAAATACCTCTTATGTTACAAAACTGGTTTTAGTTTATAAAGGGTTGGTTTTAAATAATTGAAATGTACCAAAAATATTTTGATGATACAATTATATTGATTGTTAGTTAATTGTAATAATCTTAAATTTATTTTGTTAACAATGATTGAGATAACTTAAACTTCTTAATATAAACGGAATTTATATTTATTACCAATTAATAAATTAAAATATTTTAGGAAAACTGTCATTAATATGATTGACTTGGAAAAGTCAATGTTGCTAAAATTTGACTTTTAAAAAAAATTATCAAATTTAAAAAATATAAAATGTCACATGATTGTTAAAAAAGTTTTCTGATATAAAAATGTATGATGACTTTTTTTTTTTATAAAAATCCATATGATTGTAATTGTATTACTACTACCTAAACAGTTCACAATTCATAATTACTCAATAAACAACAAATAAAGGTTTAGCATAAACATATATCACGACAAACCAAACATCATATGCACAATCATACATGACAACTAAACCTACCAAAAGTTTACAAAATTAATGTTCAAAAAAACCTTTTTGTTAAAAAGACTTGGACAACTAATGTTACAAAATATAGTTTAGTTGTATCAAAATGTAAAATTTTAAGATGAAAATTCAGTTATTTTAGATTCTTAGATAATAGATTTACTAACTTATCCAAACATTGCTAACTTACTGGCTAAACAACCCAAAAACATTACAATATACATAACCTACTTATTTATTGTTTATCAACATATATATAAACCCAAAAACCACGACTTGCCACATGAGCAGTAAACGTGGAAATGTTTGTGACTACCAACGATAGATCATGTTCTAACTTAAAAAAGTTACCCACCAAAAAGTATTGTCTTCAAACCACATAACAACCACCACTAACCAAACTAACTACCATTACCGCTAACAACATTAGAGAACTCGAACACACCTTGCTTTTGGAAAAACTGGAAATGCATTTGATCACCAAGCTGAAAGTTCTTATCACCTACGAAAGTTGACATACCTCTTATGTTGTAACGGTACTTTCCAGGTTCACCTTCCCTCCCAACAGACACTCCCCAACTAAAACCCTCACCATCACGAATGGTCAAAGCCCTCTTCTTGCACAACCCGTTTTCCCTTGCCCAAGGGGTCTTCATACGCTACGCAAATAACAAATAATAGAAAGTTATACAATAATAATATATAAATATATCTTGTCATCTCATTTGGATATGACATAAGTGGACATCTAAATAAGCAACAACAGTTTTTCCATAATTGACAACAGACTAACATTTAACATCTAAATAAGTCTAAGTAACAACACTTGACCCATATTAGGAGGTCATCAACTTATAAACCACTACTATGGCTGCAATAACATCTAAAGGCGTATAATAAAACTGTTCGACTAACATGCATTTAAGTTAATAGATTTAAAAAATAAATGATTGCACTTACATAGTAAATGCCATTTGACCCATATCACAAGTAAAGACCATTTCAGTGCAGTTTGACCTCTTAAGGTCAACAAAGTCTAAATAAACAACTAAATTGGTGCAGTTGAGAACGATGACCACAGATGACCCATATCACAATTAAAGACCATTTTTACTAAAATGCAAACCTAAAACATTCAAGCTTAATACAAACCTATAACATAAATGCATAATCATTCTAAGTTGAACGCTTAAATAGTAACAAACCAATAAACTATTTCTTAAACCATAAATGTATACCTAAAACATAAACCACTAATCAAATACTAAATCATAACAATCCATTCTAAGGTTTCTATAAAACATCAATCGGATCATAAACCTAAAACATGAAAGCTAGATAGAGACCAAAAACATATTTTCCATAATAATCATCAGTATGTAAGCAGAATTAATTAAAACCTAAATCATAATCCTAAATCAAAACCCTAAAACAATCGATTAATTAAAATCAGTGTAGTATGTAAACAGGACTAAAATACATCTAAGTTAATACATTTAAAAAATAAATATTATTACTTACATAGTGCCTGTCAACAACGAACACCACTGGCACACCTACATCCTCCTCTTCCTCAGAATCATCATCCTCTTCCTCCATATCAGTGTCCTCTTCATCCTCCTCGCTGAAATCATCAGAAACGACAACCTCCTCACTATCATCAGTAGAAACGACAATGATATCTTCATCAGAGTAATCTTCATCATCATCCTCCTCCTTAACTTCAGCTTCCCATTTAAGTTCAGGAGGAAGAGTAAGCTTGTTTTTCTCAAAAATCGACATATTGTATGTGCTCTGTTAAACCAAAAAGAAGTATATACATTTTATCAGCCTTATGACCTATACAGCGAGAAATAAATATAAAGCTAAAGATTTATAATTTATATTTAAGAAAACAGAGAAGACCTCATTTATGATTTCGAAGACAATGAGATGATCAGGTGTGATTGAAAAAGTTTCCTTAATGAAACGCCATCCTTTAGTGACATAAAAGAAACCATCATCAACTGCTAGCTGTATCTGAAACTTTTTACGTGGAGGAGCTCTAACTGCAATTGGGTCCAACGGGAGTTGTCTGTTCATTAAACCATGAACAACGTAACAACTAACATGCTGGTAAAAACAGAAAAAATGTTGACAGGGGTTAAAATAACTTTTTTTATCAACAAATTGTATAATAAAATATAATGATGTTATTTGATTAAAAAAAACACATACCAGACGCTTCTCACTGGTATAAGGATCGGACAATCTGCAGTAAAAAAAGTTACCAGCTGCATACACTGCATCTTGATGGAAAGTTATCATCCTGAAAGAGCGAAGATTTTCCTCATACTGAAATAGAAAGTTACACCCAGATGGGTACTTCAATTCAGTAATCATTGTTCTCCAACCATTGTAGAAGAACCACTTGCCAGCAATATTCAACACTTTAATATCATAGATTTTAGAGTCCAAGGTACGGATTTTGGTGTTACCGGTAGGATAACCATAATCTTCGATCCACTTTTGATAGAGTTTTGGTAACGCCTGATAAGAATTACAAACATTAAAATATTATTAGGAAAAGTATAAACATACTGTACTATATACATTTTAGCATGTAACAGATATCTTACAATACAAACACGGTTGTTACCCTCCGACTCAATCCAAAATCCATAAACCATTGTATTCCAAACGTGTATGCACCCGTAGCAACCACAAAAGATAATCGCAAATACATATCAGCAAAGTAATGTTTATATGAGTATAACATAAAGAATATAAATTGAAGACTAAATTGAAGACTAAATCAATTGAACAACTTTTACTAAATGCAAACCTAATCCAAACAATGTATGATAACAATCCATTCCTAGGTTCCTTATAACATAAATTGAAGACTAAATCAATTGAACAATTTTTACTAAATGCAAACCTAAAGTATTCCTTAAACCATGAATCGATACCTAAAACATAAACCAGTAATCAAAAATTAAATCATAAAAATCGGTTCTAAGGTTTCTATAAAGAAAAAAAAGCCCTAAATCAATACCTAAATCATAAACCCCTAACTTGAAACCTAAAAGCATAACAATCCATTCTTAGATTTCTTAAAACATCAATTTAACGATAAATCGTAACCTTAAAACATCAACCCTAAATCATATCTGAAATACAAAACGATTAAAAGAATGAGCAATAATAATCGAAAAAAAAGAACAATAAGTAAAACATAAAACAGAGAAAAAGATTAACATTAATCTAAAATCGATACCTAAAACATAAACCACTAATCAAAAATTAAATCATAAAAATCGGTTCTAAGGTTTCTATAAAGAAAAAAAAGCCCTAAATCAATACCTAAATCATAAACCCCTAACTTGAAACCTAAAAGCATAACAATCCATTCTTAGATTTCTTAAAACATCAAGTTAAACTTTAAATCGTAACCTTAAAACATCAACCCTAAATCATATCTGAAATACAAAACGATTAATAAGAATGAACAATAATAATCGAAAAAAAAGAACAATAATAAAACATAAAACAGAGAAAAAGATTAACATTAATCTAAAGTTTAAAAACATAGTTTGAAAATCTGTGAAACAAAAGAAAGAATAATCGATCAATGAACATCGATTTAGTGAAATAACAATCAAAATACAGTTACCTTGGATTGGAGAGAAAGATTATGTTTAATCGCCTTGAATCGCCCTTGTGAGATTAGGGTTTGGGTAGAAGGAGGCGATGATAATATGAATGTGTTATGTCCGTGTTTTTTTTAGGGTATATGTATTTTACTCGATTTTTGATTAAAAAAAAAAGAAAATTTTATAAATTACCACATTGTGCCATGAGGGATGACCATTAAATGCTAGTAGCCTACATGATTGCCAAGTGTCCCAAAATGCTCCTAAATATTATATGTATAGATTTAACAACTTTGATATGTCCAAAATTTATAGAGATGATTTTATAACATAACCGCGAATGGGACTTGGGAATTTTAATAATTTCAAAATTTTCAAGATGTTACAGTTGACACCCTCTTTCATGGTTAGTCGCGCTAACCTTGACTGTTGTCAAATGATTGCATATTATCCATGTTTTTCAATGTTCTATTATAAGGCATTGGTTGGGGCGTATAAAGAAGTCAGAGTTTGGTTATGGGGCTCATGTGTGACAACCATCACCCTTATCTTTTAGCAAGTTGTCAAATCCAGTCCGTGTACTTCCTATGTTTTTTTTAATCTAATAAAAGTTGAGTTTTTTCGATTATTATTTGGAAATGTTTACGTTTTAACCGAATGTGTATATGAATACATTATTTAATCATGATATATTTTGGCGTTTATAAATAATAAATAAAAGAACAAATTTAGTAAATATATAAATTCAATTTTAAGTCCGTAATAATATGTTGTGAGCATTTTTATAATATGTATTTTCATTGGTGCTTTATTTTTAAATACGATTTATGTTAAATGTAATTCAATGTAAAAACTAACAACTAAATCAATAGGTGATTATGGTTCTTCAGTTTTGAAACTTAAATAAACTGATTTATTGGCATTAAATGTAATTAGTTGTTAGTTTAGGAGGTGTGAAGCTTTAAAAATTGACTCATCAATTTCATCTGCCTCAGGTAAAGTGGGCACTCTACATGGGTGATAAGGACATGGAGTGGGAGACACAACGTCGGAGAAGAAGAAAAAGCCATCCAAAGCAACTATTCAACCAGGGGAACAAAGATCGGCTAAGAGATTCAATAACCTTTTTCGTGTCCAATCTGCCGAGCCATTGCTCCCTGGGGACATTATGGAAGGAATTTAGGGTGTGTGGAAAAATGGTGGATGCTTACCTGCCACGAAGAAAGGACAGAACAGGCAAGTTTTTTGCCTTTGTAAGATTTGAAAATGTTAGAAATGAGGAGAATATGGTGTCAGCGCTCAACAATGTCCATATCGGGGATTTCAAAGTGAAAGCAAATCGGGCTAAATTTGGTAAAGAAGACAACCAAGACAACCATGGTCGTGGTAATGTGGAAATCAGGGATCGACAACAGACGGGGAGGAACTTACTGGATAATCATAAGGTATGGAGGCCAGTAGGTGATCAATCTTCCAGGAATATTTTGACCGGAAATGAGGGGGTGAAAGAAACAAGAGTGATTACGATTTCAGATAAAAACTTTGACTCCCAGAAGTCTTGGGGGAGCTGCTCGCTGGTCGGTAAAGTCAAGGATGCAACCAGTTTGTGTCGGATGGAGTGTTTCCGTGGCATCAACAAGAGTGGAGTGGCCATTCGCTACCTGGGAGGTCTGAGGATTCTACTAACGTTCTCATGTAGCGCAGAGGCTAGAGCTTTCATTACGGAACAGAAGGCTCTTTGGAGAGCTTGGTTTTCGGTTTTGGAAATCTGGGTTGGGCAGACATGGGAATTCGAAAGGGTTGTATGGTTGAAAATCTCGGACGTTCCTATAGCCTTATGGGACAAGGAGGTTTTCAACTCAATTGCGGAGTCTTATGGAACAGTTATACATGGTTCAACGACGTCTCTTATAAATGGTGATTTGGCCCAAGAAGTGGTTGGTATCTTGTCCAAAGATGGGAACAAAATTGAGGATAAAATCCAACTATGCTGGAAGGGTGACGTCTTTTCGGTATGGGTGGCAGAGACGGATACAACTTGGAGTCCAGATTTTGTAAATGATGATACTAACAAAAAGTTGCTACTTGATATGTCTAGCGGTCATCAAGCTGCTGAAAACGTGGCCAGTAGTTCCAAGGTGAATAATACGCTGGTAGAAGATCAAGTCATGGAGGTAGATGATCCATTGGAGGAAGGCGAAATTGGTTCTGACACTAGTAACCGTAAATCTGATGAGGTTCCGATCACGGTAAAATTGGCCGGTGACTGGGAGATGGGGGACAGACCGGAGGAACATGAGGAATCGTGCATCGTGAATGATTACATTAATGGTGTCGAAATTCTTGGAACGGTTACCAAGACTGTGGGTACTTTAAATGTTGAAAATTCAAATTTTAAACGTTTGGAGGGACCCAGACAAAATATGGAGGAGTCTAAAGGTAATGTTAAAGTAGGGGTGAATGGCATGGGGGACCGGTTGGTGGAAACAACTTTAAAAAACACTACTTTTGATGTTAAAAATATTATTGCTTGTTCTAATGAGCAATACGTAGATAAAAATGGTGAAATGTATTTCTTTTGTTCTAAGGGGAAAGCTGTTTTGGGGAACAAGAAAATGGAACCTGGTGCACCTTTGCATTACTCATCTGATGCCCCATTGGAGAAAGGAACGTTGCATGCGCACGGGGTTCATGGGGGACAAGAAAATGGAATCTTGAAAGCTCCTAAAAAATGGTGCAGGCGTAAGAGAACTGAAGGGGATAAGGTGGTGCAGGTAGTGGGGAAAGCAGAGGGTATCGGATAAGAGTAGAAAAATATGTTATGAGGTGATGTAGGGGCTGGAAATGTTGAGGGTCTGGGATAAGGGTAGAAAATATGCGATGTAATAGTTGTATATTTCGGGTGTCTTACATTGTGTTAGTTTTTCACTTGTACAATGTATGTTTTATTTCGGGTGATGAATAATAGGAATTTGCCGATCAAAAAAAAAAAAAAATTTCATCTGCCTCAAATTTGTCCCTACAAACCCGGAGAGTTAAACGGCAAAACAATAAATTGTGGGACCAATCAATTTATCATAATCAATGCTCATTGCATTTAGCGCCTCATTAAACCGATTTATTAATATTCGAAACTGATTTTGATCTAATTATAAACTCCCTATAAACATAAACCTACAGCCGCACCACTGCATCCTTTCATGTTTTCTTTTGCTCTGACATATCGACCTGCTCGGTTTTCTGACCAGGACCAACCATTGTCCTCTACTCATCATTCTTGGCAACCTGCGCCAACCTCCTGAACCCCACGGTACCATCTCTAGGCTGCTACCAACCACCGCGCACTCCGTATTTTGTCCTCCGACCACACCTCATGGCATCACCATTGTCCTCGTCACCTCTCCATTTTTCCGGTGTGGGAACCGGACACCTTCAATACCTTTTTATCGATCAAAGTGAAACAACGGTGGTAAACTCCAAGACACTAAGATTATTGCCACACTCAAGTTGTATGGTAGTTGCAATTTTACCGACGCCACCCCGGGTTCGAACCAGCTACCGGGCGACTCCATCGATAACCATAGCTGTCTAAACCTCTAGTTAGTTCAGTTCTGCTACTCAATTAAGGTATTAGCTGTAACATTTCGCATTAAATAATTGTACGTTTCGAGATTAAAACGACGAGTTTTATTATTATTATTTTTGGGATATTTTGAAGCCTAATACAATAATAATTATTCATACATATACATATATATATATATATGAATATATAAGTTTATAATAATAATAATAATAATAATAATAATAAATAATATTAATCAGTAATCATCTTTTGTAAAAAAAATACTTGACTAATCAAACAATTGAAACCACCCCCCTCGTCCCTGTTACCCAAACTGGAGCCCAGCATCCGGCCCACTAAACCCAGCCCAACCAGCCCAGCCCAAACCCCCCTCCTTTCAAATCTGTTGTAAAAAAAAAAAGGGTTGTTTCCCCCAGGGTTCGAACCGGAGACCAACATCAAGCAACACACACCACTAACCACCTGAGCCACATTGACTTATTGATTTTATTCTAACTCATAAACCATTTAAACCCTTTAAATCCTGGTCTGTTTCCATTCATGCTGCACCTGCGAGCTGCTGATCACGACTAAACCCTCCATTCTTGCTTTGTTTGACTTTTGATTGAAACTAAACATGGTAAATTATTACTTGTTTGACTCGACAGTTCAGTATGCGTATTACACACGCGTAATTCAATTAATTCATACCAAATTAAGCTTATCACGCGTTAGTTTTAAAAGTCGAGTCAAACCTTCCAATCATGCAACCCAGATCCTATCCCTATAAATTGGACATTGCAAATCATTGACAACTCGCCGAAATCCTTCCCTCAACCCTCTATTTCTGTAATAATTCATCCTTAGAAGTGTTTTTGTTTCGCGTTTGACTTATATGTTGACCAAGCAAATACACACGATTCGTGTTTGTAGGTAATGATTTCCTTATGGGTTTTAATCTTCGGCATGTACACAACAATAACCCTAAGGTTAATTGGGTTATTGTTGTGTAATCTGATCAATTGCAAATCTAGGGCTTGAATGTGTTAATTTGGGGAAGAACACAAATTTTTTTATACGATATATATATTAAACAAACTGAATCCTAACACAACCACAGGTCTAGACCAAGTGGTTGTGTTGATGCTTGGTTACCCATCACACGCAGGTTCGAGACCCGGCCTGGACCCTTTTTTTTTTCCTTAATTCCATTTCTTTTTACAAATCAATATTATATATATACATTTAAATCTTGTAAATTCATTTTTAAATAGTAAAACTATTTTATAAATTCCAAAAAAATTATATTTGTTTAAGCTGAGATAAAAGTTGTTTTTACAATTTTTATTTTTCAGAAATTCATTTATTTAATATTTATAATAATTAAATCAAGTTTATTCCATTTTATTTATAAAAATCCATTATTATATCAAAACAATCTTATTAAATTCTCCAAAATTTATCCTGACTTTTTATAAAGTCAAACTTTACTGAAATAATTTTTAATTCAGTAAAATCATTTATTTTATATTTTTAATCAATTTTTGTTAGATTTAATCATAATTAAATCATAATAAATCCAATTTTCATCATTTTTGCACCAAAATTTTATACAAATTATTTCTGACCATTTAGAACAGAAATATAATTTTTAAAATGATAATTCTTTAATTTTAATATTTTTAAATATTAAAGTTAGATTTTGACAATTTATAATAAATAGATTTAATAATCTATTTTAAAGAAAATAACTTTATAAAAAATTTTCTTATACTATAAACACATTCTTGTAACCATCTTAAGTTTAAATTTCATAAAAAGATTTTTGGTTATTTATTTACTAAAATTCTCTCAATTGGCGAATATTTTTAATATTAATCAAACGAACAATTACCCCCAATTCGAAGCCCTAGAAACTTATACATTTGTAGACTTGATAGACTTAGACATATTTATTACCTCATTTTAGGGCGATACTTGATACATTTGGTCAACACATTTCTCAACAGATATAACATTTTACCAAGGTGAGTTTTACATAGCCCCTTTTCTATTTATCACCATTTTTTTTTTTGGGGTGAAACATGTTTATAACATCATCATTGCAATTCAATCATCAATGTGTCTATGTGTTTTCTATGTTGCATTATGTCTTGAGCATGATTAGAGTAAGCACCATTCTAGCATAATCATTAACATTGATCAGCCGGCGGTATACATTGATAGATCTATTGGACTGACAATCCCACCCGGATACGTGCCTCCTACAAAGGTTGCGTGGGTGTTTGTTATCGTATAACATTTTGGACCATGAGCGTATGGTATGTATCATATTATAACAGTCATCAGGGTTGATTATGCACTCGATTTATTTCTAGTATGTTCTCACATATGGACTAGATTGACATGACACATGAATTGCACATCATTTTTACTCAATTATCAAAAACCTATGTAATTCTCACCAACTTTTGTTGACCCAAAACATTTTCAACTTAACATGTTTCAGGTTCTATTTGCTTGAAGATTTGAATTGATGCTTGAAGATATGTGTATAGTTTTATTCAAATTGATGTACAAATTCTAGAACTATTGTATGTAATTTATCTAAATTATTTAATGAAATTTATTATTCACCATGTGCTACTGAACAATCATCAATACGTGACATCCCGATGTTTCCGCCATCGGTTGGGGTGTTACAGATTGGTATCAGAGCCATGGTTATAGGGAATTAGGTTATTAGAAAAAAAATAATCTAGTCTATAACCATAGGATTTAACCAGTACTTGCTTTCTTTACTTGCTATACTCTACCTCCCTCCTACTTCTTATCCCTACTTTCATTCCTACAAGAAGGTTGCTATCAGTGGATCTACTCTTAGACTAATAGGACAAATTCCTCAGGTTTAACCTGAACCCCCTTGAGATCTCGTCGAAGTTCTAGATCTTAATAACGAACACGTGCAATCTGGAAGGGTGAACGCCTGTATTCTGAGTCTTCTGTCTAGGCTGGCATTGCGCATATATCCCAATCATACGAGGGACCCGGATGCCTACCTGGGAATTCTTGGGATGAGTGTTCACTTATAGGCTAAAGCATGTCTTCATATGTTATTAGAATCTGGAATCTTTGATAAGTCAACGTTTTCGTTTATTCGTTTTAATTAATGAATAAATGATTACATTCCTTATATCACCTCATTCATTTCATACCACATTGAACCTTCATTGTGTCCCTTACGGATCATGTCTCCACGTCGCAGCACTCGCAATAACAGTGGTGAAAACCAAGAGGAAAGTAACAACAACCACAACACCAACCACAACAACAACAAAAAAAACAACAAAGGTGTTGATGCCCGACTGGCTGCGATTATCTACAACCCTGCTCAGGTTACTAATCTTAATCGTCCTGGTAATTTCAACTATGGTCAATGCTATGAATGTGGAAACCCAAATCACTGCCATAACTGATGCCCTAAACTAAACAGAGATCAAGACCCTCCAGCTACCTAACCGCAAGACTCACCATTTGACTAATGGTTGATTTTATTCTATGTATTGACGTTATTCAATTCAAGTAATAAAATTCTAGTATTATCATAACATCGGTGTGCATGCTTGTTTGAATGTGAATTAATTGCTATATCTACTTGCTTACTTGTACAACAATTAGTTGACTACCAAACACCTACTTAACAATTGGTAGAGGTCATCATGTCATTCCAACAGTCGGGAGAGGCCCTACCACCTGAACGACTGGCAGAGACTATCAGACCTGCTTAACAATCGGTAAAGTCATAAAAGGACACAAAACCCTAATGTAAGGTAAATTGGTAATTACGGTCCGGAACGTAATCATAAATTTACAGGTACGTTAAGGTAGTGTAAAATTTTATCAAGGTTTCCGGTAGTTGACCAATTGTAACCCTGGTTTTCTCTTAACTTCGGGACGAAGTTCCTAAAAGTAGGGGAGACTGTAACATTTCGCATTAAATAATTGTACGTTTCGAGATTAAAACGACGAGTTTTATTATTATTATTTTTGGGATATTTTGAAGCCTAATACAATAATAATTATTCATACATATACATATATATATATATATGAATATATAAGTTTATAATAATAATAATAATAATAATAATAATAAATAATATTAATCAGTAATCATCTTTTGTAAAAAAAATACTTGACTAATCAAACAATTGAAACCACCCCCCTCGTCCCTGTTACCCAAACCGGAGCCCAGCATCCGGCCCACTAAACCCAGCCCAACCAGCCCAGCCCAAACCCCCCTCCTTTCAAATCTGTTGTAAAAAAAAAAAGGGTTGTTTCCCCCAGGGTTCGAACCGGAGACCAACATCAAGCAACACACACCACTAACCACCTGAGCCACATTGACTTATTGATTTTATTCTAACTCATAAACCATTTAAACCCTTTAAATCCTGGTCTGTTTCCATTCATGCTGCACCTGCGAGCTGCTGATCACGACTAAACCCTCCATTCTTGCTTTGTTTGACTTTTGATTGAAACTAAACATGGTAAATTATTACTTGTTTGACTCGACAGTTCAGTATGCGTATTACACACGCGTAATTCAATTAATTCATACCAAATTAAGCTTATCACGCGTTAGTTTTAAAAGTCGAGTCAAACCTTCCAATCATGCAACCCAGATCCTATCCCTATAAATTGGACATTGCAAATCATTGACAACTCGCCGAAATCCTTCCCTCAACCCTCTATTTCTGTAATAATTCATCCTTAGAAGTGTTTTTGTTTCGCGTTTGACTTATATGTTGACCAAGCAAATACACACGATTCGTGTTTGTAGGTAATGATTTCCTTATGGGTTTTAATCTTCGGCATGTACACAACAATAACCCTAAGGTTAATTGGGTTATTGTTGTGTAATCTGATCAATTGCAAATCTAGGGCTTGAATGTGTTAATTTGGGGAAGAACACAAATTTTTTTATACGATATATATATTAAACAAACTGAATCCTAACACAACCACAGGTCTAGACCAAGTGGTTGTGTTGATGCTTGGTTACCCATCACACGCAGGTTCGAGACCCGGCCTGGACCCTTTTTTTTTTCCCTTAATTCCATTTCTTTTTACAAATCAATATTATATATATACATTTAAATCTTGTAAATTCATTTTTAAATAGTAAAACTATTTTATAAATTCCAAAAAAATTATATTTGTTTAAGCTGAGATAAAAGTTGTTTTTACAATTTTTATTTTTCAGAAATTCATTTATTTAATATTTATAATAATTAAATCAAGTTTATTCCATTTTATTTATAAAAATCCATTATTATATCAAAACAATCTTATTAAATTCTCCAAAATTTATCCTGACTTTTTATAAAGTCAAACTTTACTGAAATAAATTTTAATTCAGTAAAATCATTTATTTTATATTTTTAATCAATTTTTGTTAGATTTAATCATAATTAAATCATAATAAATCCAATTTTCATCATTTTTGCACCAAAATTTTATACAAATTATTTCTGACCATTTAGAACAGAAATATAATTTTTAAAATGATAATTCTTTAATTTTAATATTTTTAAATATTAAAGTTAGATTTTGACAATTTATAATAAATAGATTTAATAATCTATTTTAAAGAAAATAACTTTATAAAAATTTTTCTTATACTTTAAACACATTCTTGTAACCATCTTAAGTTTAAATTTCATAAAAAGATTTTTGGTTATTTATTTACTAAAATTCTCTCAATTGGCGAATATTTTTAATATTAATCAAACGAACAATTACCCCCAATTCGAAGCCCTAGAAACTTATACATTTGTAGACTTGATAGACTTAGACATATTTATTACCTCATTTTAGGGCGATACTTGATACATTTGGTCAACACATTTCTCAACAGATATAACATTTTACCAAGGTGAGTTTTACATAGCCCCTTTTCTATTTATCACCATTTTTTTTTTTGGGGTGAAACATGTTTATAACATCATCATTGCAATTCAATCATCAATGTGTCTATGTGTTTTCTATGTTGCATTATGTCTTGAGCATGATTAGAGTAAGCACCATTCTAGCATAATCATTAACATTGATCAGCCGGCGGTATACATTGATAGATCTATTGGACTGACAATCCCACCCGGATACGTGCCTCCTACAAAGGTTGCGTGGGTGTTTGTTATCGTATAACATTTTGGACCATGAGCGTATGGTATGTATCATATTATAACAGTCATCAGGGTTGATTATGCACTCGATTTATTTCTAGTATGTTCTCACATATGGACTAGATTGACATGACACATGAATTGCACATCATTTTTACTCAATTATCAAAAACCTATGTAATTCTCACCAACTTTTGTTGACCCAAAACATTTTCAACTTAACATGTTTCAGGTTCTATTTGCTTGAAGGTTTGAATTGATGCTTGAAGATATGTGTATAGTTTTATTCAAATTGATGTACAAATTCTAGAACTATTGTATGTAATTTATCTAAATTATTTAATGAAATTTATTATTCACCATGTGCTACTGAACAATCATCAATACGTGACATCCCGATGTTTCCGCCATCGGTTGGGGTGTTACATTAGCCCACTCTTTAGCTTATGATTAGTTTATGGTTAATTCGATCGAATACGGCTCTGTGATCCCTTTTGATTCATAAATCTATGTCAACAAATTCATACATAAATCAACTATTTTATCAATGTTTTTCTTTCTCACGTGAATGAGTCATAAAATATTAAGAAATTTGAACTATTTTCTTTAAATCAATTTGGTATATATATGCATCAGTATATGAAGTTGTGAAGCAAAATTTTATGTGTTATTTAGTTATGTTAAGAAAAAACAATGTATATTTTGTTAAACTAAGATTTTATAACATAACGATTTATTTTAAGAAAACTCACAGTGACGCCGAATTTCGAAAACATGTAAGTAATCAAGAAAAAGAAACTCATGACATTTATCTTGAATAAATCTATACTTATGTAGTCATAAAAAAATATACAGTGCAACGTTAGAAATTCTTGCCTACGCGTTTAAGGTTCAAGCTTAATCCATTGATCCTCATTGATTTCATTCAAGATCTATCATTTTTAGCAATGTGAGTATATCTTTCCCCTTTTTCATGTTTTACACTTTTGGGGTGACTCATGTACGCTTATTACTTCACTCACTTAATCATGTTTTATCATATATTCACAATCGCAATTCTTGTTTGTGTTTTACTTGTTGATTCGCTGATAGTGTGTACTTATGACCTTAATCATTAACCGCTGGGCGGCCTAGCATAGCAATAAATAGTACTTAATTATTGTTATGTGTGAACGATTATTCATCGCCTACTATGAGCGAATACTATATATATGTGACTATTGATTCATTGAACAAAGGTTTGATTTTGGGTAGCATTTGTACATAGCTTGAACACTAAATTGTAGACAATATAACACGTGAATTGAGAAACTCTTTTTCTACTATATGTATTCAAACAGGGTATGCTCACCACCAATACATTTTTGTATTGACATATACTATTTTCGTACATGTTTCAGGTTATTTATGAGATGAGTTTTAAGCTTTTGGAATTTTTACTTAGATTTTGGATTCATTGTATTTCAGTTTTAGTTGTCACTTTAGAATTAATGTATCTTGTATTTTTCTTTCAATGTAATAAACTACGTAATCAATATATCAAAATTTACACTTTTAGTCCATGAGCTATTGAACAATCGTCACTACGTGACACCTCGATGATTTCGCCATCGGTTGGGGTGTTACATCATGGTAACTATATTCTGCATGGACACAAACAACAAATTCTCTTGAAAAAAAACTGTTTTATCAAGTCATCAAAACCTACAAACTCACCAACTTTTAGGTGACAATTTTAAGCATGTTTTTCAGGAATCAAGTAAGGATACTAAGAAGGCAAGCTTAGGAATGCATGAAGAAGTCTATTGTTTTGCTATTTTCATGTAGTCTTTGAACTTATTTACTAAGGCTTGTAACTTTGTTTGACATCAAGATTTTATGTGTTATGTGAAATAAATGGCATTTAGTATTTATCATATAAACAATGTTTATGATCATCATACTCGTCTCACCTCGCGTTTCCACCTTAGGCGGGGTGTGACAGTTCCAATATAAACTTCGACTATATATATATCCAGGCTGAAGCATCTTGGAGCCCAAGGGATGCCCCGGCCCCCACCGTTTTTTAGCTAAGTAGTGGTAGGTTTTGTGATTTTCATATGTAATTTTTTTATGTATTAGAGTTCGGCCTCTACCGATTCGATTTCCTGGCCCTTACCAATTTGATTTCCTGTCCCCCGCCAATTTTTTTTTTTGAAATTATATATATTGGTATTTCGATATAAAAAGTTTGAAGAACGGCTTTGAGGGAAATAAATTTAAACTTAAGTGGGGGTGGGGATTTTGTAGATTTTGATTAAATATTAAAAAAGAAAAAAAAAACGAACAAGTATACGAGAAGAGAAAGAAAGAAAAGAATAACATTGCTGCTCACTTATTGTTGACTGTTCTCATTAACCCCAAAAAAAGGTGACTTTTTATTTTTATTTTGCTATTTGGTTATTAGTTTTGCATGTTGGATTCAAGTGTTGCATCAATAAAACCTAATTAAACTTATGTATTATTATTAGGGCTTTATATAATGAATCACCATTGTTGAGTACTTGAGTTTTTATTGTGATTTGTATTGAACTTTTAGGCATTATTATTAGGGCTTTATACTTTAGTTGTATCATTTTATATTGTTAACCATTGCATTGCATCTATAATCTATTGTGATTATTCTTCAAGGATTCAAAATTTAGGGTTTATAATTGTGAAATTGGGAAATATGACTTATTAAGGAAGAAGTATGGTAAATATATTGTTTAATCTAATTCTTTTGTTTTTTTTCTTGTTAGGCATATCATGGGAAAGTTGAAAACTATTGATTCATTTTTCAAAAGAAAGGATGATGAAGAAGAGAGTAAACGTAATAAAGCTTCAACAAGTCAAAGTGAGCTACAAGAACTTGAAAATAAATAAGAAAACCTTGGTAATTCCGAAGCTCCACAACAACATTCAAACACTAATGATGATTGTGTTAACCATTTAGAAAGAGATCCGGAAAAAAGAAAGTCAATGTGGGAATATCCGGTTAATGAAAGAGAAAAAAATAAGACATGCTTAACTTTCTTTAGGAGCTTACCAAATAAAACTTAAAGAGAAAGAGTATCAAAACAAAGGAACAAAAAAGCATGCTCGTCGATTCCAATATGCTTGGTTTGGTTGTTTTCCTAGTTGGTTAGAGTATTCTCCAACAACACATTCTGCTTATTGTTTTACATGTTATCTTTTTAGTAAGAGACAAAGTGTGAGCAAAGGTTATGATTTGTTTACAGTTAAAGGGTTTGACAATTGGAAAAAAAAAAAGTGGGTGGGACAAAGTGTGCATTCTTTGACACTTCCAGTTTCTACTGCAACAACAGTGAGGGGATTTTCAGCATGAAAATATTAAAGAATCGCCTTCGCAACAAGATGGCACACGAGTATCTTGCAAATAGCTTGGTGATTTACATAAAAAAAGAAATTGCTGATAAGTATGATTAAGAAGCCATAATCAATGAATTCAAAGATCTTAAAGGACGCCGCGCTGAGTTGTAAGGTACTCACCATTTCTCTCTCGCACCATCATAGTTATTTTAGGTGTTTGTTTATTTTAATGAAGAAAAGTTATATATTTATAGTTATTACTAGGTTACAGACCCGTGGGTACCCACGGTGCAAACCAAATAAAAAATAAAAAAGTATTAAAATAATACTTGTATTATTGAACAATACTTGTATCATTACTTACCATAATATTATGGTTTGGTTGTAATGAAAAAAGGAGATAGTGACGATACATAGCTATTGTGACATATTCATCAACCTTCTTGTCCAGAATTCTTTGATTGGGGACAAAAGAGAACTCAAAATCTGGACCATGAAAATCGACATAATCGGAAACATGAGTGTTCATATTCAAGCACAGTTTGTTTGGGTTTGGTGCATATTTGTACTTAGATGAATTGAGTCCAATTCCTAGATTTCTTATAATAAGGGAAGCATTTTCCAACAAAAACCTCTCAAATCTAAAAAACAACCGCTTAAATACATTCGCTTGAATCCTGTCACCCTGTAAATTATTAAAACAAAGGAATATCAATATTGTTAGTCGAATACTGTTACGAGTAAAGAATATATTGACATAATGTAAGACTATATACTTATGAATTACTACATATATATATATATATATATATATTAAATAGTGTATATCATATAATTAAATACGCAAATAAAAGGCTTTAATAAAAATTTCGATTTGGGAATTACATTTTCGTCAATGAGGATCATCTCAATTGAGTAAACATCTTTAGGATTGCGACGATTGGGTTGACGCCAAACTCGAATAATCTTTAGCTTTAAAGCAACATCATTTCGGTTGACATCAATTTGGTTAACCATTGTAAACTCGTGTGCTTCTACGGCAGCCGTTGATCTTTTAGACTGTACAAACAAACTTAAATTTCAAAATAGTACTTTCGACACAAACTGTCAAAATCATAAGACTAACGAAAGATCTAGGAATGAAGACACAAACTCGAATGGTGGTCACATGGATCGAATTAAATGACTGCAAACATATCTAAAAACAATAATCTATCTCTATTTATATATGATAATAAGTAAATCACCTAGAAATAAAAAACTTCTTTCACAAGCATGAAAAAGAAAGAGAAATGTGGCGTAGCATTATGTTATGAATGGGTATTGATCATATTTTTATAGATAGTAACTTGATAAGGAAGGTTTGTAAAATGGAGTCAAATTAGCACAATTATGGTATACATTGGTCATCTATTTCAATTATGGTATAATTGATAAGGAAGGTTTTTAATGTTATTGATTGATGATTTACGCCATCATTATAATTCATCCACCCATGTTGCTTTTCACTAATAATAAGTAAATAAGATTAATAATAATATTTGTGATTATCAGTACTCTTTATCACTTTACATCCAAATGTTATATTAGGTAACTTAATCAAAGTGAATAAGCACAATTATGGTATACATTGGTCATCTATTTCAATTATGGTATACTTGATAAGAAAGGTTTTTAATGGTCTTTGATTGATTGATATATTGATAATATAGTGCTACATAAAAGTTAATTCTGAATCGTTTCCATACTTAAATGTACGCCGGATATATTTTAATATTAAAAGACCATGTTCCATAGCATGACACTTTGATATATTGTGACACCCGACATATTTGGCTTAAACATTTTAGTAACATCTAAGTCTACCTTAGCGGGAAACATTTATAAACAGACTTAACTAGATTAGTTGAGTCGGGTCAAGTTAGGATTGTCCGGGGTTCAATGATCTAGATGATCATTGGGAGTCGTTTTGGGAATACACTAGTACCGGGTCCCGTTGTTGGTGAAATTACATAAACTAATTAAGTGTATGTGTAGATTAATTGTCGTATGGTAGATTATATGCATAGATGTGTTTAAACAATGTGTAGATAATTATCCATGCTTAAATATGTTAAACATAGACTAAGGTTGCATGCTTATATGTTAAGGTACGTTAAAATGCGTTAAACACGACAAATTGGAAAACTGGAAAAAAAACATAAGTCCTGGTTCGACCACATCGAGTGGGCGAACATGGGAAATAATCTTGGTTCGACCCTTATCAAAGGGGCGAACCTGGAATGTGGAAATGAAGAAGTTTCATTCGACCAGAACATGCACATTCGACCCTGTGAAAGTGTCACACCCTCAAAATCCACTTGCGGAGTTTTACCGCGAGGCGCATGACAAACCAGGATCCAAACCAACGATCACAATAAACGAGTCTAAATGAATTAAAATGTAATTTCAAAACACAGTTTAATATTCCCGTTTACAGCGGAAGCTTATTCAAATAAAATCCAACATAAATAAATCAAGTTCAATGTTTGTGAAATCATGCAACTCTATCTAGACGCCGTGCAGACGCGTGCGCCCTAGTTCCGTTGTGCTACCTTAGCGACCTGAGAAAACATGTAAAAGTTTACGTCAGCACAAAAATGCTGGTGAGTTTACAGGTTTGCAGTTCAAGTACCAAGTTAACCTGTCCATACTATAACAAATAGAAAACCAGTATACGCTAGCTAGGCGTATGTTTGTTACTACCACGATTGGAAAACCATTACTAACGCGAATACCAAAAGTATGCCCGATGTATGTTCCTGTTGTTCCTGTTGTTCCTGTTTGAGACAATATGCACCCGCCGACCCTCCAAGTCGACGAGCGGGGTTGGTCACTCCCAATAGCGCTATTCACATTTCCCCGTTGTGCTAACCCGCACATTCATGGTTCCCCCCGGGACTTCCAAAGATCGTGTAGTACACAAGAGAAACCCATAGTATGACAGTAGTTACCAAATAATCGTTTTAACACATGTTTTCTCCCCCGAAAGTGTGAAACCAGTTTAAAAGAGGGGCCGTAAACTCACCTTAAGTTCCGTTACTCCTTAACCCGAGTAAACTCAGCTGCTATGCTAGTCCCGTAAAGCGGCGACCTAACATACGACAGTTACAAGTACTTAGACTAATAACCCGCAGGTTAATTAGTCCCTAGATGTCCAGACCATAACCAAGTTCGTTTGAAAATACCGTGACTGTTTAACCGACCCAAAGTACAAGACTCGACATCCCATTGGTGACCCGAGACTCCCCGTGTTATGTTTACGCTCTAAAACATACAATAACGCAAGTACACTTAACATACGTTAACGCACAACAAGTTATAGCACATAGTTCACGTATCACCGAAATACATCCAAATATATGTTACCAAGTTATTAGACATGTTACGGGGTTCCTAGCATGTTACTACATGTTAAATCGGGTCTCGGAATGCTAATATACACTTACAGCAGCAGTACACGCGATTAGGGAGGCTAATCGCATGAAATGTCACGCGATCAGGGCTAATCGCCCCTTAAGTCACGCGAGTAGGGCTACTCGCCCTTGATGCCACGCGAGTAGGCTACTCGCCCCTGTAATCAGGCGAGTGGGGCTACTCGCCCCTAATACATGCGAGTGGGGCCTAATCGCCCTTAATGTCATGCGAGTGGGGCCTAATCGCCCCTAACACAGGCGATTAGCAAGGCTACTCGCCTGTAACCTTGCTGTTCCGGTTTTTCGCGCGTTTAACGCTCCAAATCAGATCCAGAACGTGTGTAACTACCCAATATCATCCCAATAACTATTCCAAACATGTTTAAACCAAAATCCTTTGTTTAACCTCGTATAATCAGTCCTGCATGAAATCAAGCAATCCAAACATATACACATAGCATGCAACATTCAATTAACGCATGTAATCATAACCCTATTATCCAATTACTGAGATTTCTATCATCATACTAACAATATTAATTCTGACCTAGCATGATAACACATCAAAACATCATCAAGATTCATAAAAATCCTATCTTTCTAATCATACATACCCATAACGCATGTTTAGTAGTTATAATCCGATTAACAACCCTTATTGACGATTTTCAGAAAGCTTTTTCGTTTATGAACAGGTCTGGACCATTAGGGATTGATTAAAAACGTTTACAAAGTGTTATGGATGAGAATCAAACCTTGGAATTGTAAAAGAATGATGGTTAGACCTTGAAACCTTGTGTTTTTGATCAAAATCGCCTTCCAGAGGTTGTTTAAGTGTTTGGGGCGGTTATGGGACGACTAGGGTTGATATTAGGGAGTTTAGGAGGTTAAGTATTGTATTTATAGGCGTTTCTAGTCGTTCCAGCACGTTACATGCGATTGTGCAGCAGTTCATGCGATTAGGGCTGCTAATCGCATGAATGAGCATGCGATTGGGCCTACTCGCCCCTAACATCACACGAGTAGGGGCCTAATCGCCCCTATGTCCCTCTACTCGCCTCCCCTATGGGCGATTAGGCTTCCTAATCGCCTGTAGGGGTTCCTTTTGTGTGTTTTGCGCGTTAAACCCCGTTTTAACATATGTTACCCCATATTAATGTACCGACAAGTCACATAATGATTGTAAACACATAACACAAGTAAATACACATATTTACACTCGTTCACCAATTCCCGGGACTCGAGACTCGTACGTTCCGTATGCCCTGACGATCCTACAAATCGTCACCGTTTGGACCCTTGGTTAAGGACTGACATCTAACGAACCTCTAGACCAATATCCAATGATCTTCTAGACTAACCAGTAGTTCCCGAACTATAACCCGACTTAACTAACCCAGTTAAGTACAATATACGCGTGACTCGCTAAGGTAGACTTTCATCTAGACAACGTTGTTAACCAGAATTTGCCAGGTGTTACATCATCCCCACGTTAAAAGAATTTTCGTCCCGAAAATTTGTACAAGTACAGAAAGAACAAAAGAAATAAAGAAGGAACAAACAAAAGATAGAAACCAAAAGAGAGATTTACCCGAGTTGTCACATCATCCCCACGTTAAAAGGAATCTCGACCCGAGATTCATTCAGCTGCCGATGAGACATGTCTCGACTCGAACGCTTCCTTAGGAAAGAGATGAGGATACTTAGACTTCATCTGATCCTCCCGTTCCCACGTATATTCCGGTCCCCGGTCCGAGTTCCACCGAACCTTAACGATACGAATCTTGCTGTGACGCAGGCTACGAATCTTGTAATCAAGGATCTCCACAGGTTCTTCCACAATCCGAAGACGATCATCAACCTTGATCTCTTCTAGTGGAACGATGAGAGACTCGTCGGCCAGACACTTCTTCAAGTTTGACACGTGAAAGACGTTATGTACGTTACCGAGCTCCGTCGGTAGATCAAGTCGATATGCCACCGGCCCAATCCGTTCCAGGATCGTAAATGGGCCGACATATCGTGGATTGAGTTTGCCACGCTTCCCAAAGCGTATGACGCCCTTCCACGGTGAGACTTTTAGAAGTACCTTGTCATTGACTTGGAATTCCAGTGGTTTGCGACGCTGATCAGCATAACTCTTTTGCCGGTCCCGTGCCGCCGCCAACCGATTTCGAATCTGTACGATCTTTTCCGAAGTTTCGTACACTAGTTCAGGCCCAGTGAGTTGACTCTCACCCACTTCAGCCCAACAAAGAGGAGAACGGCATTTCCGTCCGTACAGTGCTTCGAACGGAGCAGCCTTGATGCTCGTGTGATAACTGTTGTTGTACGAGAATTCTACCAACGGCAGATGAGCTTCCCAACCCTTGCCAAAATCGATCACACATGCCCGCAGCATGTCTTCTAAAGTTTGAATCGTACGCTCACTCTGACCGTCAGTCTGTGGATGGTAAGCCGTACTCATGTCTAGTTGTGTACCCAAAGCTTTGTGCAAGGACTTCCAAAAGTGAGAAGTAAAATGGGAGTCACGATCCGAGATAATAGAAACTGGTACCCCGTGCTTAGAAACAACTTCCTTCAAGTAAAGACGAGCCAAACGATCCATAGTGTCGGTCTCCTTAATGGCAAGAAAATGAGCTGATTTCGTCAACCGATCGACAATCACCCATATCTTGTCATTCCCGCTTGGTGACTTAGGAAGTTGTGTGACAAAATCCATAGTAATCCGTTCCCATTTCCATTCCGGAATTTCAGGTTGTTGCAAGAGACCCGACGGTTTCTGGTATTCCACCTTGACCTTAGCACAGGTCAAGCATTTGCTCACGTATGAGGCTATGTCTGACCTCATGTTTGGCCACCAATAAAGCACCTTCAGATCTTGGTACATCTTATCCGAACCAGGATGAATAGAATACCGGGACTTATGAGCCTCATCAAGGACAAGCCCCCGTAGTCCCCCGAATAAAGGAACCCATATGCGTTCTGCGAAATAGTGTAGACCATCAGACCTTCGCTCTAGGTGCTTGTCGGCACCGTGCATAGTTTCAGCTTTAAGGTTTTCCTCCTTCAAAGCTTCCAATTGGGCAGAACGGAGTTGATCAGGTAACGACGAATGAATAGTGAGCTGCAACGCCCGAACGCGTCGAGGTTTAGTAGATTCCTTCCTGCTCAAGGCGTCTGCTACAACATTCGCCTTGCCAGGATGGTACTTAATAGCACAATCATAGTCGTTCAAAAGTTCGATCCAACGGCGCTGCCGTATGTTCAAGTGTTGTTGGTCGAAAATGTGTTGGAGACTCTTATGATCGGTGTAGATGGTGCATTTGGTACCGTACAAGTAATGTCTCCAAATTTTCAACGCGAATACCACGGCACCCAACTCCAAGTCATGAGTTGTGTAGTTCTTCTCGTGCACTTTGAGTTGACGAGAAGCATACGCAATCACTTTCTCGCGTTGCATCAACACGCAACCGAGTCCATGAATGGAAGCGTCACAGTAAACAACAAAATCATCAGGACCCTCAGGTAAAGACAAAATAGGAGCAGAACACAGTTTAGACTTCAGTTCTTCAAACGCTGACTCTTGTGATTCACCCCAGTCGAACTTCCTATCCTTCTGAGTGAGAGTGGTGAGGGGTTGAGCAATCTTCGAGAACCCCTGAATGAAACGACGATAATAGCCCGCAAGGCCTAGGAATTGCCGCACCTCAGTTGGCGTCTTTGGTGCTCCCCAGTCCTTGATCGCTTCGATTTTAGCTGGATCGACATGAATCCCTAGTTCATTAACCACATGTCCTAGGAATTGAACTTCGCGCAACCAAAAGTCACACTTTGAGAACTTGGCGTAAAGTTGTTCCCGTCGCAAGAGTTCCAAAACTAACCGCAGATGTTCCCCGTGTTCGGTCTCGTTCTTGGAGTAGATCAGAATGTCATCAATAAACACAATGACAAACTTGTCCAGATACGGTTTACAGACGCGGTTCATCAAGTCCATGAAAACCGCCGGTGCGTTCGTGAGACCGAAAGGCATGACCAAGAATTCGAAATGGCCATAACGTGTTCGAAAAGCAGTCTTTGCAACGTCAGCCTCCCTGACGCGCAGCTGGTGATAACCGGACCTCAAATCGATCTTGGAATAATAACTAGAACCCTGAAGCTGGTCGAATAGATCATCAATACGTGGAAGAGGATAACGGTTCTTGATGGTCAATTTGTTCAGCTCTCTGTAGTCTACACACAATCGGAAACTCCCATCCTTCTTCTTGACAAATAAAATCGGGGCTCCCCAAGGGGAAGAACTTGGTCGGATGAAACCCTTGTCCAAGAGTTCCTGTAACTGGCTAGACAATTCCTGCATCTCGGGAGGTGCAAGACGGTAGGGGGCCCGAGCAATAGGAGCAGCCCCTGGTACAAGATCAATACCGAACTCGACTTGACGATGAGGAGGAAGACCAGATAAATCATCGGGAAAAACATCAGGAAACTCGCGTACCACCGGAATGTCGTCGATCTTCTTTTCATCACCAGAGGAAACAGATAAAAGCGCCAAAACAGCTGGATAACCCTTTCGAAGACACTTAAGGGCTTTCATGCTAGAGATGATGTTTAGCGGAACACCACCCTTGATACCGTACACAGAAAGAAATTCTCCATCAGGGAGAGGAATCCGAATAACCTTATCGTAACAGACGATCTCCGCGCGATACAAAGATAACCAATCCATTCCTACCACAACGTCAAAACTACCCAATGGTACCGGCATAAGGTCGATGGGGAACGATAAACCCGACAACTCTAATTGACACTCCCGAAGAACACTAGTAGCTTCAATCGTTTTACCGTCAGCTAACTCAATAATATACTTGGTCTCTAATGGTACAGGTACTACATCTAGCAGTCGACTAACATCCATGGATACAAAACTCTTGTCGGCACCAGAATCAAATAACACGCTAACAGAACGACTATTGAGAAGAAACGTACCGGTGACTGTATCAGGGTCCTGCCTAGCCTCAGCAGCTCCAATGACGAAGGCACGTGCATTTCTGCCGCCGCCCCCGTTGTTACCATTCCCGTTGTTCCCACCCTGCTTCAGTTTTGGGCAATCCTTCTTGTAATGCCCAGTGTCACCACAGTTGTAGCATCCTTGTTTCCCTGTAGTCCCCTGAGTAGTCGGAGCTGAACTGTTAGTCGGAGCCTGAGTCGATGGAAGTGTAGCCCGACAATCTTTAGCATAGTGGCCTGTTCGCTGGCAGCGGTGACAACGGTTACTGTCACAGTTCCCTTGGTGATGGCGTCCACACTTGTTGCATTTGGGCAGTTTTCCCGCATAACCACCCTGCTTGTTACTCGAAGAAGATGAACCCCCATTATCAAACCTTTTACCCTGCTGTGCAGACCCAGACCCTTTCCCGTTATTTTCCCACTTGCGCTTATTGTTCTCTGGAGCCTTAGCAGTCGAACCTTTCGCCGGCAAAATCCCCTCATTCACTTTTAAGTTGGTCATCCTATGGGCCGATCGAACTACCTCCGCATAAGTAGGATGATTCCCAGCAGCCACTAACCCTGCAATTTCCGGCACTAACCCCGAGACATAGTGTTCAATCTTACGATATTCTGGCACGTGCAGATCGGGACACAGCACTGCCAACTCATTTCTCCTCACAGTATACTTCTCGATTTCCGATCCAGTCATCTTGAGGTTCCACACCTCATGCTCCAGCTTCTGTACCTCTTCCCTCGGGCAATACTCCCGCTTCAGCAACTGTACAAAATTCTCCCATGGCATAGCATATGCCTCCCCAATACCCATGTTCTGGGTGATACCATTCCACCAAGTCAATGCCACGTCCTGAAATAACGCAGCCGAATACTTCACCCGATCTTCTGGGAGACAGTTACACATTAGAAATACCGACTCCACTTTCTCCAACCACCTAAGCAAACTGACCGCACCCTCAGTGCCAGAGAATTCCTGGGGTTTGCAGTCCCGGAACATCTTGTAGGTGCACATGGGTGGGGGTGGGTCAACAGGACCACCTGAAATGAAACGTATGAGAAACCACGAATAACGTACACAAGGTTCACCAATGAGGCAAAGAAAACAGATAAAACAACTTACCACCACCGTTGTGCCCTAACTGAAAGGCAGCCTGGAGCAAGTTGTTCAGATCAGCCTGTGATAGGTTAATACCTCCACCACGACCACCAGCACCACCGCGACCACCACCACGTCCACCATTGCGACCACCTCCACGTCCTCCACGCACTCCAGACATGATTCTGGCAGAAGGAACGAGAAAATTTAGTTTCGCAGTTAAAGATAACCACTAATGTTCACAAGAATAAAGCCAGATCCAATCCAGGACTATCCCCTCAAACCCAGAGCTCACTAGGGCTTCCATGCATTTCGTTTTATGATTTTGTGTGCACCCAAAATGATAAAACGCTCTACATGGTCCTCCAAGTGTTCTCTTAGTTCAAAGTTCAAATCACCGAACATAGACTCTTAGCTACACACCGTAATACTACGGTAGTTCATGACAAGTGTTTCTATTGGAGTGCGAAAGGGAGATGTCCGAGCCTTGGACAAATCTCATGAGTACACGAGTTACTCCAATAGACCACACTGCCTAGAAAACAAGTAACCCAACCTAAGATAAAACGGATGATGTAACGTAGAAAGACCAACGATTTAGAGACACCCCGACAAGACCATACGTAACCACTATAACGTTTAGTACCATGTGATCGTCTAGTGTGTGCGACTCGGCTATAGACTAGACTCTACATGCAGTCCTAGTTCACTATAACCATTGGCTCTGATACCAATCTGTCACACCCTCAAAATCCACTTGCGGAGTTTTACCGCGAGGCGCATGACAAACCAGGATCCAAACCAACGATCACAATAAACGAGTCTAAATGAATTAAAATGTAATTTCAAAACACAGTTTAATATTCCCGTTTACAGCGGAAGCTTATTCAAATAAAATCCAACATAAATAAATCAAGTTCAATGTTTGTGAAATCATGCAACTCTATCTAGACGCCGTGCAGACGCGTGCGCCCTAGTTCCGTTGTGCTACCTTAGCGACCTGAGAAAACATGTAAAAGTTTACGTCAGCACAAAAATGCTGGTGAGTTTACAGGTTTGCAGTTCAAGTACCAAGTTAACCTGTCCATACTATAACAAATAGAAAACCAGTATACGCTAGCTAGGCGTATGTTTGTTACTACCACGATTGGAAAACCATTACTAACGCGAATACCAAAAGTATGCCCGATGTATGTTCCTGTTGTTCCTGTTGTTCCTGTTTGAGACAATATGCACCCGCCGACCCTCCAAGTCGACGAGCGGGGTTGGTCACTCCCAATAGCGCTATTCACATTTCCCCGTTGTGCTAACCCGCACATTCATGGTTCCCCCCGGGACTTCCAAAGATCGTGTAGTACACAAGAGAAACCCATAGTATGACAGTAGTTACCAAATAATCGTTTTAACACATGTTTTCTCCCCCGAAAGTGTGAAACCAGTTTAAAAGAGGGGCCGTAAACTCACCTTAAGTTCCGTTACTCCTTAACCCGAGTAAACTCAGCTGCTATGCTAGTCCCGTAAAGCGGCGACCTAACATACGACAGTTACAAGTACTTAGACTAATAACCCGCAGGTTAATTAGTCCCTAGATGTCCAGACCATAACCAAGTTCGTTTGAAAATACCGTGACTGTTTAACCGACCCAAAGTACAAGACTCGACATCCCATTGGTGACCCGAGACTCCCCGTGTTATGTTTACGCTCTAAAACATACAATAACGCAAGTACACTTAACATACGTTAACGCACAACAAGTTATAGCACATAGTTCACGTATCACCGAAATACATCCAAATATATGTTACCAAGTTATTAGACATGTTACGGGGTTCCTAGCATGTTACTACATGTTAAATCGGGTCTCGGAATGCTAATATACACTTACAGCAGCAGTACACGCGATTAGGGAGGCTAATCGCATGAAATGTCACGCGATCAGGGCTAATCGCCCCTTAAGTCACGCGAGTAGGGCTACTCGCCCTTGATGCCACGCGAGTAGGCTACTCGCCCCTGTAATCAGGCGAGTGGGGCTACTCGCCCCTAATACATGCGAGTGGGGCCTAATCGCCCTTAATGTCATGCGAGTGGGGCCTAATCGCCCCTAACACAGGCGATTAGCAAGGCTACTCGCCTGTAACCTTGCTGTTCCGGTTTTTCGCGCGTTTAACGCTCCAAATCAGATCCAGAACGTGTGTAACTACCCAATATCATCCCAATAACTATTCCAAACATGTTTAAACCAAAATCCTTTGTTTAACCTCGTATAATCAGTCCTGCATGAAATCAAGCAATCCAAACATATACACATAGCATGCAACATTCAATTAACGCATGTAATCATAACCCTATTATCCAATTACTGAGATTTCTATCATCATACTAACAATATTAATTCTGACCTAGCATGATAACACATCAAAACATCATCAAGATTCATAAAAATCCTATCTTTCTAATCATACATACCCATAACGCATGTTTATTAGTTATAATCCGATTAACAACCCTTATTGACGATTTTCAGAAAGCTTTTTCGTTTATGAACAGGTCTGGACCATTAGGGATTGATTAAAAACGTTTACAAAGTGTTATGGATGAGAATCAAACCTTGGAATTGTAAAAGAATGATGGTTAGACCTTGAAACCTTGTGTTTTTGATCAAAATCGCCTTCCAGAGGTTGTTTAAGTGTTTGGGGCGGTTATGGGACGACTAGGGTTGATATTAGGGAGTTTAGGAGGTTAAGTATTGTATTTATAGGCGTTTCTAGTCGTTCCAGCACGTTACATGCGATTGTGCAGCAGTTCATGCGATTAGGGCTGCTAATCGCATGAATGAGCATGCGATTGGGCCTACTCGCCCCTAACATCACACGAGTAGGGGCCTAATCGCCCCTATGTCCCTCTACTCGCCTCCCCTATGGGCGATTAGGCTTCCTAATCGCCTGTAGGGGTTCCTTTTGTGTGTTTTGCGCGTTAAACCCCGTTTTAACATATGTTACCCCATATTAATGTACCGACAAGTCACATAATGATTGTAAACACATAACACAAGTAAATACACATATTTACACTCGTTCACCAATTCCCGGGACTCGAGACTCGTACGTTCCGTATGCCCTGACGATCCTACAAATCGTCACCGTTTGGACCCTTGGTTAAGGACTGACATCTAACGAACCTCTAGACCAATATCCAATGATCTTCTAGACTAACCAGTAGTTCCCGAACTATAACCCGACTTAACTAACCCAGTTAAGTACAATATACGCGTGACTCGCTAAGGTAGACTTTCATCTAGACAACGTTGTTAACCAGAATTTGCCAGGTGTCACAGAAAGGGGCGAATGTGGGTACATTCGCCCAGGTAGAAGGGGCGAATGTGGACTAGTATAAATACCAAACTTTGTCATTTTTCACCATTTCACAAACCCTAACCGTCTCAAAACACTCTCAAACGATTATAATCACTAAGGAAGGAGTTTTTGCTCTTCTTTTTCATAATCTAACCCATCAACAACATCTAATCAAGAATCCAAGGCGTGTTCTTAATTCTAAACCTTTTTCAAGTATTTTAATTCGTTTTTATCTAACCCTAAATCCCTAAATGTCCAGATATGTTCTAAGGATGTTTTTATCAATAAAAACCTTTTAAACACCTTTCTAAACCTAAACCCTATCATTAAACATAGGTTTTTGTATCAATAAACATATGTTAACTATGTGTTATGTGATGTTATGTGTTGTTTAATGATTTGCTGGTGTGCTAATGCTAGAAACATGATCTAGGGCTGCTAGTGATGATAGTTTAGGATTATTGGAGGTTATAATTAGATAAATGATGATATCAAGTCTAAATTGGGGATTTTATTGAATCTAGGGCTTGTGCATGTTAGTATTATCAATAAAGCGATTGGGGGTTTTCGATTACATGATAAACTGAACATTTTTAGATGATTATGGATTGATATTAAAAAGTTTCCAAATTGGGTAAAGATTACATGCATGATGTGACACTTCCATAATCTTTGCCATTTTGGGAAAGGGCTGAAATGGATAGGTTTTGGGGCAAAATTGGTGGGGTTTTGTAGGGATAAGTTATACATGCTTGACTGCAGTGTTTGATGATGTTTCGGGATGTTTTCGGATGTTTTTGAAGCGTTTTGGGAAAAATAATCTGTCAGGGTCAAACCTGGACACATTCGACCGGTCGAGTGGTCGAATGTGGAATCCCAGGGTCGAACCTGGACAGTTTGGTCGAATCTGTAAGAACGGTCGAAGGAGGCTTTCCAAAGGGGCGAAGGTGGGTTAAAACGGGCGAAGGAGGATCAGTCTTCCTGGTTCGACCCTTCTGATTCAAAAATGAGATTTTTGATACAAACTAAGTGTTTTATGCTTGAACCTTGTGTGTAATCTATGTGTACTTGATTAGTTAGGGTAATGAGTCACCAACGGGATGTCAGGTCGGTCTAGTGTGTCGGTTAAACACTTAAACACGTTTTAAAAACATACTTGGTTACGATCTGGACAACCAGGGACTAGATAACCTTATGTTTATTAGTCGGAACACTTATGTGAACATTTTGATAGATCTCCGGTAGAGGGATTATCAAGGGCTTAGCATTTTACTATTTACCAAGGAACGCAATTTAAGGTGAGTTCACGGCCCCACTTTTATAGCTTTAACTTTTGGGGGAGAAAACACGCGCTAAACTATTTTGGTAACAAATGTCATACTATAGTTTTAACTTGCATTGCTATACGATCTTTTAAAGTCCTGGGGGAAAACCATGAATGTGCGGGGATGCACAACGGGGGAAGTGTGGATAAATCTATTGGGCGTGACCTGCCCCACTCGTCGGCTTGGAGGGCCGGGCGGGTGCATATTGTCTCGAACTGGTAACATTGGTATCATGCTGAAAATTCGGGCTGAACATTGCTAAACATCGCTAAACGTGTCTTGTAATGGTTTTCCAATCGTAGTAGTAATAAAACATACGCCTAGTTAACGGAACTGGTAACATTGGCATAGTATGGACATGGTAACGCTTTGGTAACTATTTTGGTAAGATATTGAACAAACCTGTGAACTCACCAGCATTATATGTTGACGTCTTTTTGGCATGTTTTTCTCAGGTCGCTAAGGTAGCATCGATTGGACTAGGCGCACGGGTCTGCATTGGCGTCTAGGCTTAGTGGCATATTTTAAATAAGTGTCTTGAACATTTGGGAACACAGTTTTGTAATTGATTAAATCTTTAAATGCTTCCGCTATGTTTTAATGGTTTGATAACTAAGTTTTGAGTTTACGTATTTCATATAGTGTTGTTTATTGTGACCGTTGACTTGGATCCTGGTTTGTCATGCGCCTCGCGGTAAAACTCTGCAAGTGGAAATTCGAGGGTGTGACATATATGTATCCATAGCGTGACACTTTGATATTCATAATATTCGTTTCTGTTGATCGATATATATTTGATATGAACATCAAAATATATAGACTAATATAATCAATGTTAATTGCTAAAAAATTGCAAAGTAATGTGCTAAAGTAACCGACACATTAATTGAATATAATGTCATTTTACCATTAATGTTTGAATGTAATGATTGACATTATTAGGCGTTTGCATTCGTATAATGATAGCGTTAAAATAGGAAATTTTGTATTTAGGTAGACTTGTTTATATTCAATTTTGATTGCTTAAAATTAGCAAAGTAATGTATAGCAAATAATACTATACTTTATATTCAATTTATTAAAAGCAGAAAAATACGAATGGTAACTTTCCATTCTGTATTTGTATTAATAGTGGCATTAATTTAGGATATTTATTACTGTCTAGACTAAATTATGGGGTGAAGAGTAATTGTTTAATATGGTTAGTCGTTATGGTCGTATAATGGTGACTTTAAATTAACAGATTTTGTATTTGAAATTTGAATATTGGCGTTTAATTAGTTAAAATACAATTGATTGGTAATCAGTAATTAATACAAAAGAAAAAACGAAATTGTTATCCTAAATTACTTCAATTTGAATATTGGCGTTTAATTGTTTACTTCAATTGTTATCCTAAATTACTGGTTTAATTGATTGGTAATCAGTAATTAATACCAAAGAAACAATGTAAAGTATTATGGTAAGTCTAAATTTGCATATATTTGGATATGAGTAAGAGATTAATATTTGAAATTTGAAAACCTTACAAATTTAAACCGAATTATAATTTAAAGCTGATGGTTTTTTTTTATGATAATATTGACGTTAAATTAGGAGACTTATTATGGTTTAGCATAAAATATGGAATTTCGAATGATTACTTATAAAATTGACTTTAAACAATAAATTAATGGTTTAATTGATTGATAATCAATCATTAATACAACAAAATAAATGCAAACAATTATGGTAATCAATACGAATCATAATTAGTGAACAAAATTTCTAATTTGTTATTAAATTACGCCAAAATCCTACTGAAGCATTCAAATAAATTACATAAAAAGCATAAAAAAATGAAATTTATATTTCTAAATCAATGACTTCTTGTGGTGCAACCTTAGTCACAAACAACTTGTGATGGTCTGAACACCATTTGAAGACGCAATAGTCACCAACGGAAATATCTTCTGAATTAAGTAAATCAGCCCACAATGACAGTAAACCTTAAGAAAACAATTACATATAATAAATAGATAAAATGGCTACACAATTATAAATTAAGAAAGATGTGAACGTAAATGTTGGAAATGGACAATTAAGATACAATTCGGTATTATATAAAAACATGTAAAAGAAAATATTGAAATTAATAATGTTTACCATGGGTGTTTTCAATTCATGTTCAATCATTTTGCAAAATGACAAATGCAATTGCATGGATTGAGAATTATTGTAATGGATCATCATGAACGTATTTGGACTAATAAAGTCGAAAATGATGTAGAACATTGAGAAGCATAAATCATGTACAACTTTAGACCATCCATTTGTTAAACAAAAAACACCATCTATTAATTCTAATAGCACCAACCAAGATTGTCCATTGTATGTGGCAATTGTAATGTTATTGTTGTGTATGTTTTTTTAGAACAAAAACTTGTTCATGGCTTTCGGCACTGTCTGGATGAAGATGTTAAAAACAACATTAAAAAAAGAAATAATCAATTTGTCTATAAAAACAAATAGCCATATTTAGATGAAAATAAGATTCATACCAAAACTCTTGTGAAAGCCAAAATCGAGTTTGTGTCTTCGGATGGAATCCTGATTTTCAAATGAAAAAACGAATATATTCAATAAACCCGATATATTTGTATATATGTAACGAAAAAGTTATTACAAACACCTTTGAATCTATCTATATATATAAAGCAAGAAAAAAAATATTAAATCTGTGTGAATGGTATACAACGAAAATGGTTACAAACAGCTTTGAAACTATCTAACATTCACACTGTTTACTCAAGCATGACACAGTTTACTCAAGGATCGTCTAGCAATTGACTAATTAATATCGGTGATTGATAGTAAAAAAACAATGAACACTAGAAATCGATTACATAAAAAATAAAATAAAAGTTTATACATGAGAAAAATTGATGATAGGGATCCAGTTTATAAATCGAATATATATGTATAGGGATCGGATTTAGCCAGAATACATATATGGATCGATTTATAACTCAAGATTGATTACATAGTTTAGATCCAGTTTATAAATAAGAAAAGATGATAGAGACCTCGAAGAAAGAATGCAAAAGAAGAATGATGAATGTTGGTTGGAAGAATTGTTAAGGAAGATTGGAGAGTAATGGAAGAATGGAGCAAATAAAAAAATACAAAAAGTTATTTATAGGAAAAAAGTTGGAGCTCCATATACAAATGTG
Organism: Ambrosia trifida; assembly: GCA_028751855.1. Lineage (NCBI taxonomy): Eukaryota > Viridiplantae > Streptophyta > Magnoliopsida > Asterales > Asteraceae > Ambrosia > Ambrosia trifida. The sequence goes on along the minus strand of CM054125.1, from coordinate 100,577,239 downwards.
GATACCTCAGTCTCTCTCTAAGGGCTTCATTCGACCCAAGATGTATTCAATTATTATATAGATTGTTAATATGTTTGATCCGACCCGACCCGAAGTGAATCGCCGACCCGAACATATAACCAGAAACATAACGATAGGAAACAAATTTGGATATCGTAGTTTTCGACCTCTACCACTAGTTTTTTCAAGCTTTGCCACTCTATATATCCATAACAACTGGTCACAACCACCATTTCCAGTTGCCTAAAAAATATCTAAACCCACATACCCATCTAAAAACGCACCTGTAACCATTATCAAACCCGACTCCTGTTAGGCATGAATCCTATCCACCATCACCAACAAATCAGGCCGCTAAAACAGATCTTTCAAAACTGGCTGTCATGGCCCCAAATCGTCAAACCTTGGCCATCTGCAACAGATCTGTCAAATTAGACGGTATAGAGGTGGTGGCACATGGCGATGGTCATGTCCCTGGTGGTAATTGTGAGGCTGGTGTGATAGGTGAGATTGTTAGTGGCAAGTGGTGGTGCATTGGGAGATGTTGATAGTGACAGATGGTGGGTCGTGGTGGTGATGGTATCTGGTGAGTGCTGATGGTGGGTCGTGGTAGCTGGTGATGGTGGGTGGTGGTTTCTAATAACCATGTTAATCTTTTAGAGATTGGGAGATTAAAAGGTTTTTAAAAACTGTCACGTCAATAGCCCAGTCAGCAACCACGTAAGTAAAAAACTAACTAGGTTAGTTATATTTAACAGAGGCAGATGAGTTCTATGGTGGTGAACTCAATGGAGTCAGTTATAGCGATCATGTTACTGTCAAAAAATATGCTAGACGCGCTCAATTGGGGGAAAATTTTTTGAATTAGATCGAGCTGGAAGAATGATAGCAAAATATTCAAAACGTGGGACTGGTGGAGAGAAAAAAAAACCCAGGTGAGATTATTATCCGCCAACTACAAAAAGATAGGATTATTAATATCAAAGTATCGATTTATGTCTAGTTTAACCCGCTACCTTACAAACGGAACCATTTGGATTAAGCTATTGTTTTGCTTTAAAGTATGACTAACTAGATTATACCCGGGAGCGTCCCGGGTTGAGAAATTTAATATGATACATCAATTTTACATATGAAATAGACTGATGTATAACTCTAATATTAATATCTAACCTAAAACAAATTAACAATGTACAACTCCAATGCTAACACCTAACCTAAAAGAATGTAGAACTTTAATGTAACTCTAATATTAACACCTATCCTAAAGACTAAACAAATGTACAACTCTAACATACTAATATTGATACCTAACTTAAAACAACGTATAACTCTATTAACCTATTCGGCTCTGGTTGAAAAAAAAAACATATTTACTGATTTAAACATAATTAGTGACTTGTCTATACATGATTAATGATTTACCTGAACACTTTGTGTTTTTTTTCTGTATGAACAAAACCCCACAAAAAAATTTCTCCGTTTTTTATATAGCACTATGGTACTCGTTGGAAAGATAATAAAACGCTCGTTAATTTGGTGTAATTTTTTTCTTTAAAAAATCTCGTATATTAAAGATATTTAACGTTTAAAAATTATGGGAGGAAACATGAGGGTTAAAAATCCAAATTTGTTTTTAAGTTATTTTTTTCCTAAAATATCTCAATGCCACAAGGGATGACACATGACACACTCAAGGAAGAGAATGCCTCTTTGAGTGCCATGTCATTAAAATGACTTTGGTTTATTATATGTATAGATAGATGTTAAGAACATGCAAATATTTTGTTTCTCTTATTCTTTTCTTTTGCTTTTTTTTTTTTTTTTTTTTTTTTTAAAGAACAACAATGGATTGGATGCTAAAAGTTCACAAGTCTTGTTACACACATTTTATATATACATATTCTATGGAGCTATTTTCTTTTTCTCATAGTGAAATTATTCATTAAAGTTGGTGCCTGGTGGTTGCGGCAAACATTAATGCCCAAATAAATGGCCATATACTGAAATATATTGAGCAACACACGCTGCAACAAGTTGCATAGATCAGATAGATAGTAGTACTTTCTACGTCAAGATTTTGACCCCTCATTTATACTAGTACCTTTGGATTCAGTATTTTGAGCCCCATCATCATTTAACTAGGCTTTTTTCATATTATTATTCTATGTACCGACCATCATAGCTTGATCTATACAAATATGGCCTTGTGTACCTTTTGTGTAGTTATATACAAGGTTGGTATACCAAATGCCCCCTTTTTGTGTTGAAGTATGGGCTTGTTTTTAATCATATATTCAACTTACATAAAATGTATTTGTATTATGAAGTGTATGTTTGGTGGTTTGAAATTTGAATGTCTGGTATAAGTAATGGGTGATGATAACGTAAAAATGATCTTAACATAAAAAGAGAGTAAAGTAATCTCATTCATTAGATTAGGTACATTAAGCAGTGGCACGATCGTGATTTTGAAGCGTCATTAATAACCGTTTAACATAGGAATGAGTATTTTAGTCAAATTGCAAAATCAAATTTCAACTGAATTAAAATTCGCTGCCGTATTCGCATTAATTAGTTTTACAATCGGGAAAAAGGGACGTAACTAACGAACACAATATAAAACATTAAAACCACCACTCCGCAAAACAATGCCGTGTTTACGAAAAGTAACCACTTCCGACTGTTTTGAAAACGAAAAACAAAGCATGCTTCACTAAAAAAATAACGCAAGTTCATAACATAAAATGACACATGAAGAACCCCTAAATCATAAACCACGTACGTTATGGTAACCAAAATACGGTATAAAAATTACGCACATGCAGGTTAAAAGTCAGACAAGTTGATTCTTTTTAGTTTTTATAAAACCCAAAAACCATAAGTACCCATGTGGAGGTTGCACGCAAGTTGATTAATAAATTGTTGCAGAAAATACACAAGTTGGTTCAAATTAAGTATTCAAATGATATACAATTACGCAAGTTGAAATTTATCCCCTTAAAGTCATCACGCAAGTAGGGTTGTTCATGAGCCGAGCCGAACCGAGCGGACTTTTGCTCGTGCTTGGCTCATTTACAAACCGAACCAAGCCGATCGGCTCATTTACAACCGAGCCAACATTTTTCGAGTGCACATTTTTTTGAGCGAGCATCGAGCGAGAGACGAGCGGTGAGTTTTTGGGCAACCATAAATTTAGGATGTTTCCTTTAATGTTTTCGTTGCCTAGTGATGACTGAAGTTCGATCGTCCAAGGATGACACTAAGTCTAAGGTTTGGTGGTCCGAGAATGAGGCTCAAGTTGAGGCCAGTGAGGCACTGGGCATACTACAGAGAACAAGTGTCGCGTTATTGCGTAGGTTGATAGCCGGACTCGATTGATGGCGGACAACTAAGGGAATAGGAAATCAAGCATGTCTTTTCATGACTTAGGGTTTTACAATTAAACTTAGTGCTAAGTTATCACTGGGTTGACTAGGCCAGTAACTATAAACATAATTGTATACTAGTATGGAACCCGCGCGTTGCGACGGGGTCGACAATACAAGGCGGGAACATAATTCAAACCTTAAAACGATAAAAAAAAATCATATGTAATTAGTTGTATATATAAAAGCATTCGTGCTTAACGGCAGGGAAGTTTCTAACATTAATTAGGATAGTTACATGATACCATGTTACGTTCTATATACATATTGACCAAAAAAAAAAAAAAATGTGGATGGGTCTTTAGTTTACACTAAACGGATACGTACAACATATATAGGTGCTTGGATGTGCTCTACAAGTCAATATGACCAATCAAATTCAACAGGTTATTGAAACTAATTGTTAAGATTATTCATTCGTAACTTTGTCAAGTTGGACATCTTTGCCCATTGCTCCCTCTTTATAATGTAGTAGAGATATGCATATATTGAACCAAACATAAAAGAATGGTATGCATAAAACTATAAATATAATTGTAATTAATTAATATGTATATATATAATCATATATATAATAAATTAATAAAAATTATATCGAGCCGAACCGAGCCGAACGGACCTTTGCTCGTGCTTGGTTCATTTACAAATCGAACCGAGCAGATCGGCTCATTTACAACCGAGCAAAAAATCGAGTGAGAAGAATGATCAAGCTAAATAAAAAATCAATAATATAATGTAATAACACGTGGAGATAAGTTCTCCAAGTTCTTAACTTAATTATCATGGAACTATAGTAAATCCAAGAAGTTCTTTTATTTACGCAAGATATAATTCAAATGTAATTTACCCATAACGGGCTTAACCCAAATCACATAGAGGCAACTGAAATACAGTTTTTTAGCTCTAGAGTCATGGTAGCGGTTGTAAAAGATCAAATCATAAAAACCATATCAAATCTTCATTTCATTCCACTAACAATCCACTATCAACAAGATGAAGAAGGTTATAGGTGGTGGTAAATTTGCATTGTTGAGTTGTAGGTCGGTGATAGAAAGATATTGACGGTGGTGGAGGGATGATGTTGACGGAGGTGGTTGATCTTCAGTAGTGAACGGTTACGTTCTATATACATATTGACCAAAAAAAAAAAAAATGTGGATGGGTCTTTAGTTTACACTAAACGGATACGTACAACATATATAGGTGCTTGGATGTGCTCTACAAGTCAATATGACCAATCAAATTCAACAGGTTATTGAAACTAATTGTTAAGATTATTCATTCGTAACTTTGTCAAGTTGGACATCTTTGCCCATTGCTCCCTCTTTATAATGTAGTAGAGATATGCATATATTGAACCAAACATAAAAGAATGGTATGCATAAAACTATAAATATAATTGTAATTAATTAATATGTATATATATATATTCATATATATAATAAATTAATAAAAATTATATCGAGCCGAACCGAGCCGAACGGACCTTTGCTCGTGCTTGGTTCATTTACAAATCGAACCGAGCAGATCGGCTCATTTACAACCGAGCAAAAAATCGAGCGAGAAGAATGATCAAGCTAAATAAAAAATCAATAATATAATGTAATAACACGTGGAGACAAGTTCTCCAAGTTCTTAACTTAATTATCATGGAACTATAGTAAATCCAAGAAGTTCTTTTATTTACGCAAGATATAATTCAAATGTAATTTACCCATAACGGGCTTAACCCAAATCACATAGAGGCAACTGAAATACAGTTTTTTAGCTCTAGAGTCATGGTAGCGGTTGTAAAAGATCAAATCATAAAAACCATATCAAATCTTCATTTCATTCCACTAACAATCCACTATCAACAAGATGAAGAAGGTTATAGGTGGTGGTAAATTTCCATTGTTGAGTTGTAGGTCGGTGATAGAAAGATATTGACGGTGGTGGAGGGATGATGTTGACGGAGGTGGTTGATCTTCAGTAGTGAACGGTATCGGGCGGTAAAATAGATAATGGCAAGGTAAACAGCCTCTACCAAAAAGACTTATTTACCCTTCATCCAATATAATGGGAAATCCACGTGGCGCGCTATGGTTTCCTCCTATCCTTTGTTCGTTAAGGTACTTTCTATCGAAAACTTTCTCATAAGTAATTAAAAGAGCTTTATATAAACATTCAGGTATTACATTTAACATATGTAAATACTAGCTGATTACTCTGGGACTGTCCCAGGGTTGAAAAATCTAATATGACTTAATAAACATGATAAAAGTCGAAAACATACCAGTCATAAACTTAGTCATATGGATCATTAATTCCCATTTCGTTCACTGACCTGAACCTTGAAGCAAATGTAATGATTGATAGCTCACTTAAGCAGTAACTTCGGCTTTCTCTTCATACTCCTTTGGTGGCAGAAGAGTACATATGAGGTTGCGGTCTCCATACACATTGTCTACACAGCCTGTAACATAAAGACACATCAGAATATAAGGGAAAAAAGTGTTTGGAATTGGAGTTTTGAAGGTGGGAGCGAGAGACAAACATGTGGTAGGCCAGAACTTAGCAGCACGAAGCCATGGAGCAGGGTACACTGCATATTCTCTAGAATACAGTTTGGTCCACTTATCATCAATGAGGAGTTGTGGCAGGTGAGGAGCACCCTGCAAACATAATAATTTTCTAATATCACTAATAATATTCGAGAATAAAATACTCCAAAACAATCATAATCTGAGTGCTAAAATACCTTGATGACATTGTTGTTGAGATCAACTGTTCCTTTCTCAATCTAAAAATAAAGACTTTACCCTCCACCATACCTTGCTTTCACTTTCAGTTGGCTCAATCACGAGTGTTCCTGGAACTGGCCATGACATTGTTGGGCTGTGAAACCAGCAATCTATAAGACGTATAAAAATCAAGCAGAAGCGATTTTCTATTTGGTTTAGGTTTGTTGGTTTGACCTTGCAGCCGGATGCCGCTTGGTTTCTAGTTGACGACTCTCAAACCGGCTTGTGGATTTGTATAAGAAATAGAAATAGAAATGAAGGATGTTTGATAGATTGATATGTTTTTGGTACATTCAAATGAGGAGATAACCTCCTCTATAAATACATGAAGAAATACATAAAATGAGAAAGTAGCTAGTCTTTTGGGCCGGTTCTCTCTTTGGGGGAGCTGGGTTCGATTCCCACAGGAGGCATGTGATGGATACCCCCACCCTTGTGGTGGGGTAGGTGGTTGGGAAGTGATGGAGAGACCCTTGACCCTTGTGGTCATGGGTTCAACTCTTGATCCCTCCAGGTTTTACCGGTTCACTACCGTAGTGCCTTCGGGCGGGTTTGTAGGCCGGGTTTTCCCTGGAACAGGAGACGGGTGGGCCGAAGGGCTCTGTCCGTACGGACTAGAGGCCGTCTGGAGCCCCTTTCAGCCATTGGGGGCCGCGTACAGAGTACCCGGCAATACTTTAGTTGATCGTTAAAAAAAAGGAGTTAGTCTTTGGGGCATAGAATAAGGATGACTTTGACTATAAGACTTTGATTAGTCAAAGTCATAATCTCCAATACTCCCGCTCAAGTTGGAGCGTGAAGGTTACGAATGTCCAAATTGCCAAGTAATATTTTTTTCTTCTTCGAACACTCCTCCTCAAGTTGGAGTGTTTGCTTTCTTGCGGGTTCAAATAACCCAATTTTTCTTTTTTTGCGGGCTAAATAAACCTGAAATTTCTGTTTTGCGGGCTCAAATAACCTGACTTTTTTTTCTTGCGAGCTCAAAAAGGCCCGACTTTTCTTCTTGCGAGTTCAAAGATTTGAACCCGACTTTTCTTCTCGCGAGTTTAAAAACCCGACTTTTCTTTTTCTTGCGGGTTCGAAAGAACCCGACTTTTCTTTCTTGCGAGTCCAACGACCCGACTTTTCTCGCGAGTTAATAAAACTCGACTTTTCTTTTTTTCTTTTTTTTGCGGGTTCAAAGGACCCGACTTTCTTTTATCTTGAGGGTCAAAACAACCCGAATTTTCTTTCTCGCGGGTTCAATAAACCCGACTTTTCTTCTCGCGAGTTCAAAGAACTCGACTTTTCTTCTCGCAGGCTCAAAGGAACCCGACTTTTTCTTCTTGCGGGTTCAAAGAACCCGACTTTTTTTCTTGCGGGTTCAAAGAACCCGACTTTTTTCTTGCGGGTTCAAAGAACCCGACTTTTTTTCTTGCGGGTTCAAAGAACCCGACTTTTTTTTCTTGCGGGTTCAAAGAACCCGACTTTTCTTTTCTTATGGGTTCAAAGAACCCGAATTTTGTTTTCTCGCGGGTTCAAAGATATAAACTCGACTTTTCTTTTTCTTGCGCGTTCAAAGAACTCGACTTTTTTTTTTTGTTTTTCGTTCTTCTCCATCTTGTGCCCCTTCTTTTTTTTTTTACTTTCTCCTACCATGCTTTTGTTTTCCCTTTTTTTATTATTTATTTTTCTTTTTTTTTTCTTTCGACCAGGATAGTAACCTGCTCAGATACCATATAGAAATCAAGCGGAAGCGATTTTCTATTTGGTTTAGGTTTGTTGGTTTGACCTTGCAGCCGGAGGCCGCTTGGTTTCTAGTTGACGACTCTCAAACCGGCTTGTGGATTTGTATAAGAAATAAAAATAGAAATGAAGGATGTTTGATAGATTGACATGTTTTTGATACATTCAAATGAAGAGATAACCTCCTCTATAAATACATGAAGAAATACATAAAATGAGAAAGTAGCTAGTCTTTTGGGCACATAATAAGAAGTTAGTCTTTGGGGCATAGAATAAGGATGACTTTGACTATAAGACTTTGATTAGTCAAAGTCATAATCTCCAATAAGACGTTTAGCAACATCTTCAGGTTCTATTCCAGCAGTAGTCTGAAAGGGATTGAATTTAATCCATATATCTTATAAATAATCAAGATTAATGTATTTGGCTTTGACTTCTATATTATCTACAATGGTCTCAGATCAACAATGAATTCATGAGCGACTGTTCCATTCACACCACTTGAATCTATGTCACGATAATATTGAAATACATGGTTAATTCATAACTAATCACATAGTCGTGTGGAACAAAATTGCACTAAAAACCCCACACCACTATATATACTCCATATACACATTAACTTAGTTCGCGTATCAACCTTTTCATCTCATGCAAAATATTATAATACAACCTTTCGGAATATCAAATATATTTAGCTTCCCATTTAAGAACATAATACGCAGAGTACTAACAAAGCAATTAAGCAAACTAATTTTATCAAAATCATTCCGTATAGCCTGACACATGAAATAGGTTTGAGCATTCCATAACTTAATTTTGTCAGTTTTAACTTTAAATACATGAATATACGTAGATACATGATTTAAGTTTGTGTATCTCTTGACCATATACATATAATAATCCAATCGCCTTCTTAATATCAAGGAATATCTATAAGTACTCACTATCTCTTTCATCACTTTATTTTAGATATTCCTAAAACCACCAAATTACACTAATTCTCTTCCAAACATGACGAAAATGCTAACTAAAGGGATAGGGAGCATAATTCCTCCGCGGATGGCGATCACTATCCCACTTTCCAAAACTCCCCGCTCCGCAGAATTACTCAGCGGAGATAGCTCGGCGCGTAGTCCATTTCAAGTGAAACATAACTTCAATCACGCCAGTACTCCAAGATATTCTATGCGCGTACCACCACGCGTGGAATATTCGCTCCAAGACAGCTTTTTGTACGAGGCACGGAAGATTAAGAATGAAGAAGATTCAACTGCAGATGGACAGACGTGCCGCCAACCTGATGGCGACACGTGTCCACAGTGGTCCAACAACTACTGACGTGAACAACGACTTGACTGCCCCCATGCTTCCACAATGTTGCTTTTACAGTACTGCACAGGAATGGTTACTTGCTTCCAGATGTCGCGTCAGTCTCCAGCAGGTAAGTCAACCATGCTGTGTCAGGACAACATGCCGTTGGCGGCCAATCACAACCCGCCACATGTCTGTCAAGTAGACCATCCCCAATTGCCGATAACGTCAGCAACATGGATCTCCTTTTCCCCGCCTTTATGGGCCAAAGGCATATGGGCCTGAGCAAGGCCTGGACCTGCTAGGACTTCTCGTGGGCCTTTTCCTAGGCCCACGGCTTCTACTATAAATAGAGAACTTCATCTCCTTTGTAAAGGATCTGAAAATTATGATTGTATACAAGAGTTAGGATAATCATTGTAACACTTTGTAATCTCTCAAGTAATACAATACTCGACTCTTGACAGTGGACGTAGGTCATACATGACCGAACCACTTAAATCCTCATGTTTACTTCCACCACACACGCATACTTTACTTTACGTTCTTGGTTACGGTTTATCTATAGGTTTGGGTGAAGGATTGTTCCTGAGCAAACGCGAGTATTAACCACACGGTGATTGCCCCTAATCACCGTTATACTCGTTGTTTCTTCATTGGCGCCATCCGTACCGGCTAGAAAACATTTCTTTTTCGTCCTTTAGCCCACCCATGGCTGAACCCAACCTAAACACGTCAAACGTCAACCCACCTGAGGACGTTGATGTCCAACTCCTCGGAGACTCGGGTACACCCGGCACTGTCACCAAGCAACCCACGTCACGTATCCGGAAACTAGCTTTCGAAATACGTGACGTGGCTAGTGAGGAGGACAGTGACGACAGCTCGGAGGAGGATCCCGACCAGTGGCTCCTCCGCCAAAATGCCAAGAGCACCGTCAGATACCATCGGATGCTACTAAAACAGGCGAAAAAGAAGGGCAAGGCCCTCACTTATGACTCTACCCACAAAAAGAGTCATAAGAGAATAAGGCTATCGGTAAGCGCGATGGTCTTAGCGGGGAGCCCAGCGGAAACGCCGGGTCTCAGGGCTACGCGAAGCTGCGAGAAGAACTAGAAGGCTACGAGTCGTCCACCAGCGACTCAGACTACAGTGGACGGAGCCACTCGCGCCGTTCACACTATACAACCCATAAAGACGTGGATGACGACTTGGTCAAGCCGTATAGACCAAAGTCATTCGCAGAAAAATCCAAGTTTGTCGCTCGCATAGCGATGTCGAGCATCCCGAAAAAAGCTAAACTCTTCAACAGCATCGCCAAGTACGATGGCCTGCAAGATCCAGACGACCACATTCATGACTTCGAATGTGCGAGGATGTCCGTCAACTGGCCAGTCCAGGTTTGGTGCCATCTCTTTGCCCATACGCTAACTGGTGCCGCCAGAGTCTGGTTCGATAATCTCCCTGCAAGGAGTAGTACGGACTTCGACGACCTTACCAACAAATTTGGTAACCATTTTTCGCACCTGCGAAAACACAAAAAAGACAAGGCACACATTCTGCTGTGCCAACGCTACGACCATGAGTCCATCGAGGACTTCATTATTCGTTTTAATAAAGAAGCACTCCAAATAAGGTGTGGCGAAGAGCTCACCCGCGCTGCCTTCATCCAGATTGTAGGCAACGCGGATTTAATGAAATGTCTTACCGACAAGGATGGCGTCCCAGAATCCTGGGACGAGCTCATCCACGCCGCCAAGATCTACGCATCGTCGGAAAAGTCTTTCCATGAGATGTGCCACACCTAACAACACCATAATAATAAAAATAATAATAATAATAATAATAATAATAATAACAACAACAACAACAACAACAACAACAACAACAACAACAACAACAACAACAACAACAACAACAACAACAACAACAACAACAACAACAACAACAACAACAACAACAACAACAACAACAACAACAACAACAACAACAACAACAACAACAACAACAACAACAACAACAACAACAACAACAACAACAACAACAACAACAACAACAACAACAACAACAACAACAACAACAACAACAACAACAACAACAACAACAACAACAACAACAACAACAACAACAACAACAACAACAACAACAACAACAACAACAACAACAACAACAACAACAACAACAACAACAACAACAACAACAACAACAACAACAACAACAACAACAACAACAACAACAACAACAACAACAACAACAACAACAACAACAACAACAACAACAACAACAACAACAACAACAACAACAACAACAACAACAACAACAACAACAACAACAACAACAACAACAACAACAACAACAACAACAACAACAACAACAACAACAACAACAACAACAACAACAACAACAACAACAACAACAACAACAACAACAACAACAACAACAACAACAACAACAACAACAACAACAACAACAACAACAACAACAACAACAACAACAACAACAACAACAACAACAACAACAACAACAACAACAACAACAACAACAACAACAACAACAACAACAACAACAACAACAACAACAACAACAACAACAACAACAACAACAACAACAACAACAACAACAACAACAACAACAACAACAACAACAACAACAACAACAACAACAACAACAACAACAACAACAACAACAACAACAACAACAACAACAACAACAACAACAACAACAACAACAACAACAACAATAATAATAATGTGAAGTCAATCTGGACTCGCATTTCAGGCTCCACGGAGGAATTAAAATATTCTTCCGCCAACGACGCCCGCGAGCTCATCAGCAACAAGCAAACACGGGACCAGCTTGGCCACTCTAAAAAGAACTACGACTGGATCCCGCTAACAAAGACTCTGTAACACCCCAACCGATGGCGGAAACATCGAGGTGTCACGTATGAATGATTGTTCAGTAGCTCATGGCAATACATATGTTTAAATAATCCTTTATTACATTACAAAAATTGAATTACATTAAAGTCTATATCAAATAATCAACCAAAGCTTAAAACTTCAAATATCTCCTCATGCTAGCTCTAGATTTCAAGCATCAGTATTTCCTGTTGAGTTTGGAAAAATGGGGGGGGGGGTCAACTAGAAGTTGGTGAGAATACATAAGCCATGTCAAGCAATTAAGTTTAAGAATAAAAGTTTAGCAATTCATATGTCTATTGTAAGTTTAAGTCTACATGAATAAACATGAAGTGTTGAATGCACATAATCAAACCTCCGACTAGTTTAGGTCCATCCCGTCATCCACGGTTCACCTTAATATCATGTTGGAACGATAACAATCACCCGTGCTCCCCATAAAAGATGGTCAACGAATCTAGGTGGGATTGTCAATCCAATAGATCTATTATTGAGTATCGCCGGCTTGGCCATAGCTAATGATTATGTATGTTGAAGTTTAAGTCTAACTGTTGTTGTTGTCTAAATCATGAGGCATCAAAGTTTACAGCTAGACATGTATGTAGAATTGCTTAAGTATAATGTTGCAAGTATAAAGAATTGCATAAACATGGTTACGTAAACTCACCTTAGCAAAGTATTAAGTCTCGAGAAATAGAATATGTGTAGCCCCAAAGTTTCCAAGTATTACCCTATGTATAAGGTAACAAATAAGTCTAAATCTTTCTAGTCTACAAGTATTTTCTAGGGTTTCGAATTTGGGGATAAGTATTCGTTCGATTAGTAATTAAATTGTTTAATAAATAAGAGAAATTCGATAAATAAATAAACAAAAGTCTTTTTGTAAAATTTAGATTAAAGATGGTCGCATTATAAGGTTTTAAGTATGAAAATAATTTTTATAAAATAATTTTCTTAAAAATAGAATATTTAATCTATTTATTTCTATTTTGTTAAAATACAACTTTAATATCTAAAAATATTAAAATTAAAGAATTTTTCAATTAAAATTTGTATTTCTGTCTTAAATGGACAGAAATAATTTATATAAAAGTTTGGTGTAAAAATGTTGAAAAATGAATTTATTATGATTTATTTATGATTAAAATGACAAAAATCGATTAAAAATATTAAATAAATGATTTTTCAGAAATAAAAATCATTTCTGGAATATTTAATGTTTTATAAACTCAGAATAATTTTTGTGGACTCAATGACAATTAAAAGAAGTGGTTTTAATCGGAGCTTACCAGATGCGAGGATATCTATAGGAACGAGTCAACATAAAAGTCAACAAGCTTCGATTTTGCAAAAATGAGGAATCAACAGCAGAAATTAGAAGTGGAAATGTGTTTTTCGGTGGTTTATGGTCTGAGAGAGATCAAGTATTTATAGTGTCGAGGCTTGAGGTGTTGGTTTGGAATGTGGACTCGATAATGGCCATAAATGGATCCAAATCAGGCGCAAATCACGGGTCCGTAACATGGAAGGTAGTTTGTCAGTCAATGAGGATGAAAATGTTACCAAAAACAAGGCCAATAATCGTGGAAAGTGAACTGGGTGTTGACCACCACTCGGGTCGGGTCTGGGTGGATGACCGGGTAGAGGAGGAAGGGGAATAGAGGTGGGCCGAGTTTTCTTTTTCTTTTTGTTGGGCTGTGGAGCTGGGCTGGTACCATTGTGGGCTAGGGATCATCAAAAAAATTTGGGTTGGGCCGAAGTCTGGTTTGTTTTGATAAAAATGTCTTAAAATTTTGTAATCATAATTTATTATTATTATTATTATTATTATTATTATTATTTTGAAATAAATAAGATTTAAACATGGTCGTTCTTGTACAAAAGGAATTTAGATGGGAATTTTTACTAAATAAAAATAAATAAATTTATATAACAAAAGGAAATATACGCGGTGTTACAGTCTCCCCTACTTTGTGGAACTTCGTCCCGAAGTTTATTTAAAACACATGGTTGAAGGTGATTGGGTAGAAATTAGGACGAGTGTGGTCTGGAAAATTTTGTGTTAAGGCACGACATGAATATAATAATCTGTTTCGAACAATTTGGATAAGAGGTTTGTTATCTGTGAGTTTTAAGGGTAGGATTAGGTGTGTCTTGAAATCGCAAGGAGAATAAGAATCTAGAAAAACACTAAACTTAAGTTTTAGGAACCTTAAAAGAAATGCATGAGTTGATGGACTATAGAAAGACTAAATGGACTACCAGGTAACTAGAGTTTATAAATGGTTAATTACTGAAAACCTTGATAGAATTTCACACTACCTTAACGTACCTGTAAATTCATGATTACGTTCCGAACCGCAATCACCAATTTACCTTACATTAGGGTTTTGTGTCCTTCTATGACTCTACCGATTGTTGAGCAGGTTCGATAGCCTCCACCAGTCGTTGAGCAGGTTGTAGGGCCTCTCCCAACTGTTGAAAAGACATGATGACCTCTACCAATCGTTGAGTAGGTTATTTGGTAGTCAACTAACTGTTGAACAAGTACTTCATCCACTATTAGTGTAGCATTTATTGCCAATTGATAGTATGTTTATGTAAGCCAGTTTATAAGTATAACGAGTATGGTTTAGATATAGCAATCAGTTCACATTTAAACAAGCATGCATCCAAGTGTTGTGACCATACTAGATAAACGACTCTCATGTAAAAGGCAAAGATTCCAATACTTGAATCAAAAGCGTCAATACATAGAATTTTAAATGCAAAATAACATTTAAACGGTGGAGCTTGTTGTTAAGTAGCTGGAGGGTCCCTAGCAGGATTATTTGGAGCAGCAAGGGCGTTTGCAGCAGGAATTCGACAAACATTCACAAGATGCCCATACCTTTGACAATTGGTACACTGACGGCAGGGCACTTGGGTCGGGTGGTGATACTGATAGGTGTCACACTTAGGTTGGTTCCCGTTATATTGTTTCTTGTTGGGTGGGACAGTGGCGTCTATTGCAAAATTCCTGACCTTGCGCCTTCTGTAACAACCCAACCGATGGCGGAAACATCGAGATGTCACGTATTGATGATTGTTCAGTAGCTCATGGTGAATAATAAATTTCATTAAATGATTTAAATAAATTACATACAATTGTTCTACAAGAATTCGTATATCAAAATGAATAATACTATGCACACATCTTCAAGCATTAACTCAAATCTTCAAGCAAATAGAACCTGAAACATGTTAAGTTTGAAAATATTTTGGGTCAACAAAAGTTGGTGAGAATACATAGGTTTTTGAATATAATTGATAACAATAGTTTGTACAACAATCACAGTTGTATGATGATAGAGTATGATTTCCGACATGTAACAATGCGTCTTTGTACAATCAAACCTTGTGTCGACTGATGACTAACTCGCAAGTTAGTTAAATGTTGTTACTGTTATCGATCATCCCTGAATTTATGCGGGGGGATGGGTTTGTTAGACCTATAGCGCTATAATCTAAACAGGCGGCTTGATCATTGTTAATGATTGTACTGTGTCTTTTTGTTACAGTCAAATGATAGAATGATGATGTAATTGAATCACAAGTAAGTATGAGTAAATGATGGTATAAAATGTTTAAACATGTTTCACCCCAAAAATAGTGAAATAGAGAAAAGGGGCTATGTAAACTCACCTTAGCAAAATGTTAAGTCTCGTGAAATAGAATATGTGTTGTCCAACGATGCCAAGTATTACCCTATAATTAAGGTAATAAATATGTCTAAGTCTTTCTAGTCTACAAATATATTCTAGGGTTTCGAATTGGTGATAAGTATTCGTTTGATTAATAAATTAAACGTTTAATAAATAAGAGAAATTCGATAAATAAATAAACAAAAGTCTTTTTGTAAATTTTAAATTAAATATGGTCACAATAATAAGCTTAAAGTATGAAAGTAACTTTTATAAAATTATTTTCTTAAAAAAATAGAATATTAAATCTATTTATTACAAATTGTCAAAATATAACCTTAATATTTAAAAATACTAAAATTAAAGAATTATCAAATTAAAAATTGAATTTTTGTTCCAAATAAATAGAAATAATTTATATAAAATTTTGGTGCAAAAATATTGAAAAATGAATTTATTATGATTTATTTATGATTAAAACTATCAAAAATTGATTAAAAATATTAAATAAATGATTTTTCAGAAATAAAAATCATTTCAGAAAAGTTTAATGTTATAAAAACTCAGAATAAATTTTGTGGAAATTTATATAATCGTTTTGATATTTTTATAGAATTTTATAAATAAAATAGAATAAACTTGAATTATTTATTATATATATTAAATAAATAAATTTTTGAAAACTAAAAATTGTATGTTAAACTTTTTCACTAGATTAACATAATATAATTTTTGTAGAATTTATAAAAGAGTTTTAGTATTTTAAAATGAATTTTAAAAATATAAAGGAATATATAAGTTTAAAAGAATGTTTTGTTGTTGCCATGGTTCGAATCCGGGCCCTAGGCCGGTTCGTGTGTTTTAAATCACAAGCCCAGACCAACCGGTCTGGACCCTGAGAACGTTTAATTTCAGATTATATTAATTATATACATTAAGGAAAATCAGATTTATATTCATTTAAAATGAAAAGAATAAAACCATTTTACACGGGACTCGAACCCACGTGCTGTCTCTTAACAACATCAGACACAACCACTTGATCTAGATCAGTGGTTGTGTTTGATTCCAGTTTATTTAAAATATATAATATTCGCTGAAACAGTGTTCTTCCCCAATCATATACATAAGAACTCTAAAACTCTAAATCGTTTTAATCAAGCCATGATTACAAAAATGATTATGGGTTGTTGTTAAAGATTCAGAAGTATAATAAATAAAACCGAAATTTGAATTATACCTACTAGTTGTAGATCTTCGAGTACCAAAAGTCAACCGTATGGTCAAATAGTCTTTGATTCAAGAACATGAGAAAATGAAAGAATATTGTATGTGGGGGTAGAGTTTTCGGTAGGTTCTGGCTGGTTAGGGACCTTTAATTTATAATGTTGCGCTAGAAATGGAAGGTTTTGATGGTTTGACTTGGATTGGTCAAAGGTGCTATAATTGGTTTGAATTTATGGCTGATTACGCGACATTAGCTGGGTTTGACGAAGTGATTTTTGTCGGCCCTTTAATGTCAAACATGGTTTCTGAATATAGCTCTAGACGTATTTTTTTGTTTGAAAGTCGTCGGGTCGGGTCTCCAATTCAGAACCGGGTAGAGGAGATGGTTTCTAGGGTGTTGGGCCGGATCTACTGTGGAAGAAAGGGAGAAAGGTGGGCCGGGTTTTCTTTGGTTTGGGCTTAGTCTGATCTGGGCTAGGGGTAAAGACCGATGGGATTTTGTTTCATTTTTTTTAAACTGAGTATTATTATTAGTTTTTTTTTATATATTGTTATTATTATTATAAATAAATAAATAACATCACTAAAAAAATAAACATAGATAGTTTATTGGGGGAATTTCGTATACATTTTGAATTTATACCACTTTAAAATATCCGCACTATATAAGAATATTTTGAAATAAAGAAAACTTTAGACATGATTATACTTGTACAAAAGAGGTGTAATGTAGGCATTGTGGCGATTTTGCTACTTTAAAATTTGGGGAAAAATTACGTGATGTTACACCTTCCATTGGTTGAGGCCTCAGTTTTAATTTCAACGGCAGGTTGGGGAGTATCCTTCGCAACAGTTTTCTTTTCCCCTTTCCGAGTCAGGGTTCCTGCCTTCACATGGTTGTCTGTTAGGGTGGCCGCCAAACGTTTTGCTTCCTCCAGAGTAGCAGGGTTCCTTCCCCATACCGTGTCCTGAATCTGCATGGGTAAGCCACCAATGTATTTTTCGATCGCAATAGACAAGGGGGTGACTTTGTGTGGTAGCAGTAGACTAGGTTCGTGAAAACGAGTGTTGTAGGCAAGGTTTTCTCTACTATCTTGGGCAAGATCGTGAAAATCGTCTTCCAACTTCTTGATTTCATTACGAGGGCAGAACTCTGCCTTCATAATGTCTTTAGCTTGATCCCAAGTTAAGGCCAGTGCGACTTCAGCTACACGGGTGCGCTTTTCCTCAATCCACCAAGTGAGTGCTCGTTTATGAAGAACACTCATGGCATAGCGGACCTTAAAGTTATCGGGACACTCACTGTTAATGAAGGTATTCTCAATACCCTCGAACCATTGCAGAAGACCCGTAGCTCCTTCATCTCCACTGAACTTAGGGGATTACAGGTATTAAAGTGTTTAAGAGTGCAAGCTGGGAGACCATTCCCGTTTCCATTCCCGTTCTCATTGTGGTTTCCATTGCCGTTTCCGTTTCCATTACCGTTTTCGTTCATCTGGATGACTTGAGCCAGTAAGTTAGGGACCAGAGTTGCGATCTGTTGTGCCATTTGTTGAGAGATGATCGCAGCCAGTTGAGCCTCAACGCCATTGTTGTGGTTGTTATTGTTGTTGTGGTGGTTAGCGTCGTGGTTATGGTTGTGGTTGTCGCCACCTTCCTCATGGTTCCCACCATTATTATTGCGAGTGCTGCGACGTGGAGGCATGATCTGTAAGAGACATAATGAAATGAATGAGGTAATATAAGGAATGTAATCATCTATTCATTAGTTAAAACGAATAAACGAAAACGTTGACTTATCAAAGATTCTAGATCCTAATAACATAATGAAGACATGCTTTAGCCTATAAGTGAACACTCATCCCGAGAATTCCCAGGTAGGCATCTGGGTCCCTCGTCTGATTGGGATATATGCGCAATGCCAGCCTAGATAGAAGACTCAGAATACAGGCGTTCACCCTTCCAGATTGCACGTGTTCGTTATTAAGATTCTAGAACTTTGACGAGATCTCAAGGTGGTTCAGGCTAAACCTGAGGATTTTGTCCTATTAGTCTAAGAGTAGATCTAGTGATGGAGAGCAATCTTCTTGTGGGGATTAAAGTAGGGATAAGAAGTAGGAGGGAGATAGAGAATAGCAAGTAAAAGGAGCAAATACTGGTTATAATCCTATGGTTATAGACTAGATTATTTTCCTAATAACCTAATTCCCTATAACCTGGCTCTGATACCAGTCTGTAACACCCCAACCGATGGCGGAAACATCGAGGTGTCACGTATGAATGATTGTTCAGTAGCTCATGGCAATACATATGTTTAAATAATCCTTTATTACATTACAAAAATTGAATTACATTAAAGTCTATATCAAATAATCATCCAAAGCTTAAAACTTCAAATATCTCCTCATGCTAGCTCTAGACTTCAAGCATCAGTATTTCCTGTTGAGTTTGGAAAAATGGGGGGGGGGGGGTTAACTAGAAGTTGGTGAGAATACATAAGCCATGTCAAGAAATTAAGTTTAAGAATAAAAGTTTAGCAATTCATATGTCTATCGTAAGTTTAAGTCTACATGAATAAACATGAAGTGTTGAATGCACATAATCAAACCTCCGACTAGTTTAGGTCCATCCCGTCATCCACGGTTCACCTTAATATCATGTTGGAACGATAACAATCACCCGCGCTCCCCATAAAAGATGGTCAACGAATCTAGGTGGGATTGTCAATCCAATAGATCTATTATTGAGTATCGCCGGCTTGGCCATAGCTAATGATTATGTATGTTGAAGTTTAAGTCTAACTGTTGTTGTTGTCTAAATCATGAGGCATTAAAGTTTACAACTAGACATGTATGTAGAATTGCTTAAGTATAATGTTGCAAGTATAAAGAATTGCATAAACATGGTTACGTAAACTCACCTTAGCAAAGTATTAAGTCTCGAGAAATAGAATATGTGTAGCCCCAAAGTTGCCAAGTATTACCGAATGTATAAGGTAACAAATAAGTCTAAGTCTTTCTAGTCTACAAGTATTTTCTAGGGTTTTGAATTTGGGGATAAGTATTCGTTCGATCAGTAATTAAATTGTTTAATAAATAAGAGAAATTCGATAAATAAATAAACAAAAGTCCTTTTGTAAAATTTAGATTAAAGATGGTCGCATTATAAGGTTTTAAGTATGAAAATAATTTTTATAAAATTATTTTCTTACAAATAGAATATTTAATCTATTTATTTCTATTTTGTTAAAATACAACTTTAATATCTAAAAATATTAAAATTAAAGAATTTTTCAATTAAAATCTGTATTTCTGTCTTAAATGGACAAAAATAATTTATATTAAATTTTGGTATAAAATTGTTGAAAAATGAATTTATTATGATTTATTTATGATTAAAATGACAAAAATCGATTAAAAATATTAAATAAATGATTTTTCAGAAATAAAAATCATTTCTGGAATATTTAATGTTTTATAAACTCAGAATAATATTTGTGGAAATTTATATAATCGTTTTGATATTTTTATAGAATTTTACAATTATAATAGAATAAACTTGAAATATTTATTATATATATTAAATAAATAATTTTTGGAAAACTAAAAATTGTATAATAAACTTTGTTAGTTATATATCATAAAATAAATTTGTTAGAATTTATAAGTCATTCTTGATATTTTAAAACCATTTTTAAGAGTTAGAATAAAAATACAAAAAGGAAAAGGTTTTATTTTTTTTTTAAAAAAAAAAACAAAAATTGTTGTTGATGGTGGGACTTGAACCCGCATCAGACCCGGCCCCCATGACTTAACAAATGGCTTGATAACCATCTGATCTACATCAGATTTGTTGGTTTGTGTTATTTCGAAAATTATTTAACAGGTATGTCTGCGAGTCATCTTCCCCATTATATAACCTAGAAACCATAACCATCCCATCCTAAATCTTCTGAACGATACAAGGCTTTCATTTGGGACTGAATGACAATTAAAAGAAGTGGTTTTAATCGGAGCTTACCAGATGCGAGGATATCTATTGGAACGAGTCAACATAAAAGTCAACAAGCTTCGATTTTGCAAAAATGAGGAATCAACAGCAGAAATTAGAAGTGGAAATGTGTTTTCGGTGGTTTATGGTCTGAGAGAGATCAAGTATTTATAGTGTCGAGGCTTGAGGTGTTGGTTTGGAATGTAGACTCGATAATGGCCATAAATGGATCCAAATCAGGCGCAAATCACGGGTCCGTAACATGGAAGGTAGTTTGTCAGTCAATGAGGATGAAAATGTTACCAAAAACAAGGCCAATAATCGTGGAAAGTGAACTGGGTGTTGACCACCACTCAGGTCGGGTCTGGGTGGATGACTGGGTAGAGGAGGAAGGGGAATAGAGGTGGGCCGGGTTTTCTTTTTCTTTTTGTTGGGCTGTGGAGCTGGGCTGGTACCATTGTGGGCTAGGGATCATCAAAAAAATTTGGGTTGGGCCGAAGTCTGGTTTGTTTTGATAAAAATGTCTTAAAATTTTGTAATCATAATTTATTATTATTATTATTATTATTATTATTATTATTATTATTTTGAAATAAATAAGATTTAAACATGGCCGTTCTTGTACAAAAGGAATTTAGATGGGAATTTTTACTAAATAAAAATAAATAAATTTATATAACAAAAGGAAATATACGCGATGTTACAGACTCTGTCCCAGGTCCTCAAGACGAAGCAAGTAACAATCCAAGAACCCAAGCCCCTTGGGAAACGAAAGAACGTGGATACGAGCAAATTTTGCGAGTACCACAATATTTTGGCCATCTAACAGACAACTGTTACAGTTTGAAGATAGAGATCGAGTCCGCGCTGAAGTCTGTTCAGCTCGGACACCTAGTGAAAAATTTACACCATGCAGCACGCGGACAAAACGGCAACGAAAAGGAAGCCGAAGGATTACGCAAGAAAATCCGCGACCTCAACACTCATACAGTGACGTTTGTCCCGCGTCACCAATGCAACATGACTAAGCACGGAAAGAAGTCGAACCGCAGGAAGCGCCCTCGAGCACAAAACATGTAACAGCCCAAGGTATCACGTACCACGATATTGTCCGCTTTGCCCGCCCAGCCGTATCAGACTGGTGCCAGACTCACGGTTTTGCATTGGTCTCACTCCCAAAGGACTGGCCAAAACGCGTCTGGTAGAGAAGGTTACCCCACCCCTTATAAGGAAGTGTTTGTTCTCCTTTTCAACCGATGTGGGATCTTACAATCCACCCCCCTTAGGGAGCCCAGCGTCCTCGCGAGCACGACTGGCACACCGATCCGGGCCCCGGCTTTGATACCATCTGTAACAGCCCAAGGTAACCCGTACCACGATATTGTCCGCTTTGCCCGCCCAGCCGTATCAGACTGGTGCCAGACTCACGGTTTTGCATTGGTCTCACTCTCGAAGGACTGGCCAAAACGCGTCTGGTAGAGAAGGTTCCCCCACCCCTTATAAGGAAGTGTTTATTCTCCTTCTCAACCGATGTGGGATCTTACAAAACAAAGATTCTTGGAAGGAGGTTGATGTTCTCCTCCCAAAGGTCTGTGGTGGCGCCTCCGCTACCACCCCGCTAGTCATCACCACCATCTTCGGACATTATCGCACACGGTACATGTTTCTAGACGGCGGAAGCAGCACTGACATCATGTATGATCAGTGTTTCCAGTAATTGGATGAAGAGGACAAAGCTCGGCTCGTACCAATCAACGAGCCCATCTTTGGCTTCATCTACGAAACCATTATGCCCCGCGACATGATCTCCATGCCCGTGACAATGTCAGACGGCAACCTTGAACGCACGGAAGTTTGCAATTTCATGGTTCTGCTAGCCACATCTCACCACGACATCCTATTGGGCCGCGAAGGCATCGCGCACTTCAACGCCAACGCTTCCACTGCGCATGGAATGGTCGGTTTCCCAACCAAAACAGGTGTCGCATTCATCCGGGGAAACAAAAACTCTCATACAACAGAGGGCGCAAATCCCCCGAAAATGGTCAAAACTGACGCCCGCACAAAGCCAGAAAAATAGGTCATTAACCCTAAATTTCCGGAGCAAACGGTGGTCATTGGCCATGTAATCTCCGAGACCGTCCGTAATCACCTCATACAACTACTGATAAAAAACATGGACGTCTTCGCATGGCAACCGACGGACATGATTGCCGTTCTGTGTGGTATAGCGGAGCACAACCTTAACGTATACCGCTCGGTAGAGCCAATCGTACAAAAAAAGCGGACTATGGGCTTGGAGAAAACGAAGGCCATGAACGAGCAAGTCACCGAGCTCCTCAATGCGGGCATCATACGCCCCATTCGTTTCCAAACCTGGGTCACCAACCCCGTCATGGTTGCAAAGGCCAACGGGGGCTGGCGCATTTGTGTTGATTACAAGGATCTAAACAAGGCGTGTCCTAAAGATTGCTATCTGCCACCGGAAATCGACTTAAAGGTGGACTGCTTAGCCCCTTATCGCTTCAAATGCTTTTTGGATGCGTGTAAGGGGTACCGCCAAATTCATATGGCAAAGGAAGATGAGGACAAGACGGCGTTCCGCACAGATACGGGCACTTACTGCTACACCAAGATGCCTTTTGGCTTGAAAAACGCGGGCGCCACCTACCAGCGCCTCATGGACGCCGCTTTTGTTCAGGAAATCGGCGTACGGCTGGAAGTGCACGTCGATGACCTTGTAATCAAAAGTAAAGAAGAAGGGGACATGCTGCGGGACATTCAACAAACCTTCGATCAATTGCGCAAGGTGCGCATGAAATTAAACCTGAGCAAATGCTCCTTCGGAATGGAAGAAGGCAAGTTTCTCGGCATTGTTTTCACGCGGGACGGTTTCCGCGCAAACCCTGAGAAAGTTCAAGCGATCGAGAGGATGCCTTCCCCCCGCATCAATCAAGGTGGTACAAACGTTGATGGGTCGCTTGGTGGCCCTCAACAGCTTCCTATCAAATTATGCTTGAAAGTCCTTTCCCTTCGTGGACACTTTGAAGAATTGCCTGAAAAAGAGAAACTTCCACTGGATAGCGGAAGCGGAAACAACATTCTTAGGGATGAAGCAATGCCTAATGAACCTCCCGACTCTAACAGCTCCGCTACCCAAGGAGCAGCCCACACTCTACCTCTACCTCTTTGTCACAAAACGAGTGGTAGGAGCGGTCCTCCTAGTAGAACGCAAAGGGGTTCAAACGCCGATTTATTACATCATCCGCACTCTTTTAGATGCGGAAACAAGGTACACCATCATGGAAAAGCTGGTTCTCACTCTCATCCACGCATCTCGAAGGTTGCGCAGGTCTTTCCAAGGTCATCCCATCAATGTCCTCACATACTACAAAATCAGCGATGTCCTTCGCAAGCCAGAATTGTCGGGCCGCCTTGCGAAATGGGCCATTGAACTTGTAGAGCACACCATTTATTATAAGCCCAGACCCGCAATAAAAGGACAAGTGGTTGCCGACTTCGCAACCGAAATACCCGCTAACAAGGTTCGAGAATGTTTAGCCGAACAATCGCCCACGCAACCTCAAGACCAATCGCAAAAATGGTCCCTGTACACAGACGGGGCTCCAACGACAATGGTGCAGGAGCGGGTCTCCGCCTTATCAGCCCAGATAATCACGAGTTCACTTACGCCATCCGCCTGGACTTCAAAAGCACTAACAACAAGGCGGAATATGAAGCGTTGCTGGCAGGCCTCCTCATTGCGGAAAAAATGGGGGCCAGGCACGTGGAAGCACATGTGGACTCACTGCTTTTCGCAAGACAGATAAACGGGACTTACGGCGCGCGAGAAGAAACCATGGCTCTATACTTGGAACAAGCTAAACAACTTATGCGTAGATTTGACTCTTGCACCGTCAAACACATCCGGTGCAGCGAAAACAAACCCGCCGATGCACTGAGCAAAATGGATTCAACAGTTTTCGAACACATGGCCAAAGGAGTCCGCGTAGAGGTACTCAGCCGACCATCTGTTCCGCTACGACAAGTGAATGTGATCCAAACGGACAATGCGTCATGGATGACGCCAATTAAAGCCTACCTATCCTTCAGAACCCTGCCAGACAACAAGGTAGAGGCCCGGAAGATCCAACATAAGGCTCTCCACTATCAGCTGACCGATGGTGTGTGACAACAGTCAATGAACCAAGTCAACATCCGTACGCTTTTTATCTACTATTGTCATTATATGTGCGTATTTACACATTTTGCATACACAATAACCCCCACCCTAGTCTAGTGAGGTAAGAGTTAATCAGAAAACTCAACACAAAACACCTGTTTAGTCGTACAACACTTGAAAAATCACCAAACAAACATTTCATGAGGTTAACACATCCTAACACATGGTAGTCCCTCTCTAACACATGTAAGTAATTACAAGGACCACCATGTGTTATTATCTAATAAACTTGTGTTTGTGAACCCAATATCTATGAAACAAATACATGTTGATATCGTCATCTCACCCCTAATAAGATTTATTAAGAGTTTGGTCGACTATGTCCCATAATAACTTGAGTTATGAATCCATAAACCTAACTCTTTAGTACTAAAAACCGATCAAACTTCAATTGATCACCTAAGTCCATAAATACTCGACTAAAATGCTCACAAGTTCCATCAAGATCCATCACAATAGTATCTTAAAAAAATTCATAACAACATCATCATATATACATATGTATACACACGCAAGGCCACATATGTATAGGAGAGGATTACTTTGTCCATCTTGCACTAACATAGAACCTCACATCCTATACCACACACTAACTCATGGGGAAACCATACTTCTTTGTCTAACTAATCAAATGAAACCTTGATCCATGCTTGGACTACTCTTTTTCTCTATCTATACCTACGGCCGAAAGCTAAGCACAAGGAAACAAGGAGTTGCTACATAGACTTGATTACCAGCACATGTCTATAACACCTAAACCCCTATATTTTCAGCTACCCACACTAACCAATAAGGAACATGGATGGACTAAGATCTTTCACCAAAATAGATACAAGACAATGATTCTTAAACACTAGACCATGCATGACAAACCTTCCACTTGTGGTAAAGAAACAATCGGCCAAACCTCATCATAGCATGATGATCACTTACACCAAATGCACTCACTAGTCACTATCATAAACTAACTCCAAGACATGATCCATTGCCTTACAAACCTTGATCCTCTTTCTCTTCACCTTAGCCGAAATAACAAAGGAAAGATCCAAGGACTTGTCACTTTCACACAAAGATTTCTAGGACAGCTCCTTGGGAATGAAGCACCAATCGAATTGTACAAAGAAAGGGGAATGAGCCATCACTATCACAAATATCATGCCTCTTTTTCTTTGTGTTATAATCGGCCGAGATGTGTCAAGGGCACAAGCTCATGCTTAGTTGTTAACATTCACCAAAATAGGCACCAAAACAAGGTATGATATTCCATTACACCAAGTCAACCCCTCCCCTAATTGTTTGATCATACCAAATCGGCCCATATGAGAGCATGCATGCCATCCTTTTGTCTTTATATAACCTACACAACTCTTGCACACAAAGATGATTAAACCCTTAAACCTTGCATCATACTAGGCTAATTCATTTGCCACTTTTGAGCCTATTTGTCCATATCCATCTCCTATATAAAGACCCTCAACACCTCTCTCATTTCTTTCACCAAACTCACATCTCTTTCTCACTAAAACTTGCGGCCAAGTGCTCAAGAAACTCAAGGGTTGAAGGCTTTAAGCTATCGACACTCACATTCATCTTAGGAGGTATGTATTCACAACACCATTCCACCTTTATTTTCTTTATAAGCTCAACCTCTACTCGAACCCATTAACCTTTGATCAAGAGTTATCGGCCATGTGCACTTCTATATCACACACATTGATTCACTTCTAAAATTCACTTGATTAGCAATCACATTGGTATGATAATTACACATAGCTATTAATCAATCGACTATTATAACTATGGAAAGGATGGGTAATGACTATTCGGATCAAAACTTGGCATGATCACCCAACTAATAATCGGTTTTTTTTGTTAGTTAAATACCTTGATCTATAACCGAAAATTAAGGTATATGTTACTTGGTTTTTATAATCGGCCTTGTCACTAAAGCCATTTAGGACACTTGCAAGCCCACGGCTTAGACTTAACAAGCTTAGATCAATCACCAATGATCCACATCACTATCAAAATCGAGCCCAATTAGAAGCATTGTTCGGCTATGATCTTCTAACATAAGTTAGCTTAAGCCGAAACATGTGTTTACCCTATAACGGATTTAAAAAGATTTTTAACATGTGTTAAGTTATGCTTACCCAAAAACCAATCACGTATGATATACTGGTACCAAGCAATGGCCCATAACAAGATATGGAGTCCATTTCAATAAACCTATCTCTCAAAAAAACGTCAAGGGTTCATAACTTCACACACAAAGACATGGCCCACATACACTTAATAAAGGTCCATTAAAGTCGGGTGAGCAACTTGTATGATAAACAACACAACCAGACCATTTACCATGTCCATAATGATAATAGGGTATCAATTGTCAAGACAGTGACCATCTACATCTTCACTGGGCCATACGGGACACTATCAGGTGAGTTTTCATGGCCCCATTTTACTATTTTACATTTTGGGGGATAAACATGCTTCAATACTAGTGTCATTTACAAGTGTGTGTACATTCTATCGTGACTGCCATGTGGAACATGAGACATTTTGGTTCATGAGCTCATTAGTCCTCATAAAACGTTTACTATAACCATTAGCTATCATAAGGCATGGAACACTTTAATAGATCTATTGGGTTGACACCCCCACTCTTGGTTAGTCGCTCTAACCGGTCACATACAAAAGAGTGTTAGTATTCTACTATACATACATTGTCTTTAGTGTACAATGCGCGAGGCACCGTAGTCAAGAGGTTTGGTTACGGGACTCATGGTTTGCACAAAAATCATTCGCTTAGCTAGCCTATGATTAGTCGTACACGGATTACACAAATGTTTTACTTGTTACACTCAAACCTTTGAACTCACCAACATTATTGTTGACAAATCTTTTACTTGTTACACTCAAACCTATGATTAGTCGTACACGAATTACACAAATGTTTTACTTGTTACACTCAAACCTTTGAACTCACCAACATTATTGTTGACAAATCTTTTATGCATGTTTTTCAGGTAAGTAATGGAGGGCAGCATGGATTTGAGAGAGGGGTCCAAGCAGGCACTAGGTGGTATCATCATGGGTTGGATTTATACTATTCCATAGTATTGTGGTTTATGGTTATTCATACAATGTTTCTCAGCTTTTATTAAGTTTTATGATAATAATCATCCTATAGTGATATCTTTTAAATATAATTATGTGTGTTGCTTGTACTTTGTGCTTGAAAACCTTTCGAGGTCGCATCCCCATGTTTCCGCCTTAGCGGTGTGTGACACGCTGTATTATACCGCCGCTCCTATCTAGGTCCACTCCTCCGCTGTGTTGACTCCGCAGATGCTTCCTTCCTCATAAGGGACATTCACGAAGGAATCTGCGGTCTACACGCGGGTCCAAGGATGGTCGTCGCAAAGCTGATGAATGCGGGCTATTACTGGCCAGGAATGCACTTGGACGCCATCAATGAACTATGCAAATGTGACAGTTTCCAGCGCCACGCGCCAAATACCCTATGCCCCAAAAATTACCTGGTGCCTGTTACAGCCGCATGGCCCTTCCAGAAATTGGCAATCGATCTGGTCGGCCCCTTCCCAACAGCGCCAGGGAATGTCAAGTTCTTAATCGTCGCCATCGATTCCTTCATCAAATGGGTCGAGGCAAAACCCCTCGCCAAAATCGATGGGGCGCATGTCAAAAATTTCATTTGGGAATTCATCATTTGTCGATTCGGACTAACAATGCAACTAGTGAGCACAATGGTACGCAATTCGTGGATCAAGCACTGCAAGAATGGTTGGCGCAAATAGGTGTCCAACAGATCTTCACATCAGTCGCACACCCGCAAGGCAATGGTCAAGTCTAATGGGCAAATCGAAGCATTGTAGAGGGCATCAAAACACGGCTGGAAACACGGCGCACAGGGTGGGTGGATGAACTCCCGCATGTCCTACGGGCCTACCGCACCGTAACTAAAACAAGCAACGGAGAAACCCCGTTCAGCTTAACCTATGGGTCCAAAGCCGTAATTCCCGCCGAAATAGGCTGTCCCTCCACAAGAGTTCTCATAGCCGAAAAAGGGAACAATGACGAAGAGCTCCGCTTAAATCTTGACTTACTCAAAGAACGCCATGACCTCACGGCCATCAAAGAAGCAAAGTACAAGACACAGCTCGAGCGCAACCACAATCAGCGCGTCAAAAAGTGTGCATTCAAGATTGGAGATTATGTTTCCGCAACAACGAAGCCTTTACCGATGAAAAGCCGGGAAAACTTTCTCCAACTTGGGAAGGGAAATACAGAATCCAAGAAGTCTTGGGAAAAGGTGCATACGCGCTAGATAGATTAGATGGAACCCCTATCTCGCGATCTTGGAACGCGGAACAGCTACGCGCATGTTACCTATAATCTATTTGTATTTTTCGGCTACACAAGCCATTGTAATTACCCAATCAATGAAGTTTGTTTCCTATGTCTATCATTCTGCTTGTTTGCCACATACACGTCTTCAATACTAAGCTAACACCTACGTCGGACTAAAACAACCGCGTATTTACAGGCAGGCCGCATAACAGTGTTCAAGACACATCTAATATGTGCCAGACTTATAACACGCGCCTGACCATATAACAAGTCGCGTATGCGAACGTGCGCCGTGTCGTAGTCTTCAAGACATGTCTAACATGGCGGACTAGGCCGCCGCGCAATTACCACATACGACGTACAACAGCCTTCAAGACATGGCTCTCCAATGCTTAGGTCGGACTGGCGGCATAAGGTGTGTTGCGCTACAGTCTTCAAGGCGAAAGTCTAACACTTTAAACGCCGGACTGCAAAGCCATACACAAGCGCTAATTTCTACTGACATACCGGGTGATGACTTGGTTAAATAAGTACAACAGAAGTTAACGCGAGAATACAATAGATATAACAAGCAAAAATTTTCATTAACAGTCGGGAATTAAAAACTCAACGAATATTTACAGGTACAAACAAAAGACAAAGATTACAAATTCCGCCTAATCATCTGAGCCGCTAAAGTCAAACTGATCTACATAGGGGTCAGGTTGACTCCCAGAAAACCCCTCACTAGAGGCCTTCTGGCGCTCCTTCTCGGCCTGCTCCACTCGCTGCTTAGCTTCTTCGCCAAGCTTGTCAAATTTCTCAATAAAGTACTTGAGTGAAGCTGCGGGATCAACATGGAGATTACAATCCGCCACCACTTGAAGGATGGGGAACTGGACCTCCTCAAATTTGGCCAGTTCCGCCTCATATTCAGCCTTCAAGGGCTTTCCATAGTGCTTCGCGTCATCTATGCACCCATTGTTCTGGGCATGAAGAAAACCATCTTTAAAGCCCTCACTGTAGCCATATGCGTGTGCGGTAGCAGCTATGGCGGCGATCTGGTCACCAAGTTTCGGTTCATGCCAGAACCGTTTGAAGATCTGCAAAAAGGCGGAAAAGTGTTAGAGACATTTCATTTGACATAGAAGACTAAACATTGGAGAATAAAAGCTTACCCCTTCAATGCCACTGGTCATCAACCGGTGCACAGCTTCTTGCATCTTCTCCTGGGCAGCCGTTGATTCGTCAGGGAGGCCCTTGGTACTCTATGCCTCCTTCAACGCCACATCGCGGGCCTCCTCCATAGAGGCCCTTTCCTCTTCCAACTCCTCCTTGGCCTGGAGGATAGAGACCTTCTCTTTCTCGACAACAGAGACCCGTGAAGTTGCAGAGAGCAGTTTAGCATCTTTCGATTCCAAGTCCTTGCGTATCTCTACAAACGCCGTGGTCCTTTCAGTGAGGGCCTTGGACTTCCTTTCAAACTTAGGACAAACAGTTTTGTTTTCTTCTTTAAGGTCCTGAATGCGCTCCTTGAGCCGCATCGTCTCCTCGTTTGTGCGGCTGCAGGAGTCAGTCCACCGCTTCTTGTCCGACGCAGCCTCACGTTTAAGCACTTTAACACGATTTTCAGCATCGTGAGCACGACGACGGTACCAGTCCACTTTGGACTTCAAAGCAGCCTCCCTCTCAGCCAAGGAGGCTTTATCAGTGTTAAGGTGGGCTATGTCCTGTTGGACAGCAGCTTCCCACCTCCTAAGAGAGTCCATCATGGCCAGCTGAGCCACCTGATTAACACACATATTCAAAATCAGGTTAGGACGACTCAGTCTGTCCTGATACTCTCTCTCGTAGGGAGGCACAACCTCTGCTACTTATTCTTCTGCGGACATAGAGTTAGAGAATAAAGTATTCTCCCTGATGGCCCAACGGGGGCGCCAGAAGACGTCGCCCCCCCGCCCAGCTGGATCCATCGTAAGTCCCAGCAGAGCCCCTACCCTTCGCACCGGGCGACGCACTCCCCGCTCGGCCAGACTCCCAGTTACCACCCCCAACGCCTCCCGCTGAGGTAGCCTTCTCCACATTTGTAGCATCAACGACCTGCTTCTTGGCCTCAACTTCAGCTTTCTCTTTATCAGCCTTCTACCTCTCGAGGCGAGCTTTCTCCGCCCGTAATCTCTGTTCTTCCAGACGAAGATGATCCCTCTTCGCCTTCTCAGCCTCTGCTATCTTGGAGGCTTCAACGGCCCGCGCCTTGGCCTCCGCTTCCTCCTTCTCCATCAAAAGGCGCTCCTCCTCATTCCTAGCCACCTCAGCATCCTGCTCTGCTGTAGGAGTTGGTGGAGAGGAGGTAGCAACCAACTTCGGCGCAACCACTGCAATGCGCATGATAGTTAGAGATATTTCACAACATAAAAATCCAAAAAGACAAAAGAGAAAGCACGAAGACTTACAAGGGGTTTTCTTCTTCATAATCTTGTGTAGGATTGGCTAACGCACAGGAGGAGCAGTAATATCAACAAAAACCAAAGGGGCTCCCCCCTTCTGGGGCTCAGTGATCTTAGCAGTGGACTTGCCCATGTCCCCGCTACCTCCAGCGCTCCTGATGCCTCCACCGCTCCCCCCGGCACTATTTGAGCCTCCAGCGCTCCCACCACTGCCTTTGCTACTGCCCCCTTCAACATGCAAGGACGTATCACGGTGGTGCTTCTTCTTTTCTTTTAACTTGCCGCCGTCAGCCTCCTCCTCATCCTCGAAGGCGGGCCCATCTTTCTCTTTCGAGCGGCTCTTCACATACTCGCCCCTGCACTCGAAGACCCTGTGCCAGAAGGTGAAATTAATTTCTTCGCCACATAAGCGTGCCTCCGCGGGGCATGCTTTCAACGCTCGCGCTCCCGAGACAATCACGACCCGCACGACAACTTCCCAGAGGAGCTAGTGGACTCAGAATCGGATAAACGAAGGTATGTTGTTGAGGCAGGGTTAAAAGACTCACGAATCACATGAAAATGGTTGGGCGGATTGTCCAGCGTTGGATAGTAAAACCTATCAACAAATTGCTCAAGGAAGGAGACTTCACCCTCTGGGACACATCTCCATTTCAGCTTAACTTCTCTGCGAGAGGCGAAGGCTGTGACAACAATCAGTAAACTAGGTCAACATCCATACGCATTTCATTCATTATTGTCATTATATATGCATATTTACACATTTTGCATACACTATGCCCCGCGCCCAGTCTAGTGAAGCTAGTGTTAATCAGACTACTCAACATGGTACACTTGTTTAGTCATACAACACCCGGACAATCACCAAACAAGCCTTTAGTAGGGTAATCCCTCTCTAACATATGTTTATGAATCACCAATATTATCATATATAACTCGTGTTCATAACTTGTAAACATAATACATGTTGATGTCATCATCGATTCCCAGTCAACACCCGACTCATGATCACCTACTTAGATATTCTTACGTCAAAAATAACTAGGGTATGATCGGACACACCCCACAACTGATTCCATCAACACCATGGTTAGGAAAGAGGTTGTGTAACTTGATAATCACATGAACTTATCATGGAAATAAACACTTGACTATGTACACATGTATACACACACACATATATATATACACGCACACATACATATACATATACATATACACATACTCTCAAATCGGTTACTTATATATACACACATGACAAGTATATATTCTTGGACTAGTCACCATCATGAGACAACTAACCTTGTTATACTAACAAGGGTCTATCCTACTTCCACTACCTCTAATAACCTATGATTACTTGCCAAGAATAAATTAATCTTCCTACACATAGGTGGCCGATTTCAACATGGATGACACACACACTTTCTTACACCAAAATGGATACAAGACAAGGATTCTTAACCACATGATCATGCATGACAAACTTTCTATTTTGATTAAGAAACAATCTGTAACATTACGCATTTAATACTTGTACGTTACGCACCGACATTAATAAAAACGTCAAGTTTCTTATTTATCTTCGCATTTATTATTTTTGTCGCTATTATGGAACCCTAATGCTATATATATTATTATATATGTGTGTGTAATGTTATAATTAATCAAAAAAAAAATAACCTGCCTTGGCCGGGATTCGAACCCGCGCCAAGGCCGGTCTGATCCAAACACACCAATGCACAAACCAACTGGGCTGGGCTTCTGTTTTGTTATAACCCGGTTAAACATTAAACTTATACACGCTTCAAAATCCTCACAGTTGACAAGAAAAGTCAACTGTGGGATTCCTTGTTGATCAATCCGTCTAATTAACACACGATTGATCTATTTTTGGCTAATCCGTGTATTAACCGGCCCAATCCAACGCGTTTGCACAACAATAACACGGCAATCGTTGCCCTAATAATCAATTGGACGCGTATTATTATATGGAAAGTCAAACCTGCTAATTAACCCTAACCCTAATCCTCTAGTATAAATTGAGGCATTCTGGACCTTGTCTAATCGCTCACAACTCTCTCTCAATCCCTATTTCTCACTAATTCACTCTGTAATTGCTGATTTTGTTCGTGGTTTGACTTTCCCTTTGACCCGACCATCAACAACAATCGTACACTGTGAGTCCATTATTTTTGGTGGGGTTTATTCTTCGGCATCTCAGCAACAATAGCCCTAACATTAATCGGGCTATTGTTGCCTGAATCGTTCAATTGAATAATCTAGGGTTCGTCGATCTTTATTTGGGGATAAACTGTTTCAGGCTTTACGTATTTATTTATTTTCAAACTAAAGATCTCACAACCACCGGCCTAGGCCAAGTGGTTGTGAGTCTGGTCCTGTTCCGAGGTCACCCGGGTTCGAGTCCCGGCTCTGACCGGCTTTTTGTGCTTTTCTTTCCTTTTCTTTTTAAACAAACAAATTACAATTTTATATATATTAAATCCTTTAATCTTTTAAAATTCTTTTTAAAATACCTAAACTATTTTATAAATTCTAAAAAAATTATAATTACTTAATCTGATATAAAAGTGTTATTTACAATTTTTATTTTTCAGAAATTCTTTTATTTAATATTTATAATAATTAAATCATTTTTATACTATTATAATTATAAAAATCCATTATTATATCAAAACAGTTTTATTAAATTCCCCAAAAATTATCCTAACTTTTTATAAAGTTAAACTTTACTGAAATAATTTTTAATTCAGTAAAATCATTTATTTATTATTTTTAATCAATTTTTGTAAGATTTAATCATATTTAATTCATAATAAATCCAATTTTCATCATTTTTGCACCAAAATTTTATACAAATTATTTTTAATCATTTAGAACAGAAATATGATTTTTAAAATAAGATTTCTTTAATTTTAGTATTTTTGAATATTAAAGTTAATAATTGGCTATTTATAAATAAATAGATTTAAAAATCTATTTAAAATGAAATAATTTTATAAAAATTATTTTATTGCTTCAAACACTTTAATGTGCACACTCAAAATTCAAACTTTATAAAAAGACTATTTTTCATTTATTATCCAATTTTCTTTATTTAATCAACATTTTTAAATTAAATTTAACAATTGATTATCCCCAAATCGAAACCCTAGGATACACATATTAGTTATATAGACTTAGACTTATTATATATTACCTCATTATAGGGTAATATTTGGAATCACTTTGGGCAACATAATTATCATATCTTTTCAACAAGTTAACATTTGCTAAGGTGAGTTTACATAGCCCCTTTTATCACCACTTTTGGGGTGAAACATGTTATAACACTTTTTCATTGCAATTCAATCATCAATGTGTTTATGTGTTTTCTAGGTTGCATATTGTCTTGAGCATGATTAGAGTAAGCACCATTCTAGCATAATCATTAACATTGATCAGCCGACGGTATACATTGATAGATCTATTGGACTGACAATCCCACCCGGATACGTGCCTCCTACCAAGGTTACGTGGGTGTTTGTTATCGCATAACATATTCATTGGGACCATAAGTGTATGGTATGTATTATTTCATAACAGTCAACAGGGTTGATTATGCACTCGATTTATTTCTAATATGTTCTCACATATGGGCTAGATTAACATGACACATGAATTGCATAACATTTTATTTATTTATCATCAAAAACCTATGTAATTCTCACCAACTTATGTTGACCCAAAATACTTTCAAAATTAACATGTTTCAGGTAACAATGAAGCTGAGGCTTGAGTTAGCATGAGGATTTATCTTGAAGTTTATTTGAAGTTTTGAAGTTATTATTTGATGTTATGTATTTGAATTCTTAGACATTATTTCACATTTTGGATATTTATGTTTGAATAAATTATTTAAAATTTATATTATACCATGTGCTACTGAAAACAATCATCAATACGTGGCACCCCGATGTTTCCGCCATCGGTTGGGGTGTTACAGATTGGTATCAGAGCCTTGGTTATAGGGAATTAGGTTATTAGAAATAATCTAGACTATAACCTTAGGGACTAAAACAGTACTTGCTTCTCCTACTTGAAACCCTAATTGCTTCCCTAATCCTATCCTTATCCTATGCCTTAAACCTACATGTGACTACTCTTAATTGTCTGCTGCAATCCTGATCTACCATTAGATTTATAGGACAAAATCCTCAGGTTTAACCTGAACCCCCTTGAGATCTCGTCGAAGTTCTAGATTTTAATAACGAACACGTGCAATCTGGAAGGGTGAACGCCTGTATTCTGAGTCTTCTGTCTAGGCTGGCATTGCGCATATATCCCAATCAGACGAGGGACCCGGATGCCTACCTGGGAATTCTCGGGATGAGTGTTCACTTATAGGCTAAAGCATGTCTTCATATGTTATTAGAGTTTAGAATCTTTGATAAGTCAACGTTTTCGTTTATTCGTTTTAATTAATGAATAAATGATTACATTCCTTATATGAACTCTCATTCATTTCATTGTGTCTATTACAGATCATGCCTCCTCGTCGCAGCACTCGCAACAACAATGGTGAGAACCACGAAGAAGGTGGTGATAACCATAACCACAACCATGACCAAGTTCCTAACCACAACAACAATGGGGTCGATGCTCAACTAGCTGCGATCATTTCTCAACAAATGGCGCAGCAAATCGCAACTCTGGTTCCCAACTTACTTGCTCAGGTCATCCAATTGAATGGGAATGGTCACAACAACGGGAACGGGAATGGCAATGGCAATGGCAATGGTAATGGACCCCAAGCTTGCACCCTCAAGCATTTCAACTCTTGTAACCCTCCAAAGTTCAGCGGTGAAGAAGGAGCTACTGGACTTCTCCAATGGTTTGAGGGTATTGAAAATACCTTCATCAACAGTGAGTGCCCCAACAATTTCAAGGTTCGTTACGCCATGAGTGTTCTCCATAAACGAGCACTCACATGGTGGAATGAAGAAAAGCGTACTCGTGGGGCCGAGGTTGCTCTTGCTATGACTTGGGACCAGGTCAAAGAGATCATGAAGGAGGAGTTCTGTCCTCGTAATGAAGTTAAAAAGCTTGAGGATGAGTTTCACACCTTGGCTCAAGATAGTGGGGAAAATCTTGCCTACAACACCCGCTTTCATGAGCTTAGCTTATTGTTGCCTCACAAGGTTACCCCTCTGCCGGTTGTGAGCGTTGGATTTTATCTAAAACAGGATATTATGATCATACAAGTCACAAATCTAGGTGCGGAATCCCTAGATCTGAACAAATTGATAAGATGCTAATCACGACACAATCAAGATCATTTTCAACTTCATTTTCATAGATTAACTTTCAAATAACAAGCAATTACAAAGGTTATGTTAATCTAGAAACACAATGACACTTTCTCAAAACACTACTGAACCTGCACAGAACCTGGACACAAAATGATAACTCTCTTACATATTCAAAAACTCAAAAAGTATATATAATGTCTGCACATTCGCCCCTTTCTGTGGGTCGAATGTGACAATTTCCACATTCGCCCACTTGAAGTGGTCGAATGTGGTCTTCTGTCCACATCAAAACTTCATTCGTCCAGTATGGTTCTACCTTCGCCCAGTTTATCTCACCTTCGCCCAAAACTATCTTCATTCGCCCATATCTACACACCTTCGGCTACCCCTTAACATATGTTAGTAATATCATATCCAATCCTTAGTCGCAAATGCATCAACAAACTCCCCCTCGACTATTGATTGGATAGTTTTCTCTGATAATCCATCGTCCTATTCATCAGCTTGATTCTAAGCTGCTTCTTCTGCTCATCAGTCATTGGCGGCTCGAATGTTTTCTTCACAGGCTTTGAAACATTGGCGATCTTCACAGTCTTGCCAAGTTTACCCTCCAAGTTGCTTCCAGCGTTTATGTCATACGCAAAACAAACTCCCACAACTTGAGTGTACTTCCTCGCCTGAGCAAAGTCGTTCGGTTCATAATAGATCGGATTATAAAACAACATGATGATGTCTTCAAAGGTGCAGTTTATCAACCACATAGGATCAAATACATGTACATGCTTGTATTTGTCCTTACCATCCCTCAACACAATTACTGCTTCTGCCTTCCTCCAATCATAATACCAGAATATGAAATCAACACTGAAATGCTGTGGCATCGGCATCAATGGTATCTTTCTCATCACATTTGGTGCTTTGTAGATCAAAGTCACACGCTTCAAGTTGGTTTGAGGATCAATATCCCTATGCTGTTTTCTTCTGGGATATTGAGGCTGAAATCTCTTCCATCGTGTACGACTTTCCCAAACTAGTTTATCTGCACACCAACCAACATGCGAACCATTTACCTCGGCTCCAGACATAGGAAACCTGCATAAATCTCTCACCGCCCAATACGGTAGAGTAAGCAAATCACAGAATCTGTTGAAATACAGAATTCCGGTTTCCCATTTAGCTGCAATGCACTTCAATCTGCCAAGATAAGTCCACCCGAGAGCTCTGCCTTTGAACTTGGCATTATGAAAACGATAGAAGTTACCTTGAGCTTCAGGTTTAGGTCGGTTCTCATCCATCTCCTTTAACTTCTTCAGATAATTCTTCAACTCATCAGACTGGTTGGAAGAATCTTTCTTTTCATCACCAAACACTTTCTCAACAAACTCTTCACTTCTTCTCTTCGCTTTCTGTTTCGCTGACTTGTTTGGTATCTCTGTGAAGTCAGGAAATACTTCGTTTTCATCTTCCTTTCTGAAATACTGGGGAAACTCCTCATGAGTGATATCTTCTATCTCAACCTCATTGTTTTCTGGAGTTTGCACATCATCAGAATGATTTCCCATATCCTTTTCAGGAATATCAGGAATCGATTCATCCATCATGAACTCCTCAAATGTCTTACCTACCCTCTGTGCGAGACCATCTAAAATTTCTTTCGCCACAGATGCAGGTAGTTCCCCTTCTTCTAGATCTGGATCTTCATATTCCAGCTCGTATCTCAGATCATCAGTCTGGAATATTTCAGCGAAGCATCCAGTGAACTCAATGGTCCACTCTCTCTTCTCCAACATGTTCTTGTATATCAGCTTAGCATCATCCGAAAGAGATCTCACTTTTTCGTTCCAAAAGATACTCTCATCTACATTCCCACCTTTCTTCTTGGAACTAGATTCTCCAGTATCTTTCTTCTTCTGTGATTTTCTCTTCTCATAACTAAACTTAGAAGTGTCATCTCCTCCTTCATGATCACTTCCACTACTAAGCTCATCATCCTTCTTTCCTGTACCTTCAGCACCATCATCATCATCATTGTTGTCATCATCATCATCATTGTTGTCATCATCACTTTTATCCGAACCCTCATCATCCTCTTCATCCTCATCATCTTCTTTTTCTGATTCAGAATACTCATAGTCAATTTTCTGTTCATCATCTTCTTCATCTTCCTCACCCTCTTTCAATTGGGGTGCTCTGCTATATAACTCTTCAATCAAACCACAAAGCCGTTTGTTTTCCTTCTTCAATTCTTTGTTGTCGGCCTTGATTAGTTTGATCTTGTTCTTGTTTCTATCACATCTCCTCTCAAGCTTTTCATTCTTAGCTTCTAACAACTGAATCTTTTCATTAATATCATCCTGATTCGCTTTTGAAGCTACTACAATCTGGAGCATCTTCTCCTCATTTTGCTTGAACTTAGTGATTTCAGCTTGTTGAGCAAGCAGCATTTTCATCATATCCTCCATCTTCTTATTGACCTGTTTCATCACATCATCATCAACAGTCATTTTCTTTGACTTTGATCTGGAGGGCTCAACTTCAACAGCTTTCTCCTTTTGAGGCTTCCTAAACATATCGAGCACTTTATCCATATCGATATTAAACTGATCGATTGGTAAAGTCTCTGCCTCCTTTCCTTTCTTCTGCTTCTTAGCAACTGGCGAAGATAACTTGGAAGGTGTTCCAGCATCAGGCAATCTCTTACCCTTCAACAACTGAGCTAACTCCTTCTCTCTCAGTTCTTTCACACTGGACTTCTTTGCCATCGTCTTTTGTTTCTTTGACTTCTTAGGCAAATTCACTACAACAGTGTCACCAACACTCAGTTCAGCCAAATCAACTCCCAAACCTTCATCTTCAACCGATTTCCTTCTCCTCTCAGACTCTTCTATCGACTGTTCCAATAATTCAGACTCACCAACCATAGTGTCCTTACGTTTGGTGGTCCTTACGTTCTCATCATCCGAATCCCACTGTTCATCAACCTCAGTTTCCTCCGAATCCACAGACTCTTCATCCACCAAACCTGAACCTTTCTTCGCAGTCGATTTCTTTCTTGCAGCCTGTTGCTTTGTGCTTCCCTGATCAATAGCCTTTCCTTTGCCCTTCCCTTTGGCTCCAGGATTGACTACTTGACGCTTCCGCTTAGTGCTTGAATCAGCATACACTAAGGGATCGTCGTTATCTGAATCACTATCATCATGTCGAGCTTTGTTCTTGCCTGGATCAGTATAATCCGGACGAGCCAAAGCCCCAAACAATCTCCTATTGGGTGGTTTCTCATTATCAGCTACACCCTTATAACCTTTCATCCTCATCAAGGTTCTAATATTCATGTGATCCTGACCTAGAATCATTGTCGGATCCTTCTTCAGCATTGGATACTTGTGGTCAAAGATCATCATTAGAAACCTTGGATACAACATAAACTTCTTGAACTTAATACCCTTCAACATCTCCAACATGTGATCAAGTATCATCCCCGACACATTAAATGGTTTGTTGAGTGTCAACGCAACCATTAATGAGCTCAGACTCTTCCTCATCACGTCATAACCACCACTAACACATCCAAAGACATGGATCAGAACATGTGCAAAGTACTTGTACTGCACTCCCAGCTTCCCTTTATACATCGATCCGTCAGTGATAGGACCTTTGTATTTCATTCTTAAGAAGCACGCCTTTTGTTCAGTCCACGACAACTCCCTGGGATCTTCTCTATCCTCGAACTTAATCTGTAAAGCTTCCCGGATGTCGGCTTCAGTCAAGAACATGTCAATCTCCTGAATCTCGCTCTTGATAATGGTTTGATTATCCCAGTAGTCGTACTTAGCGTTCTGGTAGAAATCTTCTATTATGTCTTTGTAGATGATAGTAGGTGTGGCTAGAGCATGTACAATCCTGCTCCTCTTAAGAAACTCAATGATGCCAGTGAACTCTGTGTTCTTCTCCACATCTCCTAAATACGCGCAACAGTTGTGCGATCTTTCGAAAGACCAACTGCTCGGTGTAGAAGTTTCAGCTGCGGGAACTGGATCTTGAACAGCTATCTCTGCAGGAGTCTCAACATTCACTGCTGGAGCGTCAATATTCTCTGGTTGTTCAGCCATCTGCACACAAAAAATCAATAAAACGCGTCAAAACACAAAAACGACAAAAATAAAAATTTTGGTCAAAACACATCTGCACATTCGCCCATATCAAAGTGGTCGAATGTGAGTTTTTGTTAGTCGAATGTGAAATTATATGGACGAAAGTGAAAATGATTTTGATAAAAATCACATTCGCCCGTTATTTTGTACATTCGTCCAAAGATTGTCACCTTCGCCCGGTTTAAGAACCGAAGGTGAAATTCTTTTACCCCCAAAATTTAAAAAATTGCCATTGTTGTTTTTAATCCGTGATTTTGATTCCTATGTGTTCTAACACTGCCGAATAACACTCGTTTACAACCAATTTTATCAAAGCTTCAATTTACATTGGTTTTCAATTGGAATTAGGGTTATTTGTGTTCAATCGTTCAAAATGATCAACTAAACATGTTTATATACTAATTCCTTCCATCATCTCCCCCTAAAACCGATGTAAATTGTTCGGCAATCAAAATCAGACATTCAATAACATCAAAAATCTCTAGATTGAAAACCCTAGGCCGTGTATAAAACCCCACGATTAAGGGTTGAAAACCCGTCCAATACCTGTAAAAATAGGCTTAAAATGATCAGGAATATATAAGGAATCAAAAGCACAAGCACAGAGAAGAAGATCAACAAGGTCTGGTTATGAGATAAATTTTGAAAAAAATTGCAGAATGAAAACTCGAAGGTGACTGTCATATATAAAGGGTTCCACCTTCGACCGTTTCTGATGGACGAATGTGGATATTAAACACATTCGCCCGTTTTATTGGCACGAATGTGATAAAGTTCCACCTTCGCCCCTAATGAAAGACACGAAAGTGAAACATGGTACCCGGAAGTGGAAATCACACCCGGAAGTGAAAATTCCACCTTCGCCCAATTCTAAAACGGTCGAAAGAGAGAGTTTTTCCACATTCGACCCAATTAAGGGGCGAATGTGAAATGGAAAAACTGAAAATTTCGCCAAATCACGAATTCGAATCCCGTTCAACATTTTTCAATCCGTTAAGCTTCCAAAACTCAAATTTTCACATTTTGAATGTTACAAAGTCCAGATGGTGTTATCAAATCTCAGAAATCGACCATCAAGCATCCCCGGATATCAAAAATAAAGCAGAAATGCAAAATCTTTTGGATTTTCTGAAATTTATATTAAAACACACCTAAAATCTTTTTGGATTTTGTAACCTTTTGACAATAAAAGTAAAATGCAACAAAGTAAAATGCATTAAAGTAAATGAAAGCAGTAAACATTTTGTGATTTCCGGTAAGAGGATCATATCAGTTTTCTGAGAAATCTGAACACAGCGTTGATCTGGTTCAATATTATCATTAGAAAACAATATGTGACACGGCAATTGCTGATATTGTTGTCCACATAAGCTCACATGCAGACAAATACGCAATGCTTTAAAATGATACGAATTAGATGTATTAGACTAACACATTGTGGTTCCCACACACACGACATACTCCCGTATCAAGAAGTAATCTGCACAAAGACTCATTGTAAAGCGTGATTATGCTTTCATCGTCTGTAATTGTACAAGATATAATGCATAGAGGTATACAGGTCAGCAAATTAATGCAGCAAAGTAACATATGCACCATACCAGGTTGAGGACTGATATTAATCATGATTTGCATCAACGATCAATACGATATTATAGATAATCTTTGATCATCATATAACATGGAAAGTTCCTCAATTCGGTAACTTTAGGTTTTGGCATAAAGCTCTTTTATAAAGACATCCTGTCTGATCTAGGTCCGTAATGACTTACAGCAGAAGATCAGATAGGCTATCCCCAGACAACTAATAACATAACGACCCTAAACCTCCGAGTTTTGTACAAACACCCTATCAGACGAAATTACGGTACTAAGACCATATGCCCATGAGGTGTTCATCCACAAACGCGTAGTTTGTTATGTTTGTATCACTAATGCACGCAATAAAAAGTCTACGAAGCCTATCAGCATATCACACGTAATCAACATACGTCTCATTAAACTATGCAATTCTTTAGCCTGTGTCAGATCCCCACTGATGTACTATCATTTCCTCTTTTTATCCAGGAAATCATTTTGGGTATTTCTAATTTTTATTTTTAGGTATTTTGAAAATTTTTCAATGTTTTTGGTTTTTCTGATAAAATGACTCCCCCTAAAAGAAAGAACATATTTTTGGGTTTTTAATTTTCTGA
This sequence comes from Ambrosia trifida, assembly GCA_028751855.1. Lineage (NCBI taxonomy): Eukaryota > Viridiplantae > Streptophyta > Magnoliopsida > Asterales > Asteraceae > Ambrosia > Ambrosia trifida. The sequence goes on along the minus strand of CM054125.1, from coordinate 100,533,467 downwards.
AAACAAAACAAAAACAAAATTTGAAAGAAACAATCCACTTGAAAGCATCAACTTCTTTGAGGATTAAACAATCCCCTCGAAAGCATCAACTTCTTTGAGGATTATGATAGTAAAGAGAAATTCCCAATTAGCAAAGAGAAATTCCCAATTAGCAAAAATTTAAAACTAAAACTAAAAATGAAAAATGATATACCGAGGAGCCGATTAGTCCTGTTTTTCCTTTATATTGTTTACTTTCAAAAGATATTCAAAGCGGGATCTGTCAAAAGCTTTTGTAAACAAATCTGCACGTTGGTAGTCAGTATGGATTTTGACCATGTCAATCAATTCCTTAGCATAACAGTCACGGATAAAATGATATTTAATCCGGATATGTTTAGCTTTAGAATGATTTTCAGTATTTTTAGTTAAAGCAATTGCGGCTTCGTTGTCACAGTGTATAGGGGTTTTAAGAAACTGCAAACCGTAATCGACCATCTGTTGTTGGATCCAGAGCACTTGCGAACAGCAACTCGAGGCTGAAATGTACTCGGCTTCACATGTAGACAGTGCGACGGAAGTCTGTTTCTTGCATTGCCAGGTAATTAACCTGCTCCCTAAAAACTGGCAACCGGCTGTTGTTGATTTGCTGTCTTTGTCACAGCCGCCCCAATCTGCATCACTAAAAGCAATAAAATCAAAATCATCATCATTAGGGTACCAAAGTCCTTTTGATGGACAACCCTTCAGATATCGAAGGATACGCTTGACCGCCGTCAGATGACTTTGTTTCGGCTTCGATTGATATCGCGCACAGAGACACGTTGCATACATAATATCTGGTCGAGACGCTGTCAAATACATCAGAGATCCGATGATTGCTCTGTATGTAAATGGGTCTGTCAGCTCCCCCTTAGCGTCGACTCCAATCCCGTGATTGGGTTGTATCGGGGTATCCATCGGCTTAGAGTCCTCCATCTGGAATCGGCTCAAGATGTCGGCAACATATTTTGTCTGGTGAATGAAGATCCCGTCGGGTCTTTGATCCACCTGTAAGCCGAGGAAAAACTGCATTTCTCCCATAGCGCTCATTTCGAACTTCTCCTGCATAACAGTTTCAAATTCCCTGCACAAGAGTTCGTTAGTTGAACCAAATATAATATCATCAACGTAAATCTGTACTAGAAGCAAGTCATCTCCCGTCTTCTTCGTAAAGAGGGTACAGTCGACGAGGCCGCGCTTGAATCCTTTGGAGATGAGGTATGTGCTTAGCTCCTCGTACCACTGTCTTGGAGCCTGGTGCAAACCATATAAAGCTTTGTTCAGCACGTAGACCTTGTCCCGGTGGATTGGGTCCTCAAAGCCCGGTGGTTGCCCGACATAAACCTCCTCTTTGACTTTACCATACAGAAATGCGCTCTTGACGTCCATTTGATAGACTTTAAATTTCTTGTACGAAGCAAACGCAAGGAACATCCGAATAGCTTCCATTCGTGCTACTGGTGCATAGATTTCATTGTAGTCAATTCCTTCAATCTGATGGAAACCCTGCACAACCAATCTGGCTTTGTTCCTTACAATAACTCCACGGTCATCTTTCTTGCACTTAAACACCCACTTAGTGCCAATTTTCTTTCGTCCCTGCGGCAAATCTGTGAGCGTCCAGACTCCTAATTTCTGGAATTGCAATAACTCCTCCTGCATCGCCTCAACCCAGGCATCTTCTTGCAAAGCATCTTTGTATGTCCTTGGCTCTACTTGGGACACGTAACATGCAAACGACCAATCATTTTGGTCACCAGATTTCTGAATTTTGGCATACAATGCTAAAGCACCAAAACTCTCTGGCGTATTAACGCTTTTAAGCTGCCCTCTGGTCATCACTCCACTACCAGGATCTCCAATCACTTGCTCCAGCGGGTGAATACGATGAATCCGAGATTCCGGATTAACAGGTACAATCACTCCCGTCTGAGCAGTCAAGTTCTCTGTAGCATCCTGATCATTACCCGTGTTAGATGATGAAGCAACATCTGTATTTGGAGCTGGGTTCACAGTTTGCTCTTCTAAGTCCTCTGCATTTTCAAGAACAGCTTCTTCAAATTGTTCATCTTCAGATTCTGAAGTGTCTAACGAAGTTGAAGCTTCTTGAAACAACTCTTCTTCTTGAGTAGGAACACTGGTATCACTAGAAGCTGGTGGGGGGTTTACGGTAATTGGACGCATCAACGGTGAAGTCGCCGCGTTTTCACATTCGTAAAGTAATCGGATCACAGCTTCTTCAACCAGGCTATCTAGATTGAATGACTCAAAGAAATCTTTGTAATCAAACATCCAATCAGGGCCCGTGCCTTGCAAATTCTGTGTGTAACGTTGAACTTCCACGTTTGCCCAATCCTCCACTTGACGAGTTCGCTTGTTGAATACCCGTTTGAGCGGGGTTGCATATCCAACAAAATATCCCTCCTCAGCTTTCGGACTAAACTTCTCGCTTGGATTCAACATCGTACATGGCGCCCCAAATGGTTCTAGATACTCTAGATTGGGCTTTCGTCGGTGTAACAGCTCATAAGATGTTTTTCCAAACTTCTTCACTGTAATCACACGATTTAATGTATAGTTTGCTGCATAAATCGCCTCGTTCCAGAACATTACTGGAAGATTTGAGTCAGCGAGCATTGTTCTTGCAGCCTCAATCAGAGTCCTATTCTTTCTCTCAGCAACACCGTTCTGTTGCGGGGTATACGGAGCTGAATATTCATGATGTATCCCTTTGCTTTCACAAAGTTCATCCATCTTTGCATTTTTAAACTCCGTCCCGTTGTCACTCCTGATCCTTTTGATCTTCAAGTTGTAGATATTCTCCAGCCGAGTGAACAGAACTTGTAAGTTGGTAAAGGTGTCGCTTTTGTTCTTCAAACACATCACCCATGAAAATCGTGAATAGTCATCTGTGACGACTAAACAATAAAGCTCTCCAAGATGACTTTTGCGCTTGACTGGTCCAAAAAGGTCCATGTGCAGTGGCTCAAGCGGCATCTCAACAGAGTTAACCTTCTTCAATTTATGCAGCTTACACACTTGTCGTTCAGATGGAAATGTTTCACGTTAACTCCATCGACAAGTCCATTTCTCACTAACTGATTCATTTTCCTCAAATGAATGTGCCCCATCCTGCGGTGCCACATTATTGATTCTTTTTCGGTCGCCTTGGAAAGAAAGCATGTTATTTGTCCCTGTGGTGTCATTGCCTTAGACATATCAAGAATGTAAAGATTGTTGACTCGAGGTGCCATCAACATAACCCACTCCTTTGGAATTTTGAAGCCCGGTTTAAGGATGTAGCAGGATTTGTCATCAAAATGCACAGAAAATTGTTTGTCGCATATTTGACTGACGCTCAACAGATTATAGTCTATCTGCTTGACATAAGATATCCGCTCGAAAGTCACAATCCCGTTACTCACGCTTCCTTCCATCGTTATATAACCTCCTTTATTGCCCGCGAACGCAACATATCCACCATTGATATTCTTCACATCAAACAACAACGCCAAATCCCCCGTCATGTGGCCTGAAGCTCCACTATCAACAATCCAGAGACTGCTAATAGGGCCAACTGAAGCTCCCTGCACACAAAAAGTAAACAATTAGTTCTTTCGGGGGACCCAAGCCTGAGTCTTGGGCCTTTGAACTTTGGCTTTCAAAGAATCATTCTCAATGACTTTATCAACAACTTTCGGTTTTGAATCAATCGTTTTCTGATTTTTCAAAACAGATTCATTCTTATCACTCACCTTTGATGTAGAGGCTCCTGGAGAACCATTAGGTGTCCAAGATTGTTCAGACCTTTTGAGAATACGGATTTGAGGTTTTGGTTTCTCAACAGGTTTCTGAACATTGTTACTGAAAGTAACTTTCTTAGCAACCTTATCTGATTGAACAGACTTAGGTCCAACATTTGACTTGACAATTGGTTTTTGTGGAACCTTTTGTCTGTCAGCTGTTGTGTTCACCGCTGGTTTTCTCCAAGATTGTTCCATTGCCATCCGATTCCTCCGATCATAATGAAATGGACGATTGTTCCTCATTTGAAAATTGTTTTGATTTTGAAAATGTTGTTGTTGAGGAACAGTCCGTCTATGCGGTGGGACATAATGATCAATCGGCTTTTTGATGGAATTCTTAACCTCAACTTCATGTCTCTTGTGCCTTACATATGGACACTGAGCAAGTAAATGCCCGCGTTCTCCACATTTAAAGCACTTTCTATATTCCTCAAACACATAATGAGCATTCGGTGAAGCAAATGTTTTTACAGGAAATTGATCATTATATTGTTGATTTCTTAAACTCTCAGGAAGTGGTCCTTTCGAGTAAGAAGGTTCATGAAAACCATTTGCTTTATCATCAGGTCGAATAAACTCAGTGACATGTATTTTTGGCTCTTGAGGAGTTTCTGAAAACAGTTTCTTTAAGATTTCTGGCGGAATTTCATTGGTTCTTTCATGTTTTGGAAACCAAATTGTACTTTCTTGCCAGATTTTATCAAGTTTAGAATAGTTAACGTTTTTAATAGGAAACTCCTCATCAGCAATGATTTTATCGGATCCTTCCATCCGGTAAAATACCTTTACAGGTTTGTCACTGATTTCATTCAGCTCATTCTTTTCAATCACATTCTTAACAACATTCTTAACATCATTCTTAACAACATTCTTTTTGACCTCATTTTTAACAACATTCTTTTTCTCAACATCAAGCTTTTTAGACTACTTGTCATGAATAGCTTTTGCCATCGGATGAATATGATCAGATGGTGATACTGGTTCGGTAGTAATGATGTGATTTTCTTTTGGAATCTCACAATCATTATCAGATTTATCACTACCAGTATCATCATTATCATCATTATCCGAATCAGAACTATCACTCTCAGCATAAACGCCCTCACTGTTCAATCCCAAAATCGGTCTCACATCTTCAGGATATGGTTCACCAATACTCGAGGTATTAGATTCCACATCTGATGATGAGTCTGATTTCACCGAACTCTCCGGTATAACTTGATGATAGTTATGGTTCTCAAAAAGAACCGGAGATGGTACAGACTTATAATTGGTGGTGTTATCATCAATTATATGATCCACGACATAAGCAACATTCTTATAGCTTTCTAACTTCTTGTTAACCTTTTCAGCAAAGCATTTAATGGCAGCCATTTCTAACTTGGTGTTTTCAATTTCATTGATGTAATTATTTATGGCCAATTGTTTTAATGACAAAGTTGTTTTCAAGTCAGAAATGTCCTTTTTATAGCCATCTAATACTTTGTTAAAAGCATTTAACTCTTTGCGAGTAGATTGACAGTTTTGAATAGCACTATCACGTGAAATTCGGAGTTGTTTATTCTCCTCTGTCAACCTATCACAAGTCCCACAGTATTTATCACTCATGACATCAGTGCTAGATTCAGAAGAACTTACAGGTTTTGGCGGTTCGGTCATGGCCATCAAAGCAAAATGAGCTTCCTTCCCAGTGAAAAACTTTGAGTAGTCGATCTTGGTGAAAGCATCATCAGCTATGCACGACTTCCTCGTCATCAAGAAATCAGCTTCTGCCAGCAACTGGTCAATATCATCATCCAAAGAATCAACACTTCCCTCTGTGTCTGATTCGCTCTCAGAGTCTGAATAGACTGATTTACACTCCTCGGGAACATCAGCAACTGAATCAATCACCATCCCAGATCTATTCTCCTCAGCCTCAACCTCAACAGGTTCACTCTCCACTTCCATCTCTGTCTCAGAATCATCACTCTCACTCTCCTCAGTTTCTTTCTTCTCATCAACTACCACCGACTCTTCCAGATCAACCTGATAAGCAACACAAGCTACATTCCCACCAGTAGTTATTTCTTCAACCCCTATCTGCATACCCGACCAGTCAAACCTCTCATCCTGCTGAGTAACCAAAGCTTGGTTTTGACCCGCATTCTGTTGAGTCTCAGTAGGTGTAGTGATTGGTACAACTGTTCGGTTTGGGTGATTAGAAGATTGGTTTTGAATCTGGTTTTGTGTGTTTGGTTGTCTGTTCTGGTTGTTAAAGTTTCGGTTCTGATAGTTGTTGTTATTTTGGTAAGAAACTTGGTTTTGTTGACGATTCTGGTAATTAGCATTGAAGGGGTTTCGGTTACCTTGTTTAGGTGGCTGGGTGCATTCCCGTTTGAAGTGTCCTTTCTCTCCACAATTAAAACATGTGACCTTCTCCTTATTGAAACCATAGGTCGTGTTGGGAGAAGTTGCCAAGTCAGTCCTTCCAGTTTTCTCTATAAACTCTGTTGCTCTCCTCATTATACTCGCAAATGCCCATTGAATGTCTATTAGTTCCATCTCTTCTTTATCGATCTGTGCGTAGTCCTCGTTGGTCAGGTTGTTGTTCCCGATCTGACTAGCAACCAATCCATTATATGAAGAAACCATAGCAGAGACTAATGCAATGTGTTGCTGAGCAACCTCCACAGTCACGTTTCCTAAGTTGGATGTATCCAAAACCACCGGTTGTTTATGTTGAGTAATTTGGTTTGATGGTTGTTGTGATTGGTTAGCGGTGTAAAAACTAGCTTGTTGCATTGGAGAGACTGGTGAAATGTAGGAAGTATATTGTAGTGGTGTGTATGATGGTTGTTGTGTGTAGGAATTGTATTGTGGTGGTGTGTAGGTGGTTGGTTTAGATGAATCCATGACATTAGAAATGCATGCAACATGTGGTGCAACACTTCCAGAGCTCGAGTTTCCAGCTGAAACTGAAGTACCTCCGAAATACAAACTCGGATTCTGAGGAATCTGCGACCTCCTAGCTTTCCTCCTATCCTCCAGCTCTTTGTTCTCCAACTTCTCAATAAATTCTGAAATGGTCCAGAATTGATAAGCATCCTTCTCTCTAAGTACCTCCACATGCTGATCCCACTGTGGTGGCAAAGCATCTGCAAACTTATCAACCTGCTTGGTCATAGGAATCTGTACACCATAGCTAGACAATTCAGACAATAAATGCATATATCTTGGTGTTAGTTCTTTCAAAGTTTCATTATTAATAAACGAAAAATTATCAAACTCCTTAACCAACTCCTCCATTCTCAAACTCCTGGTCTTTTCATTTCCATCATGCTTCCTCTTCAGCTTATCCCAAAGCTGCTTCGACGTTGTACATGTCCCGAACTGATGCAACAGGTCACTTGTGATCGCCTGTGTCAGTTGAGAGAACGCCTTCTTCTCCACCACGTATTTCTTCTTCTCATCCTCTGCCAAGCTCTCAAGAGGAATCAACTCACCGGTATTCTCCAGAATCGGTGCTGTATATCCTTTGACTATCATGCTCCACGCCTCAGCTCCTTCAACTCCCATGCCCTCCAGATGGATCTTGAACATGGTGTGCCACTGGTTGTATTCTTGCATATCCATGAGCTTAGGTGGCCGAGTTCCACTACCTGTAGACAAATCCTTAATCAAGGTAGAGATAGCGTTAGTGGTTTGAGTATTTACCGCCGCTGCAGCTACTCCCCAATAATCTGATTGTAAAGCCGGATGTGCTACATTCTGAGGCATCGTGCTCGATGTTGTCATGTAGTTCAATGGTTGTGAGGACTGCGTGTTTGTCTTTTGAGCTGCAACAGTCCATGGGTCCATTGTCTGCTGTTGTGGTTGTGTTGGTGCTGATCCCTGAGTAGTCTGATAACGCCACATGATTATAATCTGCAAAACACAACACTTAGAAAAATTTTCAGCAAAAAACTCCTACGTTCGCCCGAAAATAACTTGGTTCGTCCAAATCTTTCTATGTTCGTCCAAAATGACACACTTTCGTCCCTTCTAACTCACGTTCGTCCAAACAGTGCTACCCGAAGGTGATAATGACTAGAATGTAAAACAAACACACACAAATTCCACTTTCGTCCGGAGCAAAAACGGTCGAACGTGAAATATATCACCCGAATGTGAAACTTTTCAACAAGAATTTCAGATTCGTCCACTCAACTCTCAGGTTCGCCCACTTTTCAGTCAGGTTCGCCCACTCACTCAGTCCAGGTTCCAGGTTCGCCCCATATCAGCAAATTTCACTTTTGAAAAACGGTTATTGTTTGAAAAACGGTTATTTTGATCTGAGATTTTCAAAAGTTCATGGAATTCAATGATCTTGATCAGGTTATGTTTCGGATTTGATTTGGAACAACTTTAAGTCTTGGAAAACTTGATTTTAACCACAAAATCACCTTTAAATCGATCAAAAACTATGTTTTATGAAAGTTTTTGTAAAAACAGATGATAATTGATCTAAAACATGTCCAAATCAATTCTGATCTTATCGAATTTGTTGTTGTATGATCCTCTATGCTCTGATACCACTTTGTGAGCGTTGGATTTTATCTAAAACAGGATATTATGATCATACAAGTCACAAATCTAGGTGCGGAATCCCTAGATCTGAACAAATTGATAAGATGCTAATCACGACACAATCAAGATCATTTTCAACTTCATTTTCATAGATTAACTTTCAAATAACAAGCAATTACAAAGGTTATGTTAATCTAGAAACACAATGACACTTTCTCAAAACACTACTGAACCTGCACAGAACCTGGACACAAAATGATAACTCTCTTACATATTCAAAAACTCAAAAAGTATATATAATGTCTGCACATTCGCCCCTTTCTGTGGGTCGAATGTGACAATTTCCACATTCGCCCACTTGAAGTGGTCGAATGTGGTCTTCTGTCCACATCAAAACTTCATTCGTCCAGTATGGTTCTACCTTCGCCCAGTTTATCTCACCTTCGCCCAAAACTATCTTCATTCGCCCATATCTACACACCTTCGGCTACCCCTTAACATATGTTAGTAATATCATATCCAATCCTTAGTCGCAAATGCATCAACACCGGTAGCTATCGAGAAGTACATCGGTGGTCTGCCCATGCAAATCCAGGACACTGTTTGGGGTAAAAATCCTGCAACTCTGGAAGAGGCCAAACGTCTTGCGGCCACTCTTACTGATAATCATGTGAAGAACGGTACTCTAGTTCGCAAGGGCACTAAGAAGACTGTTGCCAAAGATACTCCACAGCCTGCAATTGAAGTCAAGCCTGAGACCTCAAGCAACAAGAAGCGCAAGGCTAGAAACTATATGGTTGCTGCTACTCCACCTGCTGCCCAAAACCCAGCCAAGAAACCATACACCGGACCTCACCCTTTGTGCAACACTTGCAAGTATCACCATCCCACACAGGTGCCATGTCGATTCTGTACTAAGTGTCAAAGGTATGGTCACCTGGTGAACGTCTGCCGATCTCCTGCTGCCCAAGACAACAACAACCCAGCTCCCAACCAACAAAACAACAGGCCTACTCGTGGTCAATGCTACGAGTGTGGTAACCCTAATCACTACATCAACAACTGCCCTAACCGTAACCGTAACCAAAACCAAAACCAAAATCAGAACCAAAACCAAAACCAGAACCGCAACCAGAACCAAGGTGCTCGAGGTCGCGCCTACAATCTCAACGCTAATCAGGCTCGTGACAACAACGAAGTGGTGAATGGTACGTTTCTCATTAATAATCACTATGCATCCATATTATTTGATTCAGGAGCTGATAAGTCATTCGTGTCACTGAAGTTTGAACCTTTACTTAACTTACCCCACACTAATCTAGAAGATCCTTTCGTGGTAGAGGTAGCTAACGGGAGGTCTATTTCGATCGGTTCCATTATTCGTAACTGCTTGTTGAATCTCGATGATCATACCTTCCCTATCGATCTCATTCCCATGCATCTTGGTAGTTTTGATGTTATAGTAGGCATGGACTGGTTGTCAACTCATCGTGCCGAAATTCTGTGCTTCGAGAAAGTCATACGCATTCCTCTCGAATCTGGTGAGATTTTGAAGATCTATGGTGAGAAACCCTGTGGTGAGCTTAAGCTTATGTCTTGTACTACTGCCCAAAAGTACTTACGAAAGGGGTATACAGCCTTCTTAGCTAACGTGATAGAGAAGAAGGACAAAGGCAAGAGTATCCAAGACATTCCTATTATTCGAGACTATCCTGAAGTCTTTCCAGAGGATTTACCTGGTTTGCCTCCTGCTCGACAAGTGGAGTTTCGTATTGATCTTGTTCCTGGTGCTAATCCTATAGCTAAAGCTCCTTATCGTCTTGCACCCTCTGAGATGCAAGAACTTGCTAGTCAATTACAGGAACTTTCTGATAAAGGGTTAATTCGCCCTAGTTCTTCTCCATGGGGAGCCCCTGTCTTATTCGTTAAAAAGAAGGATGGTTCTCTTCGGATGTGTATTGACTACCGTGAACTCAACAAACTCACCATCAAGAATCGTTATCCACTTCCTAGGATTGACGATCTCTTCGATCAACTTCAAGGAGCAACCCACTTCTCGAAGATTGATCTCCGTTCTGGTTATCATCAGCTTAGAGTCCACGATGAAGATATTCCCAAGACAGCTTTTCGCACTCGCTACGGTCACTATGAATTCATGGTTATGCCTTTCGGTTTGACCAATGCTCCCGCAGTATTTATGGACTTGATGAATCGGGTTTGTAGACCCTATCTCGACAAATTCGTGATCGTTTTCATCGATGATATTTTGATTTACTCTAAGTCAAAATCCGATCACGAGCAACATCTTCACTCTATCCTGAGTCTCCTAAAGAAAGAACAACTGTACGCCAAGTTCTCAAAATGCGAATTTTGGCTTAAGGAAGTTCAATTTTTGGGACATGTCATTGATATGAACGGAATTCATGTTGATCCTGCAAAGATCGAAGCTGTGAAGGATTGGAGTGTTCCTACCACTCCAACGGAAGTCCGTTCTTTTCTTGGGTTGGCTGGTTATTATCGTCGATTCATCGCCAATTTCTCCAAGATCGCTGTTCCTCTCACTACCTTAACTCACAAGGGTAAACCCTATGAGTGGGGACCTAAGCAAGAGGAAGCATTTGAAACTCTTAAGCTGAAACTCTGTGAAGCTCCTGTCTTATCTCTACCTGATGGTAATGATGATTTCGTGGTCTACTGTGATGCATCGAACCAAGGTCTCGGTTGTGTTCTTATGCAACGAGGAAAGGTTATCGCTTATGCGTCTCGACAACTCAAGATTCACGAGAAAAATTATACCACCCATGATCTTGAATTGGGTGCTGTTGTCTTTGCACTCAAGATTTGGAGACATTATCTTTATGGGACCAAATGTGTGGTGTTCACGGACCACAAAAGTCTCCAACATGTCTTCGATCAAAAGAATCTTAACATGAGGCAACGACGTTGGGTTGAATTACTTAACGACTATGATTGCGAAATTCGCTACCATCCTGGCAAGGCGAATGTTGTGGCTGACGCACTGAGTCGTAAAGAGCGTGTCAAACTCCAATGTGCGAGAGTTCGTACTGATCTTCAAGATCGCATTCTCCAGGCTCAACACACCTCAGTCACCCAAGGTAACATGTACGATGAAATGTCTTGTGGTGCTGAGACTCAACTTGAAACCAAACCCGATGGTCTCCTTTATTTCCTTAACCGACTGTGGATTCCTGACCGTGATGATCTTCGTACTTTTCTCATGAACGAGGCTCATAAGTCTCGTTATTCTATTCATCCTGGAGCTGACAAGATGTACCAAGATCTTCGTTATTCTTATTGGTGGCCTGGTATGAAGAAAGACATTGCTCTTTTCGTTGCAAAATGCCTCACTTGTTCCAAGGTTAAGGCTGAACATCAACGACCATCTGGTATGCTTGAACAACCAGAGATTCCTGTCTGGAAATGGGAGAGCATAGCTATGGATTTCATCACTAAACTCCCTCGCACACCCAAAGGTTTTGACAGTATTTGGGTAATCGTCGATCGTTTGACCAAGTCCGCTCACTTTCTACCTATTCGTGAGAAGTATTCTGTGGAAAGGTTGGCACAGATGTACGTAAGTGAAATCGTATGTCGTCACGGTATACCTTTGGACATTATTTCTGATCGCGATGGTCGTTTCACCTCTCACTTTTGGGAATCTCTACAAGATGCTTTGGGTACTAAGTTGAACCTGAGCACTGCTTATCACCCTCAAACGGATGGTCAGACTGAACGAACCATCCAGACACTTGAGGACATGCTCAGGGCGTGTGTCATCGATTTTGGTGGCGCATGGGATTCTCATCTTCCTTTGGTTGAGTTTTCATACAACAACAGTTATCACGCCAGCATTAACATGGCTCCTTTTGAGGCACTCTATGGTCGGAAATGTCGTTCTCCTGTCTGTTGGACTGAGGTTGGTGAAGCTCGTATTACTGGACCCGAACTAATCCAGGAAACCACAGACAAAATCCAGCTTATTCAGGATAATCTTCTCAAGGCTCGAAGTCGCCAAAAGAGTTATGCTGATAAACGTCGTAAACCCTTGGAATTTCAAGTTGGGGACCTTGTGCTACTTAAGGTATCCCCTTGGAAAGGAGTTATTCGTTTCGGTAGAAAGGGAAAACTAGCTCCTCGATACGTAGGCCCCTTCAAAATTCTTGACAGAGTTGGGAAAGTGGCTTACAGACTTGAGCTTCCACCCGAGCTAAGCAATGTTCATCCGACCTTCCATGTTTCGAATCTCAAGAAATGCTTAGCAGATGAGAACCTTCATGTTCCTCTTGAGGATGTGCAAATTGATGAAAGCATGCACATTATCGAGAAACCCGTCGAGATTGTTGACACTGGAGTCAAGAAACTCAAGCGCAGTCGTATTCCGATCGTTAAGGTTCGTTGGGAATCTAAACGAGGCCCAGAGTTCACTTGGGAACGTAAAGACCAGATGAAGTCGAAGTATCCGCATCTTTTTCCACCAGACTCTCCAACTCCAACTTCGGGACGAAGTTCCTAAAAGTAGGGGAGACTGTAACATTACGCATTTAATACTTGTACGTTACGCACCGACATTAATAAAAACGTCAAGTTTCTTATTTATCTTCGCATTTATTATTTTTGTCGCTATTATGGAACCCTAATGCTATATATATTATTATATATGTGTGTGTAATGTTATAATTAATCAAAAAAAAAATAACCTGCCTTGGCCGGGATTCGAACCCGCGCCAAGGCCGGTCTGATCCAAACACACCAATGCACAAACCAACTGGGCTGGGCTTCTGTTTTGTTATAACCCGGTTAAACATTAAACTTATACACGCTTCAAAATCCTCACAGTTGACAAGAAAAGTCAACTGTGGGATTCCTTGTTGATCAATCCGTCTAATTAACACACGATTGATCTATTTTTGGCTAATCCGTGTATTAACCGGCCCAATCCAACGCGTTTGCACAACAATAACACGGCAATCGTTGCCCTAATAATCAATTGGACGCGTATTATTATATGGAAAGTCAAACCTGCTAATTAACCCTAACCCTAATCCTCTAGTATAAATTGAGGCATTCTGGACCTTGTCTAATCGCTCACAACTCTCTCTCAATCCCTATTTCTCACTAATTCACTCTGTAATTGCTGATTTTGTTCGTGGTTTGACTTTCCCTTTGACCCGACCATCAACAACAATCGTACACTGTGAGTCCATTATTTTTGGTGGGGTTTATTCTTCGGCATCTCAGCAACAATAGCCCTAACATTAATCGGGCTATTGTTGCCTGAATCGTTCAATTGAATAATCTAGGGTTCGTCGATCTTTATTTGGGGATAAACTGTTTCAGGCTTTACGTATTTATTTATTTTCAAACTAAAGATCTCACAACCACCGGCCTAGGCCAAGTGGTTGTGAGTCTGGTCCTGTTCCGAGGTCACCCGGGTTCGAGTCCCGGCTCTGACCGGCTTTTTGTGCTTTTCTTTCCTTTTCTTTTTAAACAAACAAATTACAATTTTATATATATTAAATCCTTTAATCTTTTAAAATTCTTTTTAAAATACCTAAACTATTTTATAAATTCTAAAAAAATTATAATTACTTAATCTGATATAAAAGTGTTATTTACAATTTTTATTTTTCAGAAATTCTTTTATTTAATATTTATAATAATTAAATCATTTTTATACTATTATAATTATAAAAATCCATTATTATATCAAAACAGTTTTATTAAATTCCCCAAAAATTATCCTAACTTTTTATAAAGTTAAACTTTACTGAAATAATTTTTAATTCAGTAAAATCATTTATTTATTATTTTTAATCAATTTTTGTAAGATTTAATCATATTTAATTCATAATAAATCCAATTTTCATCATTTTTGCACCAAAATTTTATACAAATTATTTTTAATCATTTAGAACAGAAATATGATTTTTAAAATAAGATTTCTTTAATTTTAGTATTTTTGAATATTAAAGTTAATAATTGGCTATTTATAAATAAATAGATTTAAAAATCTATTTAAAATGAAATAATTTTATAAAAATTATTTTATTGCTTCAAACACTTTAATGTGCACACTCAAAATTCAAACTTTATAAAAAGACTATTTTTCATTTATTATCCAATTTTCTTTATTTAATCAACATTTTTAAATTAAATTTAACAATTGATTATCCCCAAATCGAAACCCTAGGATACACATATTAGTTATATAGACTTAGACTTATTATATATTACCTCATTATAGGGTAATATTTGGAATCACTTTGGGCAACATAATTATCATATCTTTTCAACAAGTTAACATTTGCTAAGGTGAGTTTACATAGCCCCTTTTATCACCACTTTTGGGGTGAAACATGTTATAACACTTTTTCATTGCAATTCAATCATCAATGTGTTTATGTGTTTTCTATGTTGCATATTGTCTTGAGCATGATTAGAGTAAGCACCATTCTAGCATAATCATTAACATTGATCAGCCGACGGTATACATTGATAGATCTATTGGACTGACAATCCCACCCGGATACGTGCCTCCTACCAAGGTTACGTGGGTGTTTGTTATCGCATAACATATTCATTGGGACCATAAGTGTATGGTATGTATTATTTCATAACAGTCAACAGGGTTGATTATGCACTCGATTTATTTCTAATATGTTCTCACATATGGGCTAGATTAACATGACACATGAATTGCATAACATTTTATTTATTTATCATCAAAAACCTATGTAATTCTCACCAACTTATGTTGACCCAAAATACTTTCAAAATTAACATGTTTCAGGTAACAATGAAGCTGAGGCTTGAGTTAGCATGAGGATTTATCTTGAAGTTTATTTGAAGTTTTGAAGTTATTATTTGATGTTATGTATTTGAATTCTTAGACATTATTTCACATTTTGGATATTTATGTTTGAATAAATTATTTAAAATTTATATTATACCATGTGCTACTGAAAACAATCATCAATACGTGGCACCCCGATGTTTCCGCCATCGGTTGGGGTGTTACACAATCGGCCAAACATCATCATGAGACTATGATCACCTAAGCCTAAGACATGCACAAGTCCCTATCAAGAACTAAATTCCATGCATGATCTATTACCCTATTCTCTTTGATCTCTTTTGTCCTCACATCGGCTGAAGTACAAGGGAAACACCCAAGACTTGTCATTTACATATGATCTTGCTATATTTGGGGTAGTATCTCACAAATCACACTTCCCACAAGTCCACCATTACCCATAATAGCTTGAAACAAACAATCATCCCCTTCCTAGCTCTAAGTCGGCCGAAGACCCCTTCCATCACTATCTACTTCTTACACATTTTGACACTACATTGCATGCATGACCATAAAGTGACAAATCTCCTCACTTACACCTTTACATAGCCTTAGCATTCTTCATGGACATCTTTACACTTGACCTTTGCCTAATATTGATGAATTGGATGCCTATACAACTCACGACCGATTCATATGAAAGCTACCAATCACTTTGTAAAACTCATACATTAATGTGGCAAGAATCCTAATCAATGGGCACAAGAAATCAAGTATAGGAATTGCCTTGTTATCCCCTATATAAGGAGAAGTCTAACCTCTCATTTCTCACACCAATACTCCTTCAATCTCGCCCTAAAAGCTCTCGGCTGAACTCAAGCCTCTTTCCTTGATTATCAAGCACTAAGACACAAGATTGGAAGCTCAAGAGGAGGTTAGAAGGGTCAAACAATCGGTGCATTACATTCTATCGGCTAGGTAACATAACTAAGCTTTAACTTGTCTTCCTTTCCTTTATTACCCATCAGACCTCATGATAAACCAGGTCCTGACACTTAACCACCACGTATTCGAACACACAAACCCTATGAACAATGTTTTTCGAAGCATTACTTGCGGATAAGGATCTTGCACACATTGTCTTAGTTATAGTCACTTGCACTCACTTATGATAACATTATCCTAACACAAGACCTTATTACCTTCAAGGGATCAAGTAATACTTTTAAGACTATACAAAACTTGGATCACCATGTAATAAATCGGTTTTTAATGAATCCAAACTCACTTAGCTTAAGTTTTAGGCTAAGGCCAACAACATGGTGATCAAGCTCGGTTTCCTCACAAAACTCACGAGTATGTTATATGATAACTCCACGAGGCCTTGTCAATCTCAAGACAATCGAATTTGATCCTTTAAATAATCGGCTTAAGGCTTATGCAATGTATTATAATCGATTACCACAAACTAACGTATGCTCAGAAAGGATAGAACATGTGTTAGCATTGGCTGGAAAGATCTAATAATCTAAACACATGTTAAGGAACCTTTTATTCACAAACCAATCACACACAATGATATGGAAACTATTTGACTAGAAGAAAAGGGTCCATTTTATCACACTTTGCAAAAGAGCCCTCACAAGTACAAGGTTATGACCCACTTACATGACCGGGCCCACAAGTGTCGGGTGAACAATCGGTATGATGAACAATGAACACATGAGAACTTACCATGCTCCTAATAAATCATAGGGCAAATAGTAGCGGGTCAGTAGCTACTCCACCATACAGCTTCACTAGACCACATACGACTCCATCAGGTAAGTTCTACGGCCCCATTTTACTATTTTTACATTTTGGGGGATTAACAGGCTTCAATACTAGTGTCATTTACAAGTGTGTGTACATTCTATCGTGACTACCATGTGGAACATGAGACATATTGGTTCATGAGCTCATTAGTCCTCGTACAACATTTACTGTAACCATTAGCTATCAAAACTCATGGAACACTTTAATAGATCTATTGGGTTGACACCCCCACTCTTGGTTAGTGCTCTAACCGGTTACATACAAAAGAGTGTTAGTATTCTACTATACATACATTGTCTTTAGTGTACAATGCGCGAGGCACAACAGTCAAGAGGTTTGGTTATGGGACTCATGGTTTGCACAGTAGTCATTCGCTTAGCTAGCCTATGATTAGTCATACACGAATTACACATTGGTTTTACTTGTTGCATTCAAACCCGTGTACTCACCAACATTATTGTTGACAAACTCTTTATGCATGTTTTTTAGGTAACTAATGGAGGGCCGCAGGGATTTGAGGGAGAGGTTCGAGCATGCACTACGTGGTACCACTTTGATGGGTTTGGTCAATTCCATGATGTTGTGTTTCCAATTTCCATTAGTACTAGACATTATTTCATTTTCCAGATATTATTATGTCGGTTTAAATAAATTATGACAATATCCATCCATTGTAGTGGTATTATTTAAATAAAAAAATGTGTGTTGCTTGAACCTTGTGCTTGAAAACCTTTCGATGGTTGCATCCCCGTGTTTCCGCCAGCTTGGCGGGCTGTGACAAAGGCCTCAAACATGGACATCCCTGCAAACACAAGTAATACCTAAGCGTTCATTAAAAAGGGACAGTTATGTAACACCCCAACCGATGGCGGAAACATCGAGGTGTCACGTAAGAATGAGTATACAGTAGCACATGGTATTCAAATTTTATTTTGAAATTTATTTAAAGTAAAAATATCCAAAATTGAAATACATAATAAGTGATGAATGGAATCTAATACATCAAACAAACAACAAAACTTCAAATAACTCCTCATGCTAGCTCTAGACTTCAAGCATCAATATTTCCTGTTGAGTTTGGAAAAATGGGGGGGTCAACTAGAAGTTGGTGAGAATACATAAGCCATGTCAAGCAATTAAGTTTAAGAATAAAAGTTTAGCAATTCATATGTCCATCGTAAGTTTAAGTCTACATGATCAAACATGAAATGTTGAATCGACATAATCAAACCTCCGACTAGTTTAGGTCCATCCCGTCATCCACGGTTCACCTTAATAATATGTTGGAACGATAACAATCACCCGCGCTCCCCATAAAAGATGGTCAACGAATCTAGGTGGGATTGTCAATCCAATAGATCTATTATTGAGTATCGCCAGCTTGGCCATAGCTAATGATTATGCATTGTTGAAACTTGTTGAAACTGTTGTTGTTGTCTAAATCATGAGGCATTAAAGTTTACAACTAGACATGTATGTAGAATTGCATAAGTATAATGTTGCAAGTATAAAGAATTGCATAAACATGGTTACGTAAACTCACCTTAGCAAAGTATTAAGTCTCGAGAAATAGAATATGTGTAGCCCCAAAGTTGCCAATTACAAGAGCTTATAATCAAAGCTTCAATTGTAGAAGTAATAGACTATAGAAGAAAGGTATGAGGGAAAGTTTAATCGGATTGAAACAATCGATTTAGAGGTGCCAAGTATAATGGGTCATAGGTGGGTTTTTATACTAGTTTTGGATTCAATTAGCCATTAAAATTGGTCAACACCATAAAGTAAGGTTTTATGATGAATTGACTATTTGACTAAGACTTTGACTGTTTGACTAAGACTTTGACTGTTTGACTAAGACTTTGACTAATCAATTTAAGGAATGTGTTAAGTTTATTTTCTTCTGAAATACTACACAAGATGATAGTTGGCTCAGTTGGTTGTCACTGTGTGTTGGTTGGTTATGGACGCGGGTTCGAGTCCCGGTCCACACAAATCTTTTTTTGGCAATTATTTCCCTAAAACTATATTATTCTAAATTCATAATATGATTATATAAGCCCGAAAGTGACTCGAAATATTTTTAAAACGTACAAAAGTGTCGAGATACAAATAATTATTAGTTTAAGGTATTTAAAACATATATTGTTTAAAACACAATACATTCTTTTTATCAAAAAAAAATTAGGGGAAATTCCCGATGTTACAGTCTCCCCTACTTTTAGGAACTTCGTCCCGAAGTTTATTTAAAAACGCAGGTTTGATGTTGATTAGGTAGAAATTAAGGCAGCTGTGGTTTGGGTTAAGGCACGACATGAATTTATAGGTAATAGAATAATTTGTTTCGAATAATTTTGATAAGAGGTTTGAGATGTGAGTTTTAAGGATTGGATTAGGTTCGTCTGAAGTAGCAAGAAGCATAAGAATCTAGCAAAATACTAAACTTATGTTTTAGAAATCTTATAAGAAATGCATGAATTGATTGGCTATATGAAAACCAAATGAACTACTAAAACCTTATTAGAATTTCACACTACCTTAACGTACCTGTAAATTCATGATTACGTTCCGGACCGCAATCACCAATTTACCTTACATTAGGGTTTTGTGTCCTTCTATGACTCTAAACACTCATGTAAGTAATGCAAAATAACCTTGTGATTGAATCGTTTACAATGTATCCAAAAATGAGTCCAACTGTTGAGTAGGAAAGAGACTTCTACGAGTCAGTGAATAAGAACCTCTACCGATTGTTGAGCAGGTGCGATAGCCTCTACCAGTCGTTGAGTAGGTTGTAGGGCCTCTACCGACTGTTGAGCAGGCATGATGACCTCTACCAATCGTTGAGTAGGTTATTTGGTACTCAACTAACTGTTGAGCAAGTACTTCATCCTCTACCAGTTGTTTGATTAAGTGTACCAATTATTTCACACATAAATTGCAAATTGATAATATGTACATATAAACAATCAAGTATCAAGCATAGCATGCGAGTTGTAATAGTGTTGTCCTAGACAAGGTTAATGACTCTAGGTGTGTCTATAGCAAATAGTTTATATTCCATGATTTCTAGTATCAAATGTTTAAATATGGTAGATAATCGAATCCTCGTGTATAACTAAGGATTAAGTTTGATGCAACACACGACCAAGTTTCAATAGTTTGGTTATCATGGGTAACTAGTTCATGTTTGAGAAGGTGAAGGATATGAATTTTGTTCTTGAGAGGATGATGAAAAATCTTGAAGCAGAATCAAGGTTGTGAGAGATAGTGAATGTGAAGATAGTTGATAAAGAGTTTATTTTATAGTAAGGAGATTATGTAGCGGTGTAAATTTTGGGGTTTGGATCAAAGGTTATAATCAAGTGTATAAGAAAACATGATTGTGGTATATGCCAAATATTGTAAAAATTTGAACAAGCTGAAAATGAGTGAGTGTCGATGGAGAATCTAGATATTATTCCTATGGGAAAAAAATTTATTTTCAAAATTGGTTTTGTACATAAAGCAAAAGTTGTTAAATAGTACAAGCTAAGTAGGCTTTGATTAAAATATTCCCGTTAGTTGGAGATTTCAAACATGACATTAGGTTTTTAAGATCAAGGTTCTATTAGTGATTTTTAATAGTTTAAAGCATTATATAGAAAATCGTTTGTTACGTCAATAAATAAATAATTGAATTTAAGTTCGAGGACATCTTTTGACAAAAAAAATGTACTTTGTAAAGTTACTAGGTAATGAAAATACAACAAGATTTAGAAATCTTTAGTTTGTGCTAAGGTATGAGGTTATAGTTTTTTTTTTTTTAAAAAAATAAGTAACATGTGGAGAAATGAAATAATATGATTTGGGTAGGATGTTGAATATTTAAAAAGTGGTTAAGATGGTAAGGTGAAGTGTGATTGTGAAATCCATAGATGGTTATAAAATGAGATTGATTTAAACTGTAAAATTTTAAGATTTTAGAGCTTAGTTTAAGGAAAGTGAGTGTAATCATTTATTCATTAATTAAAACGAATAAACGAAAACGTTGACTTATCAAAACATCTAGATTCTAATAACATAGTGAAGACATGCTTTAGCCTATAAGTGAACACTCATCCCGAGAATTCCCAGGTAGGCATCCGGGTCCCTCGTCTGATTGGGATTTATGCGCAATGCCAGTCCTAGACAGAAAACTCAAAATACAGGCGTTCATCCTTCCAGATTGCACGTGTTCGTTATTAAAATCTAGAACTTCGACGAGATCTTCAAGGTGGTTCAGGCTAAACCTGAGGATTTGTCCTATTAGTCTAAGAGTAGATCTTGTGTTAGAGAGCACTCTTCTTGTAGGGACTAAAGTAAGGATAAGAAGTAGAATAGAGAATAGAAACAAGTAAGGTTGCAAGTAAAAGGAGCAAGTACTGATTATAATCCTATGGTTATAGACTAGATTATTTTTCTAATAACCTAATTCCCTATAACCATGGCTCTGATACCAATCTGTAACACCCCAACCGATGGCGGAAACATCGAGGTGTCACGTAAGAATGGGTATACAGTAGCACATGGTATTCAAATTTTATTTTGAAATTTATTTAAAGTAAAAATATCCAAAATTGAAATACATAATAAGTGTTGAATGGAATCTAATACATCAAACAAACAACGAAACTTCAAATAACTCCTCATGCTAGCTCTAGACTTCAAGCATCAATATTTCCTGTTGAGTTTGGAAAAATGGGGGGGTCAACTAGAAGTTGGTGAGAATACATAAGCCATGTCAAGCAATTAAGTTTAAGAATAAAAGTTTAGCAATTCATATGTCTATCGTAAGTTTAAGTCTACATGAATAAACATGAAATGTTGAATCGACATAATCAAACCTCCGACTAGTTTAGGTCCATCCCGTCATCCACGGTTCACCTTAATAATATGTTGGAACGATAACAATCACCCGCGCTCCCCATAAAAGATGGTCAACGAATCTAGGTGGGATTGTCAATCCAATAGATCTATTATTGAGTATCGCCAGCTTGGCCATAGCTAATGATTATGTATTGTTGAAACTTGTTGAAACTGTTGTTGTTGTCTAAATCATGAGGCATTAAAGTTTACAACTAGACATGTGTTGGGTCTGCTGACCTGGAGAAGAACAGATGATTGGAAAGCCAAAATATGCTATCATATGCTATCTATTTGATCCTTAAATAAACAGTTGTTACATCTTGCTTCTCCCAAAAGACTGCTGACCCTAACTACTGTTCTATCCAAACAACTGCTCAACAACTGCTGATATAAAGAACTGCTGAGGAAACAACTGATGAAGAACAACTGCTGACCAAAGGTCTGATGAAGAGCAACAGCTGATACAAGTACTGAAGACCAAAGCACTGCTGGAACCAACAGCACTTAGGCTCCAGCAGTGGATACAAGACCATCAGAGTTTATCTTTAACAGCTGTTTATTATCAGTGCTTTCAATGTAACAGTAGTTTGTATAGCAGATGTTTAAGTTTGTTATTCTGTTAGAGGTCACTGTCTTAGGTGACGTCAGCCTAGGTCATCAGTGGTTTGAGTCAGTCTATAAATAGAACAGTGCATGTACTGTTCTATTGCATCACACACAAAACATTCTCTCTGACAAACAACTGTGTGATCAGGCTGAGGGGGAGTAACTTGTACGATTGTAATCTTTGAATTAATGAAAGCATTCGATCTAAAAACATTTACTCTCTTGTTTTGATTTACAGTTTATTATTCCGCTGCACTTTCATTCTATTTTCATTTCATTATTATCATCATTTAGTTAAACAATCAAAACAAACAAACTCAGATCCTAACAATTGGTATCAGAGCTTGGTCAATTAAATTCGATCTAACAAATCAATTTAATAATCAGCTCACAATTATTGATATCGTTTGTCAGTTTGATTGAAAACAGAGTAATAGTTTAATTTCGTTTCAACCGTTGTTAAACAGACTTTGTTTTTTGAAAAATCAGAGAATGGCTTCTATCAATCACGATCCACATAACACTGGCACGAACAACAAGCCACCGATGCTTGTCAGATCTGAATACAATATCTGGCAACGTCGGATGAGCCATGTTCTAGCTCAACAAAACACTGGGTGTTGGAAGTCGGTTATCTTCGGACCACATGTTCCGACTGTGCCGAGTACTGAAGATCCCAAAGTGTTTGAGCCAAAGAAACTTGAAAACTACTCCGACCAGGATTTTCAGAAAATTGAGCTAGATGCTAAGGCCTTCAGTATTGTGGCCATGGCTCTACCCAATGATATATATGCTGGGTTGTTACACTGTAACAGTGCAAAGGAGTTGTGGGATGCACTGAAAGAGCAGTTTGGTGGGACTGAGGAGGTTATTGAAAACAACCGTGAAATACTTAACCAACAATATGAAACATTCAGTCATGTCAAAGGAGAGTCATTAACTCAACATTTTGAGAGATTTAACTGCTTAATTAGTGAACTAAAATTGGTTGGTCTTACTTACCCTCATTCAACTTTGAACCATAGGTTTTTAAGATCATTACCAGACAAATGGGACACTATTGCTATTGTTATGAGAAACTCAATAGGATTTAAAGACCTATCACTGACCCAGCTTCATGGTAAGCTCTTGACCTATGAAAGAGAGCTTAACCAGAAAAAGAAGCTCCAGGACTCTGGAAAAGTGTCTGATGACTATGTGTTTGGGAATACAGCACTTTTGGGTCATGATGAGGTGCCTGGAAACACAAAGGATCAGAGTTATGATCATTTTATTGACATAACTTCAGGTTTTAACTCAGGTTTTAACTCTGATTCTTATTCACCAAACTATGCTTTCACAGCAAGTGGTGGTGATATACAGGCATCTGACAACATATCCTTTGAGTATGATGACCTGAAATACTTTGATCCTGATGATTTGGAAGAAATGGACATTATGCACCAATTGGCCCTTCTCAGTGTAAGAACTAATAATTTTTACAAGAAAACTGGGAGAAGGTTTCCAGGGTTGACTGGCAGATCTAAGGTGGGGTTGGATAAATCAAAGATCAAGTGTTATAAATGTCATAGGTTTGGTCATTTTGCTAGGGAATGTAGGGGTCAACATGGTACACCTATGATAACCTATCCAAATCAAAGACCACAGACCAACACTTATCAGAATTCCTATAATACCCCTGGATCAAATGTGCAAAACACTGCTCATTTTGCACAGTCCTCAAACACTGTTCCTGTCCAGTATGTCCAAACCACTGTTCCTCAGATTCATTATGTGCAAACACCTGTTGCTCAACCACCTGTACAAACGACTGCTGCTCCATCTTCTGCTCCTGCAGAGACTAGTCAACAGAGCTTCTTTACACAAGGCTTTGTTGATTGGAGCAGTCTACCTGATGAGCTAACAGATGAGAATTTTGCACTAGTTGCCAAAGCTGAAAATGAACCAGAAAATTTTTGTTTCATGGCTATGGTTGATGAGATTGAATCTGAGGAAGTGGTAACTGAATCTGATGTTGTGACTGATGATATTGTTAGTGAAGTTGTTGCAGGTGAAAAACCTGAAGAAGAGGTTGTGAATCTCTCAGATCCCTGGGGTGCATCTGATGAATGTGAGTGCAAGTGTGATTGTGCTTTGATGGCTGCTGCTAAGGTATCTCCTCAAATTCTTAAAGAATTGTGTTCTGACAAATGTGTAATAGCATTTGCTAACATCAAAGAGGTGAATGAAAACCTTAGAAAGAAAATTTTGGATGATGAAGTTAAATTTGAAAAACTCACAAAAGATTTGAAAACAAGTTTAACTGCAAAAGAATCTGAAATTAGCAGTCTAAAACATGAAGCAACTATAACCAAAGACCAGCTCCAAACTATGATAACAAAATATCAAAGTTGTAAAAGTGAGCTTGAGTCCACCCAAGTTGAATGTAAAAAATGGGTGGAATCATGTAGAGGTTTTGAGATGCTACTCAACAAACAAACCAAAAGTCATGTGAAGTTTGGCTTTGGTTTTGCAACCACTGCTCCAGCTTTTGAAAACACTGACACAAAGAATCAAAAGTCTGTTGAGATAGTACCAACAAACCTGCAGGGTCAAGAGATTAAAATCACTGAACCAAATGGTAAGAAAATTGTTCTTGAAAAACCAGAAGGTTCCTCATCTTTTGCTGAACTTGAAAAGTATGAATTTAAACCTACTTGGTCTGATGAGTGTGATACTCTTGAGAATTATAAACCTGTTGATTTTAAAACTCCTGAGGGAAAGACAGCTCCTCAGGCAAGGGTCATTCCCTTGGCAAAAGTCATTCCCCTGAAAGATTCTCCAGCAGATGCTCAAACATCTGCTGAAAAGAAGACTGAAAAGGGGAAGAAGAAAGAAAAGACTGTTAACTTGTTTTGTGATTTCTGTGAAAAGAAGAATCATGTCACCAAAAACTGTTTTCTTCTAAAAGCATATGACATCAACAAAGGAACAAGTGAATGTGATTCAAAAGCCACATGTTCAATATGTGGGAAAAAGAATCATAAGACTAAAGAGTGCTTGTATCTCAAAAATTTTGATGTAAAAATACAAGAATACAAAGCAAAAACTCTTGCAAACCCTGTGGTTAGTACTCCAAAAGGAAAGCCCAAACAGACCTTCACACCCGCCCAAACATCTGTTACAAAAAGGCTTGAAACATCTGCTTCTAGAGATGTCCAAGTAACAGATGCTCCACCCACAAGCAAATACCCAAGAGGTTATGGTCAACCTCCATGTCACAGTCTGCCACATGTTTATGAGGAGCCAAAAAGACCCTCTAAACCAAGAGTGAACAGAAATCCATATGGGTATTATCATCTGTCAGGAAGTGATCAAACAACTGCTGCCCCAAGTGTTGACATACAAGCACTGGCAAATGGTCAGCAGCAGTTGTTGACCTTAATTCAAAAATTGGTCCAAACCACTGATCACCTTCCAAAACTTGAGTCTGAAAGGTCTGAGGACCCATCCAAAGCCAATTTGGCTTTGGACACTCACCAAAACTAATCATTTACTGATGTGCAGGGAGCTTCTGCTTGTTTAGATAGTCTTTGGTATGTAGATAGTGGAGGTTCCAGGCACATGACAGGATGTAGAGCCCTACTTCTGAACTTCTTGGCTCATGGAGGGGGTGATATATCCTTTGGTAATGATTCTAAAGGTAAGGTGTTGGGTTCAGGGACTGTACAGGCAGGAAAACTCAAGTTTGAAAATGTCAATCTTATTGATAATCTCAAGTTTAATCTTCTGAGTGTTTCACAAATGAGTGACAAAGGTTATGGCTCATTTTTCACAAAGAAAACTTGTAAGATTATTGGGCCAGAAGTGGTGAAAAAGATTGATACCATTATTGCTGAGAGCAAAGCACAGCTTGTTGCTCATAGAAGTGGCAATGTGTATGTTGTTGATATGTTAAAGGACAATCCTATGGCAAATGTCTGTCTGTTTTCTGCTGCCTCCACTAAGGAGACAGAATTGTGGCATAGGAGACTGGGTCATACCAACCTTAATACTATCAACACACTCTCAAAACAAAGCCTTGTCAGAGGTTTACCATCAAAAGAATTTAAATGTGATGAGCATTGTGTTTCTTGCTTAAAAGGGAAACAACATAAAAGCTCTTACAAATCCATTGATGAGTCCAAAACTAGTCAGTGCTTACAACTGTTGCATATGGACTTGTTTGGCCCTGTTAAAATCATGAGTCTAAGAAGAAAAAGATTTTGTCTTGTCATAGTTGATGATTTTTCTAGGTTTACATGGACTTACTTTTTACACTCTAAAGATGAGACTGCAGGTATATTGAAGGACTTTGTCACCAAGGTTGAAAAGCAGTATGACTTGCCAGTAAAAGTCTTCAGGAGTGACAATGGAACAGAGTTTAAAAATAAGGAGTTGGATGACTTCTGTGTGTCAAAAGGGATTGTGAGGCAGTTCAGCATCCCAAGAACACCAGAACAAAATGGGGTAGTTGAGAGGAAAAATAGAACTCTTATAGAAGCTACAAGAACCATGCTAGCAGATTCTGGTTTGCCACTGTCCTTTTGGGCAGAAGCTGTAAACACTGCTTGCTATGTTCAAAACAGAGTTTTGATCAACCCCAGACATCAAAAAACTGCTTATGAAATTTTGTT
This sequence comes from Ambrosia trifida, assembly GCA_028751855.1. NCBI lineage: Eukaryota > Viridiplantae > Streptophyta > Magnoliopsida > Asterales > Asteraceae > Ambrosia > Ambrosia trifida. The sequence goes on along the minus strand of CM054125.1, from coordinate 100,506,318 downwards.
CAAAATCAAACCATTAATCTCATTCTTCAAAATCTTTGGCTGCCCATGTTTCATTTTAAATCTTAAAGATTCCATTTCAAAATTTGCAGCCAAAGTAGACTGTGGTTATTTTCTGGGATATTCTTCTACTGCTAAGGCCTACAAAGTGTTTAACACAAGGACTAAGACAATAGAAGAAACCTTGAATGTTAAGTTCAATGAACTTTCATCTTTGAAAATCCCTGCAAACCCTGCTGAATTATTTGATTTAGATAAATTCAAATTTGAAGATATCACTGTTAAAACTAACAATGCAGGTATTCCACAGTCTCCACAGCAAGATTACAGAACAGATGTTGTGATTCCCAATCACTACAAAGTCTATTCTGCATCAGAGGAAGCAGCTGTTCAAAACAATTGTCAAAACTCTGCCACAACTGTGTCAACCACTGTTGGCCAGTCCTATCCTCAAACCTCTGCTTCACCCCTCACAACCACTGACCTATCATCTGTTGACAAAAGTCAATCATCTGTTGACAAAAGTCAGTCAAGTTTCACACCACTTGGCCCCATTCCTCCATTACCATTTCAAACATCTGATGGCACTACAGAAGTACCAACAGATGTTACACCAACAGAGTCACCAAACCTCTGTCCATCACCTCAAAATGCCATTGTTCCATATCAAGGAGATCTTATTTACTTAAGAGCTCATCCACCAGACCAGATCATTGGCAACATCAGAGAGGGTGTGCTCACAAGAAGCCAATCCTCTAATATCTGTCTTTTTGCAGGTTTCTTATCCCTCACACAACCTGTCAAGTACCAAGAGGCACTGAAAGACAACAGTTGGGTAGAAGCCATGCAAGAAGAACTCCTTCAGTTCAAAAGACAACAAGTATGGGAGCTTGTACCACTTCCTAAGGATGTTTGTCCTATAGGAACAAAGTGGGTCTTCAAAAACAAGACTGATGAAAGGGGTATTGTTGTCAAGAATAAAGCCAGGCTTGTGGTTCAAGGCTTCAGACAAGAAGAAGGAATAGATTATGATGAGACCTTTGCTCCTGTAGCTAGACTAGAGGCCATCAGACTCTTTTTAGCCTTTGCTGTCAACCACAATATAAAGGTGTATCAGATGGACATCAAATGTGCTTTCCTTTATGGCAAAATTCAGGAGGAGGTCTATGTATGTCAGCCACCTGGTTTTGAAGACACATTCCATCCTGACTATGTCTACAAGCTCAACAAAGCTTTGTATGGACTCAAACAAGCACCAAGGGCCTGGTATGAAACTCTTTCCACATTTCTCTTATCCATTGGCTTCACAAGAGGTAAAATTGACAAAACTTTATTTCTTAAATGGAAAGGGAAACACTTAATGATTGTTCAAATATATGTGGATGACATCATTTTTGGATCCACATGTAACCAAATGTGTGAAGAGTTCAGAAAACTCATGACAGCAGAGTTTGAGATGAGTGCCATGGGTGAGCTTCAGTGTTTCCTTGGTCTTCAAGTGAAACAACTGCAAAATGGCACATTCATTCACCAAAACAAATATGTAAAGAACTTATTAACCAGATTTGAGATGAATGATTGTAAGCCATGTAGCACACCCATGAGTACAGTCAAGCTGCTCACTATTGATGACAAGGATGAACTGGTTGATCAAACACATTATAGATGTATGATTGGGTCTTTATTGTACCTAACTGCATCTAGGCCAGACATTATGTTTGCTACCTGTGTCTGTGCCAGATCCCAGGCTTCACCCAGAAAGTCAAACCTTATTGCTGTGAAAAGGATATTCAGATACCTCAAAGGTGCTCCCACACTTGGTATCTGGTATCCTGCTAATGGAAACAATGAGCTTTCAGGTTACTCAGATAGTGACTTTGCTGGCTGTCACACCACAAGAAAATCCACTTCAGGAGGGTGCCAATTTCTAGGGAATGCCTTAGTTTCATGGCAAAGCAAAAAGCAGGCAGCTGTTTCAACTTCAACAGCTGAAGCTGAATACATTGCTGCTGCAAGCTGTACAGCCCAACTCATGTGGCTTCAAAATCAACTACTGGATTTTGGGATAACTGCACTTAGGACTCCACTCATGTTGGACAGCCAAGCTGCTGAAAATATCATCAAGAATCCAGTCTCTCATTCCACTACCAAGCACATTGACATAAGACATCATTTTGTCAGAGACAGCTATGAAAAAGGTTTGATTTCTTTACACCATGTTCCAACAGAGGATCAGTTGGCAGATGTGTTAACAAAAGCTTTAGACACATCTACCTTTACAAATCTGATTTCCAGAATTGGCATGTTAAACATGGATTAAACAAATAAATTTTTTTTCAAATAAAATTGTTCAGAAATTAAATATTTTCTTAAAATTGCTGTTTGGTTGAAAAATCTGTTTATAACATCTGATCAGATAAAACAACCACTGTTTCATTCATTTCCACTGTTGGTTGAAAAGTCTGTTTCCAAACATCTGATCAGATAAAACAACTGTTAGTTGAAAAAATCTGTTTCAGAACATCTGTTCAGATAAAACAACTGTCCACCTATATATATATATATACTATATCAAAAAAAAAAAAAAAAAAATCCAACGGTTGGATCCATCAGCTGTTTGTATCAGTTGTTTACCAAAACAGCTGTTCTCCACCAGATGTTACATCCATCAGATGATTGCCACGTCTGCTCATATAAGCAGATGTTTGGCCACATCAGCGGTTTCATTGAGCCTATAAAAACCCTGTTTTACCACAACAGATGTTACACTGTCTCATTGTATTCAAAATACTGTAAACCGCCTTCTTCACTCTCAAACCCTTCATCAATCTTCAATCATTTTCACCTTCGAAATCCAGTACAATGGATCTTCAAGCCAAAGCTACACACAATTGTCTCCCCTATCTGATTAAAACAGATGACAACACTCCATTTCATTCCACCATCGACATTTTCCTTAATTCCAAATACTTACCCATCCTAACCGCCAACGCCCCCATTTATCTGGATACACTCCAAGAATTTTGGTTGAATGCTGAGTTTCTACTACAAGACAAAAAGCCTACATCCATTATTTCCAAAATTGGAGAAACCAGTATCGTCATTACCCCTGATATCATATCCACAACCTTCACACTGAATGACCTGGCAGGTAAGGATTCCTTCACTAAAACAGAGCTTCACACTGAGTTCCAAGAAAGAGGGTACGATGGTCAGATGACTGGATCAACTCTTTTCAAAAAGTTTTTCCCTCCAGTCATGAAATTTTTCTTCCATACTCTTCTTCTTTGTGTCTCTGCTAAGTCCACATCCTTTAATGAAATTCCATTGAGGATGCAATATCTGGGATATGCTATGTTGTCAAACTCTGACTTCAATCTTTCCCAGGGATTGTTCATGGACTTGGTATCAAATGTGAAAGCAGTCAAGTCTGGGTCAAACAATGTTTTTCTTATTTACCCACGAATTCTTAGTGTAATTTTACAAAAATTATTACCAGAAAAAGTTTTCAAAAAGGGTGATGCTATGCAAATGAAAAGCTTAACTGATGAAACTTTCACAAGAATGCTGGGTGGAAGCACCCAAGAAAAAGTATCTAAAGTGTCAAAAGTTTCTAAAACACAAACAAAGAGGACAAAGGCAACAACTGTTGTCAAAACCTCTGTTGTTGAGCCCACTGCTCCTGGTGATCATGGCACTACATCCAGTGCTGTGAAACCCACACCAGCCACTTCCAAAAGGAAACATCCATCCACAAAAACCACCACTCAACCACAAATGAGGCTTCTGGATGTTGAGGTACCAGAAGAAACCTCTGTTGCACAACAAAAGCAACCTGAAACCACTGTTGTTACTTCCTCACAACAGCTGGACATACCTCCACCTGACCAAACTCCTCATGAATCCTCTCAAAAGGATCATGTTGTAAGCCAAGGGGACACACATCATGATGCATATGAGTCACTTGACCATATGTTCACAAGCCCCTCTCCCAGGGCTAATTCTCTTCTTACTCCACCACTCTCACCATCACATGTCCCACAAACAATGCAACCTCTGTTTGAAGCAATTGAAAAATCTCAGGAAGATCCCAGTTCCTCTCTTCCACCTGTCACTGAGAGTATACTCCAACAAGTGACTGGCCCTGAGAATACTCAATCTGCTATCCCCCAAACAGAAGAGGAGGTTACACCACCTGGGTTCAATGAAACTCTAGGTGAGTTTTCAAGTGGAGCAGCCACTACTGATGTAGAGACCACTGTCTCACATCAGGACAGTGATTTCATAGCTAAGACTCCCTTGAAGGCAACAACTGTTGAAGCCACTATAGTGTCTCCAAAAACAGTTGGAAGTCCCCAGTACCAAGACAAAGGGGCATCTGATTCACCTATTAGGCCTGAATCAGGTAGAACTACCACTGGTAGGGACTCAGATGATCCTATTCATTTAGGAGATGAGTCAAAATACCAAGAATTGACGGCCAGAGTTTCTGTTATTGAAACCTCTGTTGCTGACATCAAATCTGATGTCAAGCTTCTCCTGAGCTCAATTGCAGATCTCTCCAAGAGTCAACCATCCACTGCTGATATAGCCAATGAGTTATGGAAATCAGTTTCCCCCATCATCATAGCTCACAGAAAATTGGCTGATCAGACACATGAAACCTACATGGCTGAGATCATGAATATGGTAGATGCAAGGTACAAAGATACCCATGCTGACATCAAAGCCATCAAGGACCACCTGCTGAAGACTACTGGCTCTGCCCCTACCACCATCCTCAGGGATGAAACTGATGATGTTTTCACAGCTGATGATGCCAAAAAGGGGGAGAGTGGCAGAGATAGGCTACCAAAATTAGATCCTTTTGGTTGTCCTCCTTCTCAAAAAGGTCAAGCCAAGTCTGCCAAGAAACCAGAGTCTACCAAATCAGCTCCACAACAACAACAACAAGCAACACCAACAGCACCACCACCACAAACCACTGAAAAGAATAAGGCAGTAGATGACTCTGCAAACATAGAAGCTGAAAAGGCTGCTCAGGCCAAACAACAGAGGGCTGACACCTTGGAAGTAAAAGCAGAGTCATTAATTGAACTCAAGAAGAAACAACAAAGGGAAACTAAAGATGTGGGATCCTCTAAAAGGATGAAAAGACCTGCCAAGCATGTTAGAAAACCACCATCTAAGTTGAAAACCTCTGTTGATAAAACCACTGCTACTGAAACCACTGCCACCCAAAACACTGAAACCACTGCTACCCAAACCACTGAAACCACTATACCCAAACCAACACACACTCCTGAACAAACAACCACCAAACCTACATCACCAGCCAAAACCCCAACATCTGCTGGTTCTTCTAAAAGGCCAACAGATGTTAATCCAACCACTGCTACCAAATCACCTTCACCAAAAATCATGTACACAAGGAAGAGAAAATCAACCTTTGTTGTGCATGATGAAAACATACACACATCACCAACCACCATTTCAACTGCCCAATCCATTCCTCCCATCACAGCCATTCCACTCACATCATTCTCACCACATACATCCAAATTCAAATCCCACAGACCACCACCAACCATTACACCATTGGTTGTTCAGTATCCCCTTGAACTTGATCTACTCAAGGGGGAATTACAATCCTTCTACAATACTGAACAGCCATCTGAAAGATCCTTCCCATCTCTCCCAAACTTCCCTGTTCCCCTCAACATTGATACCTATCTAAAATACAAGGGTGAACAGGTGGATGCCATCATCAGGGAAAAATGCAAAGGGAAGGATGACAGGACTGCTCAGGGCATCCATTCAGCAGAGCTTAGCAAACTCAGAAGGATTGAAGACTTTGCTAAGACCCTGAGCAATTCCATGTCCACCATGCCTCTCAGTGTAGATTTGGAGAAGGAGGTAAGGGAATCCCTTCTTGAACAGATAATGGCAACCAAGCCTTACAAAGCAAACAAAAAGCAGTTCAATGGCTGGACTACTCATGCTTTGAGGGAAGAACTGATCAGAATTGAAGAAATGGCCAAAGATCCCAAAGCTAAAGTCTCCACTCCCAATTTTGGCAAAGGCAGAGACCCAGTCAGAGCCTTGAAGTTCAAAAGAATGAGGCAGGAGATTGTAGCTGCCAATTATGGGGAGATGAGGTCTGTTTCCAGATGGTCAGAGCTAAGATTGGTTGAAACCTATAAAAGTCTGGAAGAGAATAGAAAGAAGGATCCCAGCCTTCCAAGAAAACCAATCTACAATGATGAGCCAATGATGAAGAGACCCCAACAGACTTTTAATCTAGACAGCTTACTTGAAACCTCTGATCTCACAGCTGCTGCAAGTAGACAGTTCAAAAAGCAGAAGGAGATGTCAGAGGAAGATCAAAGAAAGTTTGCTGACACATTTATCAAGGAAGGGCTCTTCAATCAAATCCATTATTTCTCTGATCCTACAACAGAGAAACTCAGAGAACTCATTGGAAGACCACCTTCACCCAACTCATCAAGAATAAAGGTTCATCTCAGCAAATCCACTGACTCAAAAATTCTAAAGTGGAAGGTCAACAAAGACAACCACGAATTGACATTGCTCAGGTCAGATGGAAAGGTTCAGAAGATCAGTATGGATGATGCTTACAGCCTTTGTGCAGAAGATCACCAAGCACTGCTAAATCTGGATCTGGAAAGAGATGAAGAAGACCTATTTGCTTTGAACTTTGAACTACAATTCAAAGGTCAAATCAGAGAAAGTCTGATGAGAAATAAAGATCAATGAATAAAGCTGAGTTTTGGCATCATCTGTTCTAGGGGGAGATTGTTGGGTCTGCTGACCTGGAGAAGAACAGATGATTGGAAAGCCAAAATATGCTATCATATGCTATCTATTTGATCCTTAAATAAACAGTTTTTACATCTTGCTTCTCCCAAAAGACTGCTGACCCTAACTACTGTTCTATCCAAACAACTGCTCAACAACTGCTGATATAAAGAACTGCTGAGGAAACAACTGATGAAGAACAACTGCTGACCAAAGGTCTGATGAAGAGCAACAGCTGATACAAGTACTGAAGACCAAAGCACTGCTGGAACCAACAGCACTTAGGCTCCAGCAGTGGATACAAGACCATCAGAGTTTATCTTTAACAACTGTTTATTATCAGTGCTTTCAATGTAACAGTAGTTTGTATAGCAGATGTTTAAGTTTGTTATTCTGTTAGAGGTCACTGTCTTAGGTGACGTCAGCCTAGGTCATCAGTGGTTTGAGTCAGTCTATAAATAGAACAGTGCATGTACTGTTCTATTGCATCACACACAAAACATTCTCTCTGACAAACAACTGTGTGATCAGGCTGAGGGGGAGTAACTTGTACGATTGTAATCTTTGAATTAATGAAAGCATTCGATCTAAAAACATTTACTCTCTTGTTTTGATTTACAGTTTATTATTCCGCTGCACTTTCATTCTATTTTCATTTCATTATTATCATCATTTAGTTAAACAATCAAAACAAACAAACTCAGATCCTAACAACATGCATGTAGAATTGCTTAAGTATAATGTTGCAAGTATAAAGAATTGCATAAACATGGTTACGTAAACTCACCTTAGCAAAGTATTAAGTCTCGAGAAATAGAATATGTGTACCCCCAAATTGCCAATTACAAGAGCTTATAATCAAAGCTTCAATTGTAGAAGTAATAGACTATAGAAGAAAGGTATGAGGGAAAGTTTAATCGGATTGAAACAATCGATTTAGAGGTGCCAAGTATAATGGGTCATAGGTGGGTTTTTATACTAGTTTTGGATTCAATTAGCCATTAAAATTGGTCAACACCATAAAGTAAGGTTTTATGATGAATTGACTATTTGACTAAGACTTTGACTGTTTGACTAAGACTTTGACTAATCAATTTAAGGAATGTGTTAAGTTTATTTTCTTCTGAAATGCTACACAAGATGATAGTTGGCTCAGTTGGTTGTCACTATGTGTTGGTTGGCTGTGGACGCGGGTTCGAGTCCCGGTCCACACAAATCTTTTTTTGGCAATTATTTCCCTAAAACTATATTATTCCAAATTCATAATATGATTATATAAGCCCGAAAGTGACTCGAAATATTTTTAAAACGTACAAAAGTGTCGAGATACAAATAATTATTAGTTTAAGGTATTTAAAACATATATTGTTTAAAACACAATACATTCTTTTTATCAAAAAAAATTAGGGGAAATTCGCGATGTTACAGTCTCCCCTACTTTTAGGAACTTCGTCCCGAAGTTTATTTAAAAACACAGGTTTGAGGTTGATTAGGTAGAAATTAAGGCAGCTGTGGTTTGGGTTAAGGCACGACATGAATTTATAGGTAATAGAATAATTTGTTTCGAATAATTTGGATAAGAGGTTTGAGATGTGAGTTTTAAGGATTGGATTAGGTTCGTCTAAAGTGGCAAGAAGCATAAGAATCTAGCAAAATACTAAACTTATGTTTTAGAAATCTTATAAGAAATGCATGAATTGATTGGATATATGAAAACCAAATAAACTACTAAAACCTTATTAGAATTTCACACTACCTTAACGTACCTGTAAATTCATGATTACGTTCCGGACCGCAGTCACCAATTTACCTTACATTAGGGTTTTGTGTCCTTCTATGACTCTAAACACACATGTAAGTAATGCAAAATAACCTTGTGATTGAATCTTTTACAATGTATCCAAAAATGAGTCCAACTGTTGAGTAGGAAAGAGACTTCTACGAGTCAGTGAGTAAGAACCTCTACCGATTGTTGAGCAGGTGCGATAGCCTCTACCAGTCGTTGAGCAGGTTGTAGGGCCTCTACCGACTGTTGAGTAGGCATGATGACCTCTACCAATCGTTGAGTAGGTTATTTGGTACTCAACTAACTGTTGAGCAAGTACTTCATCCTCTACCAGTTGTTTGATTAAGTGTACCAATTATTTCACACATAAATTGCAAATTGATAATATGTACATATAAACAATCAAGTATCAAGCATAGCATGCGAGTTGTAATAGTGTTGTCCTAGACAAGGTTAATGACTCTAGGTGTGTCTATAGCAAATAGTTTATATTCCATGATTTCTAGTATCAAATGTTTAAATATGGTAGATAATCGAATCCTCGTGTATAACTAAGGATTAAGTTTGATGCAACACTCGACCAAGTTTCAATAGTTTGGTTATCATGGGTAACTAGTTCATGTTTGAGAAGGTGAAGGATATGAATTTTGTTCTTGAGAGGATGATGAAAAATCTTGAAGCAGAATCAAGGTTGTGAGAGATAGTGAATGTGAAGATAGTTGATAAAGAGTTTATTTTATAGTAAGGAGATTATGTAGCGGTGTAAATTTTGGGGTTTTGGATCAAAGGTTATAATCAAGTGTATAAGAAAACATGATTGTGGTATATGCCAAATATTGTAAAAATTTGAACAAGCTGAAAATGAGTGAGTGTCGATGGAGAATCTAGATATTATTCCTATGGGAAAAAAATTTATTTTCAAAATTGGTTTTGTACATAAAGCAAAAGTTGTTAAATAGTACAAGCTAAGTAGGCTTTGATTAAAATATTCCCGTTAGTTGGAGATTTCAAACATGACATTAGGTTTTGAAGATCAAGGTTCTATTAGTGATTTTTAATAGTTTAAAGCATTATATAGAAAATCGTTTGTTACGTCAATAAATAAACAATTGAATTTAAGTTCGAGGACATCTTTTGACAAAAAAAAATGTACTTTGTAAAGTTACTAGGTAATGAAAATACAACAAGATTTAGAAATCTTTAGTTTGTGCTAAGGTATGAGGTTATAGTTTTTTTTTTTTTAAAAAAAATAAGTAACATGTGGAGAAATGAAATAATATGATTTGGGTAGGATGTTGAATATTTAAAAAGTGGTTAAGATGGTAAGGTGAAGTGTGATTGTGAAATCCATAGATGGTTATAAAATGAGATTGATTTAAGCTGTAAAATTTTGAGATTTTAGAGCTTAGTTTAAGGAAAGTGAGTGTAATCATTTATTCATTAATTAAAACGAATAAACGAAAACGTTGACTTATCAAAACATCTAGATTCTAATAACAAAGTGAAGACATGCTTTAGCCTATAAGTGAACACTCATCCCGAGAATTCCCAGGTAGGCATCCCGGTCGCTCGTCTGATTGGGATTTATGCGCAATGCCAGTCCTAGACAGAAAACTCAAAATACAGGCGTTCATCCTTCCAGATTGCACGTGTTCGTTATTAAAATCTAGAACTTCGACGAGATCTTCAAGGTGGTTCAGGCTAAACCTGAGGATTTGTCCTATTAGTCTAAAAGTAGATCTTGTGTTAGAGAGCACTCTTCTTGTAGGGACTAAAGTAAGGATAAGAAGTAGAATAGAGAATAGAAACAAGTAAGGTTGCAAGTAAAAGGAGCAAGTACTGATTATAATCCTATGGTTATAGACTAGATTATTTTTCTAATAACCTAATTCCCTATAACCATGGCTCTGATACCAATCTGTAACACCCCAACCGATGGCGGAAACATCGAGGTGTCACGTAAGAATGGGTATACAGTAGCACATGGTATTCAAATTTTATTTTGAAATTTATTTAAAGTAAAAATATCCAAAATTGAAATACATAATAAGTGTTGAATGGAATCTAATACATCAAACAAACAACGAAACTTCAAATAACTCCTCATGCTAGCTCTAGACTTCAAGCATCAATATTACCTGTTGAGTTTGGAAAAATGGGGGGGTCAACTAGAAGTTGGTGAGAATACATAAGCCATGTCAAGCAATTAAGTTTAAGAATAAAAGTTTAGCAATTCATATGTCTATCGTAAGTTTAAGTCTACATGAATAAACATGAAATGTTGAATCGACATAATCAAACCTCCGACTAGTTTAGGTCCATCCCGTCATCCACAGTTCACCTTAATAATATGTTGGAACGATAACAATCACCCGCGCTCCCCATAAAAGATGGTCAACGAATCTAGGTGGGATTGTCAATCCAATAGATCTATTATTGAGTATCGCCAGCTTGGCCATAGCTAATGATTATGTATTGTTGAAACTTGTTGAAACTGTTGTTGTTGTCTAAATCATGAGGCATTAAAGTTTACAACTAGACATGTATGTAGAATTGCTTAAGTATAATGTTGCAAGTATAAAGAATTGCATAAACATGGTTACGTAAACTCACCTTAGCAAAGTATTAAGTCTCGAGAAATAGAATATGTGTAGCCCCAAAGTTGCCAATTACAAGAGCTTATAATCAAAGCTTCAATTGTAGAAGTAATAGACTATAGAAGAAAGGTATGAGGGAAAGTTTAATCGGATTGAAACAATCGATTTAGAGGTGCCAAGTATAATGGGTCATAGGTGGGTTTTTATACTAGTTTTGGATTCAATTAACCATTAAAATTGGTCAACACCATAAAGTAAGGTTTTATGATGAATTGACTATTTGACTAAGACTTTGACTGTTTGACTAAGACTTTGACTGTTTGACCAAGACTTTGACTAATCTATTTAAGGAATGTGTTAAGTTTATTTTCTTCTGAAATACTACACAAGATGATAGTTGGCTCAGTTGGTTGTCACTATGTGTTGGTTGGCTGTGGACGCGGGTTCGAGTCCCGGTCCACACAAATCTTTTTTTTGGCAATTATTTCCCTAAAACTATATTATTCCAAATTCATAATATGATTATATAAGCCCGAAAGTGACTCGAAATATTTTTAAAACGTACAAAAGTGTCGAGATACAAATAATTATTAGTTTAAGGTATTTAAAACATATATTGTTTAAAACACAATACATTCTTTTTATCAAAAAAAAATTAGGGGAAATTCGCGATGTTACAGTCTCCCCTACTTTTAGGAACTTCGTCCCGAAGTTTATTTAAATACACAGGTTTGAGGTTGATTAGGTAGAAATTAAGGCAGCTGTGGTTTGGGTTAAGGCACGACATAAATTTATAGGTAATAGAATAATTTGTTTCGAATAATTTGGATAAGAGGTTTGAGATGTGAGTTTTAAGGATTGGATTAGGTTCGTCTGAAGTAGCAAGAAGCATAAGAATCTAGCAAAATACTAAACTTATGTTTTAGAAATCTTATAAGAAATGCATGAATTGATTGGCTATATGAAAACCAAATGAACTACTCAAACCTTATTAGAATTTCACACTACCTTAACGTACCTGTAAATTCATGATTACGTTCCGGACCGCAATCACCAATTTACCTTACATTAGGGTTTTGTGTCCTTCTATAACTCTAAACACACATGTAAGTAATGCAAAATAACCTTGTGATTGAATCGTTTACAATGTATCCAAAAATGAGTCCACTTGTTGAGTAGGAAAGAGACTTCTACGAGTCAGTGAGTAAGAACCTCTACCGATTGTTGAGCAGGTGCGATAGCCTCTACCAGTCATTGAGCAGGTTGTAGGGCCTCTACCGACTGTTGAGCAGGCATGATGACCTCTACCAATCGTTGAGTAGGTTATTTGGTACTCAACTAACTGTTGAGCAAGTACTTCATCCTCTACCAGTTGTTTGATTAAGTGTACCAATTATTTCACACATAAATTGCAAATTGATAATATGTACATATAAACAATCAAGTATCAAGCATAGCATGCGAGTTGTAATAGTGTTGTCCTAGACAAGGTTAATGACTCTAGGTGTGTCTATAGCAAATAGTTTATATTCCATGATTTCTAGTATCAAATGTTTAAATATGGTAGATAATCGAATCCTCGTGTATAACTAAGGATTAAGTTTGATGCAACACACAACCAAGTTTTAATAGTTTGGTTATCATGGGTAACTAGTTCATGTTTGAGAAGGTGAAGGATATGAATTTAGTTCTTGAGAGGATGATGAAAAATCTTGAAGCAGAATCAAGGTTGTGAGAGATAGTGAATGTGAAGATAGTTGATAAAGAGTTTATTTTATAGTAAGGAGATTATGTAGCGGTGTAAATTTTGGGGTTTGGATCAAAGGTTATAATCAAGTGTATAAGAAAACATGATTGTGGTATATGCCAAATATTGTAAAAATTTGAACAAGTTGAAAATGAGTGAGTGTCGATGGAGAATGTAGAGACTAGATATTATTCCTATGGGAAAAAAAATTTTATTTTCAAAATTGGTTTTGTACATAAAGCAAAAGTTGTTAAATAGTACAAGCTAAGTAGTCTTTGATTAAAATATTCCCGTTAGTTGGAGATTTCAAACATGACATTAGGTTTTGAAGATCAAGGTTCTATTAGTGATTTTTAATAGTTTAAAGCATTATATAGAAAATCGTTTGTTACGTCAATAAATAAACAATTGAATTTAAGTTCGAGGACATCTTTTGACAAATAAAAATGTACTTTGTAAAGTTACTAGGTAATGAAAATACAACAAGATTTAAAAATCTTTAGTTTGTGCTAAGGTATGAGGTTATAGTTTTTTTTAAAAAAAAAAATAAGTAACATGTGGAGAAATGAAATAATATGATTTGGGTAGGGTGTTGAATATTTAAAAAGTGGTTAAGATGGTAAGGTGAAGTGTGATTGTGAAATCCATAGATGGTTATGAAATGATATTAATTTAAGCTGTAAAATTTTGAGATTTTAGAGCTTAGTTTAAGGAAAGTGAGTGTAATCATTTATTCATTAATTAAAACGAATAAACGAAAACGTTGACTTATCAAAACTTCTAGATTCTAATAACATAGTGAAGACATGCTTTAGCCTATAAGTGAACACTCATCCCGAGAATTCGCAGGTAGGCATCCGGGTCCCTCGTCTGATTGGGATTTATGCGCAATGCTAGTCCTAGACAGAAAACTCATAATACAGGCGTTCACCCTTCCAGATTGAACGTGTTCGTTATTAAAATCTAGAACTTCGACGAGATCTTCAAGGTGGTTCAGGCTAAACCTGAGGATTTGTCCTATTAGTCTAAGAGTAGATCTTGTGTTGGAGAGCACTCTTCTTGGAGGGACTAAAGTAAGGATAAGAAGTAGGATAGAGAATAGAAACAAGTAAGGTTGCAAGTAAAAGGAGCAAGTACTGATTATAATCCTATGGTTATAGACTAGATTATTTTTTCTAATAACCTAATTCCCTATAACCATGGCTCTGATACCAATCTGTAACACCCCAACCGATGGCGGAAACATCGAGGTGTCACGTAAGAATGAGTATACAGTAGCACATGGTATTCAAATTTTATTTTGAAATTTATTTAAAGTAAAAATATCCAAAATTGAAATACATAATAAGTGTTGAATGGAATCTAATACGTCAAACAAACAACGAAACTTCAAATAACTCTTCATGCTAGCTCTAGACTTCAAGCATCAATATTTCCTGTTGAGTTTGGAAAAATGGGGGGGGGGGGGGTCAACTAGAAGTTGGTGAGAATACATAAGCCATGTCAAACAATTAAGTTTAAGAATAAAAGTTTAGCAATTCATATGTCTATCGTAAGTTTAAGTCTACATGAATAAACATGAAATGTTGAATCGACATAATCAAACCTCCGACTAGTTTAGGTCCATCCCGTCATCCACGGTTCACCTTAATAATATGTCGGAACGATAACAATCACCCGCGCTCCCCATAAAAGTTGGTCAACGAATCTAGGTGGGATTGTCAATCCAATAGATCTATTATTGAGTATCGCCGGCTTGGCCATAGCTAATGATTATGTATTGTTGAAACTTGTTGAAACTGTTGTTGTTGTCTAAATCATGAGGCATTAAAGTTTACAACTAGACATGTATGTAGAATTGCTTAAGTATAATGTTGCAAGTATAAAGAATTGCATAAACATGGTTACGTAAACTCACCTTAGAAAAGTATTAAGTCTCGAGAAATAGAATATGTGTAGCCCCAAAGTTTCCAATTACAAGAGCTTATAATCAAAGCTTCAATTGTAGAAGTAATAGACTATAGAAGAAAGGTATGAGGGAAAGTGTAATCGGATTGAAACAATCGATTTAGAGGTGCCAAGTATAATGGGTAATAGGTGGGTTTTTATACTAGTTTTGGATTCAATTAGCCATTAAAATTGGTCAACACCATAAAGTAAGGTTTTATGATGAATTGACTATTTGACTAAGACTTTGACTGTTTGACTAAGACTTTGACTGTTTGACTAAGACTTTGACTAATCAATTTAAGGAATGTGTTAAGTTTATTTTCTTCTGAAATACTACACAAGATGATAGTTGGCTCAGTTGGTTGTCACTGTGTGTTGGTTGGCTGTGGACGCGGGTTCGAGTCCCGGTCAACACAAATCTTTTTTTGGCAATTATTTCCCTAAAACTATATTATTCCAAATTCATAATATGATTATATAAGCCCGAAAGTGACTCGAAATATTTTTAAAACGTACAAAAGTGTCGAGATACAAATAATTATTAGTTTAAGGTATTTAAAATATATATTGTTTAAAACAATACATTCTTTTTATCAAAAAAAAAATTAGGTGAAATTCGCGATGTTACAAGTTAAGGTGATGGACAAGCGATGTTACCTTCATCGGGAATATAGGGCTTCTTTCCTGGGCGTAGCCCCACGCAGCTAGTGCCCAGCAGAATAAACATTCCGTCAATCAAATCCTTTAACTCTAACTGAGACATGTTGGCAGTCAGGGTGATAAACTAAGGCTGCTCCTTGTAACCCCGCATAACCTCACGGTCAACCACCCGCTCCCTCCCAGTGACAACCTTCCACGACATCGCCACCGGGATTACGCCCTTCTTTCAAAAAAAAAAAAAAAAAATACCTATCCTTCCACTCATGGAGGGACTTGGATACTTCACTAACCATCGGCAGAACCTTTGGCCGCGGTTTGAAAGTAAACCACATCTCATCACGAGACATGTAGTAAAAAACATTGAACCGATCAATCTTCGGTTTAATATCGAGCGCCCGGAAAGAATGCTCAAATTGCGTTAACCGCAGCATCCCAAAAGCACTCATCCGCGTCACCGCCACCCCATACTCTATCAATGCATCCAACTAGAAGCGGGTGGGCGGCATGCGGAACCCACACTTAGTGAAGTGGGCTTCGTATAAGGCAATCTTGCCGTCGGTAGGAGTAAACATAGTCAGGTTTGGAGTGGGCAACTCCGGCTCCCATTTCGGCAGGATTTCATACCCCCTGCAAAATTCAGCAAAAGCAGCAGGAAGCCACTTACAGGGGGTGTTGGTCATCAATTTTCTTTCTTTTATCCTTCCCCCTTGAATAACAGGCTCCTCCACCACTCCCTCACTACCGGCAACATCCACCTCTGGTTCTTCATTATGGGTATCACTGGATGGTGACCAACCAGTGGACAGGTCAGACATCTTCACTAAAATAATGGAAAAAAGGATGAACTTGTCAATAAAGAAGGAATCTTCTTGAAGTTTCAACATAAATCTTGAATATCCGCCGGAAACTCGTCGGAATATTTGAAGATTGCTCGGAAACTTCAAGGTTGACCGAAATTCTAGAGAGAGTTTGCAAGAGAATGTTGGATTGTTTTGAAAGTGTAACTGATAAAAGGAGGCTTCTTACTAGGGATGAGCATTTTTTTCCCGAGTACGGGTACCGAATTCTATATACTATATACCCGTACCCATACCGTACCTGTACCGGTACCCGTACCGATTTTGAGTATTCGGTATAGGTATCGGTACCCACTTTTACTGATTTCGGTATTCGGTACTTTCGGTATCGGTACGGGTACGAGTACGTGTACCGAATTCTATATACTATTGAATTTGATTATATGTTTTACTTCGTATTATGGTATTTATGGTATTCGTATCAATTTTACCTATTTGGTACATGTACCATATCGGTACCCGTACCAAAATTTTCAATTTGGTACCCGTATAGTATTAATACTCGTAATTGTTTACCTACGTGGTACCTGCATGACTGCTCAAAAAAGAAAAAAATAACAAAATGGTACCAAACGGGTACCGTACCGAAATACCGGTACCGATACCCGTACTCGTACGCGTACCGTACCTATATATTCGGTACGGTACTCGGTACCCACTTTTGTTCAAATTCGGTACGGGTATTTTTGGTACGGGTACGGCTATAGGTACGGGTACGGTACTGATCTCATACCTACTTCTTACCCTACATATACCCATTGCGTTAATTGCGATGGGCCCCACCGGAGAAAAAGCAACCATCATATCTTTTCGTCTGGCAGCACAAGATGATGACACGTGGCAAATATGTCATCAAACGGTCCACGTCCACTCGTGTGTCTGCACAACAACTGGAACTCTCATGGATGGGTGACACGTGTCGCCAGATCTCACGTTTTCGTCAATTGAGACGCGTGACGGCTCACGCGTCTGACACACCTCACGTGATCTTCAACGCGTGGCACAATCCTGGTCACTCATCAATCGAGTGGCGCGCGTCGCCCACACGCGCCTGGCATGTCACACCCTCAAATTCCACTTGCGGGGTTGTACCGCGAGGCGCATGACATACCAGGATCCAAGTCAACGGTCACAATAAACGACATCTATATGCAATAAAAGTTACGTAGAAATACCAACCACGCAGTTTATAAGTAAAGTATAAAACGACAGCGGAAGCAAAATTTAATGTTTACAAAACCAATGTCAAAATGTGAATGCAAACACAACCCGGTTTGCTTATGTATGCAAGACTAGACGCGGTGCGACTCCAGTGCGCCTAAGACTCCCTGCTACCTTAGCGACCTGAGAAAACATGCGAAGTTAGACAACACTTAAAGTGCCGGTGAGTCACAGAGATATAGTTTGCAAAAGTTTATCATAAGTAAGCCAAACCCAACAACCCATACATCTATACCTGATGCTAGCTAGACATCGTTACATGATACTATAGTGTCGTGAACCACTGCTGACAAGATAAGAATGCCTCAAACCCGTCACCGGTTCATCACCCGGTGCCGTAAGATATAGGACAAATATGCACCCGCCACCGACCTCCAGTCGGCCCGAGTGGGGCTAGTCAAGCCCAATAGATCTATTCACACCTTCCCCGCTATGTACC
Organism: Ambrosia trifida; assembly: GCA_028751855.1. Lineage (NCBI taxonomy): Eukaryota > Viridiplantae > Streptophyta > Magnoliopsida > Asterales > Asteraceae > Ambrosia > Ambrosia trifida. The sequence continues at coordinate 100,488,245 of CM054125.1, read as the reverse complement.
CACATATTGATGGTTCACTAAGATATGAGAGGACTTTAATGATGAAAGTATAAGTCACTAAGTATCCATGAGGTATCATGTAATATGTTGGTTTAAAAGTTTAGAAAGTTTTACCGCATGTCTCTCCCCCAGAATGTTCCAAAAACAGTAAAGAAAGGGGGCTGTGACACTCACCTTAGTTTGCGTTCCCAAAACAAGAATTTAGACAAGTCTTCATGATTTCAAGTACCGGTGATCTATCAATAAAGGTTGTATAAGAATTGTGACTAATAACCCCAAGGCTATTCAGTCCCTGATTGTCCAGATCATGATTAAGTAAGTTTGAAAACGTGTTTGACAGTGTAATCGACACGTGAAACTGACCCGACATCCCGTTGGTGACCCATTACACAAGTAAATCAAGTACACATAGATTACACCCAAGTTTCGAGCATAAAACACTTAGTTTGTATCAAAAATCTCATTTTAGTTAACGTAGGGTCAAAGGTGACTGTAAATGGTCGAAGGAGACTTTAAACGGTCGAATGTGGCTACCTTCGCCCCTTTTCTCCCTCCTTCGCCCATTTGTAATACGTTCGACCATTTGATAACCAGGTTCGACCCTGGAGTCCCTCCTTCGCACCATCGACCGGTCGAAGGAGGCCAGGTTCGCCCCTGTTGTGCAATTTTCCCTAAAAACGCTTCAAACACATTCAAAACGACTCGAAACATCATCAAACACAGCAGTCAAGCATGGATAACTTATCCCTACAAAACCCTACCGATTTTACACCAAAATCTAGTCGTTTTACAAGTTTCCCAAAATAGTAAATTATGGAGATGTCACATCATCATGCATGCAATCTTTACCCAATTAGGAAACTTTATGAAATCAATCAATAATCAACTTAATATACTCAGATTACCATGAACAATAAACCCCCCAATCATATCCCTATCACTATCATCATGAACAAGCCCTAGATTTAACCCAAAACCCCCAAAATGGATAAAACATCATCAATAATCAATTGTAACCTATCTCAATCATAAAACATCATCAATAGCAGTCCTAGATCATTGTTATAACATCTATACAACAGTCAATCATCAAACAATACATAACATCACATAAAACACCATTAACACATGTTAGTTTGTATGAAAACTCATTGTTTATGAATAGGTTTTGTTTAGAAAGACATTAGGAAGGTTTTTATCCATTAAAACATGTTTATATCAGATCTGGACTCTTGGGGTTTAATAAAAACAAATCAAAATCGTTTAAAAAGGATTTAGAATGAAGAACACACCTTAGATCTTCACTCGTAATGATTTAGAGAGTTGGATTATGAAAAACAAGCTCAAAAACTCTTTCCCCAATGATAATAGTCGAGAGAGAGTGTTTAGAGGCGTTTAGGGTTTGTGAAATGATGAAAAATGACTATGGATGGTATTTATACTATGTCCAGGTTCGACCCCTTCGTATGGGCGAACGTGGAAGTTAAGTGGTCGAAGGAACCTTTTCAAAACAGTTAGCCAGGTTCGACCCTTCATATGGGTCGAAGGTAGTCTTATACGGTCGAAGGAGACCTTTTTAGAAAACTGAGGGCCAGGTTCGACCCTTCGAACGGTCGAACCAGAGAGGTGTCATTTTCATATTTCCAGTTTGTCGTGTTTAGCACATTTTAACGCACCTTAACGCATGAACATGTAACCCTAATCTATGTTTCCCATAATTAAGCATGGACAATCATCTAAACATCATTTAAACACATACTTGTATACAATCCACCATGTAAGAATCATTCTACACAGAACACTTAATTTAGCTTATGTAATTCACCAATAACGGGACTCAAGACGCGTGTATATGTAAAAGACACCAATGATCCTTCAGATCATTGAACTCTGGACAATACGTAAGAAAACCCCGACTCAACTAACCCAGTTAAGTATGTAATTAGACTGTTTCCCGCTAAGGTAGACTTATAAGTTTAAATATGTTAAGTCAAATATGCCGGGTGTCACATCATCCCCCTGTTGAAAGAATTTTCGTCCCGAAAATTGTACGAAGTCAAAAGGAAGAAGACGAAAAGAAAGAAACGAAAGAAAATTTACCGGTTGTCACATCATCCCCCCGTTGAAAGGAATCTCCCCCCGAGATTCACTCAGCTTCAGCGGTAACATGTCTAGATTCGAACGCACGCTTAGGAAAAAGATGAGGATATTTGGACTTCATCATGTCTTCCCGTTCCCACGTGAACTCCGGTCCACGATTTGAATTCCAACGGACCTTAACAATTCGGATTTTACTCCGACGAAGACTACGAATCTTGTAGTCTAGGATTTCAACTGGTTCCTCCACGATGCGAAGACGATCGTCAACCTTGATCTCTTCCAAAGGAACAATAAGAGATTCATCCGCTAAACACTTCTTCAAGTTAGACACATGGAAGACGTTGTGAACACTGCCGAGCTCCGCCGGCAAGTCAAGTTTGTATGCCACCGGTCCAATTCGTTCCAGAATTGCGAATGGTCCGACATAACGAGGGTTAAGTTTGCCACGCTTCCCAAAGCGTATGACGCCCTTCCATGGAGAAACTTTTAGAAGTACCTTGTCCCCAACCTGGAACTCCAAAGGTTTGCGACGACGATCGGCATAACTCTTCTGACGATCCCGCGCAGCTGCTAAACGGTTACGGATTTGCACGATTTTCTCCGAAGTTTCGTACACAAGTTCCGGACCAGTGAGCTGACTCTCGCCCACCTCGGCCCAACAGAGAGGAGACCGGCATTTCCGTCCGTAAAGAGCCTCGAACGGAGCTGCCTTAATGCTAGAGAATTCCACCAACGGCAGGTGATTCTCCCAACCTTTGCCAAAATCAATAACGCATGCACGAAGCATGTCCTCCAAAGTTTGAATCGTCCGCTCACTCTGACCGTCTGTTTGCGGATGATAGGCTGTACTCATATCCAACTGAGTACCTAAGGCTTTATGCAGGACCTTCCAGAAACGCGAAGCAAAGCGAGAATCACGATCAGAAATGATAGAAACAGGCACCCCGTGCTTAGAAACCACTTCCTTAAGATAAATGCGAGCCAAGCGCTCGAGTCCGTCAGTTTCCTTAATAGGAAGGAAGTGTGCTGATTTTGTCAACCTGTCGACAATCACCCAAATCATATCACAACCATTTGGCGATTTCGGTAGTTTGGTGACAAAATCCATCGTGATTCGCTCCCACTTCCATTCGGGAAGTTCTGGTTGTTGCAGGAGACCAGACGGCCTCTGGTACTCCACCTTGACCTTCGCACAAGTCAAGCATTTGCTAACATAGGAGGCGATGTTAGCTTTCATGTTTGGCCACCAGTAGAGTATCTTCAAGTCCTGATACATCTTGTCGGAGCCTGGATGAATAGAGTATCGAGATTTGTGAGCTTCGTCCAAGACAAGCTCCCGTAATCCCCCAAACAGTGGTACCCAAACTCGTTCCGCAAAGTAATGTAGGCCATCAGACCTAAGTTCGAGGTGCTTGTCAGCACTGTGCATAGTTTCAGCTTTTAGGTTTTCCTCCTTTAAAGCTTCAAGCTGCGCAGAACGAATCTGGTCAGGTAGAGAAGAATGGATAGTGAGCTGTAAAGCCCTGACACGTCGCGGGTTCGCAGATTCCTTCCTGCTCAAGGCGTCAGCCACAACGTTCGCCTTGCCAGGATGGTACTTAATGGAACAATCATAATCGTTAAGAAGCTCTACCCAGCGACGCTGCCTCATATTCAACACCTTCTGGTCAAAAATGTGCTGGCGACTCTTGTGATCGGTATAAACATCGCACTTGGTACCGTACAAGTAATGCCTCCAGATCTTCAGAGCGAAAACCACTGCTCCCAATTCCAAATCATGGGTAGTATAGTTCTTCTCGTGAACCTTAAGTTGACGAGAAGCGTAAGCAATAACTTTCCCGCGTTGCATCAACACACAACCGAGACCACGAATAGAGGCGTCACAGTACACGACGAAGTCATCCGTACCATCTGGTAAGGATAAGATAGGTGCAGTGCAGAGTTTAAGTTTCAGCAATTGGAATGCCGATTCCTGCGAATCACCCCAGTCAAACTTCCGGTCCTTCTGGGTGAGAGTAGTGAGGGGTTGAGCGATCTTCGAAAATCCCTCAATGAAACGACGATAATAACCCGCGAGACCAAGGAATTGTAGCACCTCAGATGGCGTCTTTGGTTCTTCCCAGTCTTTAATAGCCTCGATCTTAGCCGGATCGACATGAATCCCTAGTTCATTCACCACATGACCTAGAAACTGAACTTCGCGTAACCAAAAGTCACACTTCGAGAACTTAGCATACAGTTGTTCCCGTCTCAAGAGTTCCAAGACAAGTCGCAAGTGTTCCTCGTGGTCCACCTTGCTCTTGGAATAGATCAGAATGTCATCAATGAAGACGATGACAAATTTATCAAGGTAAGGCTTACAGACACGGTTCATAAGATCCATGAAAACCGCTGGTGCGTTGGTGAGACCAAAGGGCATAACCAAAAACTCAAAATGGCCGTAACGAGTACGAAAAGCAGTCTTCGGAACATCGGATTCCTGCACGCGCAACTGGTGATACCCAGACCTTAAATCAATCTTCGAATAATAGCTGGAACCCTGAAGCTGGTCAAAGAGGTCATCAATACGAGGAAGAGGATAACGATTCTTGATGGTCACCTTTTTCAGCTCACGATAATCGATACACATGCGAAGGCTCCCGTCTTTCTTCTTCACGAACAGAATAGGGGCTCCCCACGGAGAAGAGCTAGGCCGAATGAAACCCTTCTCCAAGAGTTCTTGTAACTGATTGGACAACTCCAACATCTCTGGAGGTGCAAGACGATAAGGGGCTCGAGCAATAGGGGCCGCACCAGGTGCGAGATCAATACCAAACTCAACCTGACGATGGGGAGGAAGACCAGGTAGGTCATCAGGAAACACATCGGGAAAGTCACGAACCACGGGAATATCCTCGATCTTCTTTCCACCATCAGAAGAAACAGAAACAAGTGCCAGAATGGCCGAATAACCCTTCAGAAGATACTTGTGGGCTTTCATACAAGAAATGATGCTCAAAGGAGCGCCGCACTTCTCACCATGCACCGAGAGGATCTCTCCATCAGGGAGAGGAATACGAATAATCTTATCAAAGCAGACGATTTCCGCACGATACAAGGACAACCAATCCATGCCTACAACGACATCAAAACTACCCAAGGGTACCGGCATAAGGTCAATAGGGAAAGACAAACCCGAAAGTTCCAAACGACATTCCCGAAGAATATGTGTCGCCTCAATGTTCTTACCATCAGCCAATTCTACCAAGTACTTAGCCTCTAAGGGTGTAGGTACTATGTCTAGCAACTGACTAAATCCTACCGATACAAAGCTCCTATCGGCACCAGAATCAAATAAAACAGAAGCATAGCGATCGTTAAGAAGGAACGTACCAGTAACAGTATCTGGGTCCTGTCGGGCTTCCCCCGATCCAATGACGAAGACTCGTGCGTTTCCGCCGCCTCCGTTGTTCCTGTTACCCCCACCGTTCTTTCCACCATCACCCTGCTTCAACTTGGGACAGTCCCGCTTAAAGTGACCAGCCTGACCACAGTTGTAACAACCCTGGTTCGTCTGGTTAGCAGCCTGAGGAGCAGGTTTGTCGCTCAAGCAAACACGACAAGTCTGAACCTCATGTCCCGGCTTCCCACACCGCTGACAAGTAGTAAGCTTGCGGCATGGCCCATTATGGTGATAGCTACACTTGTTGCACTTCGGGTAATTACCATGATAAGAACCAGTCTTTTGCCCAGATGAAGGGGTAGAAGACTCAGACCTCTTCTGTTGCTGCTGGGGCTGGGATGGGGCAGAGTTCTTCACAGAGCTCTCCCACTTTCGCTTACTACCACAATCAGGGGCCTTCACAACAGAACCTCTAGGTGGCAGAGCACCTTCTTCCACCTTCGGGTTGGTCAGCTTATGAGCCAACCGAATAGTACCCTGAAGAGTAGCACAGTCATTCGCGGTAACCAGCCCACGAATTTCAGGTACGAGTCCAGCAACAAAGAATTCTATCTTCTTGTAGTCCGGAGTATCAGCATCCAAACACATAAGGACCAGCTCATGAAAACGAACAACATACTCCTCTATCTCCGAACCAACCATAGTATGATTCCACAATTCCTGCTCCAGCTTCTTGATCTCATCACGGGGACAATACTTAGTCTTCAAACGAAACACAAACTCATCCCAAGGCATGGCATTGGCCTCGGCCAACCCAACAGTCTGAATAACGGTATTCCACCACGTCAAAGCACGATTCTCAAAAGTGCCAGAAGCGTACTTCACATGGTCCACAGCAGGACAGTTACACATCGCAAAAGCAGAAACAACCTTCTCCAACCACCTCAGTAAACCCACTGCACCCTCATTCCCACTAAAGTTATGAGGCTTGCAGTCCATAAACATTTTGTAGGTACAGGTAGGAGGATGGGGATGTGGATTAACAGCAGCACCTGCAAGTCCCTGTTGAGCAGCCTGCAAAGCAGCAAGAGCATCAACCACCCGTTGCTGAATTATGTTGTTCAACTCAGCTTGGGTCATAGTAACCGGCTCATCACCACGACCACCACCGCGACCACCGCCACCACCACGGCGTCCACCACCGCCACCACGGCGTCCACCACCACGAGCAGTAGGCATCCTCTGAACACAGAGAGAACAAGAAGTTCAGATTCGTCACCAGTATTAACGACTAATGCCGAGAATAGAGAACATTTCTGATTTGACCAATCCGTATCGACTACGAATCATCTACTCAGAATACTATAAGTAAGAGAGTTTCGAATGAATACTCATTCCAAAGTGTACTAATCTAAGTACGAGTGTAAGATAGTGTGTGAGTAAGCGTGTCCCTCAAAACAGAAGATAGGGTGTCCGAATACGGAACAGATCTCAAAGATACGTCAAATCGCTCCAAAGCGCAACACAACCGTGTTAAGAAATCAATATGTCCATTCCTTCGTCTTCAAACCCCGAAGAGGAAGACAACGGAGAATAGGCCAAGCCTATGCAAGAATAGATGATGTAACAGACAAGTATGATGATATGGACAACCCGACAAAGTTAATAAGTTTCCCCACTAAAACGACTCATAACGTGTGACCGTCTAGTGTGTGACTCGGCTATAGACCAGACTCTACATGCAGTCCTAGTTCACTATAACCATTGGCTCTGATACCAATCTGTCACACACTCAAATTCCACTTGCGGGGTTGTACCGCGAGGCGCATGACATACCAGGATCCAAGTCAACGGTCACAATAAACGACATCTATATGCAATAAAAGTTACGTAGAAATACCAACCACGCAGTTTATAAGTAAAGTATAAAACGACAGCGGAAGCAAAATTTAATGTTTACAAAACCAATGTCAAAATGTGAATGCAAACACAACCCGGTTTGCTTATGTATGCAAGACTAGACGCGGTGCGACTCCAGTGCGCCTAAGACTCCCTGCTACCTTAGCGACCTGAGAAAACATGCGAAGTTAGACAACACTTAAAGTGCCGGTGAGTCACAGAGATATAGTTTGCAAAAGTTTATCATAAGTAAGCCAAACCCAACAACCCATACATCTATACCTGATGCTAGCTAGACATCGTTACATGATACTATAGTGTCGTGAACCACTGCTGACAAGATAAGAATGCCTCAAACCCGTCACCGGTTCATCACCCGGTGCCGTAAGATATAGGACAAATATGCACCCGCCACCGACCTCCAGTCGGCCCGAGTGGGGCTAGTCAAGCCCAATAGATCTATTCACACCTTCCCCGCTATGTACCCACATATTGATGGTTCACTAAGATATGAGAGGACTTTAATGATGAAAGTATAAGTCACTAAGTATCCATGAGGTATCATGTAATATGTTGGTTTAAAAGTTTAGAAAGTTTTACCGCATGTCTCTCCCCCAGAATGTTCCAAAAACAGTAAAGAAAGGGGGCTGTGACACTCACCTTAGTTTGCGTTCCCAAAACAAGAATTTAGACAAGTCTTCATGATTTCAAGTACCGGTGATCTATCAATAAAGGTTGTATAAGAATTGTGACTAATAACCCCAAGGCTATTCAGTCCCCGATTGTCCAGATCATGATTAAGTAAGTTTGAAAACGTGTTTGACAGTGTAATCGACACATGAAACTGACCCGACATCCCGTTGGTGACCCATTACACAAGTAAATCAAGTACACATAGATTACACCCAAGTTTCAAGCATAAAACACTTAGTTTGTATCAAAAATCTCATTTTAGTTAACGTAGGGTCGAAGGTGACTGTAAATGGTCGAAGGAGACTTTAAACGGTCGAATGTGGCTACCTTCGCCCCTTTTCTCCCTCCTTCGCCCATTTGTAATACGTTCGACCATTTGATAACCAGGTTCGACCCTAGAGTCCCTCCTTCGCACCATCGACCGGTCGAAGGAGGCCAGGTTCGCCCCTGTTGTGCAATTTTCCCTAAAAACGCTTCAAACACATTCAAAACGACTCGAAACATCATCAAACACAGAAGTCAAGCATGGATAACTTATCCCTACAAAACCCTACCGATTTTACACCAAAATCTAGTCGTTTTACAAGTTTCCCAAAATAGTAAATTATGGAGATGTCACATCATCATGCATGCAATCTTTACCCAATTAGGAAACTTTATGAAATCAATCAATAATCAACTTAATATACTCAGATTACCATGAACAATAAACCCCCCAATCATATCCCTATCACTATCATCATGAACAAGCCCTAGATTTAACCCAAAACCCCCAAAATGGATAAAACATCATCAATAATCAATTGTAACCTATCTCAATCATAAAACATCATCAATAGCAGTCCTAGATCATTGTTATAACATCTATACAACAGTCAATCATCAAACAGTACATAACATCACATAAAACACCATTAACACATGTTAGTTTGTATGAAAACTCATTGTTTATGAATAGGTTTTGTTTAGAAAGACATTAGGAAGGTTTTTATCCATTAAAACATGTTTATATCAGATCTGGACTCTTGGGGTTTAATAAAAACAAATCAAAATCGTTTAAAAAGGATTTAGAATGAAGAACACACCTTAGATCTTCACTCGTAATGATTTAGAAAGTTGGATTATGAAAAACAAGCTCAAAAACTCTTTCCCCAATGATAATAGTCGAGAGAGAGTGTTTAGAGGCGTTTAGGGTTTGTGAAATGATGAAAAATGACTAAGGATGGTATTTATACTATGTCCAGGTTCGACCCCTTCGTATGGGCGAACGTGGAAGTTAAGTGGTCGAAGGAACCTTTTCAAAACAGTTAGCCAGGTTCGACCCTTCATATGGGTCGAAGGTAGTCTTATACGGTCGAAGGAGACCTTTTTAGAAAACTGAGGGCCAGGTTCGACCCTTCGAACGGTCGAACCAGAGAGGTGTCATTTTCATATTTCCAGTTTGTCGTGTTTAGCACATTTTAACGCACCTTAACGCATGAACATGTAACCCTAATCTATGTTTCCCATAATTAAGCATGGACAATCATCTAAACATCATTTAAACACATACTTGTATATAATCCACCATGTAAGAATCATTCTACACATAACACTTAATTTAGCTTATGTAATTCACCAATAACGGGACTCAAGACGCGTGTATATGTAAAAGACACCAATGATCCTTCAGATCATTGAACTCTGGACAATACGTAAGAAAACCCCGACTCAACTAACCCAGTTAAGTACGTAATTAGACTGTTTCCCGCTAAGGTAGACTTATAAGTTTAAATATGTTAAGTCAAATATGCCGGGTGTCACATGGCACCAGACGAAATGTTGGTACTGCACACGTCTGATGGGATAAACACCAGACAACGTGTCAGACAGACAGCTGTCTGACACGTCTGCCCCCTCGAATTCTGCAAATCTTCCCTCCGAAGTGAATGCACATTCAAATTCTAGGCGCATTAGTTTCAAATATTTGGCGACACATTAAATTCCAATCAATCCACATTTACTCCAACTCTGGAGCCGCATTAACTACTAAGGCATTTACTACAACTTCAAACTCGCGCTGGCACAAGTTTTACGTCATAATAAAGACGTTCTCTGCCTAGCTCCTTCTCAGGGTAAGGCATGACACGTCATCCTCAGCGGAAGTCTGACGTAAAGTGAGAAAAAAGTTCTCCGCCTAGCTCCTTCTTAAGACAAGGCATGACACGTCACCTTCAGCGGAAGTCTAACGTAAAGCGAGAAAACGCCTAACTCCCTCTCAGGACAAGGCATGACACGTCATCTGCAACGGAAGTTTGACGTAAAGCGAAGAAAGATGTTCTCTGCCTAGCTCCCTCTCAGGACAAGTCATGACACGTCATCTGTAGCGGAAGTTTGACGTAAAGCGAAGAAAGAAGTTCTTCGCCTAGCTCCTTCTCAGGACGAGGCATGACACGTCATCTTAAGCAGAAATTTGACGTAAAGTGATAAAACACGTTCTCCGCCTCGCTTCTTAACGAACCCACGTGAAACAACTCATTTTCTTGCCAGAAACACTTCAACGAGCCCAGAGCCTCAACAAGGCAAATGAGCTATCATCCGCGACCAACAATTCATTCAGTCTAGCGCTCTACCCACTCTTACATTATGAACAGGAGAAGCCCTAGACTAGAGGGACTTGAAGGGATATGGAGCCTAATACCTCCACGGATGGAGATCCCTATCCCACTTTCCAGACAAGACACGCGCTGACCATGTCAGCGTAGACAAATGAAACTGAAACTCCCTGCTTCGCGGAATTACTCCGCGGAGATAGCTCGGCGCAGAGTCCACTTCAAGTGAAACATAACTTCAATCACATCAGTACTCCAAGATATTCTATGCGCGTACCACCACGCGCGGAATATTTGCTCCAAGACAGATTTTTGTACGAGGTACGGAAGATCAAGAATGAAGAAGATTCACCCGCAGATGGACAGACGTGTCGCCAACCAGATAGCGACACGTGTCCGCAGTGGTCCAACAACTACTGACGTGAACAGCGACTTAACTGCTCCCATGCTCCCACCATGTTGCCTTTACAGTACTGCACAGACATGGTTACCTGCTGCCAGACGTCGCGTCAGATGCTAGCAGGTAAGTCAACCATGCTGTGTCAGGACAACATGCCGTCAGCAGCCAATCACAACCCGCCACGTGTCCGTCAAGCAGACCATCCCCAACTGCCGATGATGTCAGCAGCATGGATCTCCTTTTTACCGCCTATTTCATGGGCCAAAGGCATATGGGCTTGAGCAAGGCCCGTACCAGGTAGGACTTCTCGTGGGCCTTTCCCTTAGGCCCACAACTTCTACTATAAAAAGAGGACTTCATCTCCTTTGTAAAGGATCCGCAAATTATGATTGTATACAAGAGTTAGGATAATCATTGTAACACTTTGTAATCTCTCAAGTAATACAATACTCAATTCTTGACAGTGGACGTACGTCATACACGACCGAACCACTTAAATCCTCGTGTTTACTTCCACCACACACACATACTTTACTTTACGTTCTTGGTTACTGTAACACCCCAACCGATGGCGGAAACATCGGGATGTCACGTATTGATGATTGTTCAGTAGCTCATGGTGAATAATAAGTTTCATAAATGATTTAAATATATTACATACAATGATTCTAGAATTTGTACATCAAATTGAATAAAACTATGCACATATCTTCAAGCATCAATTCAAATCTTCAAGCAAATAGAACCTGAAACATGTTAAATTGAAAATGTTTTGGGTCAACAAAAGTTGGAGAGAATTACATAGGTTTTTGATAATTGAGTAAGAATGATGTGCAATTCATGTGTCATGTCAATCTAGTCCATATGTGAGAACATACTAGAAATAAATCGAGTGCATAATCAACCCTGATGACTGTTATAAAATGATACATACCATACGCTCATGGTCCAATATGTTATACGATAACAAACACCCACGCTACCTTTGTAGGAGGCACGTATCCGGGTGGGATTGTCAGTCCAATAGATCTATCAATGTATACCGCCGGCTGATCAATGTTAATGATTATGCTAGAATGGTGCTTACTCTAATCATGCTCAAGACATAATGCAACATAGAAAACACATAGACACATTGATGATTGAATTGCAATGATGATGTTATAAACATGTTTCACCCCAAAAATGGTGATAAATAGAAAAGGGGCTATGTAAAACTCACCTTGGTAAAATGTTATATCTGTTGAGAAATGTGTTGACCAAATGTATCAAGTATCACCCTAAAATGAGGTAATAAATATGTCTAAGTCTAACAAGTCTACAAATATTTAAGTTCTAGGGCTTCGAATTGGGGATAATTGCACGTTTGATTAATATTAAAATATTCGCCAATTGAGAGAAATTTAGTAAATAAATAACTAAAAATCTTTTTATGAAATTTAAATTTTGGATGATCACAATAATGTATTTGAAGTGCAAAAATAATTTTTATAAAATTATTTCTTATAAAATAGATTTTTAAATCTATTTATCACAAATTGTCAAAATTTAACTTTAATATTCAAAAATACTAAAATTAAAGAATTTCTATTTTAAAAATCATATTTCTGTTCTAAATGATTAAAAATAATTTGTATAACATTTTGGTGCAAAAATGATGAAAATTGGATTTATTATGATTTAATTATGATTAAATCTAACAAAAATTGATTAAAAATATGAAATAAATGATTTTACTGAATTAAAAATTATTTCAGTAAAGTTTGACTTTATACAAAGTCAGGATAAATTTTGGAGAATTTAATAAAATTGTTTTGATATATAAATGGATTTTTATAAATATAATAGTATAAAAATGATTTAATTAATATAAATATTAAATAAATGAATTTCTGAAAAATAAAAATTGGAAATAAAACTTTTAACTCAGATTTGAAAAATATAATTTTTTAGAATTTATATAAAGGTTTTAATATTTAAAAAATGAATTTACAAGATTTAAGTGTAATATATATATATATAATGGTTTGTAAAAAAGAATGAAAATTAAATGAAAAAGGTGTCCACGCTAGGATTCGAACCCGGGTTGTCTTGGTTCTAGGCACCAGTCACAACCACTTGGCCTAGGCCTGTGGTTGTGATTCATTTCAGTTATTTATAAATAAATACAACGAGCAGACTCAGTTTCTTCCCCAAATCAAAAGCCATGAACCCTAGTTTTTGCAATAATCCAATTCAGAAAGTTTTAGCCCGATTAATGATGGGGCTTTCGTTGTTTGATTGCCGATTAATGAAACCCACAAAAAATATAGAACTCACAGTGTTTGTTTCGTGGATAATTGCCGGGTCAAAGATATAAGTCAACGGCTTTCAAAATCGTAACAACAGAGGTGTTTCAGAAGAATTTGGGGGTTAAGAGAGATGAGTGAGCGAGTTGTTAAGGCTCGCAAATGATCAATTTATAGGTTAAATTACTGAATTGACGAAATGGTAAGATTTGACCATTATTAAATGTCAAAACGCGTATTGGGTTAATTGATCAACGATTGATTGATAAAATGCGTGTAGCTTAGTCATAATAGGCCGGAATTTACGAGACTTACCTTGTATGTGAGTTGATTTGCTTAATCAATGGAAATTTGGTCAACCATGAAGGCTTTGAGGGTGTCGCACCTCGTACAGCAACAGCAGCAGAGGGAAAAGTTTTAAATTAGGAAACGTATTTAATTATTATTGCCTGGAATGAAACCACAATATGATGAGTGGTTCAGTGGTAGGGCGCGTGTATGTGTGTGGTTTTAACTCGGGTTCGATTCACGGGTGGAACAAAACTTTTTTTTTTGTTTTTAAAACTGTACAAAGGGGAGGGGTGGAAAGGATGTTGGGCCGGTTTGTGTTTGGGCCGGATCCAAGATAAGTGGGCTAGGGATTGGGCTTCAGCAAAGGTAAAGAAGTAAGGTGTTTGGGCTGAGTTTAAATTAAGGGTGGGTTAAATTGGGTTGTGGGCTTAGACAAACAAGACCAATCTTTTTATTATTATTATTAATATTATTATTACTATACATATATATACATATATATATATATAAGGTGTGAATTAGGAGAATAAAGATTTAGGTACAAAAATGAGGGCTTTTATATAAAAAAAATTTGGGGGAAAATTTTGCGATGTTACAGTCTCCCCTACTTTTGAAAACTTCGTCCCGAAGTTTATTGAAAACACAGGGTTGAAGGGGATAGGAAAAAAAAATTAGGACAAGTGTGGCTTGAAGAATTTTATGTTACGACAATGAATAGAGTAACCTATCTCGAATAGTGTGGATAAGAGGCGTGTTATGCGTGAGTTGAGTTATTAAATGAACTACTAGATATCTAGAGTTTACATTTGGTTAACTACCGAAAATTTTGATAGAATTCCACACCACCTTAACGTACCTGTAAATTCACGATTACGTTCCGGACCGTAATTACCAATTTACCTTACATTAGGGTTTTGCGTCCTTCTATGACTCTCCGATTGTTGAGCAGGTCTGATAGTCTCCACCAGTCGTTGAGCAGGTGGTAGGGCCTCTCCCGACTGTTGGAAAGACATGATGACCTCTACCAATCGTTAAGTAGGTTGTTTGGTAGTCAACTATTTGTTGTACAAGTAAGCACGTATGATCATAGATATAGCAATTAGTTCATATTAAAGCAAGCATGCACACAGATGTTATAATAATACTTGAATTTATTACTTGAATCCAAAAAGTGTCAATACATAGAATTAAAGGTAGACAACATTTAAATGGTGGAACTTGCTGTTAAGTAGCTGGAGGGTCTTGATCTCTGTTTAGTTTAGGGCATCGGTTACGGAAGTGATTTGGGTTTCCACATTTATAGCATAATTACCAGGATGATTAGGGTTAGTAGCCTGAGCAGGGTTGTGAATAATTGCAGTCAGTTGGGCATCAACACCTTTGTTGTTTTTGTTGTCGTTGTGGTTGGTGTTGTAGTTGTTTGTTACTTTCCTCTTGGTTTTCACTACTGTTATTGCGAGTGCTACGACGTGGAGACATGATCCGTAAGGGACACAATGAAGTCTCAATGAGGCATGAAATGAATGAGGTAATATAAGGAATGTAATCATTTATTCAAAAACGAATAAATGAAAACGTTGACTTATCAAAGATTCCAGATTTTTATAACATATGAAGACATGCTTTAGCCTATAAGTGAACACTCATCCCGAGAATTCCCAGGTAGGCATCCGGGTCCCTCGTCTGATTGGGATATATGCGCAATGCCAGCCTAGACAGAAGACTCAGAATACAGGCGTTCACCCTTCCAGATTGCACGTGTTCGTTATTAAAATCTAGAACTTCGACGAGATCTCAAGGTGGTTCAGGATAAACCTGAGGATTTTGTCCTATTAGTCTAAGAGTGAATCCAGTGATGGAGAGCAGCCTTCTTGTAAGGATGAAAGTAGGGATATGAAGTAGGAGGGAGATAGAGAATAGCAAGCAAAAGAAGCAAGTACTGGTTAAATCCTATGGTTATAGACTAGATTATTTCTCTAATAACCTAATTCCCTATAACCTTGGCTCTGATACCAATCTGTAACACCCCAACCGATGGCGGAAACATCGGGATGTCACGTATTGATGATTGTTCAGTAGCTCATGGTGAATAATAAGTTTCATAAATGATTTAAATATATTACATACAATGATTCTAGAATTTGTACATCAAATTGAATAAAACTATGCACATATCTTCAAGCATCAATTCAAATCTTCAAGCAAATAGAACCTGAAACATGTTAAATTGAAAATGTTTTGGGTCAACAAAAGTTGGTGAGAATTACATAGGTTTTTGATAATTGAGTAAGAATGATGTGCAATTCATGTGTCATGTCAATCTAGTCCATATGTGAGAACATACTAGAAATAAATCGAGTGCATAATCAACCCTGATGACTGTTATAAAATGATACATACCATACGCTCATGGTCCAATATGTTATACGATAACAAACACCCACGCTACCTTTGTAGGAGGCACGTATCCGGGTGGGATTGTCAGTCCAATAGATCTATCAATGTATACCGCCGGCTGATCAATGTTAATGATTATGCTAGAATGGTGCTTACTCTAATCATGCTCAAGACATAATGCAACATAGAAAACACATAGACACATTGATGATTGAATTGCAATGATGATGTTATAAACATGTTTCACCCCAAAAATGGTGATAAATAGAAAAGGGGCTATGTAAAACTCACCTTGGTAAAATGTTATATCTGTTGAGAAATGTGTTGACCAAATGTATCAAGTATCACCCTAAAATGAGGTAATAAATATGTCTAAGTCTAACAAGTCTACAAATATTTAAGTTCTAGGGCTTCGAATTGGGGATAATTGCACGTTTGATTAATATTAAAATATTCGCCAATTGAGAGAAATTTAGTAAATAAATAACTAAAAATCTTTTTATGAAATTTAAATTTTGGATGATCACAATAATGTATTTGAAGTGCAAAAATAATTTTTATAAAATTATTTCTTATAAAATAGATTTTTAAATCTATTTATCACAAATTGTCAAAATTTAACTTTAATATTCAAAAATACTAAAATTAAAGAATTTCTATTTTAAAAATCATATTTCTGTTCTAAATGATTAAAAATAATTTGTATAAAATTTTGGTGCAAAAATGATGAAAATTGGATTTATTATGATTTAATTATGATTAAATCTAACAAAAATTGATTAAAAATATGAAATAAATGATTTTACTGAATTAAAAATTATTTCAGTAAAGTTTGACTTTATACAAAGTCAGGATAAATTTTGGAGAATTTAATAAAATTGTTTTGATATATAAATGGATTTTTATAAATATAATAGTATAAAAATGATTTAATTAATATAAATATTAAATAAATGAATTTCTGAAAAATAAAAATTGGAAATAAAACTTTTAACTCAGATTTGAAAAAATATAATTTTTTAGAATTTATATAAAGGTTTTAATATTTAAAAAATGAATTTACAAGATTTAAGTGTAATATATATATATATAATGGTTTGTAAAAAAGAATGAAAATTAAATGAAAAAGGTGTCCACGCTAGGATTCGAACCCGGGTTGTCTTGGTTCTAGGCACCAGTCACAACCACTTGGCCTAGGCCTGTGGTTGTGATTCATTTCAGTTATTTATAAATAAATACAACGAGCAGACTCAGTTTCTTCCCCAAATCAAAAGCCATGAACCCTAGTTTTTGCAATAATCCAATTCAGAAAGTTTTAGCCCGATTAATGATGGGGCTTTCGTTGTTTGATTGCCGATTAATGAAACCCACAAAAAATATAGAACTCACAGTGTTTGTTTCGTGGATAATTGCCGGGTCAAAGATATAAGTCAACGGCTTTCAAAATCGTAACAACAGAGGTGTTTCAGAAGAATTTGGGGGTTAAGAGAGATGAGTGAGCGAGTTGTTAAGGCTCGCAAATGATCAATTTATAGGTTAAATTACTGAATTGACGAAATGGTAAGATTTGACCATTATTAAATGTCAAAACGCGTATTGGGTTAATTGATCAACGATTGATTGATAAAATGCGTGTAGCTTAGTCATAATAGGCCGGAATTTACGAGACTTACCTTGTATGTGAGTTGATTTGCTTAATCAATGGAAATTTGGTCAACCATGAAGGCTTTGAGGGTGTCGCACCTCGTACAGCAACAGCAGCAGAGGGAAAAGTTTTAAATTAGGAAACGTATTTAATTATTATTGCCTGGAATGAAACCACAATATGATGAGTGGTTCAGTGGTAGGGCGCGTGTATGTGTGTGGTTTTAACTCGGGTTCGATTCACGGGTGGAACAAAACTTTTTTTTTTGTTTTTAAAACTGTACAAAGGGGAGGGGTGGAAAGGATGTTGGGCCGATTTGTGTTTGGGCCGGATCCAAGATAAGTGGGCTAGGGATTGGGCTTCAGCAAAGGTAAAGAAGTAAGGTGTTTGGGCTGAGTTTAAATTAAGGGTGGGTTAAATTTGGTTGTGGGCTTAGACAAACAAGACCAATCTTTTTATTATTATTATTAATATTATTATTACTATACATATATATACATATATATATATATATATATATATATAAGGTGTGAATTAGGAGAATAAAGATTTAGGTACAAAAATGAGGGCTTTTATATAAAAAAAATTTGGGGGAAAATTTTGCGATGTTACAGTTACGGTTTATCTATAGGTTTGGGTGAAGGATTCTTCCTAAGCAAATGCGAGTATTAACCCCACGGTGATTACCTCTAATCACCGTTATACTCGTTGTTTCTTCACTAACCTTGCCCTTCGATCTGGAACCAAACTTCTACCTGCATAGCCAATCCAAGCTGCTTAGCCAAAGGCAACTTTTGCTTCTGTCATAAATGAGACCAACAAATCATGAGCAATCTAAACTTATACCAAACTTTTATTTTTTTTAAAACTCGTACCGTACAACTTCAAAAACATACCTACAGGATTAAGAGTATTATGTTCCTTAAAACTTTCTTCTAGAACTGCCGAGTGATCTTTCGACAGCTGAAGTTTTTTTGGGATGTTATAGCCATCTTCATCATCACAGCCGCTCGAGACGATGATCTCTCGACGACGTCATTTTCGTTAAGGAGATCTCGCTCGCTTCACTTCCCGCTTATGCTCGATATGGTGCTCCACCTTAACTGCGGTTATTAGAACCCGGATGACGTCGATCCCTTTAAGAAACCTGCTTTTGGAACATGGGAGAATCATCGAGCTTGATAAAGGAAGTCATGGAAAATTCTACGATTTAACGTCGATCCATTTAAGAAACCTGCTTTTAAACTACGATTTGACATGATATAATGAAACAATAATATGTAAAGAAAAGAAACAAAACTTGTATTTATTGATCCACGACGAATACGTTGATAGAAAATTCTCCAATCTTCAGACAGAGAGAGAGAGAGGGGGGGGGGCAAATATGTGTTGTTTTTGTAAAATAATAATTAGGGTGGTTGAGGCCACCACTGAATGCCTTATCATCTAAGTTCAATTCTTTTATGTATAGTTATAGATATAATTTTGAATTATATTTATAGGAATGATTTTAAGTTATACTTATGTTTTAGATTGTCACTACTTTTAAATAGCAAACTACAAGTATATGCCCTTGTGTGACGTGTTTGATTGTTACTAACAAACTAGTGAGTTGTTCGCGCGATATGGCGGGACAACACACATATTGGTGATTTTAGAGGGTGCATGGGCCGATTCTATTAACTTCGATTCAACTCTGAATCATACCGTAAAGAAAACTAAGTTAGTTATAAAATATTTGATTCTAACTTAGTTGGTTAATAAAAAAATATATCTTAGGTGTATTAGATTATGTTACATGAAGTTAGTATTAAGAATTACTTTGCCCCTCACTTTATAAGGCAAGTGGTCTTAAACTTTTCTTGAACTAACATAAATAGTCTTGATATTTAAGTTTTGAACAAAAAGTTTTGGTTAACTCACAACTACATAAAACCTATTTCTAACAAATCAAGATTTAAAAGTAAGATTAATCGGTCCTATAGTTGTTATACAAATAAAGAAAAAAAAGTAAGTATGTTTGTATATATTCAATGACAAATTTTTTTCTACGTTTTATATAAATACCTGTTATTTTAAATTTATAACTTTGTTCTATTTTAATTCAATTGTAACTTGTGTATCAATAAATAATAGCATTAATTCAAGAATTATTTAATACAAAATGTATGAGAACTTTAATACAAAAACAAATATATAGAAAAAAAATTTAAATAACCACCAAGCATTATATAACCAAACACCAATCCCATTAGGAAGTAGCTAAACAAGAATGGACATAAATCACAATCCAGCAAAACATACAAATAAATTACGTAGCTAAGAGAAGTGTTTTTCTTCATTGAACATCAAATGCTGCACCTACTCTACAATTACACCAATAATTATAAATTAAACTCTTACTAAGGTTTGAACCTTGAATGTCCCCAATAAAAGACATACACCTCTACTAAATGGGCTAGCCCCACAATTACATGTTTCAAAGGTATTATGAGGGCTCCCAAACTGGTAAGCTCACTTCTCAACAACGAGGAGAGGATCACCCGAGACTGTGACGTACCAACCCTAGAAAACCCACCTCCTAGTGTTGCGATATAGACATCTAACGACTCTAAAGTTTTATGAATAGCTTGTCGGTGGCCGGAGCATGACCGAATAAACTAGCACTTAACATCATAGTGGAGTCGTGGCTACCCCGCTCACACTCATCCGCTACTTAATTTAATTAATTTTTCAAAAAAAATTATTTGCTTATTACTTATTGTGCGGCAATATAGTAATGAAAGAAAAAAAAAAGACTATTTTCTTCCAACACGGATTCACCAATTCTTGGTTTGCGCCAAAACTATCACATAGACCATGAAGCTAAGTTACATATCCATGTCTTGGCTTATCACTAAAACCAAGTATAAAGTTCGTACCGACCCTAACTGAGATTTTGATAGTAGAGGATTAAGTCACAAAGTGTGTATATTTCTATCCACATGGCACACAGGTTGACTAATCAGAAAGTAGAGGAGGGCATTTTGCCTCCAAGTGGTGCAGCTCTAAAAGCCCTCGATAACAAGAAGAAATGGGATAACTCAGGCAAGAACCTTACTCCTAATCAACCCCAAAAATAGTTCAGGAAGTTTGAAGCTTCAGGATCTTCGTTTAACCCCACTTCGTCTAATTTGAAGCAGGATAGTTCTGTTGGAAAAATCCCCAAGTGCAACCAGTGCGGGTTTCATCATGTTGGCAGATGTGACATATTCCGTTGCCCGCACTCGCAGTAGTAACATACTTAACGTCTAGCTAACGTTCGATAAATTAGTAAAACGGCTTTGATCTTTCACACATATGATACTTGTTTTGAAAAACATGTGAACTCACCAGCATTTTTATGTTGACACATTTTAGCATGTTTTCTCAAGTCGCTAAGTTAGCTGCACAGGGTTAGGATGCACAAGAGTCCACCGCATCCATCTATCAATTACAGTGTCGGATTTACAACTTAAAACTATTTTGAATTAATTACCTTGAACCTTGGTCTGTAAACCTTATTTATGCTTCCGCTACAATTTTGAACTGCATGGTTGTGTTTATGTTATTTTCTCATATTGATGTCGTTTATTGTAACTGTTGACTTGGATCTTGTATTGTCATGCACCTCGCGGTAAAACCCTGCAAGTGAAATTTGAGGGTGTGACAATTGAGGCGCGCCTCATGAATCTATTACATGACAGTTATACTCGGCAACTATTCCGTCCAAATTTACACCATTAACCATGATTTATGTCATGTATATATACTTAACGTCTGACTATAACTTCGGATTACCAAGATTATTAAATCGATTTGATAATCCACACTTTTATTTGATTTCGGTGTCTGTCCATTTTCTGTTCATTTTTCGGTTTAACACACAAAATCATAGGAACATCCATTTTGTTTGTTTTAATCAGTATTTTGGGCCCATCAGACATGGGCCCATCATACAATGCAAACGAGGATCCTCCTAACTTTTCCTCAACGTGGTAGTTATTTCTTATTGTTTAGTCCTTGTGCATTAATGTAGTGGGTTACTATATATATATTTTAATGTAGTAGTGGGTCAGTCAGATATGTCTATTTAAATGTTTGAGCCCCGCTAAAGCCGGATTTATTGTTAATTAAGCGGCTTAAGGGCATTACTAGCGATTCAAATAAAAACTGCAGGAGGAAAAACTTGGTGAACCCAAGTTTGCATGGTCTGGTTGGATCGAGCACACATAAAACGATGTCGATCCGTATGGATATAAGGCTGGTGGGTGTGGAGGAGGCCCATCATTCATGAGGTCCTCCACCTCATATGCCACATCAGCGTGGGGTAGGTCCATCCTCCCCATGATGGTCCAAGGGTGTAGAGTGATGGACCTCCCTCCCTTAAAAAAAAATCACCATTCAAGAGGCCGGCTTGACTGGCAATAGGTTGCCGTTGATGATGATGATGGACCAAGAGGCGGTGTTGCCTCCCTCCCTTGAACTTGATGCCCCTATGCCGTTCCTCACACCCTATAGCATGGGGAGAAAGATGTTAGCACGTCGATCAGGCATGTGCAATTAAAGAGACAGATGGAGTCAATAGAGAATATGGGTTTGGTCTCACACTTGTAGCCAAGTTGGTGGAGGGCCTAAGTTTTTTATGGGAGGCTTGGGTTCAATTCCCACTAGCTACATTTGGAGGACATTAAGAGAAATGAGGGATGACTCCTAACCTATGGTTAGGAGTTCGAGTCCTGATCTCGCCCGGGTTTTACCGGTTCTCCACAGCGGGTCTTCGGACGGGTGGGGGATCGGGTTTTCCCCGGTTCGGAAACCTCGTGGGCAAGCATGGCTACCCTGGCCAGCCCTTTGCATAGTCCTGGGGAGTTCTAGGGTTCGCCAGTTAAGGGTCCCATGGGTAGTCAAGCAGAAACGTTTCGTTGGCCGTTCAAAAAAAAAAAGAGAATATGGGTTTGATCTAGTCAAACATGATTTGTTCTTCTAGTTAAAATGCCTTTTTTAATGTATAAGCATGGCCCAAGCCTGTATATATGGTTTAACGTATTTAATTTGGGTAAGAAAATTAAATATATACACACATACACCTTATATAGATGTTATATGAAGACTAATAGTAATGTTCAACTTGGGTACGTATTATCCGACATGAGCACAGGCAACACATGGTGCTTCTTCATCGGTGGATCCATATCACAGTTGGCACCAAGAAAAAACCATTAATATTATTGAAAACGTTCGTCAGCAGGAAGATAGATTTGACTTTGTTTCATAAATATGGGGTTGACTTGTTGGGTGATGGATCATTAATTATGGTACAGTAAGCAGCAAGACTTTGAATAACTTTGTACCGAGTCGTCACCAATGCATGGAGAGTTGGAGACGATGTCAAGGACGTGAGGTGGCACTATGGCAGTGTTATCTAGTGCACATCTAATGCGTATACGACATTGGTCATTTTCTAAAAACAACTCAGAATTTATAAAAGTCAACATCTATAAATAACTCTGAATTGATTGATTCATAAATTTTAGTTCCACATTGTCATGAATGGATATTAAAACAGTTTTGTAAATGTTACAAATTAGAATAAATTCTTTGGTTTCGTTTCTTAGAGTTTATGCTAAGAATCTCATAATCATAAAAAGCGAGAGTGAGATTATAATTCGTAAGTAAGATTAAATCAAAGGACTTTTGTTGATGTTAAGCTTTGTTGCTTAGGCATTAGTGAAGAGACCATGGTTAAAAATTACGAGAAAACATGATGTCACTACAAGGAAGTGAACCTTTAGCGGCGACGTCTGTTGCCGCTAAAGGTGTCGCCGCTAATACTAAAATTTCTTGTAGCATGGATAAATAGTTAAATACAGCTTCATGAGCTACGACTATGAATATGAATGATTTCACTCATGAATCACCCATAGAATATTCATTGATAGCCAACCCACAAAACAAAGATGGCCACATCAGTGAGACAAAATGTTCACCAACAAATGTCATCCAATTCTTCAACGATAAACCACGACAGTCCGTCGATATATGCCTGATGGGAGGACGTTGATGATACTTCTTTATTAAAGCAATAATTACAAATTTCTAAAGCAGCTGGACCAGCTCAGTTTGTCTATGCATCCCCATGCATTGGTGTACAATAGCCGGTTAACTTTTCAGTTACGATGAAAATATTTATTTAAGTACAAACAAGTATATACTTACCATCCGCTAGCGAAACTACGCGAGAAGGAGTGAGTTCCTAGTGTTGCATGATGAGAACCTTAGAGGTGCTCACCCGAGTGCCTACCGGCCCTAGATTGGGATATCCAACTAGGTATGCTCAACACCTACATATGCAAGTCAATATAAAAATAAATAATAAAATGTGTGTCAAATAGCACGAATGTTATAATGCCTTAATAAAAAAATGAATAAAATAAAACCAAAGAATCCAAACATAAAAACATTGAATCAAGCATGCAAAACGTAAAATATAGAAACAATAAGTAAGTCGACCTGGACCCGTCTGTAGCAACAAGACAATTAAACGGCAAAAATAGGCATAAAAACGTTGAACCACATATACACATTGCAATGTGTTAAATTGAAAAATTTAGACTGAAATGTAAAACAAAAAAATTGTAATCATTGGAGACCAAGTTGAAAGTGAAATGGTGTTATGATTAAATTGTAAAAGATGTACATTTTTTGAGGTTGAAAGTAGAAAAAGTTAAAGATTAGAAAAAAAAAAAAACCAAAAGTGAATACAAACCATGGTACCTAAGATATAATCCATGATGATGCAACACAAAATTGATTATATATATATCTAGAGACTAGAGGTTCATGTAATAAGGGTGAGATTTATTAGAAGAGAAAGAATGATTCTAATGTTGAAATGTGACAATAATTGAATTTAGAGACCGAAGGGATTAATGTAATTTGAGAAAACACAATTTTAATATGGAGTATTTAAAAAAAATTAAATATAAAAAAGCTATTGGGTTTAAAAAGGAGGGGGGAGGGGGAGTTACATATTGCATGTGAGCTTTAAAATTTGAAACACACAAACCTACTATTATACTTCTATCTAGTCAAATTAATTAATCAAAATTTTACCATGTATTATAAGTTTGTAAGGTTCTTGTAGAAATGAGTTTTATCATATAAATAGGCCTTAATGTGATAAGTGAAGAAAGATTTTTTTTTTATTTTTTTTCCAATCTTGTTAAACATGCATTTTATACTGAAATTTAAAAAAAATAGGGTAATTACTATTGGAGAGTAATTATGCAATTCTATAATGTAGGCTACTGTAACTACTCTAATAGCATGTTTATGATAAAAAAAATTGTATTATTTATCTAGAAAGCACGTTTAAGCCGATGGGAAAAAATATTTAAAAAAAATTCCCTCTTTACATGTCATGTTTAATAGGTTAAGCTCATTTGTATTTAAACAGAAGAGTGTTTTAGTGCGAGAACTACGAGAAGAAACCTAAATTTTACTTTTTATTAGTAATAGTTCATATATTTTTGAAGTTTGTAATTTTTATATATCATTGTTTATGTTATATATACAAAAACTCAATAAATTAATGCAATAAAATATTTTTTAAGGTTAAAACTATTTCCTACACATGTGTTACATTATGCGTAGGTAATGTTCCTATAAAAAAATGTACATGTGTAGGTTATATAAATTAATGAATTGCTTCATATATTTCTTTTTTTTTTCAAAATAGATGAATAAACAACACATTTCAACATTTTTCTTATATTCTTATTTTTTTAAAAACTGATAAAAATGAATTATTAATCTTCTTCTCGCATTTCTCATATTAAAACCTCTTCTGAAATAAACCATCCCCTATACACATACACACACACACATCCACACTTATACTTCTATGTTATTCATGCACTACTTATTTTATTGTTTGGTGTTTGTCTACTTACTTATATTTAGTGTGTTTTATATCAAGCCCGATGTCTCTCTGGAAGCAGCCTCTCTATCTCTAAAGATAGGGGTATGGTTTGCCAACATCATATTCTCCCCAGAACCTACTAATAGCGTTGTTATTTGTGGGATTTACTGAGTCGGTTCTTGTTGTTGTTGCGTGTGTATATATATATATATATATATAGTGGAAGGATAGGGAGAAAACCCTCCAAAATGAAAAAACTCTAGAAAACCCTCAAAAAAACCTACTTCCCGAGCTTTTTTTTTTAAAAAAAAATTAGGGCATGTAATATACATGTTTTTGAGTGTTTTGAGCCAAAAAAATCAAAAAAGCGCCGAAGGGTTTTTTTTTTTAAAAAAAAAAATAAGTTTTGCATCATAACATATGTTACCAGTGCAAAAATAAGCTAACATATGTTATGATGCAAAACTTATTTTTTTTTAAAAAAAAACCCTTCGACGCTTTTTTGATTTTTTTGGCTCAAAACACTTAAAAACATGTATATTACATGCCCTAATTTTTTTTAAAAAAAAAAAGCTCGGGAAGTAGGTTTTTTTGAGGGTTTTCTAGAGTTTTCTCATTATTTAGGGTTTTCTGTGGATCCATCCCCTATATATATATATATATATATATATATATATATATATATATATATATATATATATATATATATATATATGAGAGGGTTATCTTGAGAACGCTAAATATCGTGAGAACCGGGAGAACAAGTTAAAAAATCAATCAAAATCAAATTTTTTTAATACAAACTTCATTATCATCAAAATACAACATTAATAAATGAATTTTCTTTATTTTTTTTTTGCAAAAATAGTTTCAAATTAACTTTTTACACATGTATAAACAGCAAAATTACACATGTGTAAAAACTATTTATTTCCGTATACGTTTGAATTTCTACGCGTAAATTGTGTTTTTGAGATTCTACTCACTACTAGAAAAAAGGTCTTTCTTGACACGCATTGCGTGTCAAGAAAAGGGTCTGATGACAAGAAAAAAAACGTCAAGGATGGCGGTGTCATAAATTTAAGATGACATATTTTCGCGTGTCATCTGTTTATGACACACATTTATGACAGCATTTATTGACACACGTTATGACACTTTTTAATGACAGTTTTTGTTGACATTTTTTCGACACATATTATGACAGAAATTTATGACAGAATTTTATGACGTTCTTTTGCGTGTCATAATTTATAAATCTAAAAAAAATCCAGTAAAATTACATATTTACCCTCCTGGATTTATAGCCATTTTATTATATGCAAAATAATTAGCAAACTAATAACAAAAACATCATTTCATTATATAATCCGGCCATATTAATCAAATTACAAACTAATTAGAGACGTTTAACGTTTACAAAAATATTGTATCTACATTGCCTTCAACCAAACAAGTTTGGATCATTTGAAAATAAATGTTGCGGCGTAGCCTGGCCATTCTTCGCGAACGGCTTCGCGAACGGCATCCATGTCTTCATCGGCGTAATGATCCGCTCCTCCCCAACCTGAGACAACAATAAACTTAATACATTAATCGACCCCAATTTGTTTCCTGTTAAGCATTCTGAATGTACCCTTACAAGAATGTCCTCCCCGTCTCCGATGTCACCCTGATTTATAATGACGAACAGTTTCATCAAATTAAAGCGTTTTGACCCCAGTTTAGTTCACTAAAATGTAACTTCGGTTGACTTTCAACCCTTTCGACCCATCCCCATTTTAGCTAACTTTTTTTGTTTGACCCGTTTGAGATAATACAAAATTGAAATTAACAAATTTTCCATCTCTAAATAATACATTTTTAATAGTTTCCTCACCTTAACCATAGCAATATGTTCGATTCCATCTAAGACTGATCTATAACAATGGGCGACAAATGGCCCTCATGTTAATGTATATGTACTATTTTCAGACTAATAAATGACATGAGGGTCAAGATAGATACACTATAAAGTAAAGCTAACCAATTACAAGGATCCATGTACATGTGCCAGTAATGTTACAATTATATATAGAACATGAATAGATGAACTTATATCTATTAGTACAAAATATAGTTACAAATCGCTTCCACAACATCCTCGTTAATACAAATAATAATAGAACACATAACAAGTAAAAAGATATACTATCTAGTGTGTACACCTATAAACCACGTTTTCTAGAAGGTAAGCAGTACATATGCCCCGATCAATCTGAGGTATAAGAGCCTAAAATTTCTTTCAGTTCCGTTTTAATTTAATCATTCAAATTGGCAAAAGAATTTTAGAACCAGCAAGTGTTTGTCTGCCTCAATGATTGAAGAACAGTAATCAACTTGCACACACCTTAATTCTAACACCGTTACTTAGACAGGAGCCCCTCAATTTTGTGATCATATAATACATAATTTTGTAGATACAAAGAATATACTTAAACCTTCGCGTGAATGATGCTTTTTATCTGTGCAGCTTCTAAATGGCTGAATAATCTTGAGTTTTTCAGCTTTATATATAATGGTTAATTTCAGAATTTGAACCTGACTAGACACTGAAAGGCGACTAAGATCCAAGCCTAATGGGTCATGTTCGTATGCATATATCTACACGCATATAAACACGTATTCGAAGAAAAGAATATATAACATACA
Organism: Ambrosia trifida; assembly: GCA_028751855.1. Lineage (NCBI taxonomy): Eukaryota > Viridiplantae > Streptophyta > Magnoliopsida > Asterales > Asteraceae > Ambrosia > Ambrosia trifida. Next base: position 100,459,926 of record CM054125.1, on the reverse strand, counting down.
TATATACTTATGCACATTCTTACACATATATACATAGTTATATAACTGATACCTCTTTGGGATTTCCAACACACTGCAAGCTTCCATCCACAAAATTCCTAAACGATCACATAAATTCTCTGCTTCCTCCATAGAATGTGCTGAAACATTACATCAGCAAATTAATAGTATTAATATTTAGTGCAACAAAACAGTTTAAACAATATGTTCCCTCTGTCTAAAAAAATCCAGTGACTGTGTATTTTAAAAAATCGGCATAACTCATATTAGGGGTACACAATTCACCCGCCAACTTAATTTTTTCTATAAACCAAAATGCGCCACTCAGGTTGGGTTGACCGTCTACTTATAAAAATGATAATGTGCTAATTATCATTACAATAATAATCAAAGTCATTTCATTCAGAATATTTTTGGACAGTGTTAACCCATTCCCCTCTTTATCTACTTTTTTCTTTTTGGCCAGTTTGAGATAAAACATCTCAGAAATCAATCCATAATAAATCGGTTAGAGAATTACTAGTGAGAATAATTATACGATTTTGTTTAGCCCGTTTGACTGTATTCCATAGATTGTTTCTTGAAGCTATGTCTAATCCGGTACTTGGCTCATCTATATACACAACCTGCACAATTAAATTGATGGATACCAATACTATTAGCAAGACATGTGAGAGAATAGTCAACTGAATACATGAACAGCTAGACAATACTTTAGGATCCCCAATCAATGAAATGGCAACACTAATTCTCCTTTTCATGCCACCACTGTACTTCCCGGCCTGCTTATCAGCAACCCCACCGTTGAAGAGATCTACACTTTTAAGAGATTCTTCAACCGCCTAAAATAAAACCATTTAGAAGTGAATAAGTTTGAGAATCACCATAAGACTAAGATAGATCCTGGTAGCTGTAGGTGGCTATCCGGGCCGATTTACATGTGAATGGGTCAACATAAGTTATTATTAGTTTCCATTTGCCCAAAAAAAAGAGAAAAAAACACAACAAATTCTAAAAAACTAAAAAAACAAATAAGGGACATTGAAAAAAAGAGGCTGCAATTTTCATCCATTTACTTATAAATAGGGTCCATTTAGTGAGGTTTTATCTCTATCTGATCAAAAATAATATTGATAAAAGAGAAATGGGTTGAAAGTCACATAAAGTATGTTCTTAAGGCTTATGTATCTCCCTGGATAACTGAATGCACATCTATCTGCTATTCAGTTTAGAATTGAAAAAAAAAAAAAAGCTTGGGAATGAAGATGGTTACCATATTAATGAAGGAAGTTTTGCTATCACCATTTGGACCAAGCATACCAAAGCACTCTCGTTGAGACAATGCAAGTGACAACCCTCAGACAACAAATTTCTCAAGGTTTCCATCCCTTCCTGTATACACCTTTTTCAGGTTGTCACAGACTATTGCATGGCTCGTGTCGTGTTCAAGAAGCGACTGCTCCACCTTCTCTCTCTGTTAGATTCAAGAACAATATAATAAATAAGATTTTGAAAAAAGAAAAAAAACACATGACATAAGAATTTAAGAGACTTTCAACTTGTTTATAATATAACACAATCCTGATCTACCAGCTCATAACAAAATGGGCGGAAACTAACACCTATCATTTGTTACTTGAAATACTATAAAAAGGGCTCTATCAAGAACCTATTTTTCGATGGTACAAAGATCCTCATGGTGTTTGGCTCGTTTGGATAAGAGGGAAGCGATCAAGGCCGAGGGGTTGGAAGAGTTTTCTACATTTCACATCATGTTAACCCTAAATAATCATCAATTTCTAGATAAGCAAAGCAGCAGCACACATAAATAACTTCACAAATCACTATAACTTCAATAGATAGTGCATTGCAACAATTAATAAACTGAAACCCTAGCTTAAATCCTCCTAAGTAAAAGATAATCATTACAAGATTTAGTTATAATATTACTACTCGCAATGTGAAAACCCTAAACATCTATAAAAATTTCAAACGATTATTGACCAAATAGATATTCCACCATCAATTGTTGCAATAATAATATAAAACCCTAAGAAAACAGAAGCATAAAGTTATGAAATTTTAATAGAAAACAAAAGAGAACCTTGACATAGTGAGAATATGGAGGCTTTTGATTAGGAAATGAGGTTTATTTTGTTGTGCGGGAGCTGAATCGAGAGCATTGTGCAGAAGATACCTTGCTAGGGTTGAGAGTTTTCTGAGAAGATTGAGAGAATAGAGAGAGAGAGAGTGAAGAATGGAAAGAAGAGAGACATAGGTGGGGTTCATCCCAATACACACAATTTTTTTTTGGGATAAGTGCAGGAGGGAATTTGAAATCTGATGACATAAAAGCATGATACGCGGTTTTGGATCCTGTCATGTTTTTAAATTTTTTACACAAAATTCTTGACACACAAAAATATCCGTCATTAATATTTCAGATTTCACCAAATATGACACTTTTTTTATGACATACACTTTTGCATGTCATTAAATTAGTGTATGTCATAAAAAGAATGTCAAGAAAGACCTTTTTTCTAGTAGTGACTTTAATAATAAAGACAAGTGTAAAAAGAAATTTTGAATTTCAATGGTTTTAGATGATTTTCTCGTGGTTCGCACGAAATATATATGTTCTCAAATTAACTTTCCCCTATATATATATATATATATATATATATATATATATATATATATATATATAGGAATCGGTTCAAATGAGAACCTTTTGTCAAATTGAGAAATCAGAGAACCATTCTGGACCACACATTTCTCTAAGGCGATTTTTTTTTTTTGCTTTAATCGCTGCTTTTTATGCAGGAAATAACTTTATATATATATATATATATATATATGTTTTTCAATATACACATATGTATACCTGAAAATGTAATATACACAAATGTATAATTACTATATACACATATGTATAAATGAAAAACAAATGAAAATTAAAAATAAAAGTTTTCCTTGCATAAAAACGTGCGATTAAAGCAAAGAAAAAAAATTTCCTTTATAAGAAAATGTGTGGTCCAAAATGGTTCTCTCAGTTCTCAAATAGGGGTTGGTTCTCTTAGAATCCATACCCTATATATATATATATATATATATATTTGTGTGTGTGTGTGTGCGCGCGCGCGCGTAAAGAGGAGTATTTTAAAGCTATGATCTTAGGCCTCCAATTCAATAGGGCCCTAAATTTTTAAAAGTTTTTTTTAATATATGGCCTTTGTTTATAATCAATATGACAGACCTTTAGCTTAATATATCTATGGTTTATAAGTTTACTATGGTATTTATCATGCAAATAGTTATAATCCTACAATTACTGTTATATTCACGTTTTATGCCTTTTTAGTACCATATCCTAAAATTTGACTTGCGGGGTTTTACCACGCGGCACGTTTCAGACCAGGAGCCAAATAAACAGTCACATGAAATGAAATCTACATGAATGAAATACATAAAAAAACCCAATAGTTAAAATCCATAGTTCAACGATTTGGCGGAAGCATGTAATAGTTACATCAAAGTAATCCATAAAACAATTGGGAAAATAGTTTGACAAAGTTCTTGAAACACAATAATATGCAAATGATGTAGTGTGAGTCCAGTGCCCCCTACCCTTTGCTACTATCTTAACAACCGGAGAAAACATGCTAATATGTTAGCATATAATGCTGGTAAGTTCACAGGTTTTGTATTTAAATGATAATTGTTTGAAAACTAGACCCACATAAACTTTACGTATATATCTAATGCTAGCTAGATATTGTACAAGTTACATAAACATTATAAACCATTGCTGACGGTGTGTAATATGTTTGCCTTGTTTCCCCGCCATCGGTCATCACATGATGACATAATAAGTTAGGAAAAACACTCAACCTTTCGACCTCTAGTTGACACCGGTGAGGCTTTTCGGGCCCAACAGATCTATTCATACTTTCCCCCACTATGTTTCACATATTCATGGTTCAAACTGTTAGAAGGACTTTAGATGAGTCGCTCAATACACAAGTGATATAATGTAATTAATGTGTTCTACGATGTTTGTGTTTGCGTAGTATGTTTCTCACCCAACAGGAAAAAAAATAAAAAAGGGGGCTATGAAACTCACCTTAGGTTGCGTCTTCTAGTAAAATAAAACTAGGCGTGTTAATGGTAGAATCCGACTGATGAAAACCTACCATAAAATAGCCTATAAGTTGTTTGACTGAAATCGTGTTTGTTTAACAACCAACTGTTATCTGAACAATGACTTAGTGTATTTTCGTAAAATGCATGACTGTGTTTGAGTAGGCTAGACTTGACATCCCGTTGGTAACCCGTTATATCTGTTTATCAGTCACGTATAAGTTCACGGACAACTGATCATGCAACACACGTAAAGATACGCATAACTTGTCCTAGGCAAAGATGCTATTAACGAAGATGGCATAACAGTGAAGATGCTCAATAGTGAATTTGATTACTAACAAATTTAGGTTGTTAGCGAAGATGAGTCCTCAGGCGAAGATGCCCATCTTCACCCGCAACCCCTAAGCAACTTCGCTATTAGCAGCGAGTTGTGCAAAGTTGCATTTTTTGGCGTTACAAGTCCGTTTTCAAATCATGCACCTTATGTCTATCTAGTTAATATTATAATAAATCATTTTGGTTCATCAATTGATTCGTTTTAAGCTTATATCCACATATTTGCCAAAATAGCATATTATGGAAATAACGTTAAAAATGACGGATGGTTAATCATGCATCATGTGGTGGCGTGGATAGACAAAAAACAAAGGGGTACATGCACCGATCGGGTTTGTCACGATTGCTAAGTGTTTTGTGCCTTATGTCCAAGGCTTGATACCAAACCACATCAAGCCGGGGGTCTCACTAGAAGCAGCCTCTCTATTCTTAGGGGTAGAGGTAAGGCTGTCTACATCTTACCCTCCTCAGACCCTACCTTAGCTTTGCTATAGGTGAAATTAACTGAGTATAATGATGATGATGATGATGATGATGATGATGAGCATATTATGGAAATGTTACATCAAGTGCATGAGGACGTTTAAAACAGAAAATATTACAATTAATCACATACTAACATTCATCTAATCCCCAAACTGATATATAATTATCCTATAGTGGTTTCAAGAATATTATCGTCATCATCTTGAACATACCAACCCTAGATCTACAATAAGTCCCCAAAAGGGTAAAATAATCATAGACTTTAAAAACAAGTCAAACACCACCTAAACATGTTTCTAACTCATAAAAAATCATCTAAACAACTTCATATTATCATTTAATTGACAAATAACACAAAATCCCTAATTTCTGGGTCACCAATGCCTTCCCATTGTTATCCAAGTTCATTACATTGAGAAAACTCACTTCTAATGTCTAGATCTAATTAAGAAATCACAAGGAAAGGTTTTGAATGAGGAAAACACACTTAAATCAGATCTGAACATTTGGGTTGATTAGAAATGGTTTAGATAGTGTTTTGGTCAAAAATTACTTAGTAGAAATAATTTTGTATTCCAAATTAGTAAATATGAGGTAGAGTGCTAAATGTGTGAAATATGACAAAAGCTTACTATTATTTTCAAGATGGCAGTTTAAGATAACAAAGAAACAACAATTTGACAACTACACTTAGGATGGCAAAGAAACTGGCCAGGATAGACAGTTATATCCTGAGGATGTAACTGTCTGACAATATGGTGAGATAAACAAAGATAGGTGGATGTAAATGTTATGCAATAAAGGAACAACACTTGATGTGCGAGGAAAGCCCTTGATCACTTGATGATCGCCGACACAAAACCACGGAAGGAGTCTAAGCCCCTGCCTTGTTTGTTAATATTAAAATGGTGAAAAATGTTACAACTTTGAAAGTATGATGAACGAACTATGATTACAAATGAATGTGTAGTATTGTGTGTGTGTAGAGAGAATATCAGGTGTTTGCTTAACCAGTATCAAGTGTTCGATAATGTGTAAGTGTCCTATTTTTGTTCATCATACCCATATATATAGTTTACATGAAAATAAATAGAGGATCCCATGATATTTGTCGTCTTAGTTATGCTCCTTGAATGATTCAGGTGACCGTTGGAGCTCTTTCATCTGAGTTAGTCGTTGGTGTTAGCTGTTTCCTGGTTTTTCGCCTTGCATTCAACACGCGTCGGTTACCAACTTAATCTGCAACTTCCCCCCAGAAAAAGAATTATGCCTGATTAATAATCTCCAAAGTAACCGTCATATGATAAGGTTCAATTTTCCACTAATCAGCAACAAATGATCAACTGCATTACAAAGATACTTCGACAAATCTCTCACACATGCTCAGAAATCTTCACTCTCTGTCTTCAATCCTCATTCGAAACACCTAATCCCTAATCACCCACCATGATCCAAAACTAGGTTGACCATTTGTCAATCGGATTCCTAAATAGAAAATATAAGAACAAAATCATGTCAAACTATCCACCATGATGTTCATTACTGGGGCATTTGGGAAATTTTCGGAGAACAATAGAATAATGTTTCATTATTTCACAAGAAATCTATCAAGTAAGTTTTATCTCACCCTTATTCTCTGTAAATATTCACTAAAATCTTCAAGTAGAAACTGATACTTTCAATCAAAGCCCTGCACAAAACACTCCACTCTGACCCTACGTATCACCCGAAGATTTAAACTGTGTTTGTTTTTTGTTTCCTCCATTCACAACTCTAGGGACTCATCCAAACGGGTCCATAAAAACACTAGAATACCTAACCCATAGTTGTTCACACATAATGCCTGGAGATCAAGCTGAAACTCCTTGCAGAAACAACATATATAGCATGATAATACTCCGGTAAACTGTTAGATCAGTTTCTTTTAACAGTTTCTTATCAAGAACACTTGTTTAGATTTATCAAAGTAAATTGCACAGCGGAATAGGTATAAGTGTTCTAAGTTAAAGATTCACTTTTAATAGGAATTATTACTCCCCCTCAGTTAATGAACTAAAGCAGTAAATGAAAGAATCAAACAGTTAGTGAATGTGACAACCGTCAACGATCTAGGTCAACATCCGTACGCATTTTATTTATTATTGTCATTACATACATAATTAGACATTTTACCCACCCCCCCCCCCCCCGTCTAGTGAAGCATGGGATAATAAGAAAACTTGACAGAGATCACCTGTTTATGCATACAAGACCCGAACAATCACTCAGTAAGGATCACCCCACCCTAACACATGGTAACCCCTCATTAACATATGTATATGGATCACAATTGTTAACACACATTGAACAACACATTGAACAATTAATGGGAATCAATACATGTTGATATCGTAAACAAGCATCTTGAAACCTAACTAAAACCTAACAATGTGGCCCCAAATGGATATTCCTATATCTAAGGTGACTTGAGGTTATCAAAAGAACTAACTAGACATGGTACAAGTGTATGTTATCAAAACATGTGTATATCAACTAACCTTCAAAATCTTGTCACCATTCCTAACATATATTTGATAGGTTAAGGAAACAACAACCAAACAAACTTATCATGGAGCTCACAAGACCATAATCCTACCTATATATATGTATATGTACATGGCATTACAAGCACAGAACCATATATACCTATAATCGACTACACATGCACACACACACACACACTTGACAAGTCCCTTTCCTACAATTCATAACCCCCTTTTCTTTTGTTGATTTTGGATGAAGGTTCCCAAGGACACCAAGTGTCCCTTTCATCTACAAGCTTATTATACTAAACTAGGAAACATCTAAGGAAGCCCCATCATCCAACACAAAAACTTGGAAAAGCACATGTTGTTCCACCAATATGGAAACCATGCTTGAATGTTGGACACAAGTCAACCTACCCCTTTATAATCGGTCGCAACCCACCCAAGACCAACTCCCATGATCATTCCAACTCATGACCACCACCATTTCACTAATTGACCATCCTACAACTAAGAGTAGATACCTTGTATGAAGTCAACCCTTCCTCTTATAGCTACTACAAGAAAATAGGCCCACATTCTTCTTGGTTGCTTCACCATCATCCATGATTTCCACAAGGAAAAGACAAGAGGAGATCTTTGTCCCATGAAATGTCATTATCAACTCATGACACCAAAGATTGCATCAAAATGGAAACTAATCACTTCCATCATTGTCGTACAAGAAGAAGGTGCCACAATTATCATGGCAACTTATCCATGACACAAGACTTGCACAAAACAAGAAACTTCCCCATTTTTCCTATACTGAAGTCACGTACCACGGAGGCACCTGTACCAGTGGTCATGCCATCTCTGACACTGAGGAGGTGCTTACAAGCCCGCAAGCGGCCTTACCTTCCCAGCCTCACCGTTGACCTAGCCCATCGGGACGAGGAGGACGACCATGAGGCCATGACGTTGGGAGGATCATCTGGGAGTCCACTATACACGGAGCGCGACGTTATCTTGTCCCATAACACGAAGCTTGTTGAGATGGGATTACGTGTCCGAGAGTTGGAGGATCATGCAGAGGAGGCTGAGTGGGGGAGATTGTCGATAGCTTTGGGGGGAGCAGAGGCGGAGAGACGCATCGAGGCTCTGGAGAGGAGGATGACCGAGATGACGTAGGGTATGTGAGGCGCGATTGCTACATTGCTGCCGCATTTCCATCATCGTCTTATTCTTAGTTTATTCTATGGTTGTATTATGATGGTACTTTATGTTGTTTGATGTTACATTATAACTGCTATGTTGTACTGCCATGTTTAGTTTCTGTAACTTAAACTATTGCGGATCATTCGCCCATCTTTTGTACTAACTTTTATGTATTTGGATTTATGGTGGTAGTTATTGATAGTATGTTATCTGTCGTTATTCCATGTTGCTTATTCTTTTGCTTTGTGGTTATGATTGTTTTGCTATGTGTGGTTATATTTGATTGTTACGGTTGTATGAATGACAATATTTATAGAATATGTGTCTCACACTTTTGATATGTGTCATATCAGAAGGACATCATGCACACTTGACAGTCTGCACAAACCAACGATTGCGAACCATCACCCGCCACTGTCGCTGAGCTAGACAGAGTAATTGCTGAGGCAATTGCTCGACATGACGCTGCTCGAGCTGATTCTAGCGGAGGTTCCGAAGGTATTGGTCATCGGCGGGCAAGCGATATTGATAACGGTAGAAAATTTTTGGTCTAAATTATCTATTTAATACTCTTACGCAAACCTTTGTGTTAATAATAATAATCAACATTGTATACACAGAAGTTGAAAACCCTGTATGAGGATGTTCGTACAAAACTTTCATGGCCTGTAAATCATGGAATTTTTGTGGTACTGAAGGTGCTGTAGGAAATGTCCATTGGATTGAGAAGACCGGGTCAGTCCTAGACATTAGTGGTTGCTCCGAGGACCAAAATGTGAAGTACTCCACTTGTACTTTCTAGGATGAAGCCCTTACCTGGTGGAATCTGCAAGTACAAACTCTAGGCAGAGATGCGCCATACAACCTTGCTTGGGCCGATCTCAAAACTCTGCTCATGGAAAAATATTGTCCAAGGAGTGAGCTACAAAAGCTGGAGGCGGAATTCTGGAATCTCTCCATGGTGGATGCCAACGTGACTGCATATACCACTCGTTTTCATGAACTCTCTTGACTTGTCCCTCACATGGTCACACCAGAATATAAGAGAGTCGAGCGGTATATCTGGGGTCTATCTCCCAAAATCCGAAGCATGGTCACTGCATCGGCACCCGCTACTATCCAAGCTGCTGTTACTCGAGCACACAGTCTGACTGACGACGTTGTTCGCATGGGTTCGCTGAACAAAAAGGTTGCAGTTGCTAGTAAGAGTTCTGGAGAAAAATGCAAGCGTTCTGGCTCCAAGAAGGGTAAGAACTCCCCTCAAAAGTGCCAAGTGTAGATGCATTTTGTGCGACTAATGCTTTGGATTACAATTAACATATGTTAGTGTGTTTTGTCATTTGGTCGAAGGAAGAAGAATATGGGCGAATGAGAATTTTTGTTTGGGCGAAGGAGACTGAAGGTGCGAAGGAGAGAAGGAGGTCGAAGGTAGAATTAGTTGTTAATGTATAGCTTGGTTCGACCATAGTGTTTGGGCGAACCTGCACATTCGACCAAACAAAGTGGGCGAATGTGCAGGCCTATAAATAGGTCAAGTTCATTTTGAAAGTAAAGTTTTGGTCATTTTTGTTTCCCTCCTGTTTGAGTCTCTCCCTAGGGTTTTGTGTAAACTTAATTCACGTCTTATTTTGATTGTAAAGCTTATTATAACGTGTAATTGAGTTTGTTTATGAATGAAATGAAGCTTTTAAAGATGATTTCTGTGTTTTGTTAGTATTGTTATCATTTTGTGATTGATTCAAGGATTCTGCACCTGAATCAAACTTGTTTGATCATTATCTTTGTAGATTTGACGATCCTACGCGCATACAAAGTGGTATCAGAGCCATATGGATCAAACAACCACAAACTGATAATTTTACAGCTGATTTGGACCCTATTTTGATCAAAAACTTTCTGTTTTCATTGATAAAACTGAATTGGTAATAATTTGATTGATTAGAGCTTGTTTTCATGGATAAAATGCTTAATTCTCTTTGATGAACTTGTTCCAAATCAAATCCAAAGCAAAACCTGATTAGAATCATCAAATTCTATCAACTTTTGAAAAATATGATCAAAATTAACTGATTTTCAAAGAATAACCGTTTTTGAACATGCAGAGTCGAACCTAGGGAGAATGGTCGAACGTTGTGTTAATTTGCTAGAACCAAGGGATTTTTGGTCGAAGGTGGTGTTTTAACTGGTCGAATCTAGAGTTTGTTAGAGTATTGTTGTTCATTCGACCAGAGTTGTCTCATTCGACCATTCGGACGGTCGAAGGTGAAATCAAACGGTCGAAAGAGGGTGTATAGGGTCGAAAGTGATTTGTGTTTGTTGTATTTCTCATTCGTATCTTTTCAAAAGGTCGAAGGAGAACAGTTTGGCTCATTCGACCACTCGATACATACGAAGGTAGAGTCTGTTTATAAACTTTTCTAATCTTTTCGTGTTTAATCATTTTCAGATCAAGATGTGGAACTTTCCTACTACACCACGACCTAATCCAACACCACAACAGCAGACAACCAGGGATCCTTGGTCGGTTGCTGCCCAAAAGTCTAGTCAACCATCACAACCAATCAATTATATGGCTATGACTAGTAAGTACTATTCCTCAACACGTTGCACAACCACAACTGCAACCGATTGGTGACTATTGGGGAGTAGCAGCAGCAGCGGTTCACTCACAGATGACTAATGCCATATCAACTCTTATCCAAGACTTGTCCTCGGGGAGTGGAAACCGTCCACCTAAGCTTATGGAGATGGTCACCTACAACACGTGGAAGACCAAATTCAAGATACATTTGGAGGGAATGGGTTTAGAGGGAACTGAGGCGTGGCAGATGATTGCGAAAGGCTATGTTGCTCCAATCTTGGAGAACACGGGAGAGCCTATTCCATTGGAAAATCTTGCAGATGATGAAAAGAAGAAATTTGCTATTGAGAAGAAAGCGTTTTCTCAACTATCCCAGGCCATCAATACTGACTTGCTTCATCAGTTTGGGTCTTGTACAACTTCTAAACAGTTGTGGGATATGTTAAAGAACAGGCATGATGGAAATGAGAAGACTAGGAAGCTAAGGATGGAAGAGCTTTGGAAAGAGTTTGAGAATTTTAGTTAGATGGGTAACGAGACGTTGAAAGAGTTGGTCCCAAGGTATTGCCACTTACTCACAGAGCTTTCAAGCTATGAGATAAGCATACCTATGTCTGAATTGGTGGACAAGTTTGCCGATGCATTGCCACCATATTGGAACCAACATATTGAGGTGTTAAAAGAAAAGGATGCGTACCAGTATTGGACTATCAATGAGTTCATTCAGAAACTGGAAAACAAGGAGATGGAGGAAAAGAGGAAAGCTAAAAGAGCTCAAATTCCTCAGAATCCGGAATTGTATCTTGGTGGTACATCTTCTTCCCATTCTACTTCCAGTTCTACTTCTAATGTTGCTCCACACATCACGTGCGTATCTAACATTGTTGAACCACCCAAAACACCAATCAATTATCTTGCTCAAACATCTTCATATACCTCACCATCATATCCAACAACTACTTACATTCCACCATTTTCACCCATGCAACAAGCAGCATGTTACTCTGCTAGCCAACCTCAACAACAACCATACAATCCTCAAATGAACCAGATGCAAATTACCCAAAGTCAAACTAACCAAAGCCCGATTGTGTTGGAGACATCAAATCTAAACAATGTTACTATTGAGATTGCCCAACAACATGTAGCATTAGTTTTAGCAATGGTAGCATCGTATAATGGATTGGTTGCTAGTCAAATTGGAAACAACAACTTGACCAATGAGGACTACGCACAGATTGACAAGGAAGAAATGGAACTCATGGATATTCAGTGGGCCTTTGCAAGTATCATGAAAAGAGCCACTGATTTTATTCAAAAGACTGGGAGAACTGATCTTTCTACTTCTCGAAACACCACTTATGGCTTCAACAAAGCCAAAGTCACTTGTTTCAACTGTGGTGAGAAAGGTCATTTAAAAAGAGAGTGCACACAGCCAGCACAACAAGGTAATAGAAATCCATTCAACTCTAACTACCAAAACCGACAAAACCAAAATCAAGTGTCATACCAAAGTCCCAACATTTCAAGTTTTCAACCTTAAAACAACTATCAAAACCGACAAAATACCCAACAAAATAACAATGCTAGACAATCCACAACACAAAACGAAACACAACAAAATTCAAACCGAACAATCATTCCCATCTCTACACCAAACACACAAACCCAAACCGAGAATCAAAATCAAGCTTTGGTGATACAAAAGGATGATGGTTTTGATTGGACCGGTATGCAGTTAGGTGTTGAAGAAATCACCACTGGTAATGTGGCTTGTGTGGCACAGCAAATGAATTTGGATGAGCCGGTGGAGGTTGAAGAAGAAATTGTGACTGAGAAGATGACTGAGTTGAAGATTGAGGAGTTGAATGAAGAGATGAATGCTGATTGTGAAGAGAAGAAGTCTGGAATGATTCTTGATTCAGTTGCTGATATTCCAGAGCAGTTTGATTCTACTTATTCTGATGAGGACAGTGAGTCTGATTCTAAATCTAGTGTTAACTCACTGGATGATGACATTGATCAGTTGCTTGCTGAAGCTGACTTTTTGATGACCCGGAAATCATGCATAGTGGATGATGCTTGCACCAGAATAGATTATTCAAAGTTTTTCACTGGGAAGGAAGCACACTTTGCACTGATGGCCATGACAGAACCTCCAAAACAGGTAAATCCTGAATCTGCTGTTAATTCAAATTCAAATTGTGTTAAACATTGCAAAGCTCGTGATAAATTAACAGATGAGAATAAGCAACTTAAGGTTCAACTTGAGAGTGCAAAAATCAACTGTCAATCATATCAAAAAGAAGCAAAAGAGTTCAACAGAGTACTCGATGGTTATAAGAAAGACGTTTCAGAATTGAAAAAGACTTTGTCTTTAAAACAAATGGCCATAAATAACTATATCAATGATTTAGAAAACACAAAACTGGAAATGGCCACCATCAAGTGCTTTGCAGAGAAAGTAAACAAAAAGCTTGAGAGTTATAAGCACATCGCTTATGTTGTTGACCACATAATAGAAGAGCCTTCACAGCCTAGTAGTGCAAACTACAAAGTTGTCCCAGCTCCAGTGTTGTTTGAAAACCATAATTTGCACTCAATAGCACCGTAGAGCTCAGTTAAATCTGACTCTACATCGGATGACGAGTCAAACACATCTAGTGTGGGAGACCCTTATTTTGATGTTAGACCTATTCTGGGAAATAATGAGGGTGTAGTTGCTGCTGATGATTCTGATGAAGAGGATGAACAGTCTAAGAAGGTTTCTGAAAAGGTGTGTGATATTCCTGATGAAAATCACATCATCACTACTGAACCTGTTTCACCATCTCAGATTGTCCATCCCATGGCTAACGCTCATAGAAAGAATCAATCAGTGAAGCCTGTTGAGAAGAAAACTGAAAAGAAAAATGAAAAGAAAATTGAAAAGTCAAATGAAGAGCAAAATGAATCGTGTGATAAACCTGTTAAAGTTTTCTATCGGATGCAAGGATCCGATAAGATCATTTCTGATGAAGCATATCCAATCCAATTTGCAAATTATTCAAAAATTGAAAAGATCTGGCAGGAAAGTACCATTTGGTTCCCGAAACATGAGCGAACAAATGATATACCTCCAGCAATCTTAAAGAAAATTCATTCGGATATTCCTAAAGAACCAAAGGTCCATTTCACACAATTTATTAAACCGATAGAGAAGTCAAATGGTTTTCTTGAGCCGACTTACTCAAAGGACCCTGCTCTTGAGAGTTTGAGAAGAAGGTGTATGGATGATCAATATCCCATCACTAGTTATTCAAAGTCGAATGCCAAGAATCATTTTGAAGAGTACCGTGCGTATTTTAAGTGAGGGGATGTTAGGATCTGAGTTTGATTATTTTGATATATTTAGAATAATATGAGAAATGAATGATGTAAGTATATATGGAAAGTGCAGCGGAAAGATAAACTATAATCAAAACAACAGGAATAATTGTTATCAATGATCAAATTCTTTCATTAATTGAAAGATTACAATCAGTACAAATACTCCCCCTCAGCCTGATCACACAGTGATTGTTTGTCTGAGAGAATGTTTGTGTGTGATGTAATAGAACAGTACAAGCACTGTTCTATTTATAGACAAACCTAAACCACTGGTGACATGTGCTGACGTCACCTAAGATAGTGACCTCAAACAGAATAACAACATAAAACATCTGCCCTATGCAATCTACTGTTACATTATAAAACACTGTAAAGTAAACTACTGCTAAGGGAAAACTCTGATGGTCTTGCAACATCTGTTGGAGTCTAAGTGCTGTTGACTCCAACAGACCTTTAGTCTTCATCAGCAGTTGTTTCTTCATCAGACCTTTGGTCAGCAGTTGTTCTCTAGCAGTCCTTTGTATCAGCAGTTGTCACAGCAGTTATTTGGATGGAACAGTTGTTAGGGTCAGCAGTCTTTTGGGAGGAATATGTTGTAAAGACTGTTTATTTATGGAATCAACTGTTAGCATATTTTGGCTTTTAATCATATGTTCTTCTCCAGGTCAGCAGACCCAACAATCTCCCCCTAGAACAGATGATGCCAAAACTAAGCTTTATTATTGATCTTTATTTCTCATCAGACTTTCTCGGATTTGTCCTTTGAATTCAAGTTCAAAATCCAAAGCAAATAGGTCTTCTACATCTCTTTCAAGCTCAAGGTTCAGCAGTGTCTGGAGATCATTTGCACACAGGCTATATGCATCATCCATGCTTAGCTTTTGAACTTTTCCATCTGACCTGAGCAGAGTCAATTCATGGTTGTCTTTATTGACTTTCCATTTTAGCATTTTTGAGTCAGTGGATTTGCTGAGATGCACTTTTATTCTTGATGAGTTTGGTGATGGAGGTCTCCCAATGAGTTCTCTGAGCTTGTCAGTAGTGGGATCTGAGAAAAAGTGCACTTGATTGAAGAGGCCCTCTTTTATGTAGGTATCAGCAAACTTCTTCTGATCTTCTTCAGACATTTCTTTCTGTTTCTTGAACTGTCTTCTAGCAGCAGCTGATAGATCAGAAGTGTCAAGTAAGCTGTCAAGAGTAAAAGCCTGTTGAGGTCTCTTCATCAGTGGTTCATCAGTGTAGACAGGTTTTCTAGGTAGACTGGGATCTTTCTTCCTGTTTTCTTCAAGTCTCTTGTATGTTTCAACCAGCCTCAGCTCAGACCATCTTGCAACAGACCTCATTTCCCCATAATCAACAGCCACAATTTCTTGTCTCATCCTTTTAAACTTCAGGGCTGTGGCTGGATCTCTGCCTTTACCAAAATCAGGGGAAGAGACTTTGGCTTGGGATTCTTGGCCAACTCTTCTATTCTTAAGAGTTCTTCTCTGAGTGCATGAGTGGTCCAGCCTGCAAACTGTTTCTTGTTTGCTTTGTAAGGCATGGTTGCCAAGATCTGTTCAAGAAGGGATTCCCTAACCTCCTTTTCCATGTCACTACTGAGAGGCATGGCAGACATGGAATTGCTCAGGGTCTTAGCAAAATCTTCAATCCTTCTCAATTTGCTAAGTTCTGCTGAATGGATGCCCTGAGCAGTCCTGTCATCCTTCCCTTTGCATTTCTCTTTTATGATGGCATCAGCCTGTTCAGCCTTGTTTTTAAGATATTTGTCAATGTTTAAGGGAACAGGGAAATGTGGAAGAGAAGGGAAGGATCTATCAGATGGTTGTTCAGTATTATAGAAGGATTGCATTTCCCCCTTGAGTAGATCAAGTTCAAGGGGATACTGAACAGCCAATGGTGTAATGGTTGGTGGTGGTCTATGGGATCTGAATTGTGATGTGTGTGGTGAAAATGATGAGAGTGGAATGGCTGATATAGGTGTGGATTGTGTGGTTGAGGTGGTGTGTGGTGATGTATGTATGTTTTCATCCTGTACAATAAAGGTTGATTTCCTCTTCCTTTTGAACAAGATTTTTGGTGATGGTGGTGTGGAAGCAGTGGTTGTGTAGGTTCAGATGTAGGTTTGGTGGTTGTAGGTTCAGATGTTGTTGTAGGTTCAGGTGTTGTGGTTTTATCAGTGGTTTGGGTGGCAGCAGTGGTTTTGTCAGCAGTGGCTTTTTCAACAGAGGTTTTAGCAGCAGTGGTTTTCAGTTTAGATAGTGGTTGTCTGACATGTTTAGCAGGCATCTTCTTCCTTTTTGAGGATCCCACATCTTCAACTTCCTGTTGTTGTTCCCTTTTTAGTTGTACCAACAACTCTGCTTTGGCTTCCAAGGTGTCAGCCCTCTTTTGTTTGTCTTCAGCAGCTTTTCCAGCTTCTTTATTTGCAGAGTTGTCTACTGCTTTATCTTTGCTGGTTTGTTGTTGTTGTGGTGCAGCTTGAGTTTGTTGTTGCTGTGGTGGTGCTGTTTGAGTAGACCCTGGTATGTTGGCAGACTTTGATTTACCTTTTTGTGAAGGTGGACAACCAAAGGGATCTAGCTTTGGCAACCTATCTCTGCCACTTCTCTGCTTTGGCTTCCAAGGTGTCAGCCCTCTTTTGTTTGTCTTCAGCAGCTTTTTTAGCTTCTTTATTTGCAGAGTTGTCTACTGCTTTATCTTTGCTGGTTTGTTGTTGTGGTGCAGTTTGAGTTTGTTGTTGCTGTGGTGGTGCTGTTTGAGTAGACCCTGGTATGTTGGCAGACTTTGATTTACCTTTTTGTGAAGGTGGACAACCAAAGGGATCTAGCTTTGGCAACCTATCTCTGCCACTCTCCCCCTTTTTGGCATCATTAGCTGTGAATGCATCATCATCTTCATCCCTGAGAATGGTGGTAGGGGCAGAGCCAGTGGTCTTCAGCAAATGGTCTTTGATGGCTTGAATGTCTGCATGGGTATCTTTGTACCTTGCATCTACCATGTTTTTGATTTCAGCCATGTAGGTTTCATGATTCTGATCTGCTAGTTTTCTGTGAGCTATGATGATGGGAGAAACAGATTTCCATAGCTCACTAGCAATATCAGCAGTGGATGGTTGACTCTTGGAAAGAGTAGCCAAGGATTCCAATATTAGCTTGACATCAGATTTGATGTAAGCAACAGAGGTTTCAATGGTTTGAACTCTAGCCGTCAATTCTAGGTATTTTAATTCATCACCTAAGTTAATAGGATCATCTAAATTCCTACCAGTGGTAGTTTTAACTGATTCAGTCCTAGGAGGTGAATCCAAAGGATGAGAACCAGATGCCCCTTTTTCTTGGTTCTGGGGACTTCCAACTGATTTTGGGGACATTATAGTGGCCTAATCAGTTGTTGCCTTCAAGGGAGTCTTAGTTATGTAACCACTGTCCTGGTGTGAGACAATGGTCTCTACATCAGTAATGGCTGCTCCACTTGAAAACTCACCTAGAGTTGCATTGAACTCTAGGGGTGTAACCTCCTCATCTGTTTGTGGGATGGCTGATTGAATTTCCTCAGTCCCAGTCACTTGTGGAGGTATACTCTCATTGACAGGTGAAAGAGAAGAACTGGGATTTTCCTGAGTTTTGTCAATAGCCTCAAACAGAGGTTGCATGGTTTGTGGAACATGTGATGGTGAAGGTGGAGGAGTGAAAAGAGAATTAGCCCTAGGAGAGGGGCTTGTGAACATTTGGCCAAGTGACTCAAATGTATCATGATGTAGTTCCCCTTGGCTTACAACATGATCCTTTTGTGAGGATGCATGAGGAGTTTAGTCAGGTTGAGATATTTCAAACTGTTGTGAGGAAGTAACAACAGTGGTTTCTAGTTGCTTTTGTGTTGCAACAGAGTTATCTTCTGGTATCTCACCTTCCAAAAGTCTCTTTTGTGGCGGAGTGGTGGTTTTTGTGGATGGACGTTTTCTTTTGGAAATGGCTGGTGTAGGATTCACAGCACTGGATGTAGTGCCATGATCACCAGGAGCAGTGGGCTCAACAACAGAGGTTTGGACAACAGTTGTTGTCTTAGTCCTCTTTGTTTGTGTTTTTGAAACCTTTGACACCTTTGATACTTTTTCTTGGGTGTTTGCACCCAGCATTCTTGTGAAAGTTTCATCAGTTAGACTTTTCATTTGCATAGACTCACCCTTTTTGAAAACTTTTTTCTGGTAAAACCTTTTGAAGGATTACACTTAAGATTCTTGGGTAAATTAGAAAAGCATTGTTTGACCCAGACTTTATGGCTTTCACATTTGACACTAAATCCATCAACAGTCCCTGGGATAGGTTGAAGTCAGAATCTGACAACATAGCATAACCGAAGTACTGAATCCTCAATGGGATTTCATTAAAGGATGTGGACTTAGCGGAGACACAGAGAAGAAGGGTATGGAAGAAAAATTTCATGACTGGTGGGAAAAACTTTTTGAAAAGTGTTGACCCAGTCATCTGAGCATCATACCCCCTTTCCTGAAACTCTGTGTGAAGCTCTGTTTTAGGGAAAGAGTCTTTACCTGACAGGTCATTAAGTGAGAAGGTTGTGGATATCAGTTGAGGGGTAATGACGATACTTGTTTCACCAATTTTTGAGATAATGGAAGTAGGCTTTTTGTCTTGAAGCAAGAACTCAGCATTCAACCAGAATTCTTGGAGAGTATCAAGATAGATAGGGGCGTCAGCGGTTAGGATTGTCAGGTATTTGGATTTTAGGATGATGTCGATGGTGGAATGGAATGGAGTGTTTTCATCTGTTTTAACCAGATATAGAAGATAATTATGGGTGGCTTTAGCTTGAAGATCCATTGTAATGGATTCCGAAGTTGAGAAAGAATGAAATTTGATTGAGGGTTTGAGAATGAAGAAGGCGGTTTCAGTATTTTGAATACAATGAGACAGTGTAACGACTGTTGTGATAAAACAGGGTTTTTATAGGCTCTGGTGAAACCGCTGATGTGGCCAAAACTCTGCTTGTAAGAGCAGACGTGGCAAACATCTGATGGTTAAAACATCTGGTGGGGGACAGCTGTTTTGGCAAACAGCTGATGCAAACAGAATTTTTTTGTTTTTTTATATCAATATTATCAATATATGAAATATATATATATATATATATATATATAGATATGGATAATAAAACAGTTGTTTTATCTGATCAGAGTTTTGAAACAGATTTTTCAACCAACAGTGGATAAAATGAATGAAACAGTGGTTGTTTTATCTGATCAGAGGTTTGAAGCAGATTTTTCAACCAAAAAGCTATTTTTAAGGATGGATTTTGATTTTCTGAAACATTTTAATGTTTTTATTAAAAACATTTGTGTTGTTAATCCATGTTTAGCATACCAATTCTAGAAATCAGATTTGTAAAGGTAGATGTGTCTAAAGCTTTTGTCAACACATCTGCCAACTGATCCTCTGTTGGAACATGGTGCAGAGAAATCAAACCTTTTTCATAGCTATCCCTGACAAAATGATCTCTGATGTCAATGTGTTTGGTAGTGGAGTGAGATACTGGATTTTTGATGATATTTTCAGCAGCTTGACTATCCAATATGAGTGGAGTCTGTAGTGCAGTTATCCCAAAATCCAGCAATTGATTTTGAAGCCACATGAGTTGGGCTGTACAGCTTGCAGCAGCAATGTATTCAGCCTCAGCTGTTGAGGTGGAAACAGCTGCCTGCTTTTTGCTTTGCCAAGAGACTAAGGCATTCCCTAGAAATTGGCACCCTCCTGATGTGGATTTTCTTGTGGTGTGACAGCCAGCAAAATCACTATCTGAATAACCTGAAAGCTCAATGTTTCCATTAGCACGGTACCAGATACCAAGTGTGGGAGCACCTTTTAGGTATCTGAATATCCTTTTCACGGCAATAAGGTTTGACTTTCTAGCTGAAGCCTGGGATCTTGCACAGACACAAGTAGCAAACATAATGTCTGGCCTAGATGCAGTTAAGTACAATAAAGACTCAATCATGCATCTATAATGTGTTTGATCAACCAGTTCATCCTTGTCATCAATAGTGAGTAGCTTGACTGTACTCATGGGTGTACTACATGGCTTACAGTCATTCATCTCAAATCTAGTTAGCAAATTCTTTACATATTTATTTTGATGGATGAATGTGCCATTTTGCAGTTGTTTTACTTGGAGACCAAGGAAACACTGAAGTTCACCCATGGCACTCATTTCAAACTTTGCTGTCATGAGTTTCCTGAACTCTTCACACATTTTGTTACATGTGGATCAAAAGATGATGTCATCCACATATATTTGAACAATCATTAAGTCCTTCCCTTTCCATTTCAAAAATAGGGTTTTATCAATTTTACCTCTCGTGAAGCCAATGGATAAGAGAAAAGTGGAAAGAGTTTCATACCAGGCCCTTGGTGCTTGTTTGAGTCCATACAAAGCTTTATTCAGCTTGTAGACATGATCAGGATGGAATGTGTCTTCAAAACTAGGTGGTTGACATACATAGACTTCCTCCTGAATTTTGCCATAAAGAAAGGCACATTTGATATCCATCTGATACACCTTGATGTTGTGGTTGACAGCAAAGGCTAGAAAGAGTCTGATGGCTTCTAACCTTGCTACAGGAGCAAAGGTTTCATCATAGTCTATTCCTTCTTCTTGTCTGAAGCCTTGAACCACAAGCCTGGCTTTATTCTTGACAACAATACCCCTTTCATCAGTTTTGTTTTTGAAGACCCACTTTGTGCCAATTGGACAAACATCCTTAGGCAGTGGTACAAGTTCCCATACTTGTTGTCTTTTGAACTGAAGGAGCTCTTCTTGCATAGCTTCTACCCAACTGTTGTCTTTCAGTGCCTCTTGGTACTTGACAGGTTGTGTGAGAGATAGGAACCCTGCAAAAAGACAGATATTGGAGGATTGGCTTCTTGTGAGCACACCCTCTCTGATGTTGCCAATGATCTCTGGTCTGGTGGATGAGCTCTTAGGTAGATAAGATCTCCCTGATAGGGTATGATGGCATTTTGAGGTGAAGGACAGAGGTTTGGTGACTCTGTTGATGTAACATCTGTTTGCACTTCTGTAGTGCCATCAGATGTTTGGAATGGTGGTGGGGGAATGGGTCCAAGTGGTGTAAAACTGGACAGACTTTTGTCAACAGATGTTTGACTTTTGTCAACAGATGATTGTCCAGTGGTTGTGAGAGGTGAAGCAGTGGTTCGAGGGTAAGACTGGCCAACAGTGGTTGACTCAGCTGTGACAGAGGTTTGACAATTGTTTTGAACAGCTGCTTCCTCTGATGCAGAATAGATTTTATAGTGACTGGGGATCACAACATCTGTTCTGTAATCTTGTTGTGGAGACTGTGGAATACCTGCATTGTTAGTTTTAACAGTGATATCTTCAAAATTGAATTTATCTAAATCAAACAGTGCAGCAGGATTTGCTGGGATTTTTTGGGATGAAAGTTCATTGAACTTTACATTCAGAGTTTCTTCTATTGTCTTGGTCTTTGTGTTAAACACTTTATAAGCCTTGGCAGTAGAAGAATATCCCAGAAAATAACCACAATCTACTTTGGCTGCAAATTTTGAAATGGAGTCTTTGAGATTTAAGATGAAACATGGGCAGCCAAAGATTTTAAAAAATGAAATTAATGGTTTGATTTTAAACAGAATTTCATAAGCAGTTTTTTGATGTCTTGGGTTGATCAAAACTCTGTTTTGAACATAGCAAGCAGTGTTTACAGCTTCTGCCCAGAAGGACAATGGCAAACCAGAATCTGCTAGCATGGTTCTTGCAGCTTCTATACGAGTTCTATTTTTCCTCTCAACCACCCCATTTTGCTCTGGTGTTCTTGGGATGCTGTACTGCCTCACAATCCCCTTTGACACACAGAAGTCATCCAACTCCTTATTTTTAAACTCTGTTCCATTGTCACTCCTGAAGACTTTTACTGGCAAGTCATATTGTTTTTCAACTTTGGTGACAAAGTCCTTCAAAATACCTGCAGTCTCATCCTTAGAATGTAAAAAGTAAGTCCATGTAAACCTAGAAAAATCATCAACTATGACAACACAAATTCTTTTTCTTCTTAGACTCATGATTTTAACAGGGCCAAACAAGTCCATGTGCAACAATTGTAGACATTGACTGGTTTTGGACTCATCAATGGATTTGTAAGAGCTTTTATGTTGTTTTCCTTTTAAACAGGAAACACAATGCTCATCACATTTGAATTCTTTTGATGGTAAGCCTCTGACAAGACTATGTTTAGAGAGTGTGTTGATAGTATTAAGGTTGGTATGACCCAGTCTCCTATGCCACAATTCTGTCTCCTTTGTGGAGGCAGCAGAAAACAAACAGACATTTCCCATAGGATTGTCCTTTAACATATCAACAACATACACATTGCCACTTCTATGAGCAACAAGTTGTGCTTTGCTCTCAGCAATGATGGTATCAATCTTTTTCACCACTTCTGGCCCAATAATCTTGCAAGTTTTCTTTGTGAAGAATGAGCCATAACCTTTGTCACTCATTTGTGAAACACTCAGAAGATTAAACATGAGATTATCAATAAGATTGACATTTTCAAACTTGAGTTTCCCAGCTTGTACAGTCCCTGACCCCGACACCTTACCTTTTGAATCATTACCAAAGGATATATCACCCCCTCCATGAGCTAAGAAGTCCAGAAGAAGGGCTCTACATCCTGTCATGTGCCTGGAACCTCCACTATCTACATACCAAAGACTATCTAAACAAGCAGAAGCTCCCTACACAGCAGTAATGGATTAGTTTTGGTGAGTGTCCAAAGCCAAGTTGGCTTTGGATGGGTCCTCAGACTTTTCAGACTCAAGCTTTGGAAGATGATCAGTGGTTTGAACTAATTTTTGAATCAAGTTCAACAACTGCTGCTGACCATTTGCCAGTGCTTGAATGTCAACACTTGGGGCAACAGTTGTTTGATCACTTCCAGACAGATGATAATACCCATAGGGATTTCAGTTCACTCTTGGTTTAGAGGGTCTTTTTGTCTCCTCATAAACATGTGACAGACTATGACATGGTGGTTGTCCATATCCTCTTGGGTACTTGCTTGTGGGTGGAGCATCTGTTACTTGGACATCCCTAGGAGCAGATGTTTCAAGACTTTTAGTAACAGATGTTTGGACAGGAGTGAAGGTCTGTTTGGGCTTTCCTTTTGAAGTACTTACCCCAGGATTTGCAAGAGTTTTAGCTTTGTACTCTTGTATTTTCACATCAAAATTTTTGAGATACAAGCACTCTTTGGTTTTGTGATTCTTTTTCCCACATATTGAACATGTGGCTTTGGAATCACATACACATATTCCTTTGTTAATGTCATTTGCTTTTAGAAGAAAACAGTTATTTAGTGACATGATTCTTCTTTTCACAGAAATCACAGAACAAGTGGACAGTCTTTTCTTTCTTCTTTCCTTTTTCAGCCTTCTTTTCAGCAGATGTTTGAGCATCTGCTGGAAGGTTTTTCAAAGGAATGATTTTTGCCTAAGGAGCTGTCTTTCCTTCAGGTGTTTTAAAATCAACAGGTTTAAAATTCTCAAGAGTACCACACTCATCAGACCAAGTAGGTTTAAATTCATACTTTTCAAGTTCAGTGAATGATGAGGAACCTTCTGGTTTTTCTAGAACAATTTTCTTACCATTTGGTTCAGTGATTTTAATCTCTTGTCCCTGCAAATTTGTTGGTACTATCTCAACAGACTTTTGATCCTTTTTGTCAATGTTTTCAAAAGCTGGAGCAGTGGTTTCAAAACCAAAACCAAACTTCACATGACTTTTGGTTTGTTTGTTGAGTAGCATTTCAAATCCTCTACATGATTCCACCCATTTCTGACATTCAACTTGGGTGGACTCAAGTTCACTTTTACAACTCTGATATTTTGTTATCATAGTTTGGAGCTGGTCTTTGGTTATGGTTGCTTCATGTTTTAAGCTGCTTATTTCAGATTCTTTTTCAGTTAAACTTGTTTTTAATTCTTTTGAAAGTTTTTCAAATTTAACCTCATCATCTAAAATTTTCTTTCTAAGGTTTTCATTCACCTCTTTGATGTTAGCAAATGCTATCACACATCTGTCAGAACATAAATCCTTAAGAATTTGAGGAGATACCTTAGCAGCAGCCATCAATGCACAATCACACTTGCACTCACAATCATCAGATGCACCCCAGGGATCTGAGAGATTCACAACCTCTTCTTCAGGTTTTTCACCTGCAACAACTTCATCAACAACATCATCAGTCATAACTTTAGATTCAGTCACCACCTCCTCAGATTCAACTTCTTCTACCATAGCCATGAAACAAAAGTTTTCTGGTTCATTTTCAGCTTTGGCAACTAGTGCAAAATTTTCATCTGTTAATTCATCTGGTAGACTGCTCCAATCAACAAAGCCTTGTGTGAAGAAGCTCTGTTGACTGGTCTCTGCAGGAGCAGAAGATGGAGCAACAGTCGTTTGTATAGGTGCTTGAGCAACAGGTGTTTGCACATAGTGGATCTGAGGAACAGTGGTTTGGACATACTGGACAGGAACAGTGTTTGAGGACTGTGCAAAATGAGCAGTCTTTTGCACATTTGGTCCAGGGGTATTATAGGAATTTTGATAAGTGTTGGTCTGAGGTCTTTGATTTGGATAGGTGATTATAGGTGTACCATGTTGACTCCTACATTCCCTAGCAAAATGACCAAGTCTATGACATTTATAACACTTTATCTTTGATTTATCCAACCCAACCTTTGATCTGCCAGTTAACCCTGGAAACCTTCTCCCAGTTTTCTTGTAAAAATTGTTAGTTCTTACACTGAGAAGGGCCAATTGGTGTATAATGTCCATTTCTTCCAAATCATCAGGGTCAAAGTATTTCAGGTCATCATACTCAAAGGATATGTTATCAGATGCCTGGATATCACCACCACTTGCTGTGAAGGCATAGTTTGGTGAATAAGAATCAGAGTTAAAACCTGAGTTAAAACCTGAAGTTATGTCAATGAAGTGATCATAACTCTGATCCTTAGTGTTTCCAGGCACCTCATCATGACCCAAAAGTGGTGTATTCCCAAATACATAATCATCAGACACTTTTCCAGAGTCCTGGAGCTTCTTTTTCTGGTTAAGCTCTCTCTCATAGGTCAAGATCTTACCATGAAGCTGGGTCAGTGATAGGTCCTTAAATCCAATTGAGTTTCTCATAACAATAGCAATAGTGTCCCATTTATCTGGTAATGATCTTAAAAACCTATGGTTCAAAGTTGAATGAGGGTAAGTTAGACCAACCAGTTTTAGTTCACTAATGAGACAGTTAAACCTCTCAAATTGTTGAGTTAATGACTCTCCCTTGACATGACTGAATGTTTCATATTGTTGGTTAAGTATTTCACGTTTGTTTTCAATAACCTCTTCAGTCCCACCAAATTGTTCTTTCAGTGCATCCCACAACTCTTTTGCACTGTTACAGTGTAACAACCCAGCATATATATCATTGGTTAGAGCCATGGCCACAATACTAAAAGCCTTGGCATCTAACTCAATTTTCTGAAAATCCTGGTCGGAGTAGTTTGCAAGTTTCTTTGGCTCCTGAACCTTGGGATCTTCAGTACTCGGCACCATCGGAACATGTGGTCCGAAGATAACCGACTTCCAATACCCAGTGTTCTATTGAGCTAGAACATGGCTCATCCGACGTTGCCAGATATTGTATTCAGATCTAACAAGCATCGATGGCTTGTTGTTCGTGCCAGTGTTATGTGTATCATGATTGATTGAAGCCATTCTCTGATTTTTCAAAAAACAAAGTCTGTTTAAAAATGGTTGAATCGAAATTAAACTATTACTCTGTTTTCAATCCAACAGACAAACGATATCAATAATTGTGAGCTGATCTGTTTATATTAAATCGATTGGTTAGATCGAATTTAATTGACCAAGCTCTGATACCAATTGTTAGGATCTGAGTTTGATTGTTTTGATATATTTAGAATAAGATGAGAAATGAATGATGTAAGTATATATGGAAAGTGCAGCGGAAAGATAAACTATAATCAAAACAATAGGAATAATTGTTATCAATGATCAAATGCTTTCATTAATTGAAAGATTACAATCAGTACAAATACTCCCCCTCAGCCTGATCACACAGTGATTGTTTGTCTGAGAGAATGTTTGTGTGTGATGTAATAGAACAGTACAAGCACTGTTCTATTTATAGACAAACCTAAACCACTGGTGACATGTGCTGACGTCACCTAAGATAGTGACCTCTAACAGAATAACAACATAAAACATCTGCCCTATACAATCTACTGTTACATTATAAAACACTGTAAAGTAAACTACTGCTAAGGGAAAACTCTGATGGTCTTGCAACATCTGTTGGAGTCTAAGTGCTGTTGATTCCAACAGACCTTTAGTCTTCATCAGCAGTTGTTTCTTCATCAGACCGTTGGTCAGCAATTGTTCTCTATCAGTTGTTCTCTAGCAGTCCTTTGTATCAGCAGTTGTCACAGCAGTTGTTTGGATGGAACAGTTGTTAGGGTCAGCAGTCTTTTGGGAGGAATATGTTGTAAAGACTGTTTATTTATGGAATCAACTGTTAGCATATTTTGTCTTTTAATCATCTGTTCTTCTCCAGGTCAGCAGACCCAACAGGGGAGAGGGGGCATTTACTTGCCGACTGTTCGTATGTAAGACACAAGAGGCATGAGGTGGAGATGAAGCAGAAGTATCAATGTCCGGTAGATAATCATTGTTATCCACAGAGACGATTTGTCCCTCAACCAGCACCTTTTTATAATCAAAGCAACTATTTCAAAAGGAGGGACATCGTCCGATGACATATGATCGCCGCAACCGGATAGCCACTGAGAAACCGTTTAAGAAACCAATGGTGAACGCAACTGTTGACAATAAAAAGGTTCCTGGTAAACCTAATGTCAAACCAACAGTTGGACCTATATCTGTTAAATCAGAGAAGGTAACCAAGAAAGTATCGTTCACGGATGAAGTAAAGAAACCGGCTGAGACTCCAAAATCTCGGATCCGGATCTTGAAACGATCTGAACAATCTTGGTCACCAAAGGGTTCTGAAGGTGCTTCAACTTCACAACAAAATGGGAAACCAGAGAATGAGAAAGGTTTGTGTGATAAGAAAAAGGTTGATAAAAATCAAGATGTTAGTGTGAAATCTGAATCTTTGAAACAAATTGTTCAAAGACCCAAGACCAAACAGGCTTGGGTCCCCCGAAAAATCTAACTTCTTTACTTGATATGTGCAGGGAGCTTCAGCTGGCCCTGTGAGCAGTCTTTGGATTGTTGACAGTGGAGCTTCTGGTCACATGACAGGGGATCTTTCGCTACTATTCGATATTAGAAATATCAATGGAGGTTATGTAGCGTTTGCAGGAAACAAAGGAGGTTATATTACCTTGGAGGGTAGTGTGAGCAATGGAATTGTGAGTTTCGAGAGAATTTCTTATGTGAAGCAAATAGATTACAATCTGCTCAGTGTCAGTCAGATATGTGACAAACAATTTTCTGTGTACTTTGACGACAAATCTTGCTATGTACTCAAGCCGGGATTCGAGTTACCGAAAGAGTGGGTGATGTTAAAGGCGCCGAGAGTGAACAACTTGTACATTCTCAATATGTCGAAAGCAATGACCACCTAAGGCCAAGTCACGTGTTTTCTCTCCAAGGCTACAGAAAAAGAATCAATTATGTGGCATAGGAGAATGGGACACATTCACCTAAGAAAGATGAATCAATTGGTGAAGAATGAACTTGTCACGGGCGTGAACGTTAAACATTTTCATTTAAATGACAAGTGTGTGAGTTGTAAAAAGGGTAAGCAGCATAAACAATCCCATAGGCCAAAGAAAGTCAATTCCGTTGAATTGCCACTTGAACGTTTGCACATGGATCTGTTCGGACCGGTCAAGCGTAAGAGTCATGCTGGGGAATTGTACTGTCTTGTGGTGACTGATGATTTTTCAAGATTTTCATGGGTTATGTGCTTACACAGAAAGAGCGACACGTTTGATAATTTGAAAGTTCTGTTCAAGAATCTATGGTCTCAAGATCAAGAGGATTAGGAGTGATAATGGGACGGAGTTTTAAAATGCACAGATGGACGATCTTTGTGAAAACAAAGGAATTCATCATGAATACAGTGCTCCGTATACCCCACAACAGAACGGTGTCGCGGAACGCAAAAACAGGACTCTAATAGAAACGGCAAGAACAATGCTTGCGGACTCAAATCTTCCGGTAATGTTCTGGAACGAAGCAATTTACGCAGCTTGTTATACTCTTAATCGTGTTTTAACGGTGAAAAAGTTTGGCAAAACTTGTTATGAGCTGCTGAATCGTCGAAAGCCAAATTTAGAGTATCTAGAACCGTTTGGAGCTCCTTGTACTATGCTTAATCCATCTGAGAAGTTCGCACCGAAGGCTGAGGAAGGATACTTCATTGGATATGCAACCCCGCTCAAACGGGTATTCAACAAAAGGACTCGTCAGGTCGAGGAGTGGGCTAACGTTGAAGTGCAACGGTATACTCGGAATTTACAGGGAAGCGGTCCAGACTGGATGTTTGATTACAAAGATTTCTTTGAATCATTCAACCTAGATAGCTTGGTTGAAGAGGCTGTATTACGTCTATATTACGAGGTCGAAAACGCAGTGACATCACCGTTGGTGCCTCCGATCACCGTGAACCCTCAAGCAGCTTCTAATGATACCAATGTTCCTGTCATTGAAGAAGAGGTATTTCAAGAAGTTTCCACAACTTTGAATTCATCAGAATCAGAAGATGACGACGATGATGTTACAAGTGAAGCTATCTTAGATCATGCTACAGTGACACCACCAGTGAACCCAAATAAAAATGGTGCTTCATCATCGAATGTGGGTAATGATCTGGTTTCTGCAGAGAATTTAACTACTCAGACGGGAGTCCAAGTACCAGATTATCCGGAATCTCGGATACATCGAATTCACCCGATCGAGCAGGTTATTAGTGATCCTGGTAGCAGTGTGATGACGAGAGGTCAATTGAGGAATGCTAACTCACCGGAAAACCTTGGCAATCTTGCTTTATATGCCAAAATACAAAAATCAGATTTTCAGAATGACTGGTCTTTTGCTTGTTATGTTTCGCAGGTTGAGCCGCGAACTTACAAGGATGCTCTTTTGGATGACGCTTGGGTGGAAGCAATGCAAGAGAAGTTGTTGCAGTTTTAGAAACTTGGCGTTTGGACACTGACAGATTTGCCCCCAGGAAGAAAGAAGATTGGAACGAAATGGGTTTTCAAATGCAAAAAGGATGATAGAGGAGTGATCGTAAGGAACAAAGCTCGTTGGTTGTACAAGGATTTCATCAAGTGGAGGGAATCGATTACAACGAGATCTATGCACCAGTTGCACGCTTAGAGGCAATACGAATGTTTCTGGCATTTGCATCATTCAAGAAATTTAAGGTGTATCAAATGGATGTCAAGAGCGCGTTTCTCTACGGTGTGGTCAAGGAGGAAGTATACGTAGGTCAACCACCAGGCTTTGAAGATCCTATTCATCGGTATAAGGTCTACGTTTTAAACAAAGCTCTCTACGGGTTGCACCAGGCTCCAAGGCAATGGTATAAGGAGCTGAGCACGTATCTTCTTTCAAAAGGATTCAAACGAGGTTTGGTAGATTGCACACTGTTCACTAAACGAACAGGCGATGACTTGCTTCTAGTCCAGATTTATGTTGACGATATTATATTTGGTTCTACTAACGAACTTCTGTGTAGAGAATTTGAACGTGTTATGCAGGAAAAGTTCGAGATGAGCGCAATAGGAGAGATACAGTTTTTCCTAGGCTTGCAGGTGGAACAAAGACCAACGGGGATCTTTATTCACCAGACAAAATACGTTTCTGAAGTCTTGATCCGATTCCAGATGGATGATTCGAAGCCGATGGATACCCCAATACAACCTAATCACGGGATTGGAGTTGACGCTAAGGGGGAGCTAACTGATCCATTTACAAACAGAGCAATCGTCGGATTTCTGATGTATCTCACCGCTTCCAAACCAGATATAATGTTTGCCACATGTCTCTGTGCACGTTATCAATCGAAGCCGAAACAGAGTCATCTTGCAGCTGTCAAACGTATCCTTAGATATCTGAAGGGTTGTCCGTCGAGAGGACTATGGTACCCTAATGATGATAATTTTGACCTAATCGCTTTTAGTGATGCAGATTGGGGTGGCTGTGACAAAGACAGCAAATCCACAAGGGCTGGATGTCAGTTTATGGGGAGTAGGCTTGTGACCTGACAATGCAAGAAACAGACTGCAGTTGCATTATCCACATGTGAAGAAGAATACGTTTCAGCATCGAGCTGCTGCTCACAGGTTCTTTGGATACAACAACAGATGGTGGACTATGGTTTGCAATTTCTTAAAACCCCTATTTACTGTGATAATGAAGCCGCAATCTCATTAACAAAAGACTTAGTAAATCACTCAAAGGCTAAACATATACGGATTAAGTACCATTTTATCCGGGATTGTTATGCTAAAGAGTTGATCGATATGGTCAAACTCCACACTGACTATCAACGTGCAGACCTTTTTACCAAAGCTTTTGATAAATCGAGATTTGAATATCTTTTGAAAGCTACCATTTTATCCGTGATTGTTATGCTAAAGAGTTGATCGATATGGTCAAAATCCACACTGACTATCAACGTGCAGACCTTTTTACCAAAGCTTTTTGATAAATCGAGAAAAACAAGACTGATCACCACCTCAGTTTATCGATTTTAGTTTAGTTTTACTGTTTTTCAGAAAAATTCGAAAATCCAAAACATTGAAAAATTTCAAAATCTATAAAAATTAGAAAACTTTTGCTGACTGCTATATCTTCTTCCCTTAGATTAATGCCGTCAGATTTCTGTGAACAAACGATATCTGGGCAGTCACATATTTGAAATGCTCCAGCTTATCCTTGGGAACAGTAAACTTAAAAATTTATAAAAAAATTTATAAAAATCAGAAAAACCCAAAATGATTTCCTGGAGAAAAAGGGGAAATGATAGTACATCAGTGGGGATCTGACACATTCTAAAGAAATGAAATGCAATATAGGGCGTGTGTTTGAGTCTGGGTGATGTGCTGATAGGCTTCGTAGACCTATTACTGCGTGCCTGATACATAGATATCAAACGAATTGATGTGTGGATGAACTCCTCAGGGGCATATGGTCTTAGTACCGTAATTTCGTTTGATAGGGTATTTGTACAAAACTCGGAGGTTTTGGGTCGTTATGTAATTAGTTGTCTGGGGATAGCCTCTCTAATCTTCTGTTGTAAGTCATTACAGACCTAGATTAGATAGGGTGTCTTTATAAAAGAGCTTTAAGCCAAATCCTAAAGTTACCGAATTGAGGAACTTTCCATGTTTTATGATAATCGAAGATTATCTATTACATCGTATCAATTACTGATGTAAATCATGATCGATATCAGCCCTCAACCTGGTAGAGTGCACATGTTACTTTGCTGCATTAATTTGCTAACCTGTATACCTCTGTGCCTCATACCTTGTAAATTACAGACGACGAAAGCATAATCACGCTTTACAAGGAGTCTTTGTGCATTTACTTCTTGATACGGGAGTATGTCGTGTGCGTGGGAACCACGGACAAATATGTTTATACTATACATAATCGTATCAGTTTAAAGCACTGCACAAAAGTCTGCATGTGAGTTTATGTGGATCACAATATCAGCAGTTGCCAGATCACACATTGTCTTTAATGATAATAAATCAAAAATATCAACGGTGTGATCAGATTTCTCAATAACTGATATGATCCCTTTACCGGAAATCCCAAAAAATTTACTGCTTTATCTTTACTTTTCCGCATTTTATATTTCTCGTCAAAAATTACAAAACTCAAAAAGATTTTAGGTGTGTTTTAACATAAACTTTAGAAAATCCAAAAAGATTTTACATTTCTATCTTATTTTTGATAGCTGATGGTGGTTGATTATGATTTTCTAAAACTTGATGGACCATTTGAGCTTTGTAATCTTTAAAATGAGAAAATATGACTGTCGGATGCTTAAAAGTTGGAAAATATTTTGAACGGGATTCGATTTTGAGATTTGGAAAAATTTTCAAAAAATTCCATATCTCTTTCGCCTTTTCGTTAGGTCGAAGGAGGAATTTTTTTGTTCATTCGTACGTTTAGATTTGGGCGAATGTGAGAGTTCTTGAGACAATTTCACTTTCGAACCCTTATGTCTCATTCGAACCTTTAATTAGGGTCGAAGGAGACAAAAGCTTCACATTCGACCGGTATGAACGGGCGAAGGAGCACTCTATATATGCAATTTTCTGCTCATTCGAACCCATTCCAAATTTTTTCAAAATTTCTGACCTTAAGTCCACTTATTGCTCTTTGATTTTAGACCATACCATTGTGTTCATGTACTGTTACTGATCATTTTGCCTCTACATTTACAGGTTTTTATCCAATGTTGATTGTCTGATCGTCATTTTTCAGACCGAGCCCTAACCAACTTCAAACAGGGATTTAAACATGATAATTGGACTTGATTTTGATACGGAATCATTGTTTCAGTGTTTTAGGGGGAGATTATCCAAAAACTTAGGGTTTTTAATTCATCGGTTTGATCAATTGATTCTTAAACATTTTCGAACCCTAGTTTTTATAAGAAAACACTGAATCAATGGTTGTTTGTTAAAATTAATGATTAGGAAAGCTTAATCGGAGGGTTTAGGTGCTTGATGAATCAAAATGACAAGTTAAAACATACTGAAATTCAAAATTGAAATTTGAAAGAGATGAACTGTCACTTTCGTCCTTTTACAAACGGTCGAACGTGCAAAAACGGGCGAAGGAGAAGGTTTATCTGGTCGAATGAAGTTAAACGGTCGAATGAAACAATTTTTCAAAAACATTTCACATTCGAACCTTTGAAACTTTACATTCGCACTCAAATTTTCTCATTCGAACCTTTAATTGGGCGAATGTAGAAATTAAAAACCAAATTTTCAGATTTTGTTTATTTTGTTTGTTTCTAACGTGTTTACTTGATTTGTTTTGCAGTATTAACCATGTCTGGACAGGAAGATGCAAGTGTTCCTGCTGGATCATCCTCACAAGCTGCCGAGATAGAGAAGACTGATATTCTACCGTTTGAGAATGCACACAACTGTTGTGCATACTTAGGCGACGTGAAGAAACACACGGAGTTTACAGGGATTATAGAGTTTTTGAAAAGAAGTCGGGTGATTGACGCAATTGCTACACCCGCTATCATTTACCGAGATCTGTTACAGGAGTTCTGGACAAATGCGAAGATGGACTTCTGGGATGGCGAATCTTCATTGGTTAGTAAGATTCAGGGGGAGCTTATAATCGTTTCAGAGAATGATATTAGAGAAGCGTTGAAGCTTGACGATGACAAGACGGATCCCAGAGAACTTAGCTGGACTGAACAACGAAACTGCTTTCTTAGAATGAAGTATAACGGACCGATTACTGATGGTTCGTTACATAAGGGAAAGCTCAGTCCCCAGTTCAAGTATTTAGCTCACGTGATGATACATGTCTTCGGGTCAGCAGCTGGTGGTTATGATTTGATGAGGAAGAGCATTAGCTCATTGATGGTGGCACTTATATTGAACAAACCGTTCAATGTATCTGGAATGCTAATGGAACACTTATTGGAACCAGTGAGAGGTACAAGGACTAGGAAGTTTCTGTTATATCCTAGATTCCTTCAGATGATTTTTGATTTAAAGTATAAGAAATTAAAGAGAGATCCAAAGCAGATTATTGTTCAGGAGCATATGAACATTAATACTCTTGCTAGAATGAAGGCGTATAAAGGTGTGCCTGTGAACGAACGACCACCAGTGAGACGTCTATTTGGTCACCTGATCAAGATAGATTATGTAGATCCTGGTAAAGATAAGGTGAGACATGCTGACAGTGCATCTGACGAAGACAATCCTTTATTTCCAGTTGACCCTAAGGCAAAAAGAAAGCGTCAGGTGGTGAATGTAGGAGCAAAGAGTGGAAAAGGTAAAGGAAAAGAGACTGAAACAGAAGCTGAACCAGCTAAGAAGAAAGTTTCAAGACGACACAAAAGTATGGCGAAGAAGGTATTGCATTTGGTGGATGAAGCGTCTGTTGATTCTGAGGAGACGCAAGAAGATGAAAGACGGGATTCTGATGCAGAGACTGTTAAGAGCACCACGCCCAAGGCCACTGTGGCTGGTGAGTCTGCTAGTCTTAACAGATCGTTGGAGGAACAGAGAACTAAAAGCCCTATTCGTTTAGACGAAGCTGATGAGGGATTAGGCTTGGGATTAGGAGATTTTCCTGGATCGCCAATGCAAGGGGAGAAACATAAGAAACCCCAATTTAAGAAGAAGGAAAAGGTATTGAAGCCCATGGAGAAGAGAGCTAGAGAGATTGAATCACTGATTGCTGGAAAGAAACTTCCACCAGCATCTAGCTTGAAATCACTGGTTGCAAGTCCAGTTGCAAAGAAGCAGAAGATGACATCAGGTACTGAGAAAGAGTCTGATTTACCTGTTGATAAATTTAATGATGCACTGGATAGAGTGTTAAAGAAGATTAAGAAAGGAAAGTTGCCTGCTGTTGCTGAAGCTTCTACACCAAAGGTCACAGTTGATAGTGATGTGATGAACGCTGTGAACCGGAAGCTAGCTGACATGATGAAGATAATTAATCAGCAGCAAGCAGAGATTGAGAAATTGAAAAACAACGTTCAGAAGATGCTAGACGTTGTTGAAACATCTCATGACAATCAGGAAGCACTTGAAACAGAAATTAAACGACTTCGCAATGAAAACAAGAAGTTGTTGAAACACGAACAGAGGAACACCAGGAGATTCATTACTTAGAAAGAAGAGAACAAAAAGCTGAAAGAGAGTAACAAGAACATGGACAACTTGATAAAAGACTTGTACTCTCGAGCTCCTCAGTTAAAAGAAGGTGAAGAGGACAAAGAACAAGATGAGGTGCAGGTTGATTTTGAACCGTCAGATAATGAGGAGGAGGAATATGAGGATCTAGATGAAGATGCTGGAAATGCTCCTCAAAAGAAGAAAAAGAAAGATGATGGAGATGATGATGGTTCGGATGGTGAATCTGGTGAAGGACACAGCTCTGCAAGCTTTGATAGTGATGACGATGATGATGATAATACCGATAAGTACAAATGTGAGAAACGTGGATCTGGAAAAGGAGGTGAATCCAGTTCAAAAGCTCCTAGAGGATCTGTTGATGATGATACGATCTTTTGGAATGAGAAGCTGAGGTCATTGTCAGAAGATGATAAACTGATGTATCGCCAGATGCTAACTGATCGAGTCTGGACGATAGACATGACCAGTAGATTTTCTGACATCTTTGAATCTAGTGACAGGATGCTTGAATTGGAATATAATGATCCGGATCTGGAGGATGGTGAAGTTTCTGCGGCTATGTCGAGAGAGATTCTTGAAGGTTTTGCGAAGCAGGTTGGGAAAACTTTGGAAGAACTATTGGCTGATAATCAGATTCCCAATATACCTGAAAAGGAAGCCGGTAATCATTCTGATGACCGTGATGTACCTGCATTTGAGGAGATTGAAATTGAAGATATAACCAATGAAGAGTATCCATAATATTTCAAGAAAGATAAAGATTCTGGATTTGCTGAGTTCACTGAAGAGTTACTAAAAGAAGCCGTGAAACTTGCTAGAGAAAAGAGTGAGAAGTTTGTTGAAGAAGTTTTCAAGGGGCATGATAAACCAAATATTGAACAATCTAACAGTTTGAAAGAGTTACTGAGGAAACTGAAAGAGAAAGAAGCAAATCGTCCCAAAGCAGAGATCCAGGGAAGTTTTTATAAGCTACACAACGAGACGTTTAAAGGAAGAGAGTTGGGATGGAAGTTTATAAAACAGTTGAAATGTGTTGCTGTTAAGTGGGAGAAGGGGATACTTTAATTTGACAGATTTCATGATCTGAAGACTCTCCCGTACTGGGCTATTCGTGATATTTGTAGACATCGGTTGACTGGGTCTTCGAATGATCACATTGCTTATTTTGTTGATCGAATGGCAAGGGAAAGCAGGACGAGATGGAATCTATTTGAACTTCAGTATCCGAAGCGAATTGTTCACAAGAAAGATATCGATAATATTACTGGTTTGCCCAAGGTGACTTTGAAGTACAAACCACCTAAAGTGTTGAAACATATTCCGTTATTGCAGATTCCACAACACTTTGCGAAAGATTTTATCTGGTGGTATTATGATTGGAAGATTGTAGAGGCTGTGATTGTTTTGAAGGATGGAGAAAAGAATTTCAAGAAGATACACATATTTGATCCTATGTGGTTGGTTAATTGTTCACATGAGGATATCATTATGTTGTATTACAATCCGATATACAGTGAGGTGAAGGATGCTGAACAAGCAAGTAAATACCAGCGTGTGGTATTTCTGTGCTTTGCTTATGATATAAATGCTGGATGCGATTTTGATAAGAAGCTTGGCAAGTTCGTGAAGATTCAAGATGTTCCTGATGTCAAGAAGAAAAAGCCGAAACAAGTTTTTGAACCGGTGATGACCAAAGAACAAAAGACGTTACTACACATAAAGCTTATGAACAAAATGATGAACCAAGAGCGTAAA
The DNA here is from genome assembly GCA_028751855.1 of Ambrosia trifida. Classification (NCBI taxonomy): domain Eukaryota; kingdom Viridiplantae; phylum Streptophyta; class Magnoliopsida; order Asterales; family Asteraceae; genus Ambrosia; species Ambrosia trifida. The sequence goes on along the minus strand of CM054125.1, from coordinate 100,422,505 downwards.
CAATCCAAGAAATAGTCGAGGGGGAGTTTGTAGATGCATTTTGTGCGACTAATGCTTTGGATTACAATTAACATATGTTAGTGTGTTTTGTCATTTGGTCGAAGGAAGAAGAATATGGGCGAATGAGAATTTTTGTTTGGGCGAAGGAGACTGAAGGTGCGAAGGAGAGAAGGAGGTCGAAGGTAGAATTAGTTGTTAATGTATAGCTTGGTTCGACCATAGTGTTTGGACGAACCTGCACATTCGACCAAGCAAAGTGGGCGAATGTGCAGGCCTATAAATAGGTCAAGTTCATTTTGAAAGTAAAGTTTTGGTCATTTTTGTTTCCCTCCTGTTTGAGTCTCTCCCTAGGGTTTTGTGTAAACTTAATTCACGTCTTATTTTGATTGTAAAGCTTATTATAACATGTAATTGAGTTTGTTTATGAATGAAATGAAGCTTTTAAAGATGATTTCTGTGTTTTGTTAGTATTGTTATCATTTTGTGATTAATTCAGGGATTCCGCACCTGAATCAAACTTGTTTGATCATTATCTTTGTAGATTTGACGATCCTACGCGCATACACCAAGATTCCGTGAAGGTTTTTGCTGCCATTGCTGCTAAGGAGCCCAAACGCAAATACAACGGGCCCCACCCTTATTTCATCAAATGCAACTACCACCACGTAGGAACTTATGAAAGCATCTTGTGCAAGAACTGCAACCTACGTGGTCATTCAACTGCTAACTGCAAGGCCAAAGCCACAAACACTCCACCTGCCAAACACGAGTGTTTCGAATGTGGCGCAACTGGGCATTTCCGCAAGTACTGTCCCAAGGCCAAGTATCAAGCCCGTGGTAAAGCATTCGTACTGGGAGCCAACGAAGCACGTGATGATCCGAATGTGGTTACGGGTACGTTTCTCCTTAACAACCATTTTGCATCAGTACTATTTGATTCGGGTGCTGATTTTAGCTTTGTGTCCACCAACTTTAAGGAATCCCTTGGATTAGAATCTAGTAAGTTGGAAACACATTATACCATAGAGTTAGGCAATGGTAAGTTAATTTCGTCTGAAGAAGCTGTTAGGGATTATGTTTTGGTACTTGGCGACCATGTTTTCTGTATTGATCTACTGCCTATTCGATTGGGTAGTTTTGATGTTGTCATTGGCATTGATTGGCTATCCAAGCATCATGCACAGATCGTCTGTCACGAGAAATTGGTTCGTATCCCCTTGCCCAATGGTGAAACCCTCTCTATACGAGGAGACCTTGGTGGATCTACTCTTCAAATCATATCCTACATTAAGGCGCAAAAATGTTTGAGGAAAGGTTGTGTCGCATTTTTGGCACATGTCGTTGAACAGAACGCTAAAGATCGGAAACTTGAGGACATACCGATGGTGCGAGACTATCCCGAAGTCTTTCCAGAATATTTACCAGGGTATCTACCGCCACGGCAAGTTGAGTTTCTCATTGACCTTGTCCCAGGAGCTGCTCCACTAGTCCGCACTCCATATCGTTTGGCACCATCCAAGATGCAGGAATTGTCTAACCAACGTCGAGAGTTTTTGGACAAATGTTTCATTCGTTCGAGTTTTTCTCCATAGGGAGCGCCTGTGCTGTTCGTGAAGAAGAAGAAGAACGGAAGTTTTCGCATGTGCATCGATTACCGGGAGTTGAACAAGCCGACGATCAAGAACAAGTATCCACTGCCGAGGATCGACAATCTGTTCCACCAGTTGCAGGGTTCCAGCTACTACTCGAAGATTGACCTGTGTTCGGGATATCACCAGTTGCGGATTCAGGAGGATGACATACCGAATGTCACACCCTCAAAAGCGTAGGTCTCCAAGACCTAAATGTTCAAGTGTCATCAGTTTAAGCGTGTCAGGGGTAGCTAGCCCACTCAATGTAACTAAACATGTGATTATTGGGAACCTTCAGAAATGTGTTAAGATACGTTAAACTACCTTAGTGACTAGTGTCTATCAACACTAGCATAACAGATGTGGTCAGAAGTTCATGCCCATGCTCCCAGCATCGCTATTAGGTTGTGCAACAACCTCATGTTTGCGATGACATATAAGGGCGGTGGGAAGCTTCTAAATAACTGTTGGTGAGTGACAAACTTCTGATGATTATTCTTCAGAAGTTTGATCTTCAGTAGTTGTTCTTCAGATGTTTGTCTGGTTCATCTTCAGAACTTCTGATCTTTACTCTTCAACACTTGTATCAGCTTCTAAATTTCTTTGTCTTCTGCTCCTTCAGTAGATATCATACTTAGCAAAATCTGTAAAGAGGATATAAGACTAAGGTTCATACTGGCTTGTCAATCCTCTTTGACCCAACATAAACGCGACATCGGTTAAAATGCAAGAAATTTTTTTCCAAATTCTATACTCTTTTTGTCCTTGGAGTTAAATGATTTCATCTGTGTAGTCCAATTTAATCAGTTCAAATCCAATAATGTTCTATGATTCAAAACAGGTTTATTGGGCAAATATGCTTAATAAGAGAAGATGCCAAATAACGATGATGCTCAAAAGCGAGGATGGTTCCAAAAACGAAGATGATCCAAAGCGAAGATGATGTATCTTCGCTAATTACCTAAATTCGCTAAAAACCTAACTTCGCTATACAGTCTGCTTCGATCACTACTTGAAAATTTTCAGCCGAAATCTACAAAAACTTTCAAATATGGTCGAAAATCATGTAGAAGGCTATAGGATCATATGATCAAACATAAACTACTTCAAATCCACTCGTGTTTACGTCTTCAATGAGTTTTAGCAGAATTAAAATATAAATGCAAGAGCAATCATGAATCAGGGAGGCGATTAGTCCTTCCGACTCGTCAACTATGCTCTTATGCCACTGTGAACTTGTATTGGACTGATACAATAGTACAAATCGCTCCCAATCTGATCTCTGCCTCCTTGAACTTTTGCAAATCTTATACCGGAAACCCTAAATCTAACACACACAAAGACACACACACACACACATATATTTATGACATGGACCAGACTTATATGTGTGGGCTAGGCCTCAGGCGAACTTACACATGTTCACCTAGGTCACCAAAACTTCGCCCAAAACATATTCGTTCTATACTAACTTCACCTATGACATGTTCGCTGACTAGTCTGTATTCGCCTATATCTTGAATTGCAAAGCAATGATCACAAACTTGCACTAACAGCTTAGGTTTTGGAAATTAGGTTGGGATTAGGATCTGTAATATATTCCACAAGATATAAGTTGGGCATATGACGTGAATTAGTTTGCATTGCCCGTAAATTGTTTATTTCAATTTTTAAGGGGATTAGGATTCGGGGAGTCGCTTCGTCCGTATGGGTGGTTTAGGCCATACTCACAATTGTTAAGATTCATTTTCGCTATGAGATATTGAGAGATATGTGCTTAGAAAATAAACAAAATGTTGTATATATACACACACTAATTAAATTAAATGCTTTAATTGAAGAAAATTACCGTTGGCTAACGGCTCTTTTCAAACGGTCAAATAATAAAAAACCGTTGGCGAATCACAACCGTCCATATTAGACTCAACTCACCTTTTTCCCCATGTCGGAGGATATTTCCAATCCATTTACCCCACACCCTGCTTCAGCTAGCCACGGTGTGGTGGGCTGGCGTGAAGGGGTCCACGACCCATTTCCACGCCACCACGCCGTGTAGCCTAAGACTATATGGAGTGATCATGTAGATGAAGAGGAGATGGAGCGACATGTGGCAGTATAAGTTTCTGTGATCACAACAACCATGTCTACGGTTTGTTTCATTGTTCTTATCTTTGTCAAGGAATCCATTTACATAAAATGGACAATTAGGTGCATTTCCATTCCGTTAAGTGAGAAATATTAGAGATCGTTAAGGATATTAATGTCGTTGTTTGACTTAGCCTGACCACAATACGCATGTTGTACGGATACTACCTGAATTTTGGCAGTTGTCTCAATACATGAGGTTGGATTAATAAAATTTTTAATGGTTTTTATTAAGCTTAAATATAAAAGAATTAGTTAATAAAATAAATATTAAATAAATAAGAGAGAAACGTGAAATTATGATTTAATAACTTTATTTCATGTCAGAGGGAATTGAGATAATCATATGATTTTTATTTATTATATAGTAAAATAATAATAAAAATAAAGAAAAAGATACAGATTATAAATTAAAAAATATTGGATTAACTGGATTGTTTACAACCTAAATTTTTTTGCGAGAATTAAAGGGTAGGGATGTCTCATCAAATGACATGTGTCCCTACCCCAATCATTTTATTATATATACACTAGGTTATAAGTTGGGAGTTTCCTGGGATAGACAAATCTAATATGAAGTGATAAAATTTGTTTTATGATGTAGCATAAAAATTAATGTACTATAATATGTGAAATCAACTATTTTTAATCATTTGGCTAAGAATGAAAATGAATATTAAAGAAAAATGTACGTTTGGATGAGGAGAAGAGGCAGAAGCGACCATTGCAGGGTGTGATTAAGGCGGATGGTCTTGAAGATGTAACTTGTTTTAGAAAACGACTATAGTTGACATATTCTGCTCTGGATGAAAACAGAACTCCCATTTACAGTTTCATTTAGTGTAAAGAATTCATGATAAACTTGTGTATCACACGGATTATAACAATTGTTTTTGGTTTTTTTAATCTATTATTAGATTAAAAATTTTATATATATGAGGTTGGATTAATAAAATATTAAATGATTTTAATAGGCAGAAATATACTAAAAACAAATCTAATATGAAGTGACAAAATATGTGTTACGATGTAGCATAGAAATTAATGTATTATAATATGAGAAAGCAACAATTTTAATCATGTGAATAAAAATGAAATTGTATATCAAAGAGAGAGTGTATGTTCGGATGGGGAGCAGTGGCAGAAGGAACCATCACAGGGCGTGATTGTGGCGTTTGTCTTGAAGGTGTAGCTTTTTAGAAACAACTGGTTATGACCTATTATGCCCTAAATGAAAACAGAACTCCCATTTACAGGTTCATTTATTGTAAAGAAATCATTAGAAACTTGTGCATCACACGGGTTATAAATTGTTCTTATTAAGCCTAAATATAAAAAGAATTAGTTAATAAAATAAATATTAAATAAATAAGAGATAAACGTGAAATTATAATTTTAATAACATTGTTTATGTGAGAGAAAATTGAGATATTCATAAGATTTTTATTTATTATATAGTGAAGTAATAATAAAAATAAAGATAAAGATACATATTATAAATTAAAAAATATTGGGTTAATTGAATTGTATTATATATACTAGGTTATATTTCAGGAGCTTCCTGCGATTGACAAATCTAATATGATGTGACCAAATATGTGTTATCATGTAGCATAAAAATTAATGCACTATAATATGAGAAATCAATTATTTTAATAATGTGAATAAGAATGAAAATGTATATATATTAAAGAGAAAATGTACGTATGGATTAGGAGCAGAGGTAGAAGTAACCATTGCAGGGCCTGATTGATGTGGTGGCCTTGAACGTGTAGCTTTTTAAGAAACGACCGGTTTGACTTATTCTAGTCCAGGTGAAAATAGAACTCCTATTTGCAGTTTCATTTAGTTATGATCTACATATATTAATAAAGAAAACACTAAAGCTGACATAACCCTCAATGAGACCATCCTCTCCTCTTATTGTGTCACGTGGCATCATCTCTCTTATTTCCCTTCCAAAGTCTTTCTATTTTTTATGTTTTCCCCTACAAATTATAAACGTTAATAACTTTTATATACGAGATTTTTTTTTTAAAAAAATTACACCAAATGAATGAGCGTTTTATTATCTTTCTAACGAGTACCATAGTGCTATATAAAAAACGAATTTTTTTAGGGGGGGGGGGGGGGTGGAGGGTTGTTTATACAGGAAAAAAATATAATTTGTCCTGGTAATTCATTAATAATATATTCCTTAATAATGTATAGGCAAGTCACTAATCATGTTCAAACCAGTAAATATGAATTGTATTTTATCAAGAGCAGGATAGGTTAAAACCACTACTTTCATAAAAAAAAAAGTCAAATCTTCAAAACTACCGCCTCAATCACGTTCTGCAATGGCTGGTTCTGACTCTGCTCCTCATCCAAACATATATATTCTTTTTAATATACATTTTCATTCTTATTCAAATGACTAAAATTGTTGTTTTCTCATATTATAGTACATTAATTTTCATTTTACATCATAACACATACTTTAACACTTCATATTAGATTTATCTATACCGAAAAGCTTATGGGATATAATCTAGTTAATAAATATTTGGTTAATTAAGTTATTTATATCCAATAGTTTATATATATATATATATATATATATATATATATATATAAGAGTATACGGTACAAAGTTTCTTAACGTAAAAAGCGTAAGAAGCAACCAAATAATGCCACCTGTCAACTGTGGTTAAGTTACTTAACCTAAATCTGGTTTGATTAAAGCGGTAAATTAGTCCATTGTTAATTGTTTCTTCAATCACGTTTCAATTAACGTTTCCATTAAAACGAATGATTCAATTAATGAGAATAATGCTATTCAGAATTAAATTTGTATTTTAGATTGACTATCTAATCAACTAACGATTCAATCAAACCCAATTTTAATTTTAATTACAAGGATGCTCTATTTTTTTATCGATCAACGTTTTTTTATATGATTTTGTTTTTCGACTTAGTTAGACTGATTATCCTATTGTTTTTTTTACTTTTAGATCTTTAATTATATGATTGTTAATTGAAATCAAGGATTTGTGGATGTATTTACAGACATGAAGATGATGATAGTAACGTGCGTTTATAGGGTTAAACAATTATTAAACATGCGTTTATGTATTATCAAACAAAAACACAGACGCACTTTACAACACATTTTTCAGACGCACTCATGAATAAGTTGAGACGCGCTTTATGTATTATCAAACAAAAAACACAGACGCACTCATGAATAAGTTGAGACGTACTTATGTATCATTTCAAACTGCTTCACATTTGAATGCACTTATAAACAGATTTATACAATAACAACAAGAACAACAAACGCACTTTATACATTTTATAATAAACTAAACAACATACTGTGTATAATTAAACAAAAAATATGCACACTCAATTAACCTAAAATGAGTTTTGAAATTAAAATATAGTGTGTTTTGTTGTTTAATCAAGTATGATAATATTGTTCATACCTTTAGTCTGTTTTGATGTAGGCTTGTCATTCTTGTGTTTGGTTCTTCTTTCCCCTTCGTTACCTGTGTTCATTTTTGCAAATTTTGTTTTCAAATGCGTTTGTAGTAATCATAATAACAATCAGAGAATCAATCGAGATGCAATTTTGGAAATGTAAATCATAAAACGCACCTGATTTTTGTTTGGAAGCCATGCTCTGTTTTTATGTTCTTCGTGTTTTGTCGATCGTTTTCTCTGTGTGTTTGTGTTTTTTTATTTTTGGTGAAATAAACCCTAATTGAAAGAGATCGTGTGCTTTTGTTTCTCAATTTTGGTAACCGTTGTTTTGATTTTGGTGAATTGGCGGTTTAAATCAAAAAATATTTAAACGCGTTTATATTTTGTTTGACTAATTTACCCTTGGAGTTTATTTAAACGTGTTTAATTAGATGATATGTTCAATTTTTGATCTAATGGTCCAGATTGATTCTTACGCTTTGTATGTTTAGATAGGTTTGTATAATATCTCTTCCCTATATATAGAGAGATATTGATATAGACAGGAGACTGTGTGTGTGTAATAATATTTTTAATATTGGATTATGGGGGTGTTTGGGATTGATTATTCAAAACAGATTATGCGTTTTGGAAAAGCAGGGGTGGAGCTGCTTATAGATTATTGCGTTTTGGTAGCCTAAAAAACTGATTATCTGCGTTTTCAAAACGCAATCCAAACACTAAAAACTGATTATCTGCGTTTTTAAAACGCAATAATCTAGAAATCAGATACAAAACGCAATCCCAAACACCCTCTACATATAGTATTATTTACTTGATTTCTTTGTGAGTTTGCAATAGTGTAGTAGTTTGTACATGTTTTTAATAAGGAGATGGCATTTAAACCAATTTAGATGGTTTCAGTCTCGATTGTTGAGACCATTTACTCGGTTTGCAGAGTTATAGTTGCACCAACTCATGACATTTATAGAAACTACACCTTTCACATAAAATCTTTCCAACCTTCGATTCTATTTTTAATAGTTATCACCATCTAACTCTATTTTTCGCTACTCTAATTTATTTTTCTCCCAAGCAAAGTGGTTGTTATTTCTTCTTAGATGTGTTATGGTGTATATAGAACTTGTGAAGATAGATAATATATATGGCCTATGAATTTGCGGTCACGTTGTTGTTATAATATATTGATCCATGATAAGCATAAAACATGAATTATTATGAAAATTTTGAAAAAAGTTTCTATTATGCAGAATAGGAGTAGAAGAATTGCTCTGTCGAAATAATTATCATTTTGGATCGCTGAAATAATTTGATATTTGATATTAATCCAATGTTGATTTTTTTAGTGTGAGAGTCACTTAGTCTCCTTGTCATACATTGGTGTGAAAATGAAAAATGGGTTGGTTTATATATAAAACCAAATTAAATAGAAGGTATTGAATTCTTTTGTTACATTTTACTTGGGAACCTACTCTCGCGCTAGGGGTGTTGCAAAACGGGTTCTGGTTTGAGAAAATGATGCAATTAACTTACATTAATCGACTTGATTAACACTTACACAATCATTGTAACAACCATTTACGAATTCTATAAAAGCAGAAGTGGTATGTGCAGTAGATAGAGATATACGCATAACAAACACACACATACGCAAAAAACAGAAGCCGGGGTCCAATTATCTTTCAGGCAATTGTGCAAGTCCGACAGTGCACCGCCATTGTTGAGAACCGGTGTACCCTGGGAACAGATCGCGAATTTGTTTAAGGGAATTGTGTAAAGCTCAAGCCCGGTTCACGTCACTGATATCTTCTTTGATTTCACTTTAAGTTATCTAACAGATTAATATCAACAAAAATTAGACTTAATTATACGGATGTTGTAAGAATATATTAAAAATTACGGTTTAGTTGCTCACTAAATCGTAATTTGTTTCATGCCTCACACCAATATAAAGAGTAAATTACGAGAAAACATTCTTTATGTATAAAAGTTGCCAAATGATCTTTTATGTTTATTTTTGTTTTTATTTTTTTGCAAGAAATATCCTCTTATCACTAACAAGGTTCATTTTAATCGTTAAATCCCCTCACATGCCAAACATGTGAGGGTATATATGTCATTTATATTTCTGATATGTTAAAAACTTTAAGCCCAATTTTATAACACAACACCCAAATCATTGATAAATATTCCCCCAAAATTTTCTCATATCTGCAATCGTCGACCGCGTTCCCCCCAAAATTAGTGATTGATTTCGTCTATCATCCTGAAGATGAGTACGATATCATAGTTAATTATGGAATTATGGTATACCATCATTCTTCACTAAAATTTCAAGAGTTATAGTTTATGAGTTGATTAAAGTTTGAACCTTTTTTTTTTCAAATGTACATGCTTCTAACCTTATTCTCTATTAATATGCATCATGAAGACTATTTCAGTTCGTCTTTAAATTGTAGGTATTCTTTGATGTATTCTAAAGTTGTGACTAAGAGCGTATCTTTGTCATTTACTAACTTGACACTAAATCTCCAGATAGCTGGCAGTTAAAATTCTCTTATGTTTTTAGATGTCACTTTCATCATGATGTCTCCAGTTGTTTTCAACTTTCTGTAAATAAAACAATACAAGTTGTACTAACTTAAGTGGTACCTGATTGAGATCACTTGAATCCAACAGGTAAAACCTAAGGTAAAGTCGGGGGAGAATGAGAGCAACTAGTGAGGGGGAGTCTAGATTATTTTATACTCGATTACTCATTAATAAAATATGTGATAACATCATATCATACTAGCTCAGCTCAACTTTTACTTCTTTTTATGTGTGTTGATGAATATTGCTGATGTTGTGACTTGTTAGAATAATTGGTTTAAAATAGTATTCAATTTTCAATCACAATATCACACACAATTCTCTCTCAGGATCTAACACAAACGCGGGTTGCCGCTAAAGCTTTTAGCCGCGACTTATTGCCATTATTGAGTCGCCGCTACTAATTCGTCGCTATTGCTCATGTGCCGCTAAAGCCTATGCCGGAGAATGGCCAAAAAGTTCACCGGAAAAATCTCTGTCAACATTAACATTACAAAATTTCACGAAACAGTGTAGGTTGAACTCAACAATTATACGAAACAAGATTTTTCCTCATTAAAACTTGCTAAACATTACAAAATATAAATTTTAAACTACAACTGTTGGTTAACCGTGGTGATGGAGTTGACGATAGCGGAGTTGACGATAGCGGAGGTGACGATGATGGCGGAGGTTGACGATGGAGGTGCAGGTCGACAGTGGCGGTGGAGTTGAAGGTGGTGTTGATGGCAGATACACATACGGTGGTTGTTAGTGTCGACTGGAATTGGTGGTGTACGGTTGCAGGAGACAATGGTGGTTAATGTTGGGAGAAGCTCGTGGTTTGTTTGAAGATGAAAAAGATGACTTTTATGAAGGGTGTGTTTGTTTGAGGGGGAGAAGACAAGGGAAGCCCTTCGATCAAGTATTCATCAAAGGCTAAAAGCAAAACTTTTTTGATCACACGGATTGAATATTGCTGGCGTCGACAGTAGTGGCGATCGTTTTCAATAGCGGTGACAACTTAGCATGTTGTCGTTGTTGAGCAAGGTCGTCGCTATTGCCATCACCGGTAATACTTAGTTTTCTTGTAGTGGAAGGAAAGGGAAAGGTGAGGTGACGCTAAGTTAACGGATGGAGAACTAAGAGATCATACCCCAAAGCCTGAATATAGGAGTTCAATAAGAATAACATTTAGGTCCGTTAAAAAAAATAAAGATGTCTCATTGAAATAAAAAAGAAAAAAAATATTAAAGACGTATTTTATAATTAGGCTAATGTAAGGTTTTAGGTTTTAGGTTTAAATTTGATATGCGTCAGATAAATGTGGAATTATAGGTGTCACAAAAGATTTTCATTAAAAAAAGTGACACAAATAAAAGAGTTATGGCGCATTAAATTCCGAAATTTCTTGGTTTGAAAATTATACCACCGCATTAAATGTACCACCACCGATTGTTCATTTTTTACTTGAATTTTAATCTTCATTACACCATCACCATTGTTGATTAAATTTTCTTCTATAGTTTATAGTTGGGAGGTAGTGAATAATCTGTCTGGTCAATTTGTGGGTGAATTTATATCTTCATTTATCCATCATGTTACTTAGTTAAATTTTAATTTCTTGTCTAGTTTATTTATAGTTGGGAGCTAGTAAATAATCTGTCTGGTCGATTTGTGAGTCAATTTTTATCCTCCTTTATCAAATCACGTTTCTTGATTAAAGTTTGTTGTCTAGTTCATAACTAGGACCTAGTAAATAATGTTCCTTGTCTATTTGTGCGTGAACATGTACAGAACCGTATGTAAAAATAGATTTTTTAGAATGGCAATCTAAATCTATATCATTTACACATATTAGAAACCGATTACCGAAGTTTGGTTTTAGGAAAATGCATAACCAAAATCGTCCAGTTAAGTCAGTTTGGTTAATATGTCGGTTATCGGTTTGGTTTTGATTACGTTTGGTTAATTACCAAAAACAAAATTATGTGAAATTATAGACTTAAAATAGTTAGTCAAGTGTCTTGAACCTTTGTAAAGCATACAAACACAAGAAAAATACATGAAATACTCAGGAAACATATGAAAAAATGTTTCAAGTATATGGTTATACACAAAAAATACATGAAATACATAGGAAATCCATAAAAATATATGGCTATCGGATACATGAAAACACACAAATATATAGCTATCGGTTCAGTTTCAGCTATTTCGGTTATGGAAGACGGGAAAACCGAAACTGTAGCTGATTGGTTAAGTCATTTTTGGTTCATTTTTTGTCTGTTTTCAGGTTTTTTCGGTTTTTGGTTTTCATATGCTCACCCCTTACCTACACACAACTTATCATTTTAACACCTTAATACCATTGACTAAGTGCACTTCAGTAGGAAATCACGATTTTAGCCCGTTGACTGACCGAACTACCAGAATAGCCTGTTCCCGTCTCTTTGGAGAGACAATACATCCAAGACGTCTGAAATGTATCCATAGAGGCTTTTGATTCTATCCAATAAAAGACCACCACGTGTCGTTGTTGATCTCGATGAGTGTCAGACGTCTCTGAAAACGTGTCAGTGCCACCATGACGTCTCCGGTGGGCCCTTGAAACGTCCCATGTACGGGCTCGGCTTACCACTTAATGAACTACCCACCGGAGACGTCTCCGATCTGCTAAAGACGCTACCGGAGGCGTCTTTGTAGGTTTTGACATGTCTCCGGTGACAACATACACTGCCGGAGACGTCTTCGATGATTTAACAACTTCAATGCACATAGTGGAAACTGAAATGACGTCACCGAGACGTCTCGTGAAGTGTGAGACGACACCAAGCCATCTCATTCCATTGAAACCGTCACAACTGTTATATATAAATGCCCCACTTCCCTTCACTTCACGAAATGTGTACCTTTTTCCCTCACGTTTTCTATAGATTTTGAAATTTTTTATAAACTTTTTTATAATGTTTTTAAACCCTTATCTGTTTTTGATTCTCATGACGTTTTTCTAAGCTTTATTTCATCTTGCATTCGGCTAAATGCGTTCATTTCGCTTTTCAAACCCAAGACTACCGAATCATGTAATCATTCTCCGATTATATTTGGATTGTTGTTACATTTGCATAAAACTACTTGGATCGTTGTTACATTTGCACGTGGGATAATCTGTGTATAATGCAACTTTGGTCTGGTAGTTAATAATATTGGCGAGTTGATTGACCTCTCAGATCTACGTCATACCCTGCTGGAACATCTTTCTCTCACGTGTGAAAGGACGTCGGTGGTGGTGGTGGTTGGGAGAACTCGCCATTTTTCTTATACACCGATTGTAAACCTCTATCCGTACATGCTTTAGAAAAGCAATGAATACGTCTCGATGAAAAAAGGACTATTAACCAAGCAAGAAATTATTCTAAAAAATGAAGAAGAGAGATCCTGGACAATGGGCATAAAGCACACTGGGAACTATTGTTACATAAATCGAGGATTGAAAGACATTTATAGTGCAAATGATTTGAAGCAACGAATACGTCTCGGTGGTCGACGTGTGCAACGACTTCGTCTTGTAAATCATATTTATGGGTGTAATAGTATAGGAGTTGTAACATTTGTCATTCTAAAAATAGGTAACTTGGATGTATATTGTAGATTGGGTTTAATAATGTTTTTTTATGTTCTATTGTAATTTTTTTTGTTTTACTTTTAATATAATTTGTTTTTTAATGAAATGTTTATTTTTTACTTATATATTGTTTGACTTCTAAAAATATACATAATACATAGAATTGAACTTAGAAATTGATTTTAATAAAAACGATGTAGAGTGTGGCGATCGAACCCAGGTTTGTGACCGATGGTCAAATATTATAGTTTTTTATATAATATTTTAAAATTTCACCTCCATTTATAAAAAAAATGTCTTATATATAACTTACTAGATTATACCCCGGGAGCGTCTCAGGGTTGAGAAATCTAATATGACATATCAATTTTACATATGAAATAGGCTGATATGCTTTACAGTTACATGTAGGAAAGTTTCGGGTAGCATCTAGCCTAAAACAATTAACAATGTATCTCCAATGTTAACGCCTAACCTTAAACAATGTATAACTCTAATGTTAACATCTAACCTAAAACAATGTATAACTCTAATATTAATACCTAACCTAAAACAATGTACAACTCAAATTAGAGTTATACATTGTTTTATGTTAGGTATTCATATTAGAGTTATACATTTTTTGAGGTTATATGTTAACATTAGAGTTATACATTGTTTAAGGTTAGGCGTTAACATTGGAGATACATTGTTAATTGTTTTAGAGTAGGTGCTACCCGAAGCTTTCCTGCATGTAACTGTAAAGCGCATCACTTTACTTCATATGTAAAATTGAAATGTCATACTCCCCCGTCCCTATTTAAATGCCCATCTTTCCATTTTCGGTTGTCCCAAATTAAATGTCCATTTCCAAAAATAGAAATGCAATTTCCAGTTTTGCCCATAAAAGACAAAACATAATTACTACTTTTGAGGATATTAGTGTCATTTTACCACATACAAACAAAAGATTTCTTAAAATGTGTGTTTTTGAGCCCATGACATTTAAATAGGGACGGGGGCAGTATTATATTTCTCAACCCCGGGACGCTCCTGGGGTATAATCTAGTATATATATATATATAGGCCAATTATAAAATGAAAACCCTCTTGAGTTGAGAAAACCTTAGAAACCCATGTAAAAAATCATCATTTTTTTTTGAAAAAAATAACCAATGTCAAATACATGTTTTTAAGTGTTTTGGGCCAAAAAAAAAAGCGCCAAAGGGATTTAAAAAAAAAATAAACAAAGCTGCGAAAACACATGTTTACAACAGCAAATAGCTGAAAACATATGTAAAAAGCGCAACTTTGTTTATTTTTTTTAAAAAAATCCCTTCGGCGCTTTTTATATTTTTTTGGCCCAAAATGCTTAAAACATGTATTTTACATTGGTTATTTTTTTCAAAAAAAAAATGACCGATGGTCAAATATTATAGTTTTTTATATAATATTTTAAAATTTCACCTCCATTTATAAAAAAAAATGTCTTATATATAACTTACTAGATTATACCCCGGGAGCGTCTTAGGGTTGAGAAATCTAATATGACATATCAATTTTACATATGAAATAGGCTGATATGCTTTACAGTTACATGTAGGAAAGCTTCGGGTAGCATTTAGCCTAAAACAATTAACAATGTATCTCCAATGTTAACGCCTAACCTTAAACAATGTATAACTCTAATGTTAACATCTAACGTAAAACAATGTATAACTCTAATATTAATACCTAACCTAAAACAATGTACAACTCAAATGCTAACACCTATTGAAAATATAATTCATATTTACTAGTTTGAACACTTTTTTTTAAATGTTAGCATTGGAGTTGTACATTGTTTTATGTTAGGTATTAATATTAGAGTTATACATTTTTTTAGGTTATATGTCAACATTAGAGTTATACATTGTTTAACGTTAGGCGTTAACATTGGAGATACATTGTTAATTGTTTTAGAGTAGGTGCTACCCGAAGCTTTCCTGTATGTAACTGTAAAGCGCATCACTTTACTTCATATGTAAAATTGATATGTCATACTCCCCCGTCCCTATTTAAATGCCCATCTTACCATTTTCGGTTGTCCCAAATTAAATGTCCATTTCCAAAAATAGAAATGCAATTTCCAGTTTTGCCCATAAAAGACAAAACATAATTACCACTTTTGAGGATATTAGTGTCATTTTACCACATACAAACAAAAGATTTCTTAAAATGTGTGTTTTTGAGCCCACGACATTTAAATAGGGACGGAGGCAGTATTATATTTCTCAACCCCTGGACGCTCCCGGGGTATAATCTAGTATATATATATATATATATATATATATATATATATATATATATATATATATATATATATATATATATAGGCCAATTATAAAATGAAAACCCTCTTGAGTTAAGAAAACCTTGGAAACCCATGTAAAAAATCATTATTTTTTTTTTTGAAAAAAATAACCAATGTAAAATACATGTTTTTAAGTGTTTTGGGCCAAAAAAATAAAAAAAGCGCCGAAGGGATTTTTTTTAAAAAAAATAAACAAAGCTGCGAAAACACATGTTAACAACAGCTTTACAACAGCAAATAGCTGAAAACATATGTAAAAAGCGCAACGTTGTTTATTTTTTTTTAAAAAATCCGTTCGGCGCTTTTTATATTTTTTTGGCCCAAAATGCTTAAAACATGTATTTTACATTGGTTATTTTTTTCAAAAAAAAATGATTTTTTACTTGGGTTTCCGAGGTTTTCTCAACTCAAGAGGGTTTTCAATTTATCCTTCCTATATATATATATATATATATATATATATATATAGGTATAGATTCATGTACAAAGTACATTTTTCGTACAAAGTGTGAGAAGTCTATATAGTCTTTGTGTTTTAAAGTTTGGCTATAATGTTTTTTATTCCTTTTACATTGATTTATATAGAAAAGCACCAAACATTACAATTTAAAACACAATCAAATGTATTCTAGACATTAAATTTAAAACACACTAATTACTATCGTCGTAGGGTGTTTTAGATGGCATGTTGAGAATACATTAATTAGTGTTTTAAATTGTTAATTTTTCTGTTTTTCTATATAATACTATGCCAAAGGAACATAAAACATCATGCCTAAAATTTAAAACACAATGCCTATATAGACTTCTCACACTTTGTACGAAAAATGCACTTTGTACATGAACCCCACCCTATATATATATATATATATATATATATATAGATTATTCATTGTCATCTTAAACTAATTAACTCATTTTATTGTAATTTTGTTTATTTGTAAAATATTTATTTGTTTTTATATTTAATAATTTATTATAATCAAAATAAAGTTACTATTTAATTATTTTTTTAATAAATAATAGTTATATATTGTTTGATAAATAAAACTAAAATAACCAACATACTAATTAAACAACACACACATTTATATTCAATTTCTTAAAACATATTAAAAACATTAAACACACCATTCACCAAGGAAAAACTCAGGAGATGACACATCATGATCACTGTCACGATCGTCTGATCTATAGTCCTGATTGCAACGTCCAAAGTCTGGAGATCGACAATTGGTTTCGTGGTAAAATTCTTCAATGTACTCCTTGCCCGAGTCGGTTTCGTACCCTTCCGCCTAACTCGGTATTTCTTGAGTTGGACGAATACTGCTCAAAGGAGAGTTTGTTGGGGACTTTGTATCCGTCTCCGGAATTGGTACTCATGACCTTGTATTTGACCAAACGTTTGGTCATAAAGCAAGTTTAGCTCCTCGCCGGTAGGTTGTTCAAACCATGGAGCCGTTTTAGTGTACATGGTTTGACCAGGACCTCTGCAAGATTGACCCGAAGCCGTTTCAGTGGGAGCCGGTTCACGGTAAACGGGTTCTGGTGCGGGGATGGATGGAGCACGTGTTGAACGTCGAGGAGAATATTGCTTAGTGATCGAAGGTCGGGATGCCTCACTTTGATTAAAACTAGTATTCATTTTTTACACCTAATGTGTTTTACACTTTTTTTCAAAGTTGGTATTGAAGGTTAGTTGGTATTAAAACTTACAACAAAAATAAGATACACACAAACATTAGAAAGTAATTCATAAAACTAAAATATATAGACCAACATCTTTAAACTTTCAGCTCTAAAAATATCGTTCAATTTTCTCTACTTTAAACATACAGATCCAAAAAAAATTGGAAGGTGACAAGCTCGGATAATTATGGCAAGGGAGGAGATGAACTTCCAGAAAATTTGGAATGGTGGCCATGATGGAAGAGGGAAGGAAACAGAAAATGTGAGAGGAAAAGGATGGGGGGTGAAACATGTTAAAACATTTTAGAATCAATAGCAATTAGTTAGTGTTAGTATGTTGAAACTTGTTGACTCATTTTGACTTGTAACAAAAAGATAAAGTACAATCATTAACATTGACACGCCGCTTGTTTAGATTATAGCACTATAGGTCTGACAAACCCCCACCCCTCCGCATAAATTCAAGGATGATTAAAAACAGTTACATTTAGGTCTCAGTGATCATAAGGTTTGATTGTACAATGACGCATTGTCACATGTTAGACTCATCCTCTCAAATTACTCATTGATATATCTCAACTATAATTTGTTGGTGCATATTTGATGTGACAAAAGCTTTTCTATATTAGTATCGTCTTGGTCTTTTTGATAGGTTTATTGTAACATATATGTTGGTGTTATAAAACATATATGATAGTCTTTTGATACCCTCGCGAACATATGTTATTAACGAATTTAGTAGATAGGCGAAGATAGTTTAAACGAAGATGCCTTAGGCATGTTCATGGGATGTTTGTTCGTGGGTATCTTCGCCTGTTATAGGTTCGGCCCATGTAAGTATAAATAGCTTGCATGGGGTGTAAGCTAGGGTTGTTGGTCAATTGGTTTTTGTGGTATTGGTGTTTATAATCATTGTTTTGATAGTTAATCAAGATACCACGCATTTACCAGTATATTTCGTGTTCATTGTTTACGATTCGTTATTGCATAAACGTTAATCAAGGGATTTTGCACCTTGGTTAATCTGATTAATCTTGTATCGATCCATTCCAAGGACCTACAATTGGTATCAGAGCATTAAGCTCATTGATTGTACGGTTCAAGATTGTTTTTTGCAAAGATTGAATCATTTTCATTCGTTTCACGTTCAAATCTTCTGTTTTCGGGTGTGTTTTATCATTTTTAGTCATTCCCCATCGATCTCATAAAGTTTTTGGTGTTTTCATTTTGTTTTTAATTAGATTCGGATAACTTTAATTCCAAAGGTTTGGGATTAAAAAGTGGCATGATGTTAACTGAAAAAATACTTCGGTTTTCTGAAGCTCAAGAACATTCGAATAAACTAAAAATATCTGTTTTGAACCGTATTGAATATTTGAGAAGGTATTTTTTTTTTTTTTTTTTTTTTTTTTGTAAAACATTTGATTAGAGAAAATCAAAGGGGAAAGATAAATATGGTTGATTTTTTATCCACACAAACCATCCTATTTATACCATAAATTATGTTAAAAAAAACAAAAAAATGTCCTTCATAGATGGCTCAAGCCAAGTCGGAGACGGCTTGAGCCCAGACGTCACTGAGACGTTTCAAGGGCCCACCGGAGACGTCTTGGTGGTCTTCTATTGGATGGGACCGAAAGCCTCTCGGGCCCAACGGAGATGTCTTGGCGGTCTTCTATTGACCCGTCTCCGGAGACGTCTGACACTCATCGGGATCAACAACGACACCTGGTGGTCTTCTATTGGATGGGACCGAAAGCCTCTCGGGAGATATTTCAGACGTCTTGGGAACCATGCAACGTCTCTCCAAAAAGACGGGAACGAGCTATTCTGATAGTTCGGTCGGTCAACGGACTAAAATCATGATTTTCCCTATATAAAAGTATATATGCGTTCAAAACTTTCTAACAATGTTACTTATGAAGATGGGCTACCTACAATGTTAAGAGGGTGGTCTCTTGACCCCATAACTAAAAATTTAGGACTTTTATTTATAAATTCTGAGTTATTTAAGAAAAAACACGTGTTAATAATATAATCACAACTAGGGTTCTATTACCCCGCGCTTTGTCGCGGGAGCTCCTGTTGCGTGTTGCGTTGAGGGTTCGGTGGACGTTAAAGATCATGCGTCACTGTGGGAGCTCCTGTTGCGTTGAGGGTTTGGTGGACGTTAAAGATCGCGCGTCACTGTAGGAGCTCCTGTTGCGTGGAGAATTTCATGGACATAAACGAATATTAAGTGACTGTTATTTTCACGTGGGCTTCAAAAAAATACTCGCGGCTAAAAGCTAAAAATTTGGTGGTCAAAGTTTGATGGTCAAATTGGAAGAAATTAAAGTACGTAAGTTAGTAAGAAAGTTAGTGGTCAAAGTTTGGTGATCAAATTAGAAAGAAAATAAGGACACATAGAAAAATATAGTTGGTGCACATTAGAATAGTACGTCGGTCCACGTTACTAAGATATTAACAAATAAATAATAAAATATATAAAATATTACTATACCTATATAGTATAATAATAAAATAACATTAAAATAATAATAAAAGTAAAATATTCATGTAACTATTCAAGTGTTCTAAAATTAATATGTAGTATAATATAATGGGTATAAAACTTTACCATATATATGATAATCAATGACGACTAGAGTGTACTTGTTTCGCCACTACGTACATATGAACTCGGTAAATAGGCTTTGGATATTCAGAAACTTAGGATTTTTTTATTCAGACATCCCTTCCACGGGCCGTAGAGGCCTCCACTGGCCGTGGAGAGCAAAAAACATAAAACCACGGGCCGTGGAGGTCTCCACTGGCCGTGGTAGCCCCTGCAATGATTAGTAATCATTGGCAATAATTTGTTTTTTTATATAAAATGTTTTTTTGTGAGGAAACATTTCCATTGGCCGAGGAGACTCATTTTTTTTTATTTTTTAAGTGTGTTTTATGTATATTAACCATGATATTTGTGTTTTTTATAAAAAAAAGATTCATTTCTTATTATAAATATAAATTAGTGTACAAAACAATTTTTTTCCACTTAGTAATTTGGTATACATGATAAAACAAATATTTACGATACGATAAGCTATAACAAGTCAATATAGGTTCCAATGTTCATGTATCACAAGGAATGACCAATCTCAAGCAAGCATTACTTGATAACCTATATTGACTTGTTATAGCTTATCGTATATATCTGTTTTATCATGTATACCGAATTACTAAGTGGAAAAAAATTGTTTTGTATGCTAATTTATATTTATAATAAGAAATGAATATATTTTTTTTTTTATAAAAAACACAAATATTATGATTAAAATACATAAAACACACTTAAAAAAGAATGGCAGTGGAGACCACCACGGCCAGTGAAAATGTGGCAGAATGGGTCTCCACGGCCCATGGAAATGTTTCCTCTACGGCCAGTGGAGACCCATTCTTTTTTTATTTTTTTAAGTGTGTTTTATGTATTTTATCAATAATATTTGTGTTTTTTTTATAAAAAAAGGATTCATTTCTTATTATAAATATAAATTAGCGTACAAAACAATTTTTTCCACTTAGTAATTTGGTATACATGATAAAACAGATATATACGATAAGCTATTACAAGTCAATATAGGTTCTCAGGTAATGCTTGCTTGAGAATTGTCATTCCTTGTGATACATGAACATTGTATTCTTATCTCTTAGAAGCTTTAGGCAAAGAGGTATAAAGAGTTATTTGGAATGTTCTCATCGTCTGTTAACCTCCATCTTGTCCATCCCTCTTAAAAACTGGTAGTGAGTGGGGGTTGTAAAAAACAGATGTGCGTGTTTAAGATGGGTTAAAGAGGTGAAATAGAATCCAATGTTCATGTATGACAAGGAATGACCAATCTCAAGCAAACATTACCTGAGAACCTATATTGACTTGTTATAGCTTATCGTATATATCTGTTTTATCATGTATACCGAATTACTAAGTGGAAAAAATTTGTTGTGTACACTAATTTATATTTATCTATACTATATTATAATGCATGAGTGAAGGGTAGTTTAAGATACTGTCACACCACGACAACGGCGGAAACACGTGGCGCGACGGTTCAAAAGCATAAAGTCAAGGTTATTGCTAAACATAAGTAATTTAAGAAAAGTGGGTCATTTATTAAGGCGTCATTACTTGTTCCAAACATTACACAAAAGTAAATTGTTTTTAAAGTAACATCGAGGTTTCTCAAATATATCCCAAGCTTTGGGAAATAAAGGTGAAACCCCGCAAAATGTACAACGCCGCATTGGGAGATTCTCCGACCCAGCTCGCCTGATCCTTCTTCATCTAGTTACCTGAAAGATATGTTTAAAAGTTTCGTCAATATAAATATATTGGTGAGTTCACAGGTTTTCAGTTTCTAAAACTTGAATACTTGGGAATACCATGTTATGACAATATATAGGAGTTGCAAATTCCTATAAATCTACTTGAGACTATAATCAAACCAAGACGTATATAAATAAAATGCCCCGCTCCAAGTCGTTACTCGGTTTCCCACGACTTAAGTTCAGAATATTTGCACCCCAGGCATAACCTAATGCACAATCGACGCTATCGATTAGGGGTGGGCCTTGTCAGGCACCAATAGTACTATTCGAATATTCCTCCGGTTTCAATCTCCGAATAAATGATTATAGATGCGAGGACTCAACCCCGAGTGGCGGTCACACCTCAAGTAATAAACCCGTCAAACATTTCCCTAACATATCTTTCCCCCGAAAACGTAAAAATAGTTTAAAATGGGGCCGTGAAACTCACCTGAAACTGTGTCTGGCTCAAAAGGGTGGATAGCAAAGGGGTGGTCTCGTACCTACAAACGTCCTAGACGTATAAGTCACTATTCCTATAGTGCATGTGCCTTGGCAAGTTGTACACCCAACTCCCGACCACAAGTTGTTCCAAATCCCGTTTAATTAAGCGCGTATCCTAGGTTTTGTTGGCGTTACATTACCCTTTGTACTACAAGTTATATATTACTCTTGTTAATATTTCCATAACTTGTATCTTATTATCATCGACTCGACTTCACTTAACTTATAATTATTTTCCCATTTAAATAATTATACTTAAGATCGCATCGCTCGATATAATATATATTTCAACCCTCGACCCGACTCACTTTGCCGCACATTTGTTTTCCCATTTAAACAAATATACTAAGATCTTGTCGTTCGATTGTATATTCTTAACGTCCCATTTCAACTCACCATACCGTATATTTATTTTCCCATTCAAATAAATATAATAGGATTTCGTTGGTACGGCATACACATATATATATCTTTGTCTTCTCGTCGCGGCTTTCCTTCCCACATATCTACTTTCCCATTAAGTAGATATACTAGAATTTTGCCGAGGCGAGCGTACATATATATATAAATGTGTAATTTTTCTCGTTAAGTATATACGTTTGTTTAACGTCTTATTTGTTTATGTCATGTGTTTCTCCCACGAATAATTCTCTTAACACTTAGGAAAGTGTTTATTAGTTTTCACCCAATGTATATATATATTTTACTTCTTAAAATATATATTTTTCTTATCTTGCCGCAATGGCATTTTTCTCATGTTTTGTCCGTGTACGGTTCGTTAACGCGTCTTAGTTCGATATCTTAACTCGATTAGTTAATTTTTCCAAGTTTTTCCCAACATGTATTTTATAGAAATATTATCCATATTTCTTCCTCCTTTCACATGTTACTTGGATGGTTTAAAATACTTATGTATTTTTAACCCAACTTGTTAACTTAACTACAAAAATGTTTCCAACACTTTTATATTCCCATTTATATAAAAGTATTCATTTTTGTATAAGTCTTCCAAGTTTGTTTAATATTTTTATAAAATCTCTATTTTATAAAAATCCTTATGTTAAAACCCTTCATATTTTTATAACTTTCAAAAATACACTTTTATACAAAATACCCAAGTATTTCTACTAGTATTTACAAAAATCATCCTTAGACTTTATTACTTACATTTTTGACACCAAACTTTCCATACTTGTATTTTTGGACTAATAGTTTCTAAAATATCCATTTTAGTTCTCTAACTTTCAAAGTTACAATTTTAGTCCCTTAACTTACAAAAGTTGCATTTTTCCACTCTAACTTCCAAAGTTAACATTTTTCTCTCAAAATAGTAAACTTTGAAGATTCAACTTTTTATTGGTAAGTTATTTTTGTATCAAAACACTTATGTTAGTCTTGTATTTCATATGGAAGACTACTTATGTGTGTGTTTTATGTATTTGTCCATTTTAACAAAATATCATTCATCTAAGTAAGCTAACTTAGATTTTCCATTTTCTTCATTTATGAACTTCTAACATGTTTTACCACATATTATAACTTAGATGATCATAATAAGATGATTTAAAGTTACTTTTATCATATTCAAGTTCATTCCATAATCTTAACCAAAACATCATCCTACTTAGTTTTAAATGTAAACTTTACATATTTTCAAGATTAATACATCATCATCATCAAATCCATGGTTTATTTTCATATCTTTAATCTTCCATTTTACACATGTAAAACCTATTAAAGATTATGTTCAAAACCACTTTTTAAACCCTTCATGTACAACTTGCTACTAGGAACACATACATGAATAATAATAATCAAAAACAAGATTAAGAATGCTTACTACTAGCACAAGGCTAGGGAAGACAAACACCTTGGATTTGAGAGGGGTTTAGTGTGTTCTTCCAAGTGGTTTAGCTCCAAGCTCTTGAAACACACAATAGGGGTTTGGATGATGGATTGTTTAGGAGTAATTTGGAAGTGTTAAACTTGAAGAATAATGTGTGTGTGGGTGTGAATACCTACGGCCTCAAGAAAGGAAGGAAGGAGAAGTGTTTTGCTTTGATATCCAACTCTTCTAACACATGTTTATATATAATTATCACATGTAATCATGCTAAAGATTCAAGAGATCTTATGGAGGATTGTGTGTGTACTTGGGAGATTTTGAAAATATGATGAGTGTGTGTGTATATGAGCCGTGTATGTATGTATGTGTAGGTGAGATTACTTGCAAATCTCACTAATATCTTGCAATCTCTTATAAGATATCATGATCTCTACATACAAGACTTCACAAGGCATGCATCCACTAGTGTTATGATTGCTTGGATTTGTGTCTTGGATTTTCTTGGCCCTTGGCCGAAATTTTATCAAGGGGGGACAAGAAAGTGGTTTGCTTTTGTACTAATGTCACTTACACATTTTGTCTTACATAAAGCATGCTTTACATATAGGTTTAGGAGATTATTATTATTAACACATGCTTGAACACAAGGAGGCCATCTAGGCCGGCCCCCAAGTGGGTTTTGGTGGGGTCCACAACTTCAAATATTTACCCAATACTTGTTATGTTTAATCCCCCGTCGTTCGGGTGTCGTTCGGGTATTTTTCGGGTTTTAATCACGCGTTATCCGGACATTAAAAATACCTTTAATAACCCTTAAATATAGTCTAATTTAAGCGTTGATTGGTTATTTAGGCCTTTGCCGGGTGAAATTATGAGTTATACGCGTATCGGGTGCGGTACGCGCATTTTATTCGTTACCGGGAGATTTGTACAAGACGTTTTCATTTATGGTTTTGGAGTTCCAAAACTCATTATATCTTATGAAAATACCCTTTATTTTATATCCTGGGTGTCCGGGATCCGTTTCGTTTATTTAATTATTACCGGGTAATTGCCAACGTCCATACCGGATAGCTTATTCGCACATGATCCAATCATGCTTTACCATTAAACGTATGCATTCCTATGCACTATTTGGAAATTGCTATCCCCTAAGGCCTTGATAATTAAATCACACATAATTGCATTTAATTACGTTAATCATATATTAATTAATTTGTACGGAATTACCTTATTTTTGCCGGTTGTTACATTCTCCCCCCGTTAAGAGAATTCCGTCCCGGAATTCACTTCGAGTTCTCCGGTACAGGTGTCTTCTCGAATAGGGCGGGGTATTTTTGCTTCATCTGGTCCAGCCTTTCCCACGTGAACTCCGGTCCACGCTTGGCATTCCAGCGCACTTTGACCAATCTGATCTTGCTGCGCCTTAGTTTTTGGACCTTCCAATCAGTTACCTCGATTGGTTCTTCCACAAAATGTAACTTGTCGTCAATCTGGATTTCGTCCGCTGGAATAACGAGAGTTTCGTCGGATAGGCACTTTTTCAAATTTGACACATGAAACGTGTCGTGTATTCCACTAAGCTCTTGAGGCAACTTGAGCTTGTATGCCACTGTGCCTACCCTGGACAAGACTTCGAACGGTCCAATATATCGTGGGTTCAACTTTCCGCGCTTCCCAAAGCGCGCGACACCTTTCCAAGGTGACACTTTCAGTAGGACCTTGTCTCCGACTTGAAACTCTAAAGGCTTTCGCCTCATATCAGCATAGCTTTTCTGGCGGTCCCGGGCCGCTTTGAGGCGTTCCTTTATCAAAAAGACCTTATCCGTGGTCTCTTGGACAATTTCAGGCCCGGTGAGTTGTTTTTCTCCAACTTCCGCCCAACATAATGGCGATCGGCACTTGCGTCCATATAGAGCTTCAAACGGTGCGGCTTGAATGCTCGTATGATAACTGTTGTTGTAAGAAAATTCTACCAATGGCAAGTGCGTATCCCAATTACCTCCGAAATCAATCGCGCATGCCCGTAGCATATCTTCCAATGTCTGGATGGTTCGTTCACTTTGACCATCCGTTTGGGGGTGATATGCGGTGCTCATGTCGAGGCGAGTACCGAGGGCTTCATTTAAACTTTCCCAAAATCTGGAAGTGAAGCGACTATCCCGATCGGAGATGATAGATACAGGTACACCGTGTTTAGATACCACTTCCTTAATGTACAAACGGGTCAGTTTCTCCAACTTGTCCGTTTCGCGGATCGGAAGGAAGTGTGCAGATTTCGTCAATCGATCTACGATTACCCAGATCGTGTCATGACCGCTTGTTGTCTTGGGTAACTTGGTAATGAAATCCATGGTGATTCGTTCCCATTTCCATTCCGGTATTTCCGGTTGCTGGAGCAAACCGGAAGGTCTCTGGTGCTCAGCCTTGACCTTTGCGCAAGTCAAACACCGCGCAACATAGGCTGCTATATCCCTTTTGAAGTTCGGCCACCAATAAAGTTCCTTCAAATCGTGGAACATCTTGTCTGCACCCGGGTGAACCGAATATCTAGAACTGTGAGCTTCGGCCAATACTGGCTCACGCAAACCACCATATACTGGAACCCAAATTCTATTCATGAAATACAGTGTCTGGTCCGCTTTTGGTTCCAGTGAATCAACCATCTTTCGTAACCTTTCACCTTTGACATTCTCGGGTTTGAGGGCGTTAACTTGAGCTTCACGAATTCGTTCAGTCAGATTCGTGTGGATAGTTAGACCCAACGCTCGAACACGCAACGGTTTAACCCGTTCCTTGCGACTCAAGGCGTCGGCTACGACGTTCGCCTTACCGGGATGGTACTTTATCTCACAATCGTAATCGTTTAATAATTCAACCCATCGCCGTTGTCGCATATTCAAATCCTTCTGATCAAAGATGTGTTGCAAACTCTTGTGATCAGTGAAAATCGTGCACTTGGTTCCGTACAAATAGTGCCTCCATATCTTGAGAGCGAACACCACTGCACCTAATTCCAAATCGTGTGTAGTGTAGTTCTTCTCATGGATTTTCAGTTGTCTGGAAGCGTATGCTATTACTTTTTCTCGCTGCATCAATACACAACCCAAGCCTTGATGTGAGGCATCACAGTAAACCACAAAATCTTCCGTACCGTCTGGAAGTGACAGTATCGGAGCGCCACATAACTTGTCTTTTAACAGTTGGAATGCTGCCTCTTGCTTTTCCGTCCACTCAAATTTCTAATCCTTTTGGGTTAGCATGGTTAAAGCTTGTGCTATTTTTGAAAAGTTCTCGATGAACCTTCTGTAATAACCCGCAAGGCCTAGAAATTGTCGTACTTCGGTAGGGGTTCGAGGTGCTTCCCAATTTTTAATTGCCTCGATCTTGGCGGGATCGACGTGTATGCCCTTCTCGTTTACCACGTGGCCTAAGAAGTGAACTTCCCGAATCCAAAAGTCACATTTCGAGAACTTAGCATATAGCTTCTCTTTGCGTAATACTTCAAGAATTAGTCGAAGGTGATTTTCGTGGTCTTCCTTGGTGCGTGAATAAATCAAGATGTCGTCGATGAAGACAATGACGAATTTATCCAAGTATGGCTTGCACACGCGGTTCATTAAGTCCATGAAAACCGCTGGTGCGTTGGTTAAGCCGAACGGCATTACCAAAAATTCATAGTGCCCGTAACGGGTTCTGAAGGCCGTCTTGGGTACATCTTCCTCCTGAATACGTAACTGATGATAGCCTGACCTCAAATCGATC
The DNA here is from genome assembly GCA_028751855.1 of Ambrosia trifida. Classification (NCBI taxonomy): domain Eukaryota; kingdom Viridiplantae; phylum Streptophyta; class Magnoliopsida; order Asterales; family Asteraceae; genus Ambrosia; species Ambrosia trifida. The sequence continues at coordinate 100,394,582 of CM054125.1, read as the reverse complement.
TTGGAGTAATAGCTGGAACCTTGGAGCTGATCAAATAAATCATCGATCCTGGGGAGAGGATAGCGATTCTTAATGGTTAGCTTGTTCAGCTCTCGATAGTCGATGCACATGCGAAATGTGCCATCCTTCTTCTTCACAAATAAGACAGGAGCTCCCCAAGGTGAGAAACTCGGTCTTATAAAACCTTTGTCCAATAATTCTTGTAGCTGGCTGGACAGTTCCTGCATCTCTGATGGAGCTAGGCGGTATGGCGATCGTGCCACAGGAGCTGCTCCGGGAACGAGGTCGATGCGGAACTCGACTTGTCGAGGTGGCGGCAACCCCGGCAAATCTTCTGGAAATACATCCGGAAAATCTCTGGCGACTGGAATGTCTTCCAACTTTCGCTCGTCAGCCTTCTTGTCTACTACGTGTGCCAAGAATGCGACAAGCCCTTTTCTCAGACACTTACGAGCCTTCATGCTCGAAATAATCCTTAGTGGCGTCCCGTGTCTTTCCCCTTGAATTGAGAGGGTTTCACCGTTTGCGAGGGGAACTTGAATAACTTTATCGTTGCAAACCACAAAGGCACGGTGCGCGGACAACCAGTCCATGCCGACAACGATGTCAAAACTTCCCAATACAACCGGCAATAGATCAATCCCAAACTCGTGCCCACAGAGTTCTAACTTACAATCTTTTGCTACCTCTCTCGTTTCAATAGTTTTACCATTAGCCAGTTCTATAGAGTAGGGTGTATCTAGTTTGCTAGTTTTTAAACCAAGTAGTCTTTTAAACTCAATGGATACGAAGCTAAAGTCAGCACCGGTATCAAATAATACAGAGGCATAATGACCATTTAGAGGAAACGTACCAGTGACCACATTGGGGTCTTGCCGTGCATCACCGGCTCCAATCACAAATGCCCGGCCGCGGGCCTGGTTGTTGATCTTGGGGCAATCTTTCTTCCAATGATCTAACGACCCGCATGCAAAGCATGGTCTAGCCCCTCCATTTTTCGGTGCTCCAGATCGGCACTCTTCAGTCTTGTGCCCTGTGCGGTGGCACTTCCCACAAGTTAACCCGTTGTTTCTCCCCTGATTTCCCTGCTTGTTACCGTTACCACGTCCCGTGGCGACATATCCCTTTCCCTTCTTGTTCGAGCTACCCGACGCTCGGTCCCTTTTTCCTTCATCCCTTTTTCTTTTCCCAAACCTCGGCCTGTTACCCTGATCATTAGTCACAACAGCTGAATTTGATCCCTGATTCTTGGCCTCAACACTGCTTGCCTCAGAAATTTTTAATCCTGAAACTTGGCGGATTAGGGTACCCATGCGGATAGCATCTTCAGTGAGGCTTAATGCCAGATCAATCGCCTCGCGCATGGTCGTGGGCTTGGAAGAGGTGACCATGCTGCGGATCTGTGGTGCTAACCCGAATAAGTAATGTTCCACCTTGTTCTTTTCCGGTGTAACCAGACGAGGTACCAGTCGAGCGAGATCATGAAATCTAGACGTATACCCAGTAACGTCTGCTCCTACCATGGTGAGGTTCCAGAACTCGGTTTCCAATTTCTGTACTTCGCTTGCCGGGCGGTATTCGGCAGTCATAAGTTCTTTCAGTGCCGCCCATGATAGAGAGTATGCAACATCATCTCCTAGAGACTGTACTTGGCCATTCCACCAAGTTAGTGCCTGATCTAGAAACAGGTTGGTGGAGTACATGACAGACTGTCGAGGGGTACACCCGCTGATGCGGATAACTGCCTCGGTCTTTTCAAACCATTTGACCAGGCCTATGGAACCCTCAGTGCCGCTGAAGTTTATTGGCTTGCAGTCCAAGAAAGCCTTGAAAGTGCAGCCGCGCTCTCCCGAGGCTGTCCCTGTAATAGTAATGTAGTATGTTATTATGGGATAGGAGTTTTTGAAATATCCTCCCATCACTTTTTCATTTATTCTTAAACCTCTTACCAATGGGGGAGGTCTCTCGTCGCTCGCTCCCTGTCCTGTCATGGGAGTGTTCAGAGCGTGCGGCTTCATGTTCAGCGATGGCGCGAGCTATGCGCTCAGATATCATGGTCTCGAGTTCGGCGGGTGTTGCGGGCAGTCCGTCTGCTCCGCTATTGCTTCTAGTGGCCGGTGCCATTTCTCTTCAATAATAATTATCAAAGGTTAATTTGGCAAACATTTATACAATACAAAGCATAAATAACAAACCAAAGCATGAACACAATAATCAACACCATGTCATCACACAACATACCAACACATCATACAAGAATAAATAATAATAACTGTAGAAGTCATAACACAATTTTACCATAACAATTCTTTCATAAATTTCAACATAATGATTACACTGATTTGTTCGATACAACAAAATTGAGGATTTCTTCCTCTTACATCATTCATTTGAAATACATCAGAAATATATTGTTATATGCCGGCACAACCCGCTCGGCTAGGCAAAATACAAGTGGGTGTCATAACCCACGTAGTGCTATCATACAACTACTACTACTACTACGGCTATCTTCAAATACTCTTCCATATGTCCCATGAATCCCTACTGTGGCGGTGGCGGAGGAAACTGGTACTGAGGCGCGTGCGTACTGATCGTCATACTGATCGTCATGATACGCTCGTACAAGAAATGTTGATGCGCAAAGTGCGCATCCCCTGTGATACCGCACTGAGCGTCCAGGCTCAGCAACTCCTCCGCGTAATGCGCCAAAGCATCCCGCGCATCTATCATCCTCGTCCACATCAGACGTGTCTGATGCTCCACCTGTGTTACGGTGCGCTGCACCGTATCAGCGAGAGTCTGAAAGTCCCGCTCTAGAGTGATGGCAGTGGACCATGCTGGTCCAGACAAGGGTGTCATCCTGGGTGGCTGGGATGGTCCGGGTATATCTGGGTGTGTGGATGGGAATGGCCCAAAGGGGGCAGGTATCGGTATGTGTGGCAGTAATGGGGTGAAACCTGGTGGCCTGATGGAAAAGTGGGGTGGCATCATATAAGGGTCCCCTGCACCCAGAGGGTACGGTGCAGGTGTCATGCTGGGAATGGTGGGGATGGGTAAAGTCATGGCTACTGGGGGTGGTGGCATAGGCTCGGCTAGTGGGGCTACTAACGGCTCCGAAACAGTGGCCCACTCTGGAGTGGATACCACTACAGGGGGTGTGGGAGGGCTCGCAGTGGCGAATGCCTCCATGCCTGCCCTATGTAGCTCAGAGCTACGGGCGGGACTACCCTCGAGTATAAGTGCTGCTGGGGCTGGCTCCTCCTGAGGGATGGGCTCGAGTGGTGCTGGTGGGGCTACGGGGTCGGCTGGGGCGTCCTCTAGCATTGGAGCCACTGGCTCCTCCGGAACAGCTGGAATCTCTGGTACCAGCATGTGCTCTACCGACGCTACGGACTCGTCGTCAGAGTCATCGGATATCCACCCATTCCTCCCGCGAGAGATTGGCATGAGCCTCATGCCTGGAGGGATGTGGATGTGGGGTAAGGGTGCTGGCTCGTGCTCCACGTGAGCCTGTCGGTCGAATGGAGACTCTACTGTCTCCGAATGGGCTGGGATCGGCCGGGACGGTCCGGCACAGCCCTCGGGAAAATCCCTAATAGCTCGAATGGGGCGTGGGGCTATCGGTGCGACCGGTACAATGGGTAGCGGCGCGTCAATCACTGCAGGTGCCCAGTGGGGGTCCTCGCTGGGGTCTGACTCATCTGAGCTATCGTCGCCTGCTCCGTCGGCGGCGACGCCCATCTCTACGTCCTCATCTCCCGAGGAGAGCACTACCAGCTCTGCTGGCTCTGGTGGTGGTGCCGGGATGATCTGCAAGCTACTGTCGATACTGGGCGCTATACTTCCAGCGTCGGACATCCTGGCCAAAGAACCGTACATGTATATATATGAATTAATTTAAATTAGACAGTTAGGGCGTACATTATCGGTATCCTTTCTAACCTCTAATACTACGTTAATGCATAACGATACCCCTGGCTAGCTTGGTCGGAATCTCCTCATGCCCAATGCTTTCTTGAAAAATTACTTTAGTGTCTTTATATATTTTTCTTTTGAAAACCTTATCATTTGAACCAAATCCGGTTATAGTCTAGTTTTTAAAGAAAATACTCTAGTTCGCTATAACCTTGGCTCTGATACCACGTTCTGTCACACCACGACAACGGCGGAAACACGTGGCGCGACGGTTCAAAAGCATAAAGTCAAGGTTATTGCTAAACATAAGTAATTTAAGAAAAGTGGGTCATTTATTAAGGCGTCATTACTTGTTTCAAACATTACACAAAAGTAAATTGTTTTTAAAGTAACATCGAGGTTTCTCAAATATATCCCAAGCTTTGGGAAATAAAGGTGAAACCCCGCAAAATGTACAACGCCGCATTGGGAGATTCTCCGACCCAGCTCGCCTGATCCTTCTTCATCTAGTTACCTGAAAGATATGTTTAAAAGTTTCGTCAATATAAATATATTGGTGAGTTCACAGGTTTTCAGTTTCTAAAACTTGAATACTTGGGAATACCATGTTATGACAATATATAGGAGTTGCAAATTCCTATAAATCTACTTGAGACTATAATCAAACCAAGACGTATATAAATAAAATGCCCCGCTCCAAGTCGTTACTCGGTTTCCCACGACTTAAGTTCAGAATATTTGCACCCCAGGCATAACCTAATGCACAATCGACGCTATCGATTAGGGGTGGGCCTTGTCAGGCACCAATAGTACTATTCGAATATTCCTTCGGTTTCAATCTCCGAATAAATGATTATAGATGCGAGGACTCAACCCCGAGTGGCGGTCACACCTCAAGTAATAAACCCGTCAAACATTTCCCTAACATATCTTTCCCCCGAAAACGTAAAAATAGTTTAAAATGGGGCCGTGAAACTCACCTGAAACTGTGTCTGGCTCAAATGGGTGGATAGCAAAGGGGTGGTCTCGTACCTACAAACGTCCTAGACGTATAAGTCACTATTCCTATAGTGCATGTGCCTTGGCAAGTTGTACACCCAACTCCCGACCACAAGTTGTTCCAAATCCCGTTTAATTAAGCGCGTATCCTAGGTTTTGTTGGCGTTACATTACCCTTTGTACTACAAGTTATATATTACTCTTGTTAATATTTCCATAACTTGTATCTTATTATCATCGACTCGACTTCACTTAACTTATAATTATTTTCCCATTTAAATAATTATACTTAAGATCGCATCGCTCGATATAATATATATTTCAACCCTCGACCCGACTCACTTTGCCACACATTTGTTTTCCCATTTAAACAAATATACTAAGATCTTGTCGTTCGATTGTATATTCTTAACGTCCCATTTCAACTCACCATACCGTATATTTATTTTCCCATTCAAATAAATATACTAGGATTTCGTTGGTACGGCATACACATATATATATCTTTGTCTTCTCGTCGCGGCTTTCCTTCCCACATATCTACTTTCCCATTAAGTAGATATACTAGAATTTTGCCGAGGCGAGCGTACATATATATATAAATGTGTAATTTTTCTCGTTAAGTATATACGTTTGTTTAACGTCTTATTTGTTTATGTCATGTGTTTCTCCCACGAATAATTCTCTTAACACTTAGGAAAGTGTTTATTAGTTTTCACCCAATGTATATATATATTTTACTTCTTAAAATATATATTTTTCTTATCTTGCCGCAATGGCATTTTTCTCATGTTTTATCCGTGTACGGTTCGTTAACGCGTCTTAGTTCGATATCTTAACTCGATTAGTTAATTTTTCCAAGTTTTTCCCAACATGTATTTTATAGAAATATTATCCATATTTCTTCCTCCTTTCACATGTTACTTGGATGGTTTAAAATACTTATGTATTTTTAACCCAACTTGTTAACTTAACTACAAAAATGTTTCCAACACTTTTATATTCCCATTTATATAAAAGTATTCATTTTTGTATAAGTCTTCCAAGTTTGTTTAATATTTTTATAAAATCTCTATTTTATAAAAATCCTTATGTTAAAACCCTTCATATTTTTATAACTTTCAAAAATACACTTTTATACAAAATACCCAAGTATTTCTACTAGTATTTACAAAAATCATCCTTAGACTTTATTACTTACATTTTTGACACCAAACTTTCCATACTTGTATTTTTGGACTAATAGTTTCTAAAATATCCATTTTAGTCCTCTAACTTTCAAAGTTACAATTTTAGTCCCTTAACTTACAAAAGTTGCATTTTTCCACTCTAACTTCCAAAGTTAACATTTTTCTCTCAAAATAGTAAACTTTGAAGATTCAACTTTTTATTGGTAAGTTATTTTTGTATCAAAACACTTATGTTAGTCTTGTATTTCATATGGAAGACTACTTATGTGTGTGTTTTATGTATTTGTCCATTTTAACAAAATATCATTCATCTAAGTAAGCTAACTTAGATTTTCCATTTTCTTCATTTATGAACTTCTAACATGTTTTACCACATATTATAACTTAGATGATCATAATAAGATGATTTAAAGTTACTTTTATCATATTCAAGTTCATTCCATAATCTTAACCAAAACATCATCCTACTTAGTTTTAAATGTAAACTTTACATATTTTCAAGATTAATACATCATCATCATCAAATCCATGGTTTATTTTCATATCTTTAATCTTCCATTTTACACATGTAAAACCTATTAAAGATTATGTTCAAAACCACTTTTTAAACCCTTCATGTACAACTTGCTACTAGGAACACATACATGAATAATAATAATCAAAAACAAGATTAAGAATGCTTACTACTAGCACAAGGCTAGGGAAGACAAACACCTTGGATTTGAGAGGGGTTTAGTGTGTTCTTCCAAGTGGTTTAGCTCCAAGCTCTTGAAACACACAATAGGGGTTTGGATGATGGATTGTTTAGGAGTAATTTGGAAGTGTTAAACTTGAAGAATAATGTGTGTGTGGGTGTGAATACCTACGGCCTCAAGAAAGGAAGGAAGGAGAAGTGTTTTGCTTTGATATCCAACTCTTCTAACACATGTTTATATATAATTATCACATGTAATCATGCTAAAGATTCAAGAGATCTTATGGAGGATTGTGTGTGTACTTGGGAGATTTTGAAAATATGATGAGTGTGTGTGTATATGAGCCGTGTATGTATGTATGTGTAGGTGAGATTACTTGCAAATCTCACTAATATCTTGCAATCTCTTATAAGATATCATGATCTCTACATACAAGACTTCACAAGGCATGCATCCACTAGTGTTATGATTTCTTGGATTTGTGTCTTGGATTTTCTTGGCCCTTGGCCGAAATTTTATCAAGGGGGGACAAGAAAGTGGTTTGCTTTTGTACTAATGTCACTTACACATTTTGTCTTACATAAAGCATGCTTTACATATAGGTTTAGGAGATTATTATTATTAACACATGCTTGAACACAAGGAGGCCATCTAGGCCGGCCCCCAAGTGGGTTTTGGTGGGGTCCACAACTTCAAATATTTACCCAATACTTGTTATGTTTAATCCCCCGTCGTTCGGGTGTCGTTCGGGTATTTTTCGGGTTTTAATCACGCGTTATCCGGACATTAAAAATACCTTTAATAACCCTTAAATATAGTCTAATTTAAGCGTTGATTGGTTATTTAGGCCTTTGCCGGGTGAAATTATGAGTTATACGCGTATCGGGTGCGGTACGCGCATTTTATTCGTTACCGGGAGATTTGTACAACACGTTTTCATTTATGGTTTTGGAGTTCCAAAACTCATTATATCTTATGAAAATACCCTTTATTTTATATCCTGGGTGTCCGGGATCCGTTTCGTTTATTTAATTATTACCGGGTAATTGCCAACGTCCATACCGGATAGCTTATTCGCACATGATCCAATCATGCTTTACCATTAAACGTATGCATTCCTATGCACTATTTGGAAATTGCTATCCCCTAAGGTCTTGATAATTAAATCACACATAATTTCATTTAATTACGTTAATCATATATTAATTAATTTGTACGGAATTACCTTATTTTTGCCGGTTGTTACAGATACCCAAAAGTTAAGAACTTATTTTTCATTAATAACCTTGAAATCAGGGTAAAATAGTCATTCATACATTATTTACATTTTAATACCCTATATTTGTTACACTTAAATCCCTCAAACTTTAATGAACTTTTGCTTATTTAAATTATAGTTAAACTTCTTTTCCTTATTTTAAGCAAACCATCCCCCATGATCTTTAAATAGTCATATTTTTTTTGCATATGTTTATATTTTTATAAAAAAATATTTATATCATTATAATGAGCATTTTATTATATTTAATTTGAGCATAGCATTGCTATTTTTTATTTTACAAATCTTTATGTGCTACGTGATTAACAATATTTAGGAGTGAGCAATAACTAAACCGTTCACCGAAGCCAAACCAAAAAACTGACAAAACTGAACCAAAAATGTATAGAAAACTAAAAACATCTGATTTAACTTAAAATTGGTTACCGTTTTCTTTTTGTACCCTTAGTTAACCCAAATTAGTTAAACTGAAACAGAACCATGTGATTAGGAACACAAACACTTCTAATGGTTCATGGTTGGGTTATGTTCAGTTCGGTTATAAGCCTCAACCGAAACAAAAATCGTCATTAGCGTTTTATCAATCTTGTTAACCAACTGGTTAATTAGTTCAGTCCATTAGGTTAGATTGTCGTTTTTAGTTCGGTTTAGTTAATTTTGGTTAATAACAAAAACCAAACATTGGTTAAAATTTTGCTTAGAAGTACATGAAATAAAGGTATAAATACATGTAATGCATGTGTATAAGATATAAACGTATGAATGGTTCAGTTTTGGTTTATTAATTTTTTGTTAACTTAGGGTACAAAAAAACTGATATTAGGTTAACTCGGTTTTGGTTAATTTTCTATTCGATTTTGTATGTTTTTGTTCGATTTCGGTTGAGTTTCAATTATTGTTCACCTCTAGATATTGTTAATCCCGTAAAAAATCAAAATTTTAATTAAACATATATAGCAAATTATACTCTAATATGGTTTGAAGCTGAGTAGATACGTTTATGAATTGTAGTGGCATTATAAATAGAGGGAGTTTTGAAATTTTTAGCTTTTATACCTAGGTCTGTAAACGAACCGAATGTTCATTTAATTTTAACCTAACACGAACACATAATCAAACACATTTTTGTGTTCATGTTTGTTCATTAAGAAATTTGTCATGTTCTTTTTCGTTTATGTTCGTTCGTTTAAACCTAAACGAACAATTCACAGACGAACATAAACAGACGTTCAAGAACATAATAAATGTGAACGATTTTGTATTACTGAAAAAAACCAATTACGAATTGGTTATATATTTATACAAGTAGCTAAAGCCCAATTTATGTTTGTATTTATGTAAATATAACTACGCATGTAATTAATAAATTTAAATGGACATAAATAAACGAATGTAAACAGACGTTCACGAACATAAATGAACAAACTCAACGTTTGTTCATGTTCGTTCATTTAACTAAACGAACAATTATTTTTGTTCGTGTTTGTTCGTTTATTAAATAAATGACATAAAAGAACTTTCTGCCGAACAAATTTACGAACAGCTCATGAACATTCAGTTCGTTTACAGGCCTATTTTTACCTCTATTTCATGTATTTATAACTCCATCTCATGTACTTCTAGGCAAAAAAATTTAGCCAAATTTTGTTTTTGTTATTCACCAAAATTAACTAAACCGGACTAAAAACCAATAATCTAACAATACTAACCGAGCCAAGAAACAAATTGTTTAATAAGATTGATTAATTGATGACTTTTGATTTTAGTTTCGGTTGAGGCTAATAATCGAACTTAACCAAACCATACACACCCTTAGAAGTGGTTGTGTTCCCCGCTGCATCGCGCGGGCACTCTACTAGTAATAAGAAATGAATCATTTCTTTTATAAAAAAACACAAATATCATGGTTAAAATCCATAAAACACACTTAAAATTAAAAAAAAAATGGGTCTCCACGGCCAGTGGAGACCTCCACGGTCAGTGGAAATGTGGCAGAATGGGTCTCCACGGCTAGTGGAAATGTTTCCTCCGTGGCCAGTGGAGGCCTCCACAAAAATAACAAATCATTGCCAATGATTACTAATCATTGCAAGAGCTACCGTGGCTAGTGGAGGCCTCCACGGCCCGTGTTTTTATGTTTTTTTGCTCTCCACGGCTAGTGGAGGCCTCCACGGCCCATCTGGGGGGGGGGGGGGGGTGTCTAGAGTTTTGAAGGGGATGTTTAGATAGCATCACCCGGTAAAAACCTCGAAAAAGGTATCAACTAGTCAATTGGTTAGGCAAACTACGTACATATAATTCTCGGTCATCGAGTCCATCGTAATCGATTGAGTCATGAATTATTAGATGGTGAATTTTAGTCATTGCATTGAGTGCCCTTCACGACAAGGGTTGGTTAACCTCTTTAGTTTTAGGTTTCATGCTTTTAACAGTTAACACATTTAATGATTTTAAGATATTGTGTTGAATTTACGTTTCTAGCCTTGAAGAGGGTTTCTTAGGAGCTGCAAAATTGGAGGTTCAACCACCACCAACCTTATGTTTAAAAATGTTGCCAAAATCTTTATTTTTTTTATTTTCTTCCAGCAAACTGTTTTAATGAATGCATTTATCTCTTACCTGTTAGTACCCGTCCACAGAAAATACCTTTAATACAACTAGCAAACTCACACTCTTCCCTTTTAAACCCACAAGTGTATTCAAGAAGTTTGAGCATGGACCTAGTCAGGTCCGGTTGAGTTGAGTCGAGTCAAGTCGAGCCAGTGAGATTGTATAGGTTCGACCATATTCGAATCCTGCTTTCACTAGTAAAATGAGGGTGATCATCCGTAGTTTATCAATGATCGGGAATTTTATAAATGATGTATTAAGTTTCCTTATATTCTCCGTTTTGGACATCCTCGACTTAGTCCTATGTTACTTTTACAAAGTCATCGATTTTTTAGTCGAATCCAAATGGAAACCGTGTTATTGTTCATCACCAAAAGAAGCCATTGCTAGTAGCGGTAAAATCGTGGTGTCCGAAAAAGGCGAGTCGAAAAAGATCGTTTGTCTTACGTCAACCAAGTTACAACTTGAAGAGATCTCCGACACGCTCTACACACGCCCCTCGTTGGTGTCCGAGGTGTCGAAAACCACGGTTAAAGAGCTTAAACGACGAAAAATCGATAACACAACCGCGGTGGTCACATCAATAAACAAGTCAACCGTTAGATCGACTTTCACGGTTAACAACACCATTGTGGAAATGCTCCAAGAGAAAATCGGTGGTCACAAGTTGCACCCGGTTCCTCGGTGGTCCGATTGCGATTGCGACACTTGTAACTCGTGGTCGAACATGTGCCAAGACAATCTTTATGTCCACACGGATGGACCTAAAGGTTAGTATCGTATTGTACTCCTATATATAATTAATTAATACTCTGAATCTTTTTAAATTCTTAGCATAATTTTTTAATGATCATAATAGATAAAGTTGGGGAAGATGTTTTATTTATTCACGGGTTTATATCATCATCGTCATTCTGGACGGAGACAGTGTTCCCGAACTTCACCGAAGCGACTAGATCCACATATCGGTTGTTCGCTGTCGATTTGTTGGGGTTCGGACAAAGTCCGAAGCCACACGACTCGCTCTACACTATTAAAGAGCATTTGGACATGATCGAGAAATCGGTTCTTGAAGCGCACAAGGTTAAGTCTTTTCACATAGTGGCTCATTCCCTTGGTTGCATTCTAGCGCTAGCGCTCGCGGTGAAATACCCGAACTCCGTCAAGTCGCTCACCCTAATCGCACCGGTAAGCATTTTGTTGAACTTCTGTAACATGTTAATGGGTCGGCTAAATATACCCCTTGTTTATTTATTTATAATCATCTTTTACTTTGAAAAAGAAAGTAAAAAAATTGGGAAACGTTCCTATAATAAAAATTTTGCCATCTCACTATTTTTTCAAACTCGACAAAAATGAAAAATGTAGGGTAACCCAAGTGAAATTTTGAATCTAGTTTTGGAAATATATTGATTAGAAACATAGTTAACTGGGTTAATTGGCAGCCATATTTTCCGACGCCGAAAGGGGAACAAGCGACACAGTATATGATGAGGAAGGTGGCGCCACGACGAGTGTGGCCGTTGATCGCGTTTGGAGCATCGTTAGCTTGTTGGTATGAACATGTTAGCCGAACAATTTGTTTGCTCATCTGCAAGAACCACCGAACATGGGAATTTCTCACCAAACTCATCACCAGAAATAGGTAACAATTCTCATTATTTATCTATTAAGAAATGTTAAAAAAAAATCTTTTAATATCTTTAAATTAAAAGTTAACATTTTAAAGAATAATCAACAATTTATGTATGTACTTTAGAATAGAGTGTTATATAAATGTTATTAAATGGGAAAATAAATTTTTCAAAAGTTAATATCTTTTTTATAAACTAAATTATAGAAATAAAACTAATCAAATATTGCAAATTTGAGTAATAATATAAATAATGTCAATGTCGTGATCACTTGGACAACCGAATAAATGCACCGATTTCAAATTTATGGCCACCTTCTAAGATTGTCATCCACGATTTCCAATCTGTTTGCTTCATTTAGCGTGATTTATATATAAATTTCTCGGTTTAATTCTTAAGAATTAAAATAATAAATTATATCTCTATTTATTTAATCATATTTGAACGATAAAGAAAATTCTATAAAGAAACTAGTTAGTAAGAAACATAAACCATAACACACCTAAAAAAAACTTACTTTTATATATCTATATATAACAAAGGGGTGGTGGTATAACTTGTTGTCTGTCTGCCCGCTATTTTAATGAAATTTTTCTTTTATGGTATGATGGGAATTTGATAAAAAAATAACAAAAAATTAAAATAAATAAAACACATATTCACGACTAATAATTAAAATATATGCCATCATAACCTAGCAAAACATCAAAAATAAGCACCAACATCACTCACTCTAAACTGAATGAAAGCTTAGTCGGCCTTCTTACATGGCTTTTAGGATCTCATATTAATAATTAGATTTGGAATTTATAATGTTGTCTATATCACTTGTTTCAAATCCTGAAGGGTGAAGATATTGTAAAACAAGCAAACAAACAAAGCATCGATTTATAAAAAGAATCTATAACTAAGAAACAAAGTACTATTATATTTAAGGGCTCTGGGTTTCATACACCGCGTGACATTACATTTTGACATTATATTCTGGGATACGTGACAGCCTGCTATTGGTGTATGATGTGGATCAGGGTGTATGGTTTCTAAATTTCTATATTTAATTTCAATTTATGGTCTCATTTATTTTACTTTGTGTCATATTAATATAGAAATAATGTTGTATAGTTTCCCATGAATTTCCGGTAGTCCTGACCCCTACACTATGGCTCTGAGCTTGTCGAACGAGTTGGGATGTCTTATGTTATTTTTTGTCCTTAGAATTATCCTAACATGTATATATTGAGCACTTGTATTTATTTATTTATTATTATTATTATTATTTTGAATATTTGTTGAATATAATGATAATACAATAAAATTAATAAAATAAAATAAAAGTATGGCAACAAAGCCAAACTTTTTTTTTTGTGTGTATTATTTTTTGGTAACAATTGGTTATTGCGAGATACGTTAGCGGTCCTACCTTAAATTCTAAAAATACTTAGAATAACATTCCCATCGTATAAAATTTATGTTGTCACCGACAACATTGTTTAATTTTACGTATTAATCAATTCTAATTGTAATTATTTGTCGCAATAATATTGAAAAGAAACTTGCGGCCATCTTGGTACGTAAGCACGGTTGTGACTTTATTTTGGTATAACCACAATAAATATACAACCAAAATGTGAGTGTACACATGTCACACTTACCTAATGAGAACATTCAATGACAATCTAGTTACGTGGCTCTTTACTTTTATTTATTTTATATCTTCCAAAAGGTCATAATACCTATAAACCCCAAGGATATAAGAGTCATTACACTGCCAAAGAAACCAGGCCACCTACATGTAGATCAATGTTGTTAAGACTAATGTTTCCTTGTCTAATTAATTAATTAATTAATTAATTAATTTCATGGGATTTTTAACCAATACAGGATCAAGACTTATTTGATCAAAGGCTTTTGTTGTCATACACATAATGCTGCATGGCATACCCTTCACAACATCATATGTGGGACTGCTGGCAAGATCGAAGGGTATTTGGATACGGTTCAAAACAAGTTAGATTGTAACATCAATATTTTTCACGGAGAATATGATGAGCTCATCCCAGTCGAGTGTAGCAGCCATGTTAAGACCAAAGTCCCTCGAGCTAACATTAAGGTTGTGGAAAAGAAAGATCATATTACCATTGTAGTCGGACGTCAAGAAGCTTTTGCTAGAGAACTTGAAGAGATTTGGAAGACTACAAACTTAAATCGGTAAAAAGAGGTTAAATCCATCGAAAATCAAGAAGATGGATAAATACTAGTAGTGTTATTTTATATATATCTGTATGATTTGGCGCAGCTGTTGCTTATTAATCTTCTGTTGCATTGCATTTTGTGAAATTACAACTATTCATATACAACAAATTAAAATTTTAATTTCATGTTTTCAAGTAATTAAATAAAAGTATTTTATGAATATATTTAATTTATAATATGCATGTTTGCGTAAATGAATTTTGGTTTCGAGTTCACTTGGTTTAAAAATCTGAAATAACGAAAGTAGATTTATTAGTAAGATTAGAAAGATGTTTTGGTTAGGCAACATAACAGTGAAAATCAGTTATTCAAAAACCAATTAAAAACCAATTTGTAAAAAGCAAATAATGCTCAATAATTATGAAAATAAGAAGAAAAAAAAAGAATAACAGTGAATTAACAAAATTTAAACAACATCATCCAATATATTAAATTGTTATAATTAAATCTTAAATATCTTATAAAATAATAACACTACTAGAAAAATGGTTTTTTTTTAACATTGATTTATGACACGCGCTTATTTATGACACGAAAAAGGATGTGTCATAAAAAAAATTGTCATGATTTGAATATTTTGGTTAATTAATGACACATTTTTTTGTGTGTCAAGAATGTAATGTCAAGAAATGAAAAACATGACAGGATAAAATATTGTGTGTTATCGTTTCCTGTCATAACATAACATAACAGAGTTTGAGAACTTTTGTTTCCCTCCCAATCTCGCCCTAACCCTCAAACCTCTAAAAAACTCCACACAATATCAAACCCTTTTATTGTTGTATCAAACCGCATTCCCAATTTCAAACCCTCAGAATTTTTAATGTTCATCGCCAAAACAATCACCAACATTCCCATCGTAACCCTTCAACAATCATCTTCGCAGGCATTCTCTCAATCGTACCCTAACCGTCAGACCATCTTATATCTTCAACAATCTAGCGACAGTCACAAAATTAGGGCTTCTCTTCAGCCATCTAGCGTCCATCATCTAGCTTCATGTAACCACCAGCAATCTATATATTGACTCATTGGATAATTTTTGCTTCAACATTCATAGTGACTTTATTTTCTTTTATAGATGTCACTTTTCTTTTATGCAATTTCGAGTCCTTAGATCTTTACTGTTTGGCTTTACTTTTCCGTGTTCTGATTAACATTACCCACTACTAGAAAAAAAACACCTTTCTTGACGCGTATTGCGCGTCATGAAAGTGTTTATGACACACAAAAAAAAATCATTATAGGCATGGTCATAAAATTAATATGACATGCACACGCCTGTCATCTTTTAATGACACGCATTAATGATACTCTTTCTTGACACACGTTTATGACACGCCTTAATGACACACACTTACGACATGCTTGCGTGTCATCTTTTTTGCAAAAAAAAAACTATAAATTACTAATTTACCCTGGATTCACCCAAAAAAAATCTATAAATTACTAATTTACCTTGGATTCATTATATATATATATATATATATATATATATATATATATATATATATATATATATATAGGTTTAGGATCTTGTACAGAGTACATTTTTCGTGAGAAGTGTGAGAAGGACTAAGAATTGAAATGTAGACATCATGTTTTGGATTTAGGAAAGATATTTTAGGTTGTTTTAACTTGAAAAACACCAAACACAACAATCTAAAACACAATACAATGTCTTATAGTCATTAAATTTAAAAAACAGCTAAAACACACTACTTAACGCTTAAACACACTGCTAATGTTCTTAGCATGGTGTTTTAAGTTTTAAGCCTAAAATACATTGTTTTCGGTTTTTAATTGTTATGTTTGGTGTTTTTATAGGCAAAACAATCCAAAACATCACGACTAAGTTCAAAAAATGATGCCTAAGCATCAATTTTTAATACTTCTCACAAAAAAAACACTATGTACACGATCTTGACTCTATATATATATATATCTATACTATATTAATAAGCATATAGGAAGGGCAAGAATGGTCATTTGCCACTTTTTTAAAATGTACAACACTTGGAAGCTTTATGTACAATAATTCAATGCATACAAACTCTAAAGGTGCAAGTCGTGATGCATCATTTACAACTATTATGCCTAAGAAAAAAAACACACGGATACACATTAGGGTTTTCAGGTTTATCCTTCATACCTCACATTTCAATAATCTAATCCGCCGCATTCTCTCTCTATCTAGCGGTTCAAGAACATCAAACCACGAATTTACCAGATCTAAGATGATTCCGACCTCGTGGTTCTGATTAGGGCTATTTTTGCCTTATTGCTACCTTAATCTCTCTTATTTCTCCTTCCTCAAACACAACACCATCAGCAAGTGCCATCACCACCGCAAGATCGACGTTTTAAGCGGTCACTGGGAATGTAATGGTTGTGAGCTCCTTAAACAAATCAACATCTAAATGACTTCGATCTGGTTAGATCTTTAAACATTAAGACCAGTCCGACGATTAGGGTTTTTGTTGGGTGTCTTAGATCCAGTTTAGTTGCGAAAGATTCAAATGTGTATGAGGAACTAACTATTTGGTGTTAATTGCAGATATAGATTCCTTACCTGGAACTAACTGATTGGCTCAGAAGATCATTATATTTGAAGAAGCTTTGTGGTTTGGAGTTGGTATGATTTTAGCTCATACGCTTGTTTATTTTTTTTAAATATATTGTTTTTTTAAATGAAATTTAGTGTTAATTTGTGAATTATTGTGACATCCGTCACCTTCGTCTTTCGTCAAGTTGACAATAATAGTCCTTAGAATATTTTCATTATAGCTCCTGTAAGTTTTCGTCGTTTTCAAATTTAAATTTTTTTTTAAAAAGCGAACTGAAATTTTATCGTTTATATTTGTTATGGATCGGGTATAAGTTTTAATCAAATTCGTAAGTGGAACGTTTTTATAGAAGATGTTATAAAAATAAATTTAAGTTTTATAAAGTTTTAAAAATATTTTGGTTAATTGATATTTACTTGGTTGGTGTATTATAAAGAAAAAAACTAACCAAACTAGAATAAAACTAACAAGGTTAAACCCTAGGGACCAGTTCTGCCAATTGACCAAACTTTGAAATCAGACTATTCCCTCTCCTTTAGGGCCGCTTTTCTGACTGGAATCTCCGGCCAGGTTCCGGCGGTCACCGGAACGGGATTTTAACGGGTATTAGGTGCGTTTTGCGATGGCTTTTCATTTCTCCTTGATTTTCAACAGTTTTCGGACTATAATTGGTGCTTTAACGCGTTTTAATTTTGATTTAATCAAAGCTTTAATGTCGTAACCGCCGGATTTTTATTATCTAATCAATAGCGCGTTTCTTGTTCATGATATTATAAATTGACCTTTTGCAAAACATTGCTGCACATCCACACAATCTAACCCACTTTAAAAACCTCCAAATTGCGGCCAGAAAGCCCTCAAGTTGCGTTTTTTTTGACGAGTTTGGAGCTTTGATTTCGATCCTAAAAACGCGTTGTAAGTATACAATCTTATTTGTATTATGTTAGTCGAGCATTGTAGAGTAAAACCCCCTTATTACAGAGCTTCAATTGTGTCTTAATCGGGTTAATTGAACATTGGTTGAGGTTAGGGTTCTTAGGTCTTAATTTGGGGAAGAAGATGACTTGTAATAATAGGTTGAATATAATTATATCTGGGTAAAATCAATAACTTGGTGTTTGGACTAGTGGTTATGCTTGTGATGTGCACAGGAAAGGGGACGGGTTCGAGTCCCCTTGAACGTAAGTTGTGTTTTTTTGACTATTTCTTTTTTTTTATTATTTTCTTAAAATATATATATTATATAGATTTTGAAATATTCATATTAAATCCATTTTTTACCCAAAAATTATGAAAATTTAGGTATAGCTTCTTGACTTATCATAGAAAATTATCATATTTTTTTTTTCTGAAAAATTTATTATTTTCATATTTTTATTGAATTAAATTGTTTTAATCGTATTTAATTAATAAAAAATTCATTTTTGATGATTTTCATCTCAAACTTTTTGAGTAATTATTTCTCATTATCATGAACTGAAATAAAAATTATTGGTACATAAAACACTTATTCTTATTGATTTTACAAATTTTAATCATTTAAACATGATTTAATCTCATTAAATCAGTTTTAAATATAAATAAGTTTATAAAAATTATGGTAAAATTATGTTCATTACTTTACATCAGAAATCATCCATTTTCTATAAAAATAGTATTCTAGGATCATGTCTTGAATTATTAGCCTTATTTATGATTAATTAGACATAATTAATAATTTATTTATTTGTACTACTAAATAACTATTTTATGAATACTTTTCTTATAAAATGGAAATGCTTCATGTTTAAAAATCTTATTTACCATTTGTAGATCATTGTGAAACACATAAATATTTATTTATACATTTATAATATTTGCATTTAATTATAATAATTAGTTAAAGTAATTAACTAGATTATTTGGTCATAATTATTCAAATATATTTTGATCTAAATATTTTAGGGGTAATAATTATATTACCTAAATCATATTCACCAACTTTGGTATATTATACAACTTTTACATAAATTCGACAAATCATAAAAACTCTTATTCCCCAAATCGACTTAGCAAACCCTAATGCCTTAGACCCTAGTTACTTTAGACTCTTAGACATTTCCTTACTAGTATTCATATGCGTTATAGGTTGAATTCCTCGGAATTCTCATTACTTAGCTCACAACCGTTTAAGTGGATTTCGATCGCTTTCACAACCTGTGAGTATATCTTTCCTCTTTTCACTGTTTTACTATTTTGGGGTGACTCATGTACTTACTATCAATTTTCCATTTCATCTTACTAAAATAGCAATTCTTATGTGTGTTTGCTTGTGTCATTTCGTGTATCTATGACCTGTCAAATCATTAACCGTTGCGGCCTGGCATTTCAATGAATAGTACTATGGTTTATACCCTTGTGACTCTGTTGAGAGTCCTCGTCATTGCTATATATTACATTACTACTAGCGCATACTATATATATCTGCTTCTCTTTCATAGGGTTGATTTGACCCGGATACTACTTATTACATCTTGCAAAATAACACACGAATTGCTAAATTTTACTTTACTATATATATCAAACGGATGTACTCACCAATACATTATATGTGTTGACAAATTATTTTGTACATGTTTCAGGTGACGTTTGATCTTACTTGCTTCCACGCTTAGGATGGACCTAGTGCTTAAATAAAAGTTGAACATTTATTATTTATGTTTGAAATTTCTATTAAGACTCTTTGTATTTCGTTTTGAATAATGGAAATTATTTGCTATTAAAAATTTACACTTTAGTCCATGAGCTATTGAACAATCGTCACTACGTGGCACCTCGATGTTTCCGCCATCGGTTGGGGTGTTACAGATTGGTATCAGAGCCATGGTTATAGGGAATTAGGTTATTAGTAAATGCTTTTGACCTAGACTATAACTAAGCTACCCATTATATGCTTTCTTTTATCCTCATATTTCTTTAGATATATTTTCTCCTTTTACTTTTCATTATACTCGGAGAAGATTTTTATTCTACAAATGGAACGAAAACACCAAGTTAGGAGTGATATCCATACCTTGGTGAATAGTTTCACTCTTTATATGTTTTATTTATTTATTTTATCTTGGAATATTTTCCTTTCGAGATAGGAGACGTCCAAATCTCAAGGAATCTATCCCTCCAAAAGAAACTTAAATCACTAAGCTAGGAGTGATACCCTTATCTTAGTGACCAGTTTCACTCCATCATATTTTTACTATTTGGAATTATATCTTTGAGTTAGGAGTGAAATCCACATCTCAAGGATATATACATTTCTACATTTCAAGATCCGCTAAAGTTTGGAAAATTATTTGTGACGGGGCACGTGCAATCTGGAAGGGTGAGCGCCTGTATTCTGAGTTTTCTGTCTAGGTTGGTAATTCGCATAAATCCCAATCAGACGAGGGACCCGTTTACCTACCTGGGAATTCTCGGGATGAGCATTCACTTATAGGCTAAAGTACGCCCCCACAAGTCATTAATAATATTTCAATTACTTTAGTCAGTTAACAGTTTCTTTGGAAACACCCTTATATCTCGTTTTATACTTGGTATTGTTTTTCATTTGAAGTTTTATCATGATTTTCTTTATGATACTCATAAATTTTCTTATATCAATTTATAATTACTATATCTCATGTTATGTGTTACTTGACTTGATATAAACTATGGTATTTCCAAGATTTTTGGAATCAAATCTCATAATTATTGTTCACTTTTGTAGATGTCTGATCGCGAATCTCGTAAGAGAGCCTCGAAGCGTCAGGCTAAACTGAAATCTGATCAGCGTATCGCGACCATGCTCAATGACAAGTTGGAAACACTTGTTCCTAACATCATTAATGCTATTATTCCAAACCTTAACCTGAACGGTAGCTCGAATGGGAACTCTAACGTGAATACAAATGGAAATGGTGGGGCTGGTGAGAATAAGTGCACTTTCAAGCACTTCAACTCATGTCACCCCAACAAGTTTAATGGCACTGAGGGAGCCACTGGGTTACTTGAATGGTTCGAAAGTATGGAGAATACGTTCATTAATAGCGACTGTCCAGATAACCTACGTGTTCGTCATGCCACGGGTGTTCTTCAAAAGAGAGCGCTCACTTGGTGGAATGGTGAAAAACATGCTCGAGGGACGGAAGCTGCTTTAGCTATGTCTTGGGATGATTTCAAAATCGCCATGACTACTGAGTTCTGTCCTCGTAGTGAGATGAAGAAATTGGAGGATGAGTTCTATCACCTCAAGCAGGATAGTGGAAACAATGTTCCCTACAACAACCGTTACCACGAGTTGAGCTTACTGATTCCTCGTATGGTAACCCCGGTATCCTTGGCAATTGAGAAGTATATTGAGGGACTGCCACCTCAGATCCATGATTCGGTTATGGGAAGCAAGCCTGCTACTGTAGAGGATGACATTCGTCTCGCAGCATCTCTTACTGACAAACATGTCAAGGATGGTACTCTAACTCGTAAGGGTACTAAAAGACCTACTGAAACCCCTGCTACCACTGAACCGTCTCAAGCAAACTCTGTCTCTACCTCTAGTTCCAATAAGAAACGAAAAGGTGGAAACCAGAACTATGCTGTTGTTACACCCCTTAATCAGGTTCCTGTTGCAAACACATCTACTGCACCCCAAACTCAGAAGGTTCAGGGAAACTATTCGGGTTCGTACCCTAAATGCAATTCATGCAACTTTCACCATCCAACTACTCGACCCTGCTATAAATGTGACACTTGCGGCAAAGTAGGCCACACTGCTTCTCACTGTCGGGAAAGTGAACCTAGGAATGCTCAAAACCAGAGGACTGGTCAACCCAGAACTTGCTATGCTTGTGGAGATCCTAACCACAGGCAAGATAGGTGTCCTCATTTAACTGCTTTCATTCAGTCTCGTCAGCAAACCCCAGCACTTCCAGCAGCTCCAGCAGTTCCAGCAATCCAAGCAGCTCCAGCTCGTGGTCGTGCTTTCAACATCAATGCGAATCTAGATCAAGCTACCAACGACATTGTCAATGGTACATTTCTTATTACTAACTTATATGCTTCGATTTTGTTTGATACCGGTGTGGATAGGAGTTTTGTCTCGTTAGAAGTTAAACCTTTGCTTGCTCGTATTTGCCCTCACTTTAACTATTCTTTTACTATGGAGCTTACTAATGACAATCTTATTTTTATAAAATCTATGTTCCGTAAATGCACGTTAAACTTAAATGATTATAAATTTTCTGTTAATCTTATACCTGTTTTTAGGAACCCTACGAACCGAGTTTATAAACCTTTCTTGAACCAATTCGTAACTGTTCTTCATCAATAACATGCACACGTACACCAGAAACCTTCACTTAAAAGAAATTTCGAGACGAAATTTTCTAAAGTAGGGGAGCCTGTGACATCCGTCACCTTCGTCTTTCGTCAAGTTGACAATAATAGTCCTTAGAATATTTTCATTATAGCTCCTGTAAGTTTTCGTCGTTTTCAAATTAAATTTTTTTTTTTAAAAAGCGAACTGAAATTTTATCGTTTATATTTGTTATGGATCGGGTATAAGTTTTAATCAAATTCGTAAGTGGAACGTTTTTATAGAAGATGTTATAAAAAAAAAATTAAGTTTTATAAAGTTTTAAAAATATTTTGGTTAATTGATATTTACTTGGTTGGTGTATTATAAAGAAAAAAACTAACCAAACTAGAATAAAACTAACAAGGTTAAACCCTAGGGACCAGTTCTGCCAATTGACCAAACTTTGAAATCAGACTATTCCCTCTCCTTTAGGGCCGCTTTTCCGACTGGAATCTCCGGCCAGGTTCCGGCCAGGTTCCGGCGGTCACCAGAACGGGATTTTAACGGGTATTAGGTGCGTTTTGCGATGGCTTTTCATTTCTCCTTGATTTTCAACAGTTTTCGGACTATAATTGGTGCTTTAACGCGTTTTAATTTTGATTTAATCAAAGCTTTAATGTCATAACCGCCGGATTTTTATTATCTAATCAATAGCGCGTTTCTTGTTCATGATATTATAAATTGACCTTTTGCAAAACATTGCTGCACATCCACACAATCTAACCCACTTTAAAAACCTCCAAATTGCGGCCAGAAAGCCCTCAAGTTGCGTTTTTTTTGACGAGTTTGGAGCTTTGATTTCGATCCTAAAAACGCGTTGTAAGTATACAATCTTATTTGTATTATGTTAGTCGAGCATTGTAGAGTAAAACCCCCTTATTACAGAGCTTCAATTGTGTCTTAATCGGGTTAATTGAACATTGGTTGAGGTTAGGGTTCTTAGGTCTTAATTTGGGGAAGAAGATGACTTGTAATAATAGGTTGAATATAATTATATCTGGGTAAAATCAATAACTTGGTGTTTGGACTAGTGGTTATGCTTGTGATGTGCACAGGAAAGGGGACGGGTTCGAGTCCCCTTGAACGCAAGTTGTGTTTTTTTGACTATTTCTTTTTTTTTTATTATTTTCTTAAAATATATATATTATATAGATTTTGAAATATTCATATTAAATCCATTTTTTACCCAAAAATTATGAAAATTTAGGTATAGCTTCTTGACTTATCATAGAAAATTATCATATTTTTGTTTTCTGAAAAATTTATTATTTTCGTATTTTTATTGAATTAAATTGTTTTAATCGTATTTAATTAATAAAAAATTCATTTTTGATGATTTTCATCTCAAACTTTTTGAGTAATTATTTCTCATTATCATGAACTGAAATAAAAATTATTGGTACATAAAACACTTATTCTTATTGATTTTCCAAATTTTAATCATTTAAACATGATTTAATCTCATTAAATCAGTTTTAAATATAAATAAGTTTATAAAAATTATGGTAAAATTATGTTCATTACTTTACATCAGAAATCATCCATTTTCTATAAAAATAGTATTCTAGGATCATGTCTTGAATTATTAGCCTTATTTATGATTAATTAGACATAATTAATAATTTATTTATTTGTACTACTAAATAACTATTTTATGAATACTTTTCTTATAAAATGGAAATGCTTCATGTTTAAAAATCTTATTTACCATTTGTAGATCATTGTGAAACACATAAATATTTATTTATACATTTATAATATTTGCATTTAATTATAATAATTAGTTAAAGTAATTAACTAGATTATTTGGTCATAATTATTCAAATATATTTTGATCTAAATATTTTAGGGGTAATAATTATATTACCTAAATCATATTCATCAACTTTGGTATATTATACAACTTTTACATAAATTCGACAAATCATAAAAACTCTAATTCCCCAAATCGACTTAGCAAACCCTAATGCCTTAGACCCTAGTTACTTTAGACTCTTAGACATTTCCTTACTAGTATTCATATGCGTTATAGGTTGAATTCCTCGGAATTCTCATTACTTAGCTCACAACCGTTTATGTGGATTTCGATCGCTTTCACAACCTGTGAGTATATCTTTCCCCTTTTCACTGTTTTACTATTTTGGGGTGACTCATGTACTTACTATCAATTTTCCATTTCATCTTACTAAAATAGCAATTCTTATGTGTGTTTGCTTGTGTCATTTCGGGTATCTATGACCTGTCAAATCATTAACCGTTGCGGCCAGGCATTTCAATGAATAGTACTATGGTTTATACCCTTGTGACTCTGTTGAGAGTCCTCGTCATTGCTATGTATTACATTACTACTAGCGCATACTATATATATCTGCTTCTCTTTCATAGGGTTGATTTGACCCGGATACTACTTATTACATCTTGCAAAATAACACACGAATTGCTAAATTTTACTTTACTATATATATCAAACGGATGTACTCACCAATACATTATATGTGTTGACAAATTATTTTGTACATGTTTCAGGTGACGTTTGATCTTACTTGCTTCCACGCTTAGGATGGACCTAGTGCTTAAATAAAAGTTGAACATTTATTATTTATGTTTGAAATTTCTATTAAGACTCTTTGTATTTCGTTTTGAATAATGGAAGTTATTTGCTATTAAAAATTTACACTTTAGTCCATGAGCTATTGAACAATCGTCACTACGTGGCACCTCGATGTTTCCGCCATCGGTTGGGGTGTTACAATTATGATGAATCCTTATTATTATTATTATTATTATTATTATTATTATTTTCATTATTCGTAAATATAATACATTTAAACTTGAATCTTTTATCCGGAACCAAACAAATGGTGAGTTTTAATTTCTCAATGCCTCTAAAGCTATATTTGGAATCTACTGTATTGTGATAATAGAACTATGGTCGTTGGGGACTTGGGAGGGGTGAATTCCAAGTTCTTTGTTCTCCCCTTCCAAGCTTGGTAGTTTTATGAAGGTTCTGAGCATCAGTCTCACTATTTTGCCTTGGTAGGTTATGTTCTAATAACTGCCTCAAGATATGTGTTCCTGGTAACCAGAAACATTTTACTTTCAAAAGCTTTAAAAATTAATATAAGTATGTGTATACAACTGATTCATGTACTTTGTGTTCTAACTAAGATATAACATGTTTAAAGTTCCTTTTAAATTGTTTCATTGGAATATTTTTTTTTTCAGGAATCGTTTGAGTAATAGACACTTTGACATGGGTTGTCTACATAATGACTTGCATTTCACAAAATGGTCCAGAGGATGTTGATTGTCTACTAGGTTTCATTCAGATTTCCACTTGCTTTATGCAGGTGTGCCACCGAATCTCTCATTCGCACATGAAGTGTTTTTTAACGGATGCCCCTGCAACAGGTGCGTACAAGAGGCACATGAAGAAAAGGGCAAGAGAGCTTGTTGCAGTTAAGTATATAGAGAGAGGGGAATATGTGAGTTAATTTATTTTATTACTTTAAAGTTGTAAAGGTTAAAGATTTGTTTTCTCTCTATCTGACACCAGATCTCCTCCAGGGTTTGACTTGTCGGTTCCAATCTTGGTCGTGGGTTGAAGACGCTGATGAAGGTACCATTTTTAGTCGATCTATGTTATACGTTTTTTTATACATTTTTACTCCTGTTTTTTGGTGTATTTATGTCGGAATTGTATTAAACTTTCAGATCTATGTCGGGTTTGTATTTGTATAATGTTTTGTTAACTGATAATGTGAACTAATTATAAAGGTTTTAGATCTTAAATGTTTGCTGAATGTTTAGATCTACGGTTTGTGGTGAGTATTCATACCAAGATTCTATGAATATTTGATCTTCTCATGGTGGTTGAAGAATTTTAATGTACTTTTTACTTTATGTGTATGTTGAAGATGTTTAAAATTAGAAGTGGCTTGTGAGATAATCATGCGTCTATAACATTCTAAAGTTTTTCTTAGTTAAAAAATGGAATTTTCTTATGAAATAGATTTGTACGTAAGTTAGGAAGCTTAATTGTATTTGACATCTGTAGCTTCTTGCAAGGTTGCTACTGTATGCTTTAATATTGGTTTGGTTGTTAAATATTGTGGATGCGTTTTTTAGGTTATCATTGGGCGGCGAATGTTTGCGATAACTACTCGAGATATATAAATACCGATGGAATTGACTTGTCTCACATAAGATTTTGCTTCAAATGTATTGATGTTGCAACTACCTGATAGTTTTCTCTGATGATAACAACCGGTTGTTATTTGTAATTATTTTTCCCCATAACTAATCAACACTCATTTTATTTTTCCTGATCATAGATGTTGATAGGTGGTCAACCTTTTATAGATAAACCAGATCTGGTGCTGTGGATTTCCCGCTATTGGTTTTTTTAGAGGAACTAAGTTTCTTAAGCTAGCTGCTTTAAAATATAGTTATTTTCTGGAATTCAAGTTTAATTAAAGCTACCCAAAGCACCCTATTGTCCCAGGTAATGTTACTTCATATGAGTCTACGTCATTCAAACGTTTGTTTAATTGTTGGGTCAGACCAAGTCCGGGTCAAAATGGTTATTTTGGTTTGGGTCAGAACGGTTCAGGTAAAACAAACGTTTAAAGAATAAAAGAACACGTCTAAACTCATTGTAGGAACCCATTTTGACCCGTTCTAAATTTAACATACTTTTTTGTGTTACCATTCAACCCGTTCAACCCAAACACAAAAAAATGTGCCCATTGAACGCGTTCAATTATTATTAATTGTTGGTGTTTAGAACTCTTATGTTGCATTTTGCTACTAAAGTTCTACAAATTTCTGCTTCTAGGAATATTGACATGGCTGGAACCTTTTGTCAGAAGCGTGCATTGGAATCCTGTCGGTTAGATCATCCAAATGGTTATCAGGTATTAAAATATCATTTCATTTTCATCATAATGCCAAATACTTGACCTCAAGTTAGTTCTTAAAGATAATGTTTGGTTTTGATCATTTTGGGTTGAAATAATCACCTGAACTACATAAATTATATCCTTGAATAACAACTTTTGGCTGTTCAACTTTGGTTTTGATTATAATAATTTTAATGTTGTATAATGGATTGTTTAGGCAAACAATGGCAATTTTTGTGCAGCCTGCAAAAGAAGCAACAACAAAGAAGATACCAGAGACCAAGTAATGAAGAGTTTTGGTGACTGGGCTAGCCGGCTAGGTGTGATATACTCAGTTTGTTAAAATTTAGATCATGGTAATAAACTAATAATAGTTTTGGTAATTATATTCATCTTGCTAATTGTTCTAAAAAAATATGGTAAAAAGTGTTTTGGTATTGAAAACCTTTAGTTGTTTTTTAAAGGAGTGTCATAAAATATCACTCAGTTTATTTCTTTTAATTTGATCAATCTATGCTAAATGCAAAATTAAAAATCAACCTATTCATAAGTAAATTGGTCAAATTACCACCTCTAGAAATGGAAAATTGCTTCAAAGCTTGTAGTGGTTTTTAGCTTTTATCATTGTTTTAACTTTGTTGTTTGTGAATTGTGTTTGAGGCAGGGTTACCATGGGGCCTACAAAGCTTCCTAAATTTTCAGAAATAAAATATAAATCACAATAAAAGCTGAAAAATGTTCTTGCATTTAGGTTACCTGGAAATTCAGTCTGCTGTTTGGTCTCAAAATCGTGAAAGAAGGTACAAAATGATGAAAGGTTGCCAGCTTTAGAATTGGTTTGCCCACAGGAGTTTTCTAAAATGGTGAAAGCCTGCAGAATTGGTGACATTACTAGCTTTCCGATATTTGGGTTGAAAGTCGTCAAGATTGTATCCATTTCACATTGTCCTATGGTTTTAGAATTTATTATTTAACTATTTGTGCATAAATTTTATATTAAAATATTTTATTAAGAGTTACATGGATAGTCTTTCTGATATAATTATTCACAACAATTTGACCTGTAAGCATTAGAAATTACATTTTTTGAGGCAAGTAAAACATTTACTCTTTAGCAATAAAAAATATTTGTAACAAAAAATATAGAAGTAAAAAATAACCATTTAGTAATACTCTTTAACAATAAAAAATATTTTTAACAAAAAAACTATAGAAGTAAAAAATAACAACCATTTAGTAAAACAACCTAAGAATGTAGGGGAAAATAAGTATGAACGTCAGTAACAAGAAAAAATTAAAAAAAAACGCAAAACAAATTACAAAACGTAACATGAAAATGTTTGTTTTAGTAAAGAATAACTGTTTATTAACCTGGTCTTAGCCCCTCCATTTTTTTTAAAGGCGAATTTCTTGTTCCCTGTGAGACTTGAACTCAAGACCTTACACTTTTTAGTGTATTAAAAGGCTTTGCCTTACCACTGGACCACCAACCCCAATGACAAGGCCCCATTGATCTCGTTATAAAATCTCTAAATATTGCGGTTTAAAAAAGTGTTAAAAAAATGTAAAATAAATATTAAGTAATGTAAAGAATCATGGATTTATCACTCACCAAGAATCACCAAGAAGGGGAAATAAGTTTACCCAGAGATGCACTAAAAACTAAAAAGGTATGGAATTTGTTGTGCCATTCCATTTGTTTTGGTTAAGTTCATATTCGATATAGATGTTGAAAACATACTATTGGTTAAATTTCTTTATCAATACGTAAGTGATTTTGCTTTCTTGTTTTTTTTTTTTTCAAAATAAAACTTAATTTATATTTTACATTTTTTTTATCGGCGAACAACTGTGTGACAACCACCCTTGCGGGGCGCCGTGCCCAAGAATCGACTACTCGACCTCCAGCAGCCCCCGCCTTCTCCCGATGCGCGGAAACCCGAGCCCCACCCGCCCGAAGGCACGACAGTGTTATAGAACTCGGTAAAACCTCGCCGCCCGTCAGATTCGAACCGGCGCCACCCGTATTCGATCTTCACCCGGATACCAAACCATAATGTTGAAAGTGGGAATTGAACTCTTGATCACCTAAGTGAACATAAGGCCTCTCCACCACTCCACCACTATGGATGGATAATTTATATTTTACATAACAAAATGCTCTTTGCGTTTTTAGAGACAGCCACATTTGTTAAAAACATTCAATGGTCTTTATGATGATATGATTTTGGTTGTCAATGTATTTCTTCTGAGTTGTTTCCAAATTAAGAATTTTACAAGTGTCCAACATATGAAAGATACATCTTGCTTTGGGGGAGTTCAAGATTGTCATCAACAAAAGCACTATACTTATTCCATTTGAAAGTTTGTTCGGAGAGGGTTTTGTCTTTATCAATTAGCACCTTCTATTTAGATTCTTAAGATGACAGAACACAACAAATGCTAATTGTTGTTATGTGTATGTTTCTCGATCTATCTGTTTTTGTCAAATATGATAGATAGGTTCGGTCAATAAGAATTCATACGGTCATTGCTAGATTTATATAAGAAGAATACGCAAGTTAGATATAACATGTAAGGATTCATAAGTTAACTTAATTGAGTTGTACATTATAACACGAATAAGTAAAATTACATAAGTACTATATAATATATCCAGAGACGGATAAACTAATATAAAATGAATACCGCGTTGTAAATTGTTTCCGCCGCCGCATCGCGCGGGTTTCGAACTAGTATATATATATATATCAATATGTAACAACCGGCAAAAATAAGGTAATTACGTACTAATTAACTATACGCGATTAACGTAATTAAATGCAATTATGTGTTGCTTATTTAACTGAGGCCTTAGAAAGATAGCAATTCCCAAATAATGCATAGGAATGCATATGTTTAATGACAAAACATGATAGGATCATGTGCGAGCAAATTATCCGGTATGGACACTGGCGATTACCCGGTAATAATTAAATAAGCGAAACGGATCCCGGACACCCGGGATATAAAATAAAACGTAATTTCACAAAATATAATGGGTTTTGGAACTCCAAAGCCATACGTGAAAGCTTGTTATACAAATCTCCCGGTAACGAATAAAGTGCGCGTACCGCACCCGATACGCGCATAACATATAATTTCACCCGGCAAAAGCCTAAATAATTTATCAACGCTTAAAGCAACCGGAAATACTTGAATGGAAATGGGAGCAGATTTCCATGGATTTCATCACCAAGTTACCCAGGACAACAAGCGGCCATGACATGATCTGGGTAATCGTTGATCGATTGACGAAATCCGCACACTCCTCCCAATTCGCGAAACAGATAAGTTGGAGAAACTGACCCGTTTGTACATTAAGGAAGTGGTGTCTAAGCATGGTGTACCTATTTCCATCATCTCCGATCGAGATAGTCGTTTCACCTCAAAATTTTGGGAAAGTTTGAATGAAGCCCTCGGTACTCGCCTTGACATGAGTACCGCATATCATCCCCAAACTGATGGCCAAAGTGAACGAACCATCCAGACCTTGGAAGATATGTTACGCGCATGCGCAATCGATTTCAGCGGTAATTGGGATGCATACTTGCCACTGGTGGAATTTTCGTATAACAACAGTTACCACACGAGCATTCAAGCTGCACCTTTTGAAGCTCTATATGGACGCAAGTGTAGATCTCCTTTATGTCGGGCTGAAGTTGGAGAAACGCAACTTACCGGGCCCGAAATTGTTCAAGAGACGACGGACAAGGTCTTCTTGATAAAAGAACGTCTCAAAGCGGCCTGTGACCGGCAAAAAAGCTACGCTGATATGAGGCGAAAGCCTTTGGAATTTCAAGTCGGAGACAGGGTCCTACTAAAGGTGTCACCTTGGAAAGGTGTCGCACGCTTTGGGAAGCACGGAAAGCTGAACCCACGGTATGTTGGACCGTTGGAAATCTTGTCCAGAGTAGGCCCCGTGGCATACAAGCTCAAATTACCACAAAAGCTTAACGGTGTACATGACACGTTCCACGTGTCGAACTTGAAGAAGTGCTTATCCGACGAAACTCTCATCATCCCTGCGGACGAAATCCACATTGACGACAAGTTACACTTCGTCGAAGAACCAATCGAAGTAACCGATTGGAAGGTCCAAAAGTTAAGGCGCAGCAAGATTAGGTTGGTCAAAGTGCGCTGGAATGCCAAGCGTGGACCGGAGTTCACGTGGTAAAGGCTGGACCGGATGAAGCAAAAATATCCCGCCCTATTCGAGAAGACCCCTATACCGGAAAACTCGAAGTGAATTCCGGGACGGAATTCTCTAAACGGGGGGAGAATGTAACAACCGGCAAAAATAAGGTAATTCCGTACTAATTAACTATACGCGATTAACGTAATTAAATGCAATTATGTGTTGCTTATTTAACTGAGGCCTTAGAAAGATAGAAATTCCCAAATAAGGCATAGGAATGCATATGTTTAATGACAAAACATGATAGGATCTTGTGCGAGCAAATTATCCGGTATGGACACTGGCGATTACCCGGTAAAAATTAAATAAGCGAAACGGATCCCGGACACCCGGGATATAAAATAAAACGTAATTTCACAAAATATAATTGGTTTTGGAACTCCAAAGCCATACGTGAAAGCTTGTTATACAAATCTCCCGGTAACGAATAAAGTGCGCGTACCGCACCCGATACGCGCATAACATATAATTTCACCCGGCAAAAGCCTAAATAATTTATCAACGGTTAAACTGGACTATGTTTAAGTGATATTAAAGGTATTTTTAATATTCGGATAACACGCGATTAAAAACCCGAAAATACCCGGACGGTACCCGAACGAGAGGGAATTAAACATAATAATATTGGGTATTATTTAGCAAAGTGGACCCCACCCAAACACCCCCAAGGGGCCGGCCTAGGGCCACCCCAAGTGGTTAACCCTTCCAATTCTCACTAATTCAAATATAAATAGTAATAATCATTGTTATGCATGGGATATTATTGGACACAAAATTCACCAAATCCCCTCCTTTCTCTCTCTAATCTCACGGCCCAAACACCCTCTAACATAATCCCTCCAAGATTTTCATATCTCACATAATCCATTTGATCTTGCATAATCTAAGAAAGATATTGAGTGATCTTGGAAAGATTTGGAAGGGGATATTATAAACAATCTATTGAGGATACTTGAATCAAAACCAAAAATCTTCTTCTTCTTCCTCCCTTTGGCCGTAACATATACCCATTCCATATACATCTTCTTTACAAATTTAACACTTCCAAATCACCTCTAAATCTTCATCTTTCAAAACCCCATTGTGTGTTTCAAGAGCTTGGAGCTTAATCACTTGGAAGAACACACTAAACCCCACTCAAATCCAAGGTTTTTGTCTTCCCTAGCCTTGAGCTAGTAGTAAGTTTTTAACCTTGCTTTGATTATTAATGTTCATGTTATGTGTTCTTAAGAGCAAGTTGTACATTAATGGGTAAAATGTGGTTTTTGAAACATAAGTCTTAATATATTTTACAAGAGTAAAATGGAAGAATAATTAGTAATGTGGTATTTCAAAAAAAAAAAAATATAAAAACATGTACATACACTTATGAAGGATAATGATTTGGGCATGATTTATGAAAGGAACTTGAAAATGTTAAAAGATAGTTTTAATCATCATAAAATGACCATCTAAAATATAAAATAAGATGGAATATGTTAGAAAATCATAAATGAAGAAGTTACAAAATTAAAGTCTACTCACTTAGATGAGTGAAATTTGGATATGATGGACAAATACACCAAACACACATATTAGTAGCCTTATTTATGAAATATAAGACTACTAAAAGTGGAA
Organism: Ambrosia trifida; assembly: GCA_028751855.1. Taxonomy (NCBI): domain Eukaryota; kingdom Viridiplantae; phylum Streptophyta; class Magnoliopsida; order Asterales; family Asteraceae; genus Ambrosia; species Ambrosia trifida. The sequence goes on along the minus strand of CM054125.1, from coordinate 100,361,314 downwards.
TAATGTAAAAATAACCAAACATGAAGAAGATGATTCTTTAAAGTCCACTAGTTTGGAAGAAAAATGCTAACTTTGGAAGTTAGGATGGAAAATGCCACATTTATAAGTTAAGGGACTAATGTTGTAACTTTGAAAGTTGATGGACTAAAATAGATATTTTAGAAACTTTGGTCCAAAAATGCATTAACGGAAAGTTTGGTGTCAAAAGTATAAATAACGATTTTTCCAAGGATAGTTTTGGTACACACTAGTAAACTACTTGTGTATTTTATAAAAAAGTGTATTTTTATAAAAATGGAAGTTTATAAAAATATGGAATTATATTAACATAAGGATTTTATAAAAATAAAGGTTTTTATAAAAATATTGGACAAAAGTAGAAACTTGAGAAAACTTATACAAAAATGGATACTTTTATATAAATGGGAATGTAAAAGTGTCGGAAACATTTTTGGAATATAAGTTAACAAGTTGGACTAAAAATACAAAAGTATATCATTCCAAATAATATGTGTTTGGAAATTGGGAGTATAAATAATATTTCTATAGAACGCATATTGAAAGAAACTTGGAAAAATTTAACTATCGAACTTAGTGACATAAACTAACTATAGCGTATAAACGGACAAACTAGAGAAAAATGCCATTGCGGCAAAACGTGAAAATATATATATTTTAAGAAGTAAAATATATATAACATGGGTGAAAATTATATAACACTTTCCTAAGTGTTAGAGAGAATATTCGTGGGAGAAAACATAACGTAAATAATTAAAAACGTTAAACAACGTATGGACTTAACAAGGAAAAATCCACACGTTGATATATGGATACATGCTCGTCTCGACGAAATTCTAGTATATCTATTTGAATGGGAACGTAGATATGCGAGAAGGAAAACCGAGACGAGTAGGCAAAATATATCTACGAACATGTGAATACCGACAAGATCCTAGTATATTTATTTAAATGGGAAAATAAATGTACGGCATGGTAAGTTGAGTCGGGCGTTAAGAATACACTACCGAACGACAAGACCTTAGCATATTTATTTAAATGGGAAAATAAATATGCGGCAAAGTGAGTCGGGTCGGGTACTAAGAATACATTATATCGAACGATACGATCCTAAGTATAATTATTTGAATGGGAAAATAATTATACGCTAGTTAGAGTCGTGTCGAGAATAATAGTATACAAGTTATAAAGAGTATTGACGAGAATAATACATAACTTGTAAGAAAAGGGTAAACCATCGCCAACGAACCTAGGATACGCGTCTAATTAAACGGGAATTGGAACAACACGTGTTCGGGGAGTTGGGTGTACAACTTGCCAAGGCACATGCACTATAGGTGTAGTGACTTATACGCCTAGGACGTTTGTAGGTGCGAGATCACAAAACTTGCTATCTTCCTTTTTGAGCCAAGCACAGATTCAGGTGAGTCTCACGGCCCCATTTTAAACTATTTTATGTTTTCGGGGGAAAGATATGTTAGGGAAATGTTTGACGGGTTAAGTACTTGAGTTGTGATCGCCACTCGGGGTTGAGACCTCTCTACTGTAATCATTAATTCAGGGAAACGAAACGGAAGGAATATTTGAATAGTACTATTGGTGCCTGAGAAGGCCCACCCCTAATCGATAGCGTCGATTATGCATCGGCGTATGCCTGGGGTGCACGTATTCTGAAAGCAAGTCGTAGGAATACCGAGTAACGACTTGGAGCGGGGCATTATTATTTGTCTTGGTTTGGTTATAGGCTCAAGTAGAATTGTAGGAACTTGCAACTCCTATAAATTGTCATAACATGGAAATTCCCAAGTGATAAAGTTTGATAAACTAAAACCTGTGAACTCACCAATATTTATATATTGACGACTTTTTAAACATATCTTTCAGGTAATTGATAGATGATGGACAACGTGGCAAGCTGGGTCGGGGGAATCTCTCATATGGGCGTCGAGTGTTTCAAAAGGGTTTCAACTTTAATTCCCAAAGATTTGGGATATATTTGAGAAGCCACTTTAATGTATTCAAAACAATTTTTCGTTTATGTGTGAACATCAAACATGGTTTCGGCGTCTTAAATAAATGACCCATTTTCTTAATTACTTACGATTTGCGTTAATCTTGGCTTTATGCTCTTGAACCGTCGCTCCACGTGTTTCCGCCATTGGCGTGGTGTGACACAATAGATATATTTCAAAATAAAATACATATATTTTAAGATGAAATATGAAATATGATTTCAAAAAAACATATTGTGCCGATACATTCGTCGTGACTAAAAATACATATACAAATTCAATTTTACTTGAAAATAAAAGTAGTCGCATAACTTGACCGTTCTTCTCGAATGCTATCCATAATCCGCATCTGTGTAAACATAGTTCATTTGTCTCACTTGAAGCTCTTCAAATGGTGTGGAAGAATCCCCATTCACGGAAAGAAGCTTTAATCCAGAGCCTTGAGGGCATCATGCTTCTGCATTTCAAAAAACTATTCCAAATTATTAGAACTAGTTCATTAATGAATCTTTAATTTTCATTTTTCAATAGCTAAGATTAAAGCTTACCTTATCTACCAAATATAACCGAACCATCGCTAATTGCATTGTAGATTTTCATAGTTTCAGAGGCAACCTGAAGTAGCAATAAGAAATAATTAGAAACAATTCAAAGATGAGGTCGGTATGCTGCTGCTAACAGCCATAACTAACCATAGAAAGGGCCAGCTGTATCAAATAGTTATGCACGCTGCTTCTTGTGGCTGCAAAGGAAGAAAAGTAAGGTTTAAGCCTTGGTACGTTTTAGGAACTGGCAAGATTAAATAAGAATTAATGTTTATACATGATAGCCTAAAAGATGAAGTGTTACAGAGCTCGTAGTTGTTCCAACAGCTCAGGAATGTCAAGATCTTTTGTTCTCTGTGCAATAATTAGTAATAAACAACTAAACATAGCTTAAAAGCAGAAAATATCATCAATGATTATGCTGATCTAATTTTAGCTTCACCGAATTTAATATGACTAAAAAGATAAATAACTAAATAATTAAATAGTCATTACTCTGATAATTATCTTACCGGACGGTCTGCTTCCACATCGTATTTCAAGACTCGGTAGCACTCCAGCCTTTCTTCCAAGTATAGTGCATATGTTCTAACCCAGCCAGAATAATCCCACGCTGAACAGAAAATCACCATTATTTTGTCAAGCATTTATGTATATACAGTTTAACTCACGACATACGCGCACGCACGCACACACACATGACACATTCAGATCAACCAATGATACAATAACAAAAAAGAGCAACTGGACCATAATTCAATATACTAACAGGACATGCGTCTTTAGTGAACTGATGAACAACATACTACCATAATGAACAATGTGAAAATATAAACCTACCTTCCCGTAAGCGCAAAGAATATAAACTAGCAATAAAATATAATATAGTCGTGCAAGACGTTCATTTCCATATCACGAAAAGTCGTCAAACAATACCTACCATATATATCCCCTGCTAAACATATCAACTATGCTACCTGCTGAACATTTTTCCCTAAAGTTTTTATGCATACGAGATGTTCAATGAAATGCTTCAATAAATTGTTATGTTTATATTTATCAGAAAAGATCTGGTGTGTGTGTATATATATAATATTTGAGGGGACTTAGTTTATAAATATACGAATACTTAAGATTTTGTATAAAATACATTTGATATACCAGAAAAAGGAGAGGGCATTTGGGTTCGGGATTGAAACTGAACTTAAAATGCACATGTTGGTTGCGTTGGCTACGCCTGGTGTAGCTTTTGCTGGTTAATGGATGTACCCAAGGGTCTCATGGTATTATAATGGTTGATACACCAGTGACCACGCCATACCAGCATAAGCTAAGCCGAGTGTGGCATATCTTATGTCGAATCCCTATGTTACCAGTTTACTAAGATTATGTTTGAGCCGGTTACCAACAAAAATCATAACTATGATTTTAATGTTTTTTTTATTTACTAAAAAATAGTGTTGTCATGTATAGGTAAAGATCACAACTAAGTTGGGTCGAAGATCGAAGCTTTGTAGGTGACAAGAACACACATCAAGTTTTGGGTTATCATTTTGTACATGAAACCTTCTAGTTGTCATAATACTAGTTTATAAATCTTTGTATAACCTTAAATGACATTAGACTACATAAGTATTAGTGTGTTCTACGCAAATATTAAAATGTGGGATGTTTATCTACATTAAATTTCTTGTCTACTGTTTTAGAATTTTATCAAGAAAAAAAAATGGTTCTAACACTGCTGAACAATTTTCCCTAATTCATCCACAAGTACTGGTTCCTATGATCCAAGAACAATTTTACAATCAACAATCTAAGACGAATTAAGCTTGTTAAAATTGCTAGTATATTTATTCAATTAAGTATTCTCTTCGTTATATAACAGAATATCAATCACACAACATCACATATAAATAGATCAAATTAACAATCATCAACCGATCAATAATAATAATAATTAGTATAAAGGTACGATTGGTTAGATCTACAATAACATGCGAATCTGACTAAAATAATCATGCATCTATGGTTACAGAAAAAGGAATCAATCATATAATAATCAACAATCGAACAACACAAAAATCAAACAGAAACAAATAATCAAGAACAAAGATACAAAAAGAAAAGGAAGATAGATACCTTGAATGATATGATCCACAAGTAAGTCGGTGATAGTGGTGGTCGTTTAGAGAGAGACAGAGAGACAGAGGATTAGTTTTAGCAATGGAAAGCGCTTGTGTGTAAAATTCTACGGCTTGTTCGTAGTTACCATCCCTGTACATCTGATGAGCTCTTTTTATCTTGTTCATTGTTGTATTGACTGGAAAATATCATTTAATTGACACGGTCTTAACATTGAAGGGTTGCAACATTGGTTAACACTGGAAAGGAAATAACAAATGATTTATGCTGATTTAGATTGAGATGGTGAGGAAATGGAGACATGGACACTATGATTAGAGGATAGATGGAGACAGAAGCAATCAAACGATTAAAGGGGTAGATGAAGATTCGGGTTTGAATAAGAGGCTAGGGTTTGTGTGAAAAAATTGAAGGGAAAGTAGAAAAGTGGGTTTTCATAGAGAGAGTAGGGGGCGGGTTGGGAGGGAAATATAATTTGGCAAAATTTTTATGACACAAAATAATGACACGTAATATCTCATACTGTCATGTTTTAATTTCTTGACACTAAATTCTTGATATGCAAAAATGTGTGTCATTAATTAACCACATTTCACAATCCATGACATTTTTTTAATGACACGCGCTTTTGCGTGTCATAAATAAGTGTGTTATAAAAAGCGTGTCATGAAAAGCATTTTTTCTAGTAGTGACCCCATTTTCACACATTGGTATTTAAATTTTAATGAAGTCTCTTATTTCCATTTTATCAGCTTACTTTTATTTGATTTGCGGAAGGTTAACTAAAACCTTTTTAATAGGTTTGCAGTAATTGAAGTCACTTATAGGTTAGTGTTATTATAACTTCAATTTAGCTTTGCTACATGTTATAATAGGTTTGTTGTTTGTATTTTATTTTTTAGTAGATTGTAAAACAGTTGTTCTTATGCTAAAATTCTGAGAAAACCGATGATTCCTTTTATTGCTGGCGTTGGAATAGGTTTAACATTTGGTTTAAAAATTACGATTTAATGGATATTTGAGTATGAACATGTTATTCTTTGTGGTCTTGCATAATCTATTACACACGATTTTACTTGTGTAGGTGTATCTAAATCTACCTTAGTGATATGAAGTTGTACCTGCTAAGCAATGACAACAACAACAGCAACAACAACAACAGTAGCAGCAACCTCAGCAGTTCCCACATCTGTTAGTGTAGCTATGCCTGCTGTAACATTTCGCATTTAATAAATTGTACGTTAAAACTACAAGTTCTATTATTATAATTTACATTTAATTATTTTGTAGCATTTTATATATATATATATATATATATATATTTATATACTAAGATTTATAATAATAATAATAATAATAATAATAATAATAACACATAAAACTAATTTAAACATTTGGTAACCCAACCCAACTATAGGCCACCCTGATCCAAAGTACCCACCAGGCCCAATTAGGTAACCGGCCCACTTGTTTTCCCTTATCCCATTCGTTGCTTAAAAAAAAAAAAAAAAAAAAAATATAGAGGCCTAGCCGGGTTTCGAACCGGTGACCTTCTACACACACACACACACCTCCAAACCAACTGTGCTACAACTCATATCTGTATGAACTCCACCCCGTTTTAAATATATACTAACCTATTAAGCAAACAGTTGACTTAGAAAAAGTTAACTGTTGCGAGCAATCACCACTAATCAACACACTTTAATGCACGATTGATCCAAAATAGGAAAACTTACATAATTATCGGCCATCTATGACTCGATTACACGTCAATTAACAGCTAATCATTGACCAATTTCAAAACCCTACGCGCTTGACATTTAATCCAGGTCAACTTACCAATTAACCTAACCCATTGATCCCCACTATAAATTGATGTTCTACGAACCTCTGTAACTCGCTCACATCTCTCTCTCAACCTCCAATTGCTTCTGAAACACAGATAATTAGCTTCTTTTGATCGCTGTTTGACTTCTGGTTTGACCGGGCAAACGAGCACGATTCCATCACTGTGAGTTCTATTTCTTTTGTGGGTTTTGCTAGTCGGCGACCATACAACATAAGCCCTAACATTAATCGGGTCCAAATTGTGTGGTTTGTCTAATTGTAGAATCTAGGGTTCGTAATAACAATTTGGGGATAAACTGATGATTGCCTCTGTGTATTTATTTATTTATTAACGGGTTTCATCACAACCACTGGCCTAGGCCAAGTGGTTGTGACCAAGGCTTGCAACATCAGTCACCCGGGTTCGAGTCCCGGCTCTGACTCTCTTTTTCATTTCTTTTTCTGTTTTGAAAACAATAAAGCATTTTATATATTTATTCCATTTAAAACTTATAAATTCATTTTTAAATATTAAAACTATTTTATAAATTCTAAAAAAATTACATTTATTAAATCTGAGTTAAAAGTTTTATTCACAATTTTTATTTTTCAAAAATTCATTTATTTAATATTTATAATAATTAAATCAATTTTATACTATTATATTTATAAAAATCCATTAAAATATCAAAACAACTTTATTAAATTCTACAAAAATTATCCCATGTTTATACAATGTTAAACTTTACTGAAATAATTTTTAATTCAGTAAAAATCATTTATTTTATATTTTTAATCAATTTTTGTTAGATTTAATCATAATTAAATCATAATAAATTCAATTTTCATCGTTTTTGCACCAAAATTTTATACAATTTATTTTTATATATTTAGAACAGAAATATGATTTTTAAAATAGAAATTCTTTAATTTTAGTATTTTTGAATATTAATGTTAATTGTTGGCAATTTGTAATAAATAGATTTAAAAATCTATTTTAAATAAAATAATTTTATAAAAATTATTTTTATACTCCAAACACTTTAATGTGTACATTCAAAATTCAAATTTTATAAAAAGACTTTCTTTTATTTATTTATCAAATTTCCCTTTATTTAAATAACATTATATGTTAAATTCAACAATTAAATATCCCCAAATCGAAACCCTAGGATATACTTATAAACTAGTTAGACTTAGACTTATTTGTTGCCTCATACATAGGGTAACACTTGGCAAACTATTGGGCTACACTTATACTATTTCTCAATACCAAAAACTATACCAAGGTGAGTTTACGTAATCCTGTTTATGCGATTCTTTATACTTGCAACAATTTTAAGCAATTCAACATATATGTCTAGAAGTAAACTTTATTGCCTCATGTATTAGTCAACAGTTTCAATGAGTTTCAACGAGTTTCAACATTTACATAATCATTAGGTATGGCCAAGCCGGCGATACTCAATAATAGATCTATTGGATTGACAACCCCACCCGGATACGTGTACCTCCTACATAGGTCACGTGGGTGATTTTTATCGTTCAACATATTACTAAGGTGAACCGTAGATGACGGGATGGACCTAAACTAGTCGGAGGTTTGATTATGTCAACATATTATACTATGCATGTAGACTTAAATTTACGATAGACGTACGAATTGCTAGACTTTTATACTTAAACTATATGCTTAACATGGATTATGTATTCTCACCAACTTCTAGTTGACCCCCCCATTTTTACAACTCAACAGGTGATAATGATGCTTGAAGATTAGAGTACTTATGAAGAAATAAGGAGTCTATGCATGCTTGATTCTTGTGTGATGTATTAGATTTCCACATTCAAACTCTTATGTATTTCAATTTTTGGATATTTACAATTTAATATTTATTTCAATTAAAATTGGATTACCATGTGCTACTGTATACTCATCAATACGTGACACCTCGATGTTTCCGCCATCGGTTGGGGTGTTACAGATTGGTATCAGAGCCATGGTTATAGGGAATTAGGTTATTAGAAAAATAATCTAGTCTATAACCATAGGACTTAATCAGTACTTGCTTCTTTACTTGCTAATCTCTATCTCCCTCCTACTTCTTATCCCTACTATCATCCTTACAAGAAGATGCTCTACATCACTGGATCTACTCTTAGACTAATAGGACAAAATCCTCAGGTTTAACCTGAACCACCTTGAGATCTCGTCGAAGTTCTAGATTTTAATAACGAACACGTGCAATCTGGAAGGGTGAACGCCTGTATTCTGAGTCTTCTGTCTAGGCTGGCATTGCGCATATATCCCAATCAGACGAGGGACCCGGATGCCTACCTGGGAATTCTCGGGATGAGTGTTCACTTATAGGCTAAAGCATGTCTTCATATGTTATTGGAATTTAGAATCTTTGATAAGTCAACGTTTTCGTTTATTCGTTTTAATTAATGAATAGATGATTACATTCCTTATATAATCTCATTCATTTCACTGTGTCTCTTACAGATCATGCCTCCACGTCGCAATGCTCGTCTTAACAGTGGTGAAAATCATGATGAAGGAAGTAGCAATCACAACCACAACCACGATACTAACCACAATAACAACAACAACAATGGTATTGATGCCCAACTAGCTGCAATCATTTCCCAACAAATGGCGCAGCAAATCGCAACTCTGGTTCCCAACTTACTAGCTCAAGTCATCCAGTTGAACGGCAACGGAAACGGCAACGGCAACGGGAATGGAAATGGACACCACAACGGAAATGGTCTCCCAGCCTGCACCCTTAAGCATTTCAATTCTTGTAACCCTCCAAAGTTTAGTGGTGAAGAAGGAGCTACAGGACTCCTCCAATGGTTCGAGGGTATTGAGAATACCTTCATCAACAGTGAATGCCCCGACAACTTTAAGGTCCGTTATGCCATGAGTGTTCTTCACAAACGAGCACTCACTTGGTGGAATGAAGAAAAGCGTACCCGAGGAGCTGAAGTTGCACTTACTATGACGTGGGATCAAGTCAAGGAGATAATGAAAGATGAATTTTGCCCACGTAACGAGGTCAAGAAATTGGAAGACGAGTTCCACACCCTTGCTCAGGATAGTGGGGAAAACCTTGCCTACAATACCCGCTTTCACGAGCTTAGCTTATTGTTACCCCACAAAGTCACTCCCCTGCCGGTAGCCATCGAGAAGTACATCGGTGGTCTACCCATGCAAATCCAGGACACGGTGTGGGGAAGGAATCCTGCCACCTTGGAGGAAGCCAAACGTTTAGCAGCTACCTTAACTGATAATCACGTAAAGAACGGGACCGTAGTTCGGAAAGGCAATAAAACAAGTATTGTAGCCGCGGTAACCATTGAGAACCAGAAACGTAAGACCAGGGATCCTGATGCAAGCCTCACTCCACAAGCTTCTAACAAGAAACCTTATACAGGAAACCATCCTTTATGTAATACATGCAACCGACATCATCCCACTACTTCAGCATGTCGCTTGTGCACCAATTGTGGAAGGTATGGCCATCTGGTCAACACGTGTCGTGAGACCCCAAATCCAAATGCCAACCAACCCACCAACCCTGCTCAAGCTGCTAACCTTAATCAATACAACTATGGTCAGTGTTATGAATGTGGAGACCCAAACCACTTCCGTAACCGATGCCCTAAATTGAACAGAGATCAAGACCCTCCAGCTACTTAACCGAAAGCCCTACCATTTGAATAATGTCTACTTTCTCTTTAATTCCATGTATTGCACTTTTGATTCAAATAATAAATTCAAGTATTATCATAACATCTGTGTGCATACTTGTTTGAATGTGAACTAATTGCTATATCTATAATCATACTTACTTACTTGTACAACAATTAGTGGACTACCAAACAACCTACTTAACGATTGGTAGAGGTCATCATGTCTTTCCAACAGTCGGGAGAGGCCCTACCACCTGCTCAACGACTGGTGGGGACTATCAGACCTGCTCAACAATCGGTAAAGTCATAAAAGGACGCAAAACCCTAATGTAAGGTAAATTGATAATTACGGTCCGGAACGTAATCATGAGTTTACAGGTACGTTAAGGTAGTGTGAAATTCTATCAAGGTTTTCGGTAGTCGACTAATGGTAAACCTAGTGTCTTCCTTTAACTTCGGGACGAAGTTCCTAAAAGTAGGGGAGACTGTAACATTTCGCATTTAATAAATTGTACGTTACAACTACAAGTTCTATTATTATAATTTACATTTAATTATTTTTTAGCATTTTATATATATATATATATATTTATATACAAAGATTTATAATAATAATAATAATAATAATAATAATAATAATAACACATAAAACTAATTTAAACATTTGGTAACCCAACCCAACTATAGGCCACCCTGATCCAAAGTACCCACCAGGCCCAATTAGGTAACCGGCCCACTTGTTTTCCCTTATCCCATTCGTTGCTTAAAAAAAAAAAAAAAAAATATAGAGGCCTAGCCGGGTTTCGAACCGGTGACCTTCTACACACACACACACCTCCAAACCAACTGTGCTACAACTCATATCTGTATGAACTCCACCCCGTTTTAAATATATACTAACCTATTAAGCAAACAGTTGACTTAGAAAAAGTCAACTGTTGCGAGCAATCACCACTAATCAACACACTTTAATGCACGATTGATCCAAAATAGGAAAACTTACATAATTATCGGCCATCTATGACTCGATTACACGTCAATTAACAGCTAATCATTGACCAATTTCAAAACCCTACGCGCTTGACATTTAATCCAGGTCAACTTACCAATTAACCTAACCCATTGATCCCCACTATAAATTGATGTTCTACGAACCTCTGTAACTCGCTCACATCTCTCTCTCAACCTCCAATTGCTTCTGAAACACAGATAATTAGCTTCTTTTGATCGCTGTTTGACTTCTGGTTTGACCGGGCAAACGAGCACGATTCCATCACTGTGAGTTCTATTTCTTTTGTGGGTTTTGCTAGTCGGCGACCATACAACATAAGCCCTAACATTAATCGGGTCCAAATTGTGTGGTTTGTCTAATTGTAGAATCTAGGGTTCGTAATAACAATTTGGGGATAAACTGATGATTGCCTCTGTGTATTTATTTATTTATTAACGGGTTTCATCACAACCACTGGCCTAGGCCAAGTGGTTGTGACCAAGGCTTGCAACATCAGTCACCCGGGTTCGAGTCCCGGCTCTGACTCTCTTTTTCTTTTCTTTTTCTGTTTTGAAAACAATAAAGCATTTTATATATTTATTCCATTTAAAACTTATAAATTCATTTTTAAATATTAAAACTATTTTATAAATTCTAAAAAAATTACATTTATTAAATCTGAGTTAAAAGTTTTATTCACAATTTTTATTTTTCAAAAATTCATTTATTTAATATTTATAATAATTAAATCAATTTTATACTATTATATTTATAAAAATCCATTAAAATATCAAAACAACTTTATTAAATTCTACAAAAATTATCCCATGTTTATACAATGTTAAACTTTACTGAAATAATTTTTAATTCAGTAAAAATCATTTATTTTATATTTTTAATCAATTTTTGTTAGATTTAATCATAATTAAATCATAATAAATTCAATTTTCATTGTTTTTGCACCAAAATTTTATACAATTTATTTTTATATATTTAGAACAGAAATATGATTTTTAAAATAGAAATTCTTTAATTTTAGTATTTTTGAATATTAATGTTAATTGTTGGCAATTTGTAATAAATAGATTTAAAAATCTATTTTAAATAAAATAATTTTATAAAAATTATTTTTATACAACAAACTCTTTAATGTGTACATTCAAAATTCAAATTTTATAAAAAGACTTTCTTTTATTTATTTATCAAATTTCCCTTTATTTAAATAACATTATATGTTAAATTCAACAATTAAATATCCCCAAATCGAAACCCTAGGATATACTTATAAACTAGTTAGACTTAGACTTATTTGTTGCCTCATACATAGGGTAACACTTGGCAAACTATTGGGCTACACTTATACTATTTCTCAATACCAAAAACTATACCAAGGTGAGTTTACGTAATCCTGTTTATGCGATTCTTTATACTTGCAACAATTTTAAGCAATTCAACATATATGTCTAGAAGTAAACTTTATTGCCTCATGTATTAGTCAACAGTTTCAACGAGTTTCAACGAGTTTCAACATTTACATAATCATTAGCTATGGCCAAGCCGGCGATACTCAATAATAGATCTATTGGATTGACAACCCCACCCGGATACGTGTACCTCCTACATAGGTCACGTGGGTGATTGTTATCGTTCAACATATTACTAAGGTGAACCGTAGATGACGGGATGGACCTAAACTAGTCGGAGGTTTGATTATGTCAACATATTATACTATGCATGTAGACTTAAATTTACGATAGACGTACGAATTGCTAGACTTTTATACTTAAACTATATGCTTAACATGGATTATGTATTCTCACCAACTTCTAGTTGACCCCCCCATTTTTACAACTCAACAGGTGATAATGATGCTTGAAGATTAGAGTACTTATGAAGAAATAAGGAGTCTATGCATGCTTGATTCTTGTGTGATGTATTAGATTTCCACATTCAAACTCTTATGTATTTCAATTTTTGGATATTTACAATTTAATATTTATTTCAATTAAAATTGGATTACCATGTGCTACTGTATACTCATCAATACGTGACACCTCGATGTTTCCGCCATCGGTTGGGGTGTTACACCTGCAAGAGTCACCATGTCAATGCCTACTTCGGTAATCTTCACTGAGCAAATCTCAGTTACCGAAGCAGCGACAAGCTCTCAGATTGTTTCTAATCCAATTGGTGACCGGATAAAGAAGATGCGACAAGAAGTTCGACCTCCGGCTTCTAGTTGCTACTCAAACGCGTGAAATAGCTGAGTTAAGAACCAAGAATGCAACTATTGAAGAGAATGAAACGAGGATGCTAGAGCTGATCGGTGAAACGATTCAATCCAACAAAGAGCTGTAAGCGACTGTCAACGCGTTTACACTGTCAAATCAGCATGTCATTGAATCGAATAGGCAGCTCATGGAATCTCACTAGCAGCTAATACAGTCAAACCAAAGCACTTTGGAGAGACTTACAGGTGTCGAAGCCAAGAACTGCGAGCTTCAACTTGCTAATGTGAACAATGAACGCAGAATCAGCAGATTCGAGAAGGAGAACACGGAACTGAGGACAAGGTTAAACGAGTTATCTGGAACTCAACCTAGACTCACTGGTGGTGTAAGTTCAGAAGCTGGGGCTAGTGCTAGTGCTGGTGATGATGATGATGAAGAAAGTAACGATGAAGAAGATGATGATGAGGACGATGATGAAGATGAATCGGATGATGATGATGATACTGGTAAAGGTGGTGATGGTGGTGATCCTGGAGCCACAGGTGGTGGCGGATCATCAGTTGGATCTGGGTCTAGACGTACCAAGAAAGGTCATGACAGACAAGGCAAGGATCCCGCAGCAGGTTCTTCTGCTCAGGGGGGAGCCAGGTCCCGTGAAAGACAAGATTCAGCAACTACGGGATGCTATGAAAACGCATGTTTTGAACCTTTACGGTTCAAATATGTCAAAATTGGTGCTGCAGGGGCAATTTGGCAATTCTTGTGAAAGTTGGACATAATTAGAAAGTGTACTCGCATGTTAAAACACGCGAGTAGTCTAATCGTGTGTTAATATAAGCGATTACAACTATAATCGCTTGAGTTTTGATCCTACTCATGTTGTATACAAGCGAGTGGCCACAAAAACTGGTAAGGGAGATTAGAAAGTCTACTCGCATGTTTCTTTTAGCGAATAGATGTAATCGTCTGTTTGGTCAAGCGAGTAGACTCGCACTCGCTAGTAAAGGGTAGCGATTAGGAATGGGTATAAAAGGAACACTTGAACATTTATTCTTCATAATTTCAAAAAGCTTTCACTGTTAACCCACTTCCCTCGAATCTGCTTGATCCCATACCTTGTTTCCCGTGTTATTTTGATTCTAGGATATTGTTGTACATCTTCAAGGTAACTTTTTCTCAAATTTTCAGATCCAAACATGTTACTTTGAATGGTTAAATCAGTGTTTTAATGGCCGAAACCCTAGGACTATAATTTTTGATCGTTTTGGTTTGGCTACATGTTTTTGATGCAAAATATTGATGGGGTTTATTAATCGGGACCTTTAGTCTCTGTTTGTCCAAAGATTTTCATCAAAATCACCACAAATCAAAAAGCCCCAAATTTAAAACCTATGAACCCTAATATTTAAACCGGCCAATTATCCCATAATTCCAATCTGTTCAAGAATAATATGTTAGGGGTTATGTTAGTTGGTTGCTTTAGGCTTCAATGTGACAAAAATCAGGACTCGAATCAACACATTTCAGATTTTGCAAAGGATTGGTGGCTGTGAACACTGTTCACACGATTAGAATCTCTAATCGCGTAAATAGTGAAACGAATGGTATATTTGAGACTCTAATCACATATACAGTAGAGCGATTGGGACATTCATTTCCCTACTCGTGTGATAAATGATGCGATTAGGACGTTCATTTATAATTATTGGGGATTACAAACCTGTAATCGCCTATAGCAGTTTGATCACCAAAATTCGTCAAGTTTTGTCCGATTTTAGTCCGTTTTGTCCGTTTTATGCGTTTTTGATATGTTTATGGTATTTATGACTTGGTTCTATGTTCAGGATGATGAATTGGAAAACCTCTCCTAAGCACAACTGTTGTGCCTTTCTCGGATCAATTACAATGGAGAAGTGCAAAACGTTCAAAGGCGTTATCGATTTTCTGAAGCGTTCAAGATTCCATTATGCGATAACAAAGCAACATGCGGCGTATAAGGACATCTTGATAGAATTTTACAAGAACGCTAAAGTGGACTACAAAGCTATGCTGATTGTGATTACAAGTTCGATTCAAGGCAAAGAGGTGATTATTACTGAAAAATAATTCGAGAAGAGCTGCAGTTTGGCGGTGCAGATACTGATCCTATTGTGTTTGACGCCATCTTGATTCGAGGCGGTTTCTTGAGAATTAAGTACATGGGAATAGTCAAAGAACAAAAGATGCTCATGAAAGGTCTATTACCGCCCGAACTCAAGTACCTCACGCATGTAGTCTTGAAGTGCATTGGTCCGAGGAAAGGAACTTTTGATGCTGTCAGAGATACTTTGGCTTCAGCGATAGTCGCCTTGACTCTTAATAAGCCGTTCAACTTTTCCAAAATGATCTTACATCACCTAAAGGAGATCATATTGCAGAAGGCGACAAAGACCCCATTCATCGTCTATCCTCGCTTTCTGCAAATGATTATCGATCGCCAAATTCCAGACTTGATAAAGCATCCGGCGGCATTCATTGGGATTGAGGACATAAGTGAGAAAGAAATGAACAGAATGAGAAGTTACAAGAACAGACCGAAGTCTGAATATCCTCCAAGCAGGCGCGTATACGGGCACATGAGCAAAGAAGACTATGTGTCACCACCAGGCAATAGGTGGAGACACGATGATAGTGATTCTGAAGATGACGCCCGAATTCATAAGCTGGTGTTCAAAGAAGGGGATAATATTGGGAGAGAGACAGCCGAGTTAGGTGAAAACGCTCCTGGCAGGACTACTGATACTGCTGCAGGTCATGAGGATGCGTTTGATCCGGATGTTCTAGATTTCACGGAACCTTCCGGTGCTGCGATAGAACAAAAATCCTCACGATCAGCTAAAGGTAAAGAAAAAATTGATGAAGACACCCCAGTCAACATAATTGATGCAGAAGATGACTCGGATGACACAGAAAGTGATTCCCCTGATACGTTTGTTGAGAAGCAAGAAAGGGCAAAAAGAAAGGCAGCAGAGGAGAAAGCTAGCGCAGCTGAGGCGAGAGCTCTTGCTGAAGATCCCACGTTTGTTGTGGAACAGGGCGATATAGTTGCAGAAATAGATGCAGAGCTCGACACTTCACCTCCTCCCAAGGACAAAAGACTACAACGAAGAAAGATAATGTTCGTGGAAAGAAGACAATGTCACACAAACCACAAATGGTGAAAACTTCAAGGAAAAGACGATTTAATCTTCCTGAAGCATTTGGGGTTCAAGACACTCAATCTTCCCAGGCAGCAGCAATGACAACAACAACAACAACAACAACAACAGCAGCAGCAGCAACCTCAGCAGTTCCCACATCTGTTAGTGCAGCTATGCCTACAAGAGTCACCATGTCAATGCCTACTTCGGTAATCTTCACTGAGTAAATCTCAGTTACCGAAGCAGCGACAAGCTCTTAGATTGTTTCTAATCCAATTGGTGATTGGATAAAGAAGATCCGACAAGAAGTTTGACCTCCGGCTTCTAAGTCAACCGATCAGACCTCCTCTTCCTCAGTATCTGCAAGGAATGAACAACTTCAGCGCAAAATCAACGAGTTAACTGCTATAGTTGCTACTCAAACGCGTGAAATAGCTGAGTTAAGAACCAAAAATGCAACTATTGAAGAGAATGAAACGGGGATGCTATAGCTGATCGGTGAAACGATTCAATCCAACAAAGAGCTGCAAGCGACTGTCAACGCGCTTACACTGTCAAAATCATCAGGTCATTAAATCGAATAGGCAGCTCATGGAATCTCACCAGCAGCTGATACAATCAAACCAAAGCACTTTGGAGAGACTTACAGGTGTCGAAGCCAAGAACAGCGAGCTTCAACTTGCTAATGTGAACAATGAACGCAGAATCACCAGATTCGAGAAGGAGAACACGGAACTGAGGACTAGGTTAAACGAGTTAACTGGAACTCAACCTAGACTCACTGGTGGTGCAAGTTCAGAAGATGGGGCTAGTGCTAGTACTGGTGATGATGATGATGAAGAAAGTAACGATGAAGAAAAAGATGACGAGGACGATGATGAAGATGAATCGGATGATGATGATGATACTGGTAAAGGTGGTGATGGTGGTGATCCTGGAGCCACAGGTGGTGGCGGACCATCAGCTGGATCTGGGTCTAGACGTACCAAGAAAGGTCATGACAGACAAGGCAAGGATCCCGCAGCAGGTTCTTCTGCTCAGGGGGAGCCACGTCCCGTGAAAGACAAGATTCAGCAACTACGGGATGCTATGAAGAAAGCCGTAGTTCTAGTAGAGTATGTTGAGCCTTTGAACTGTTATTTTGCTTATGATGACGAAGGCAACCTACTCCCTCCTCCTGCTATTCCAGAGTATGACTTAGAAGAAGGTGAGATACCTCCTGAGATGAAATCTGATGACATGAAAGAGGTGTATGGACACGCACACGGAGAATCTTCCGGTGCAAGTCAAAGTCCTCCTCCAGAGATGCATCAAGAGAACAACGAGGTTAATTTGGAAGAAGGAACCACTGTGCCAACTCCGGAATACGTGGTTGATCATTCGGGCACTGGGATTCCTAATATTTCTGAGGAGATGATTCATGAGGCTAAAGAAAAGCTGAAGACTAATCCTACTCCTGTTCCTGATAAAGTGAAAGAAAGACACGATAAGATCAGGCAGAAATATCCAAATTGGTTTCCATCAGTAGAAGAGGAAAAGAAGAAGAAGGGTCCTGTACAAGCTGTCTGGAAACGTTATCTGTTGGGCTTATGTGGAGAAGATGAAGATGTTGGGCGTCAAATGGGAAGAAGGTCCGTTATACTTCAATCCCTATCGGAATGTCCTCAGTCTCCCTTTCTGGTATATCCGAGATCTTATCAGACTAGACTTTCCTTTGTACTATGAGAAAGAGTCGAGCCTAGATACTTTTTACAACCTTCTAGCTGAAGAAAGCCGAACTCAATGGAAAACCTTTAAACCTCAGTATCCCAAGTTGTACAAAACAGACAATATTCATCCATTCACCAAAAGTCCTATTTGGGAACATAAGATCAAGCCACCGAAATGTGTTTCGAAGATTCCAATTGTCCCGGTTGAGCAAGACTTCTCCTCAAAGTTCTACTATTGGCACTATGATGCAGTTACTACTGAGGCAGTGATCGTCTTGAGCAACTCTGCTAAACCTTGCAGAAAGATCAGAATTTGGGACCCGATGTGGCTTATCAACTGTTCGGAGAAAGATGTGGAGACGCTGTTCCTTTATCCCATTCAGCACTTGAAGGTCAAAGCTGATCAAGCCTTGAAGTATCAGAGGGTGATTCGCTTTTGTCACGCCAACAAAGTTCATGCTGGGTGCGACTGGTCGAGACTTTCAAGGATCAGGACGATGTCGAAGTGATGAGAAGACTGAAGATGCTGCTTGTTATGTTATGTTGTGTTATGTTTGTTTTCTATTTTCAAGTCTGTAAAGTTGTTGTGCTTTGTTATAAACATTGTCTTTTAAAGTCTCTGTACATATACTAGTTGGTCCAAGGGGGAGTTTGTTAGTGCATGATGTCCCTAGGCTAGTATATATGTGGTTTGGACAAGTTTTGGGGTGTTTGGAGACGTTTATACGCGTTTTTGTGTGATTAAAGTTATAGGCGATTACAGAGTGGTGATAGGCGATTAGACCCTATCCACCACTACTGTTCATGCGATTAGGAGTTCCCTATAGGCGATTAAGGCTCAATCGCCTATAATTACATGTTGCATAGCATCCTAATCGCTAATACTATCTGTATGAGTACAAGGGGTATAAATAGACCCAATCATTGCCCTAATCATTAGTTCTTGCCACACACACTCTCCAAACACCCTCCCCAGGTCTGAGATTCCTTGGTTTGATCATTGTAACACTCGTGCTCTGTTTTAATGATATAAAAGTTAATCTTTTGACCCGTATGTGTGTTATAATTACTCGTTTATCTTAGTTTCAAGTTTGTTTCTATTATTAAAGCATATTCAAGGGATTCCGCACCTTGAATATAACCCTCGTGATTGTCGGGTGACACGTTCGTTGATCCTACAAGTGGTATCAGAGCCGAGGCTCTTATCACGAGCGTTTTGATAACAAAAACGAGTGAAAACAGGTAGGTTTTTGTGTGAAAGTTGTGATTTTTAATCAAAAACCTATTTTGAACTTTGAAACTTTGAGTTTTTCACAAAAACCCTTATTTTCAAATTCTTAGTGTGTTTTTATGGATGAAAACGTGTGTTTTTTTATTAGGTTTTGTTCTAAAATTGTTTTGGAAACTTTTCTAATCATTTTGGGATTAAACACATCGTTTTGGATAAGATTTTGAGGCAAAAATGGTAGTTTTTGAGCAAAAGTGAAGTTACAGATCAGATCAGGCGATTACAACAACGTGTTCCTTCCAATCGCCTATCTATAGGCGATTAGCATCAAGCTACACACGATTACACCGTAATCGCCTATATTCTTTAGTCCTATACACGATTAGGGTTCTAATAGCCTTCACCTTTGTGTGGCATAGACCCTAATCGCCTGAAGACCTCCAATTGCCTATAAACTTGTAATCGCTCAACTGTTCACTAGCAATTACACTCTAATCGCGTGTAATACTAGTGATTACACCTGTAATTGCCTATACAAATCTCTAATCGCCTATAACCACACAATTACAGTTCCCAATCGCCTATAACAATTTGAAACTGAAAATTTGACTAAGTATCGGACTTTTAACGAACTTAAACATATGGCAAACCCGTGGGGACATCTGAATCAACCAAGGCAACAATATAATCAACAAATGAACAATCAAACAAATGTACCCACGAACCCTTGGCAATTCTCAACTGAGCGCAACGCGCAACGGATGCAACAAGCGCAAATGCAAGCGAATGTTGCCGGATCAATCAGTGGGCGCTAGCGGCTCAACAACAGGCGATGAATGCGAATCCGTGGGCACTCGCGGCTGCTGCAAATTCACAGACTAATCATCTGTCATCCGTTCTCATGAGTGACTTAGAGACGGGTAGTTCGAATAAGGCACCGGAACTGCAATATATGTCCGACTACCATGGATAGAAGCGCAGATTTCAGACATACGTTGAGGGTATCGATGGTCTCGTATGGTCAGCAATTGAGACAGGGTACAGCAGGCCGATGGTTGAGAATTCAAATACTCCGATCTCACTGGAAGATATGAATGAAGATCAGAGGAAAAAGTACAACTACGAAAAGAAGGCGATCGCAACATTGAAACAAGCTCTTCCCAAAGATATACTTCATCAATTCGCTCAGTGCACTACCTCACAGATGCTTTGGTTAGCGCTTGCTGAGCGAAACGAGGGAAATCTGAAGACTCGAAAGGTCAAAATGGATTAACTCAAGAAGGAGTTCGAGAACTTCAATGCTATTGGAAACGAATCGCTGAGAGACATGACTGCAAGATACTACCACTTGATGTCCGAAATGTACCAGTACGAGGTCTTGTACTCATCTGCAGACCTTGTAGAAAGATTTGCAGAGGCGTTACCTCCTCACTGGCATCAGTGGTTGGACATCCTGAAATAAAGCAATGCATATCAGACACTCACCATCAATGAGTTCATAACCGAGCTGGAGAACAAGGAGACAGAAGAGATCAGGAGGGCAAACAAGGCGCTCATTCCACATAATCCTAGTATCTATTACGGGAACCCTCTTCAGGACACCAGTGTGGGTGGATCCAAACCACAGACTGCTTTTGTGGTTAACCCAGATCCAGTTTATGCCTTTGACAACTATGGTCCCCCAACTGATGTTCCTTCTCCAACCTATCCTTTCGGACAAGGAAACCAATATCCTTTGAATTATAATACTAACCAATTTGGTGTTAACCCTTTTTCTCATCTTGCAGCACCAGCACAGGCAACTTCAAACTTTGGTGGACCTTCTTCATCAGGGTTTGGTGGGGCTCCAACTACAAGTTATGGTGGATATGGAGGTGCTTTGACTTCAAGTCAAGGTGGGTATCGGACCAACCTAGTCGTAGAGCAGCTGAACACAGCAGGTTTAGAGAAGGTGACTGTAGAGTTAGCTCAAGAACACATGGCTCTACTGTCAACCTTGGTCAACTCCTACAGTGGATTGGTTGCAGGACAGATCGGGAATCCTCATCTTACACAAGAGGATTACTCGCAGATCGATAAAGATGACATGGATCTGATAGACATCCAGTGGCACTTCGCAAGTGTGGTGAGAAGGGCAAAGGAGTATATGGACAGGACAGGTGGGAGAGATGTTCTGATAAACAACAACACTATGTTTGGGTTTGATAAAACTAAGGTCACGTGCTACAACTGTGGCACCAAAGGGCACTTTGCAAGAGAATGTGACCGACCGAAGCAACAAGGTCATCAGAATCCCTTCAACAACAACAGAGCCAATCAGAATTAGAGGCAGCAAGCTCAGACACAACCTAATCCAAATACTGAGCGAGCTCTTGTCCCAGTAAATAACCAGAACCAGAACCAGAGGCCTCCTGCAAACAACAATATAGGACAAGCCCTAGTAATTCAAGCTGATGAAGGTTTCAACTGGAACCATCTAATCACTGGAGAAGAAGCTCCTCAGGGTGGTGCAACATGTTTTGCCCAACAAACTTCTGATGCACTAGTTGAAGTTGAAGAATGCTCAAGTCAGTCTGGCGTGATTATTCCTGAAGCTGAAGCGTCCAAATGTGACTCTGAGTGTGATTCTGATATGGGGGAAGATTTGGAAGATTTATTAGCTGAAGCAGATGCGCTGATCGGCAAAAGATCGTTTCTTGTGGATGCTGACTGTACAAAGAAGAACTTTGGCGAATTCTTTGGAGCTAAGAAGACTGCAACTCATTATGCTTTGATGGCTATTACAGAATCGTCAAACAAGGTAAGTTCTTCCTCCAATTCTAAGATAGAGTGGGTAGAGTGTGATCAGCTAAAATTCAGAATTAAAGAATTAACTGAAGAGAATCTGAATTTAAAAGCTGATGTTGGTCCATTACAAAGGTCAATTGATTCCTTAAGGCAAAAGGAGAAAAATTTTCTAAGTACAATTGAAAATTACAAGAAGGATGTTTCTGAACTGTCGAAAACTCCAGCAAACAAGCAAATTGCTATAAATAATTACATAAATGAGGTAGAAGACACAAAGAAACACTTGGCCATTGTAAACTGTGACTATGAGAAGATCAAGAAGAAACTTGAAAGTTACCTAAACTGCAAGTATGTTCTTGATCACATAGTTGAACACTCAGAAAAAGAAAGCATTTCCACCAGTCCCAAATATTCTCAGTGTCCACCTCCGGTGAGATTCGAAAATCACAATTTTGATGTCTTACCGAAGGAGGAACTTGTGGATGTGGCAGCAGCAGCAGCAAAAGCTGCAGAGGCGGCCAAAGCAACTGAAGCAGCTAAACCTGCTGAAGTTACTAAGGCTGCAACACCTGCTGAAGCTGTCAAACTTGGTGAGAAAGCTGATGATATCAGTGTGTATGACACAGACTCATCGGATGATGAGCTTGATGAGTCTCCTAGGTATGCACCGGTCAAGACTCAAAATGTTCCTCTTGAAAACCATATCATTACTACTAAAACCTTGAGTGAACTTGAACCGAAAGTGCAAAACGAGGATGGCAGAAGGATTAAGGTGTTTTATAAACTTAAAGGGTCTGAAAAGGTATATGCTGATGAGGAAGTCCCTCTCAGATGTATCGCCCCTGGTCTCATTGCTAAAATCTGGCAAGAATCTGTCATTACCGTTGAAAAGGAAACCTGGAATAAGAAGAAGGGTAAGGGTAAGGGTAGAAAAGACCAGGGTAATCAGTCAAATGAATACAACAAGAAGAATCAAAAGAAAAACACCGTTAATCCTCAAAGTCATGCTTTGAAGAAAAGTCCGAAGAAGCATGTCACTGAATTTGTTAGATCTACCAGAAATGAGATTAACGACGATCCTCATGTCGATGTGCCTTGAGGATCTGAAACACAAAAACTCATTTGCCAGTTCATCTAACAGAAAGAACAAAAAGGAGAACAAGTCCGAATCTCCTCGATTTGAAGAATACAGATCCAGTCATAAATGTGGGGAACGTGGGCATTTAGTTGCTGCATGCCCTGAATTTAGACGAGAAAGGATCAAAGTGGATGATGCTCCCAGTTCTAGCAAAACTAAGCAACCTGTTTCTCCTAAACTTTCTGAAAAACAAAAGGGAAAGCAGATTGTTTATGACAACCGAAACAAGATTGCTATGAACCAAAAGCCAGTTGATGGCAGGGGTCCACAGTTGAGGGGGAGCACTGTTCCCACAAAGGTTCAAGCAGCGCCTAAGCCACCAGCAAAGGCTGCAGCTAAACCACAGGGCAACCCTAAAACTGCTCCACGTACAGTTAAATCTGAAGTGGATCCAAAATCTGTTCCTCCTAAGGAGTCTAAGGCTGGATCTTCTAGCCCTAAAGCAAAGAAGAAGCCCAAGCCAAAGAAACCGGAACAGGTTTGGAGACCCAAGTCACCAACCAAAATTGGAGAATCATCTGCTGGTGATAACACTGCCGGACCATCTGGAACAACACCAACTCCAAACAGAAGATGGGTTGATTTTCCGACCTTAGATGAAGATGGTAGACCCAAGACCGTAAAGGCTTGGGTCCCCCTAAACCACTAAACTTTGAATGTTTGTGCAGGGAGTTCCACAGGGCCTTATCAGCAGCCTATTGATTGTTGATAGTGGAGCTTATGGGCACACGACAGGCGACTTATCCCTGCTTTTTGACATAAAGAATATCAACGGGGGGTATGTTGCTTTCACTGGTAATAAAGGGGGTTATATTACGAAAGAAGGCAGTATGAGTAACGGAATAGTAAGCTTTGAGAAGATAAGCTTTGTAAAACAAATAGACCACAACTTGCTGAGCGTTTCGCAGATATGTGACAAAAAGTTCACTGTGTTCTTTGATGACAATGCTTGTTTCATTCTGAAACCTGGATTTAAGATACCAAAAGAGTGGGTTATGATCTCAGCTCCCAGGGTCAACAACTTATACGTCCTGGATATGAGCCGAGCCATGACAACAAAAGGTCAAGTCACTTGTTTTCTGTCTAAAGCGACAGAAAAGGAATCGATCACGTGGCACACACGTATGGGGCACATCCACCTGAGAAAATTGAACCATCTGGTTCAGAATCAACTAGTGGAAGGTGTTTCTGTTAAAAATTTTCATGTAAACGTCGTTTGTGTCTCATGCAAGAAAGGGAAGCAGAAAAAGAAGTCTCACAAACCTAAGAAGACAAACTCAGTTAGTCTACCTCTCGAACGGCTGCACATGGACCTGTTTGGCCCAGTCAATCGTAAGAGCAAGAACGGTGACTTATACTGCTTGGTGGTTACGGATGACTATTCTAGGTTTTCTTGGGTCGTGTGTATGAAGCACAAGAGTGAAACTTTTGAATACTTGAAGAATCTGTTCACTAAATTGGAAAATCTATATTAGCTAAAGATCCGTAGGATTAGAAGCGATAACGGGACAAAATTCAAGAATCATGCTATGGAGTCGTTATGTGCAGAAAAGGGTATTCATCATGAATTTACAGCACCGTACACTCCTCATCAAAATGGGGTTGCAGAAAGAAAGAATCAGACTCTTATTGAGGCAGCTAGAACAATGCTCGCAGACTCGAACTTGCCTGTGATCTTATGGAACGAGGCAGTTCACTGTGCGTGTTACACTCTAAATAGGGTTCTAATGGTAAAGAAGCTTGGCAAGACTTCTTACGAGCTTCTGAACCGGAGGAAACCGAACTTAGGAGCTCCATGCACCATGATACATCCCGATGGGAAGTTTGGTGCAATGGCAGAAGAAGGTTTCTTTGTTGGTTACAGCACTCCCAATAAAAAAGTGTACAACAAAAGAACCAATTGCGTTGAAGAGTGACTTAATGTTGATGTTCAACGCTATACTGCCAATGCACCTGGTGTTGGACCTGATTGGTTGTTCGATTATAAGAGTTTATTTGATTCTTTCAACGTGGATAATTTGGTAGATGATGCTGTTGCGCAAATGTATTACGAGTGTGAAAACGAAGGTAACTCACCGCTAATGCGTCCAATCGTAGTCAATGCACCTGCGCCAGCAACATCTAATGCCTCTGCATCCACGGGTCCCCCTGGTAAAACCGCAGCAGCAGAAGTTGAGGAAGTCTTTTAGGAAGCGTCAGCAGAGGTTCTAGAATCTTCATCTTTAGATGATGATTTTGAAGAGTCTCATGAAACTCTTACTGAAGAACAAGCTGGAAATGGTGAATTTACCACTACAGCTCCAGTTATTCCGACAGGAAACAATCAAGCTGGTCCTTCTTCTTCAGCATCTCCAAGGATAGGTCTTAGGATCGATCTCTCAAGTTTTAATATGCAACCCGCTGCTCCCTCCAGTTCAAGCGCCGCAGAGACAAATTTATCTCAAGGTTTGGAAAACCTTAATCTGCATTCGGATGATCCAGTGCCGACACATCCAGAATCTCAGATTCACGACACTCATCCGATGCAGAATGTGATTGGTGATCCGGCTAGCAGAGTCATGACGCGCAGTCAGCTCAGAAATGCTAGTCCAAGTGACAATACAGGTACCTTAGCACTCTATTCGGAGATCAGGAAAGCAGGTCATCAGAACGACTGGTCCTTCGCTCTTTATGTGTCTCAAATAGAACCAAGAACGGTGCAAGAGGCATTGAGGGAAGAACCATGGATTGAAGCAATGCAAGCCGAGCTTCAACAGTTCCAAAAGCTAGGAGTGTGGGACTTAGTTGACTTACCTCCATGCTCGAAGAAAATTGGAACAAAGTGGGTCTATAAGTGTAAACGGGATGACCGCGGGGTGATTATTAGAAACAAGGCTCAATTAGTTGTCCTCGGCTTCCGTCAAATTGAAGGAATAGATTACAACGAAGTATACGCTCCAGTTGCGCGCGTTGAAGCTATCCGGATGTTCTTAGCTTACGCTTGCTACAAATTGTTTAAGGTGTATCAAATGGACGTGAAAAGTGCTTTTCTGTATGGTATCGTGAAGGAAGAGGTGTATGTTACTTAGCCTCCGGGTTTTGAGGATCCGCTTCATCGCGAAAAAGTTTACAAATTGAACAAAGCGTTGTACGGACTCCATCAAGCTCCGCGTGAATGGTATCAAATGATTAGCAACTATCTTATATCCAACGGGTTCAAACATGGACTCGTGGATTGCACCTTATTCACCAAGGAAAAGGGTGGTGACCGTCTTCTGGGACAAGTTTATGTTGATGATATTATTTTTGGGTCTACTAATGATGAAATGTGCAGGAAATTTGAAAAGCTTATGCAGGACAAATTTGAGATGAGCTCGATGGGGGAGATGCAATTCTACCTCGGTCTACAAGTAGAACAACAAGAGTCGGGGATCTCCATCCACCAGACAAAATACATTGCTGACATCTTGAGCCGGTTCCAGATGGAAGACTCTACTTCAGTAGGCACACCAATTCAGACCAATCACGGGATTGGTCCTGACGAGAAAGGACAAACCGTTGATACTTTTCTCTATCGAGCTATGATAGGCTCACTAATTGTTGATGCGTTTTGCGACTAATGATTGGATAAATATAAATAACATATGTTAAGTTTTTGTTAGAAAGTGGGCGAAGGTAGATAAAAAGGGCGAAGGTAGATGGTTAGTGGGTGAAGGTAGACTGGAAGCTGACAAGATGTACATTCGACCATTGGAAGTGGGCGAATGTGGAAAAGATCCACATTCGACCAATGCAAAGGGGCGAACGTGCAGTATCTATAAATAGGTTTTGTGAATTTGAGTATGTAATAGAGTTGTCAGTTGTGTGTGTGTTCAGGTCAGGTTCCAGGATATTTTGTGAAAGTCTGTAATTGATCTAGATTAACGTGTGTGTGATTGTAATCGAATATTTGACAAAGTTAATCTATGAAAAGATGTTGAAAATGATCTTGATTGTGTTTTGATTAGAGTTTTATCATTTTGTTCAGAACTAGGGTTTCCGCACCTGGTTTTGTGACTTGTATGATCATATTATCCTGTTTTAGCTAAAATCTTTCGCTCACAAAGTGGTATCAGAGCCATACGGATCATACAACAACAAATTTGATAAACTCAGAGCTGATTTGGACATGTTTTTGATCAAAATACATCTGTTTTTACATAAACATGGTTTT
The DNA here is from genome assembly GCA_028751855.1 of Ambrosia trifida. Lineage (NCBI taxonomy): Eukaryota > Viridiplantae > Streptophyta > Magnoliopsida > Asterales > Asteraceae > Ambrosia > Ambrosia trifida. Next base: position 100,333,613 of record CM054125.1, on the reverse strand, counting down.
TGAATGTTTTTGATTGATTTAGAGTTGAATTTGTGGTTAAAATCAAGTTTTCAAAGAATTAAAGTTGCTCCAAATCAATTCCGAAGCATAACCTGATTAAGATCATTCAAATCCATAAACTTTTGAAAATCTGAGATCAAAATAACCGTTTTTCAAAGTGTAACCGTTTTTCAAAGTGAAATCTGGACAAAATGGGCGAACCTGGAACCTGAGTGGTCGAACCTGAGTATTAGTTTGGAAGAACCTGAAATTTCTTGTTGAAATTCTTACTTTCGGGTACAAAATTCCACCTTCGACCGGTTTGTTTTGGGCGAAAGTGGAAAGTGTGTTAGTCTGTGTTTACATTCTGGTGAATTCTACATTCGGGTGGTACTGTTTGGTCGAACTTAGAATCAGAAGGGACGAAAGTGTTATATTTCGGGCGAACCTAGCTTATTTTGGGCGAATCTAGGTCAATCTGGGCGAACCTAGGATTTATTTTAGAAAATTTTCTAAGTGTTGAAATTTTCTAAGTTCGTGAACATGTGGAATTTTCCAACTACACCAAGACCAGCGACGACACAACCACAACAGCAAGTGATGGACCCATGGACAGTGGCAGCACAAAAGACGAGCACACAGTCTTCGCAACCGATAAACTACATGGCGATGACGAGCTCGATGCCTCAAAGTGTAGCACCTCCAGCACCACAACATGATTACTGGGGAGTAGCAGCGGCGGTGGTAAATACTCAAACTACTAATGCTATTTCTACCTTGATTAACGATTTGTCTTCAGGTAGCGGGAATAGGCCACCAAAGCTCATGGACATATCAGAATACAATCAGTGGCAGAACAAATTCAAGATTCATTTAGAAGGCATGGGAGTGGAAGGAGCAGAGGCATGGAGCATGATTGCTAAAGGATACACAGCACCGATTTTGGAGAATACAGGTGAAATAATTCCTTTGGAAAGCTTAACTGAGGACGAGAAGAAGAAATATGTGGTGGAAAAGAAAGCCTTTTCCCAATTGACTCAGGCAATCACAAATGATCTGCTACATCAATTCGGGACTTGTACAACCTCTAAGCAATTGTGGGATGTGCTTAAGAGGAGGCATGATGGGAACGAGGAAAACGAGAAGTTTGAGGATGGATGAACTGAGAAAGGAGTTTGAGAATTTTTCTTATATTGGAAATGAAACTTTAAAAGAATTAACTCCTAGATACAGTCATTTGCTAACTGAATTGTCTAGTTATGGTATACAGATTCCCATGAAGAATTTGGTGGACAAGTTTGCAGATGCTCTACCACCTTACTGGGATCAGCATGTAGAAGTTCTCAGGGAGAAGGATGCATATCAGTACTGGACTATTCAAGAGTTCATACAGAAGCTGGAAAACAAGGAAATGGAAGAGAAGAGGAAAGCTAGGAGAGCGCAGGTTCCTCAAAATCCTAGTTTATACTTTGGAGGTACTTCAGTTCCTGTGAGCAATTCAAGTTCAGGAGGGGTAGTTGCACCACATGTTGCTTGCATTTCCAATGTTATGGAACCACCAAAACCGACCATCAACTACATGGCACAAACTTCATCTTACTCACAACCATCATACACACTACCACCACCACAACAACAATACAACAATTCCTACATTTCACCATTCTCACCAATGCAACAAGCAGGTTTCTATACTGCTAGCCAATCTCAACAACCAATGAACCAAGTTACTCAACCTAATCAACAACAAGTGGTTTTGGAGACTTCTAACTTGGGCAACGTGACAGTGGAAATTGCTCAACGACATATTGCACTAGTCTCAGCAATGGTTTCATCCTACAATGGACTTGTTGCTAGTCAAATTGGGAATAACAACTTAACCAATGAGGACTACGCACAGATCGACAAGGAAGAGATGGAACTAATTGATATCCAATGGGCTTTTGCAAGCATCATGAGAAGAGCAGCAGACTTTATTGAAAAGACAGGTCGAACAGATTTGGGAACTTCTCCTAACACAACCTACGGGTTCAACAAGGAGAAAGTTACTTGTTTTAACTGTGGAGAAAGAGGTCACTTTAAACGTGAATGTACCCAGCCACCAAAACAAGGTAATAGAAACCCATTCAATGCAACCTATCAGAATCGTCAACAACAAAACCAAAACCGAGTTTCTTACCAAAACAACAACAACTACCAAAACCGTCAAAACAACTCTAACAACAACCAAAACAGACAACCTAACACATCAAACCAGATTCAAAACCAATCTCCTAACAACACTAACCGAACAGTTATACCAATCACTACACCAAATGAGACCCAACAGAACACGAGTCAGAATCAAGCACTGATGACTCAACAAGATGAAAGGTTTGATTGGTCGGGATTGCAGATAGGAGTGGAAGAAATTACTACTAGTGGAAATGTGGCTTGCGTTGCTTGCAAGGTTGATATTGAAGAGTCGGTGATGGAGGAAGAAAAGAAAGAAACTGAGGAGTGTGATAGTGATGATTCTGAGACTGAGGTGAATGTGGAGAATGAACCTGTTGAGGTTAAGGTTGAAGAAACTCATTCTGGAATGGTGATGGATACAGTTTCTGATGTTCCTGAGGAATGTAGATCAGTTTATTCAGACTCAGACAGTGAATCGGACACAGAGGCAAGTGTTGACTCTTTAGATGATGACATTGATCAGCTGTTAGCAGAAGCTGATTTTCTGATGACGAGGAAGTCGTGCATTGCTGATGATGCTTTCACCAAGATCGACTATTCCAAGTTTTTCACTGGAAAGGAAGCTCATTTCGCGTTAATGGCCATGACTGAACCGCCAAAACCTGTAAGTTCTGAATCTAGCACTGATGTTAGGAGTGATAAATATTGTGGAACATGTGATAGATTGACTGAGGAGAATAAACAACTCCGAATTTCACGTGATAGTGCTATCATAAACAGTCAATCTACTCGCAAAGAGTTGAATGCTTTCAACAAAGTATTAGATGGCTATAAAAAGGACATTTCCGACTTGAAAAATACTTTATCATTGAAACAATTGGCAATTAACAACTATATCAATGAAATTGAAAACACCAAGTTGGAAATGGCAGCCATAAAATGCTTTGCTGAGAAAGTAAACAAAAAGCTGGAAAGTTATAAGCATATTGCTTATGTGGTAGATCATATCATTGATGATAACACCACCAATTACAAGTCTGTACCATCTCCGGTTCTTTTTGAAAATCATAACTATCACCAAGTTATACCGGAGAGCTCGGTAAAATCAGACTCATCATCGGAAATGGAATCTAATACCTCGAGTATTGGTGATCCTCATTCCGATGTGAGACCGATTTTAGGCTTGAATGATGAGGGTGTTTATGCTGAAAGTGTGAATTCAGACTCAGAGAATGATGATACTGGTAATGACCAAACTGTTAATGCATGTGAAATTCCAAAAGAAAATCACATCATTACTACTGAACCAGTGTCACCATCTCAACATGTACATCCGATGGCAACTGCTCATCGTGAGAAAAAGTCTGAAAAGAATGAGATTAGAAAGGATCTTGAGAATGAACCAAGTGACAAACCTGTCAGGGTGTTTTATCGGATGGAAGGATCCGATAAAATCATCTCTGATGAGGAATTTCCAATCAAAAATGCTAACTATGCTAAAATTTAAAAGATTTGGCAAGAAAGCACTATATGGTTTCCAAAACATGAGAGAACAAACGAAATTCCACCAGAAATTTTAAAGAAATTTTTTTCGGATGTTCCTCAAGAACCAAAGGTCCATGTCACCGAGTTCATTCGACCAAATGACAAAGCAAATGGTTTTCATGAGCCCACTTACTCAAAAGGACCACTTCCTGAGAGTTTGAGGAATCAACAGTATAATGATCAATATCCTGTTAGATCATTTGCTCCACCAAATGCTCATTATGTTTTTGAAGAGTATCGAAAAGGCTTTAAATGTGGAGAACGTGGGCATTTACTTGCTCAGTGTCCATATGTAAGGCATAAAAGACATGAGGTAGAAGTTAGAAATTCCATGAGAAAACCGATTGATCATTATGTTCCACCACATAGACGAGTTGTTCCTCAACAACAACAGTTTTATAATCAAAACAATTTTCAAATGAGGAACAATCGTCCAATTCAATATGATCAAAGAAATCGGATTGCTATGGAACAATCATGGAGAAAGCCTGTGGTGAACGCAACAATTGATAGGCAAAAGGTTCAACAAAAACCGATTGTTAAATCAAATGTTGGACCTAAGTCTGTTAACTCAGATAAGGTTGCCAAGAAAGTTACTTTTGTTAACAATGTTCAGAAACCAATTGAAAAACCAAAATCTCAAATTCGTATTCTTAAAAGGTCTGAACAATCTTGGTCACCCAATGCTACTCCAGGAGCTTCTACTTCAAAGGTAAGTGAGAAAAAGGAAAATGTTTTGAATAATCAGAAAAAGATTGATCCAAAACAAAAAGTTGTTGAAAAAGTTAATGAGGATGTTTCTTTGAAAGTTTATGTTCAAAGGCCCAAGACTCAGGCTTGGGTCCCCCGAAAGAACTAAATGATTTACTTTTTGTGTGCAGGGAGCTTCAGTTGGCCCTATTAGCAGTCTCTGGATTGTTGATAGTGGAGCTTCAGGCCACATGACAGGGGATCTTGCATTGCTGTTCGACGTGAAAAACATCAATGGAGGGTATGTCGCTTTCGCGGGTAATAAAGGAGGTTATATTACAATGGAAGGAAGCGTGATTAATGGGATTGTGACTTTCGAGCGGATATCTTATGTAAAACAGATAGACTATAATCTGTTGAGTGTCAGTCAAATATGCGATAAACAATTTTCTGTGCATTTTGATGACAAATCCTGTTATATTCTCAAACCGGGCTTCAAAATTCCAAAGGAGTGGGTAATGTTGATGGCACCTCGCGTCAACAATCTTTATATTCTTGACATGTCCAAGGCAATGACATCACAGGGGCAAATAACATGTTTTCTATCCAAGGCGACCGAGAAAGAATCGATAATGTGGCACCGCAGAATGGGGCACATTCATCTGAGAAAAATGAATCAACTGGTGAGAAATGGGCTTGTCGATGGAGTAAACGTGAAACATTTCCATCTGAACGACAAGTGTGTAAGTTGTATGAAGGGCAAGCAACACAAACAGTCCCATAAAGTGAAGAAAGTTAACTCTGTTGAGATGCCGCTTGAGCGATTGCACATGGACCTATTTGGACCGGTCAAGCGCAAAAGTCATCTTGGAGAGCTTTATTGTTTAGTTGTCACTGATGACTATTCAAGATTTTCATGGGTGATGTGTTTGAAGAACAAAAGCGACACCTTTACCAACCTACAAGTTCTGTTCACTCGATTGGAGAATATCTACAATTTGAAGATAAAAAGAATCAGGAGTGACAACGGGACGGAGTTCAAAAACGCCAAGATGGATGAACTTTGTGAAAGCAAAGGGATACATCATGAATATTCGGCTCCGTATACCCCACAGCAGAATGGTGTTGCTGAACGAAAGAATAGGACTCTAATTGAAGCGGCTAGAACAATGCTCACTGATTCAAATCTTCCGGTAATGTTCTGGAATGAAGCGATTTATGCAGCAAATTATACATTAAATCGGGTTCTAACAGTGAAGAAGTTTGGAAAAACGTCTTATGAACTGTTACACCGACGAAAGCCAAACTTAGAGTATCTAGAACCTTTCGGGGCGCCATGCACGATGTTGAATCCAGGAGAGAAGTTTAGTCCTAAAGCTGAGGAGGGATATTTTGTTGGATATGCAACCCCGCTCAAACGGGTATTCAACAAGCGAACTCGTCAAGTGGAGGATTGGGCTAACGTGGAAGTTCAACGATACACTCAAAATTTGCAAGGCACGGGCCCTGATTGGATGTTTGATTACAAAGATTTCTTTGAATCATTCAACCTAGATAGCTTGGTTGAAGAAGCTGTTATCAGATTACTTTACGAGTGTGAAAACGCGGCGACTTCACCGTTGATATGTCCAATCACCGTAAACCCCCCACCAGCTTCTAATGATACCAGTGCTCCTATACAAGAGGAAGAGATGTTTCAAGAGGCTTCAACTTCATTAGACACTTCAGAATCTGAAGATGAACAATTTGAAGAAGCCGTTCTTGAACATGCAGAAGAATTAGAGGCGCAACCTGTGAACCCAACTCCAAATCCAGATGTTGCTTCATCATCAAACACGGGTCATGATCAGGATGCTGTAGAAAACTTGACTGCTCAGACGGGAGTTATTGTACCTGTTAATCCGGAATCTCGGATTCATCGTATTCACCCGCTGGAGCAAGTTATCGGTGATCCTGGAAGTGGTGTTATGACCAGAGGGCAGCTGAAAAGCGTTAACTCGCCAGAGAGTTTTGGTGCTTTAGCATTATATGCCAAAATTCAAAAATCTGGTAGTCAAAACGATTGGTCGTTTGCATGTTATGTGTCACAGGTAGAGCCAAGGACATACAAGGACGCTTTGAATGAAGATGCCTGGGTTGAGGCAATGCAGGAGGAGTTATTGCAATTCCAGAAATTGGGAGTCTGGACACTCACAGATTTGCCGCCGGGAAGGAAGAAAATAGGCACAAAATGGGTGTTTAAGTGCAAAAAGGATGATCGTGGAGTTATTGTTCGCAACAAAGCCAGATTGGTCGTGCAGGGTTTCCATCAAATCGAAGGGATTGATTACAACGAAATCTATGCACCAGTAGCACGAATTGAAGCTATTCGGATGTTCCTCGCGTTTGCTTCATACAAGAAATTCAAAGTCTATCAAATGGACGTCAAGAGCGCATTTTTGTACGGGAAAGTCAAGGAGGAGGTTTATGTCTGGCAGCCACCAGGCTTTGAGGACCCAATCCACCGGGATAAGGTCTACGTTCTGAACAAAGCTTTATATGGTTTGCACCAGGCTCCAAGACAGTGGTACGAGGAGCTAAGTACATACCTCATCTCCAAAGGATTCAAGCGCGGCCTCGTCGATTGCACCCTCTTCACGAAGAAGACGGGAGATGATTTGCTTCTAGTACAGATTTACGTTGATGATATTATATTTGGTTCAACTAACGAACTTTTGTGCAGGGAATTTGAAACTATCATGCAAGAAAAGTTCGAAATGAGCGCTATGGGGGAGATGCAGTTTTTCCTCGGCTTACAGGTGGACCAAAGACCCGACGGGATCTTCATTCACCAGACGAAATATGTCTCCGACATCTTGAGCCGGTTCCAGATGGAGGACTCTAAGCCGATGGATACCCCGATTCAACCCAATCACGGGATTGGAGTCGACGCTAAGGGGGAGCTGACAGATCCATTTACATACAGAGCAATCATCGGATCTCTGATGTATTTGACAGCGTCTCGACCAGATATTATGTATGCAACGTGTCTTTGTGCTCGCTATCAATCGAAGCCGAAACAAAGTCATCTGACGGCGGTCAAGCGTATCCTTCGATATCTGAAGGGTTGTCCATCAAAAGGACTTTGGTACCCTAATGATGATGATTTTGATTTTATTGCTTTTAGTGATGCAGATTGGGGCGGCTGTGACAAAGATAGCAAATCAACAACAGCTGGTTGCCAGTTTTTAGGGAGCAGGTTAATTACCTGGCAATGCAAGAAACAGACTTCCGTGGCACTGTCTACATGTGAAGCCGAGTACATTTCAGCCTCGAGTTGCTGTTCGCAAGTGCTCTGGATTCAACAACAGATGGTGGATTACGGTTTGCAGTTTCTTAAAACCCCTATACACTGTGACAACGAAGCTGCAATTGCATTAACTAAAAATACTGAAAATCATTCTAAAGCGAAACATATCCGGATTAAATATCATTTTATCCGTGATTGTTATGCTAAGGAATTGATTGATATGGTCAAAATCCATACTGACTACCAACGTGCAGATTTGTTTACAAAAGCTTTTGACAGATCCCGCTTTGAATATCTTTTAAAAGTAAACAATATAAAGGAAAAACAGGACTAATCGGCACCTCGGTTTATCGCTTTTTAGTTTTAGTTTTTAAATTTTTTGCTAATTGGGAATTTCTCTTTGCTAATTGGGAATTTCTCTTTACTATCATAATCCTCAAAGAAGTTGATGCTTTCGAGGGGGTTGTTTAATCCTCAAAGAAGTTGATGCTTTCAAGTGGATTGTTTCTTTCAAAATTTTTGTTTTGTTTTTCAGAAAAATTAAAAACCAAAAATATGTTCTTTATTTTAGGGGGAGTCATTTTATCAGAAAAACCAAAAACATTGAAAAATTTTCAAAAGACCTAAAAATTAGAAAAACCAAAATGATTTCCTGGATAAAAAGAGGAAATGATAGTACATCAGTGGGGATCTGACACAGGCTAAAGAATTGTATAGTATAATGAGACGTATGTTGATTACGTGTGATATGCTGATAGGCTTCGTAGACTAAATATTGCGGGCATTAGTGATACAAACATAACAAACTACGCGTTTGTGGCTGAACACCTCATGGGCATATGGTCTTAGTACCGTAATTTCGTTTGATAGGATTGCCAAAATCTGAGGTTTCGGGTCGTTATGTTATTGTTATCCGGGATATTCTGATTAAACTTCTGTCGTATTGATTTACGGACCTAGTTTCATCAGAATATTTGCAAAAAGAGCATATTGCCAAAACCGAAAGTTACCGAATTGAGGAACTTTATGTTTTATTGATCAAAGATCATTATTACATCGTATTGACTTTCTGATGCAAATCAGTGGTTAATATCAGCCTCAACCTAGTGTATACGCACATGTTACTTTGCTGCATTTATTTGCTGACCTGTACACCTCTGTGCTATATACTTTGTAAACTTTACGGATAACTCTGGCATAATCACGCGTTACGATGAAGCTTTGTGCAATTACTTGATACGGGAGTATGTCGTGTGTGTGGGAACCACAATGTGTTAGTCTAAAACACCTAACTCGTATCATTTTAAAGCATAGCGTAATTGTCTGCATGTGAGCTTATGTGGATCACAATATCAGCAATTGCCGTGTCACATATTGTTTCTAATGATAATATTAAAACAGATCAACGCTGTGCTCAGATTTCTCAGTAAACTGATATGATCCTCTTACCGGATATCACAAAATGTTTACTGCTTTCATTTACTTTAATGCATTTTATTTTGTTGCATTTTACTTTTATTGTCAAAAAGATACAAAATCCAAAAAGATTTTAGGTGTGTTTTGATAAAATTTCAGAAAACCCAAAAGATTTGCATTTCTGCTTTATTTTTTTTGATAACCGGGGATGCTTGATGGTCAATTTCTGAGATTTGATAACATCATCTGGACTTTGTATCATTCAAAATGTGAAAATTTGAGTTTTGGAAGTTTAACAGATTGAAAAATGCTGAATGGGATTCGAATTCGTGATTTGGCGAAATTTTCAGATTTTTCCATTTCACATTCGCCCCTTAAGTGGGTCGAATGTGGAAAAATCATCACTTTCGACCGTTTCAATTTTGGACGAATGTGGACATCTTCACCTTCGAGTATTATTTTCACCTTCGGGTATCATTCTACCTTCGGGTAACATTTTTTCACATTCGGGCCATTAGCTTGGGGCGAATGTGGAATTACCCCACATTCGTCCATATCAAACGGGCGAAGGTGGCTCTTATATATAAGCCTTTCAGGTTCGAACCCTTCATTCCAAAATTTTTCAAAATTTCTTCGATAACCAGACCTTGTTGCTTGAATTTCCTGTGATTGTGCGATCTGTTCCTTGTTAAATACTGATCATTTTGAGACTAATTTTACAGGTATTGGAGCGTTATACAAATCAGAATCGTCGTGTTTTTTAACCGGACCTAGGGTTTCAATTTAGGGGTCTTAGAATGTTTGTTAATGCTTGTTTTTGATTTACATTCAATCTTCATCAGTTTTAGGGGGAGAATGTTAAAGGAATTAGTGTTTTAACATGGTTTGATGTATTGATTGATTAAACATAACAGTCGTGACCTAATTCCACTGAAAAACTAATGAAAATTGAATAATCAGTACAATTGGTGATACACGAGTGTTGATCGGTCATTTTAGGACATATCCTAATCAAAATCAAGAGTCAAAAACAAGTTTGCAAAATTTTTAAATTTTGGGGATAAACATGTTTCACTTTCGGTTCCAAAAACGGGCGAAAGTGGAAATAAAAGGGCGAATGTGGACATAAAACGGGCGAATGTGATTGTTACTTGAAATCTTTACACATTCAACCAGTGGAATTCACATTCGACCACAATTTTATACATTCGACCAGTTAAAACGGGCGAATGTAGATCTTTAAAACCTTAAAATTTTTAACTTTTTGTCGTTTTTGCATTTTGACGTGTTTTTCTGTTTTTGATGTACAGATGGCTGATCAATCCGAGAATGTTGAAGCACCAGTAGAAAATGTGGAAACTCCAGCAGAGAATATTGTTCCAGATCCGGTACAACAAGCTGAAGCATCTGTTCCAAGTAGTTGGCCGTTCGAGCGATCTCACAACTGCTGTGCATATCTTGGTGACGTAGAGAAGAATACTGAGTTCACCGGGATCATAGAGTTTTTGAGAAGGAGCAGAATTGTGCATGCATTAGCCACACCGACGATCATATACAGAGACATTATTGAAGATTTCTACCATAATGCGAAGTATGACTTCTGGGATAATCAGACGATTATCAAGAGCAAGATTCAAGATATGGAGATGTTTTTGACAGAGTCTGATATACGGGAAGCACTGCAGATCAAGTTTGAAGTCAGTGAAGATCCCAGAGAGTTATCATGGACTGAGCAGAAAGCTTGTTTCTTACGGATGAAGTACAAAGGTCCGATTACTGATGGATCTATGTATAAAGGGAAGCTGGGCGTGCAGTTCAAGTACTTTGCACATGTTATTATCCATGTATTTGGATGTGTGAGCGGTGGATATGACGTTATGAGAAGAAGTTTGAGTTCGTTAATGGTTGCGTTGACTCTCAACAAACCATTTAACGTTTCTGGTATGATTCTAGACCATATGCTGGAGATGCTGAAAGGTATGAAGCACAAGAAGTTCATGCTATATCCAAGATTTTTGATGATGATCTTTGACCACAAGTATCCAGAGTTGAAGAAGGATCCAACTATGATCCTAGGTCAAGATCACATGAACATTCGTACTCTAGTGAGGATGAAGGGATACAAAGGTGTGTCAGACAGTGAAAAGCCACCTAATAGGAGACTCTTTGGAGCTTTGGCTCGTCAGGATTACACTGATCCTGGCAAGAACAAAGCAAGGCACGATGATAGTGATTCGGATAATGATGATCCCTTAGTGTACGCTGATTCAAGCACTAAGAGGAAGAGACAAGTAGTCAATCCTGGAGCCAAAGGGAAGGGCAAGGGAAAGATTGATCAGGGTAGTTCAAAGCAACAGGCGGTTAGACATAAATCAACGGCTAAGAAAGGTTCAGGTTTGGTGGATGAAGAGTCAGTTGATTCAGAGGAGACTGAGATAGATGAGCAGTGGGATTCTGATGCTGAAAATGTTAGGGCCACCAAACGTAAGGCCACTATGGTTGGTGAGTCTGAATCTTTGAATAGGTCGATTGAAGAAGCTGAGAGAAGGAAGAAATCTGTTGAAGATGAGAGTCTAGGTGTTGACTTAGCAGAGTTGAGTGTTGGAGAGACTGTGGTGGTTAATTTGCCTAAGACGAAAAAGCAAAAGACCATGGCGAAGAAGTCTAGTACGAAAGAGTTGAGAGAGAAAGAGTTAGCTCAACTGTTGAAAGGAAAAAGAGTACCCGATGCTGGTACATCATCAAAGCTATCTTCACCTGTCGCCAAGAAACAAAAGAAATCCAAAGAGGCAGAACCAATATCAGCTGATCAACTTAACGTTGCACTGGACAATGTACTTGACATGTTCAGGAAGCCTCAGAAAGAAAAAGAAGTTGAGCCATCCAAATCCAAATCCAAGAGAGTCACTGTAGATGATGATGTGATGAAGCAGGTGAATAGAAAAATGGATGACATGATGAAAATGATTGTAGCTCAACAAGCTGAGATTGCCAAATTCAAGCAGAATGAGGAGAAAATGCTTCAGATTGTGGTTGCGTCTAAATCTAATCAAGATGAGATCAATGAGAAGGTTAAGATGCTTGAAGCTAAGAATGAAAAGCTTGAAAGAAAGTGTGCAAGAAACAAGAGCAAGATTAAGCTGATTAAGGCAGACAACAAAGAACTAAGGGCTGAAAACAAACGCCTTAGTGATTTGATTGATGATTTGTATAACACTGCACCCAAATTGAAGGAGGGTGAAGAAGATGAAGAAGAAGAAGAAGAGAAAGTTGATTATGAAGATTCTGAATCTGAGAAAGAACAAGATGATGATGAGGATGATGATGAATCGGAGAAAAGTGATGATGATGATGACAAGAATGATGATGATGATGATGTAGAAGGTGCTGGGAGACAAAAAGGAGATGAGTTTAGCAGTGGAAGTGATCATGATGGAGGAGATGATACTTCCAGATTTACTTATGAGAAGAGAACACCAAAGAAGAAAGATACTGGAGAATCAAGTTCTAAGAAGAAAGGTGAGAACGTTGATTCAGATGAAAGTATCTTCTGGAATGAGAAGGTGAGATCTCTATCTGATGATGCTAAACAGTTGTATAAAGATATGTTGGAGAAAAGAGAATGGACCATTGAGTTCACAGGATGCTTTACTGAAATATTCCAAACTGATGATATGCGATATGAATTGGAATATGAAGATCCTGATCTTGAGGAAGGAGAATTACCTGCATCTGTGGCAAAGGAAATTCTAGATGGTCTTGCACAGAGGGTAGGGAAGACGTTTGAGGAGTTTATGATGGACGAGTCGATTCCAGATATTCCTGAAAAGGATATTGGAAGTCACTCAGATGATATGCAGACTCCTGAGAATAATGAAGTGGAGATGGAAGATATAACTCATGAAGAGTTTCCTCAGTACTTCAGACAAACGGATGAAAATGAAGTATTTCCTGATTTTACTGAAGTACCAAATAATTCAGCAAAGCAGAAAGCTCAGCAGAGGAGTGCAGAATTTGTTGAGAAAGTATTTGGTGCTGATAATCATGGACCTTCAAATCAGTCTGATGAATTGAAGAGTTATTTGAGGAAATTGAGGGAAATGGATGAGAACCGACCAAAGCCTGAAGCTCAAGGTAACTTTTATAGATTCCACAATGCCAAGTTCAAAGGCAGAGCTCTCGGGTGGACATACTTAGGCAGGCTGAAGTGCATAGCTGCGAAATGGGAAACAGGAATCTTGTACTTCAATAGATTCTGTGATTTGCTTACTCTACCGTACTGGGCGGTCAGAGATTTATGTAGATTCCCAATGTCAGGTGCAGAAGTGAATGGTTCGCATGTTGGTTGGTGCGCAGATAAATTGGTTTGGGAAAGTCGAACAAGATGGAAGAGATTTCAGCCTCAATATCCCCGAAGAAAAGTTCATAGGGATATTGATCCTCAAACCAATATGAAGCGAGTAACTTTGATCTACAAAGCGCCTGAAGTGATGAGAAAGATACCTTTGATGCCTATGCCACAGCATTTTAGTGTTGATTTTATCTTCTGGTATTATGATTGGAGAAAGGCTGAAGCGGTGATTGTGTTGAGAGATGGGAAGGATAAATACAAGCATGTTCATGTATTTGATCCTATGTGGCTGATTAATTGCACGTTTGAAGACATCATCATGCTTTTCTACAATCTGATCTACTATGAACCAAAAGACTTTGCTCAAGCAAGAAAGTATACGCAAGTGGTTGGAGTTTGTTTTGCTTATGACATTAATGCGGGAAGCAATTTGGAGAATAAGCTTGGTAAGACAGTGAAGATAGCGAATGTGTCTAAACCAGTGAAGAGAACATTTGAGCCTCCAATGACTACTGAGCAGAAGAAACAGCTCAGAATCAAGTTGATGAACAAAACGATGGACCAACAGAGAAAACTATCCAATCAATAGTCGAGGGGGAGTTTGTTGATGCGTTTTGCGACTAATGATTGGATAAATATAAATAACATATGTTAAGTTTTTGTTAGAAAGTGGGCGAAGGTAGATAAAAAGGGCGAAGGTAGATGGTTAGTGGGCGAAGGTAGACTGGAAGCTGACAAGATGTACATTCGACCATTGGAAGTGGGCGAATGTGGAAAAGATCCACATTCGACCAATGCAAAGGGGCGAACGTGCAGTATCTATAAATAGGTTTTGTGATTTTGAGTATGTAATAGAGTTGTCAGTTGTGTGTGTGTTCAGGTCAGGTTCCAGGATATTTTGTGAAAGTCTGTAATTGATCTAGATTAACGTGTGTGTGATTGTAATCGAATATTTGACAAAGTTAATCTATGAAAAGATGTTGAAAATGATCTTGATTGTGTTTTGATTAGAGTTTTATCATTTTGTTCAGAACTAGGGTTTCCGCACCTGGTTTTGTGACTTGTATGATCATATTATCCTGTTTTAGCTAAAATCTTTCGCTCACACTAATGTACCTCACTGCATCAAGACCTGACATAATGTTCGCGACATGTCTACTATCAAGCTACCAGTCAAGGCCGAAACAGTCCCACCTGGTTGCTGTGAAGAGGATCTTACTTTATCTAAAGGGTTGTCCGACCAAAGGTCTATGGTACCCTAATGACGATAAGTTTGACCTCATCGCTTTGAGTGATGCTGACTATGGCAGATGCAAGATAGACTTAAAATCCACATCAGCTGGATGCCAGTTTTTGGGACCTAGACTAGTCTCGTGGCAGTGCAAGAAGCAAGCCTCGGTAGCCTTATCCACCTGTGAGTCGGAATATGTAGCGGCATCTAGCTGCTGCTCCCAGGTTCTTTGGATACAGCAACAAATGAGAGACTACGGTTTGAAATTTCTTAATACTCCCATTCACTATGATAATGAGTCCGCTATAGCTCTTGCTAAAGACTCAGTTAACCATTCCAAGGCGAAACATATCTTGGTTAAGTATCATTTCATACGCGACTGCTATGAAAAGAAACTTATCGATATGGTCAAAATCCACACGGATTACCAACGTGCCGATTTATTCACCAAAGCTTTTGACGGTCCTCGTTTTGAGTACCTGTTAATCTTAAACGGCATTAAAGTAAAGCAGGATTAGATCCTCATCGGTAATCGTTTTTGTAAATATTTTTCTTCAAAAATCAGAAAAATCCAAAAATATTGTCTTTTCGCAAATTTTTAGATTTTTAGGGGGGGGGGAATTCAGAAAAATACAAAAACATCAGAAAATGCAAAAAAAAAAAAAAGAAAAGAGAAAATCCCAAAATCAAAATTGTTTTTTGTAAAATTGCAAAAATGAGTTTCTTTGGTGAAATAGGGAAGATGATATTAACCCATCAGTTGGACTGTCTAGACTCTTATCATCTTAAAAATATTGGAAATGGTAAGTAGCCTCTACAATGATGTGTCGGTAGGCTCAAAATCATTTCCAAGTTCGGCACGGTGATATAAACCTAAATCAACTTTAACAGGTGTGGATCAACGTGCATTGGCATATGGTCTTGGTACCGAAATCTCGTTTGATAGCATGCCAAAATCCAAGGTTTCATGGTCTTTAAGAGGTTGGTACATCCGGGGTGAATTGGACGTCTCTCAGAATAAATAGGAGTGGCACATGTGTTGTACGTTGGGTTCGGAGCCTACAACTGAGACACCTCTATGTCGTTTCCTGAAAAAAAAACAAAAAAAAAAAAAAAATAGAATAAATTCTAATAAGGAGACGTCCGGGAATCCTAAAAGAGCAAAAAGATTCATAAATGCCAAAACCCTATTCTCAAAGAGAATTCGCTCAAAGGTATCAAATCATATACCTAAAGCACTGTACCGTGAAAAATCAAAAATACGGTATTTGACTTGAACCCTGGTCTGGATCTCACTGGTCTCTCTGTTGCAGCGTTTCTACAGACCTGATCACCACTGAGTCCATTCCTTGTAAAATACAGATGACAACAGCTTACTCACCGGTTACGAGGAAGCTTTGTGCATGACTTGATACGGGAATGTGTCGCGTGGCGAGGAACACCTTGTACATCAGTCTTAATATTACCTTAACGTATCTAAGTGCCTAGCGAGAAAACTTGATTTTGAGTTTAGGTGGACAACAATATCGGCAGTTGTTGTAGGATGATAGTATATAGTTAGTTGATCTCCCGTTTTGTTTTATTTCTGCTTAATTTTAACTGTTTAATCATTCTTGATTGATGATGGAATCCTAATCCATTGTAATCTTACTTCTTCAAAAATAAAACGCCGAAAATCAACTAGTTGAAAATTGTGTTTTTGCCGGGTCAAAACCGTACTTTCTCTTAAGTAAAGGGTTGAAAATGAAAAATTTTCAAAGATATGAGTCATCATCTGAGTCGTGTGTTAAAATGGGGGTGAAAACGCATGTTTTGAACCTATACGGGTCAAATATGTCAAAATTGGTGCTGCAGGGGCAATTTGGTAATTCTTGTGAAAGTTGGACACAACTAGAAAGTGTACTCGCATGTTAAAACATGCGAGTAGTCTAATCGTGTGTTAATATAAGCGATTACAACTATAATCGCTTGAGTTTTGATCCTACTCATGTTGTATACAAGCGAGTGGCCACAAAAACTGGTAAGGGAGATTAGAAAGTCTACTCGCATGTTTCTTTTAGCGAATAGATGTAATCGTCTGTTTGGTCAAGCGAGTAGACTCGCACTCGCTAGTAAAGGGTAGCGATTAGGAATGGGTATAAAAGGAACACTTGAACATTTATTCTTCATAATTTCAAAAAGCTTTCACTGTTAACCCACTTCCCTCTAATCTGCTTGATCCCATACCTTGTTTCCCGTGTTATTTTGATTCTAGGATATTGTTGTACATCTTCAAGGTAACTTTTTCTCAAATTTTCAGATCCAAACGTGTTACTTTGAATGGTTAAATCAGTGTTTTAATGGCCGAAACCCTAGGACTATAATTTTTGATCGTTTTGGTTTGGCTACATGTTTTTGATGCAAAATATTGATGGGGGTTTATTAATCGGGACCTTTAGTCTCTGTTTGTCCAAAGATTTTCATCAAAATCACCACAAATCAAAAAGCCCCAAATTTAAAACCTATGAACCCTAATATTTAAACCGGCCAATTATCCCATAATTCCAATCTGTTCAAGCATAATATGTTAGGGGTTATGTTAGTTGGTTGCTTTAGGCTTCAATGTGACAAAAATCAGGACTCGAATCAACACATTTCAGATTTTGCAAAGGATTGGTGGCTGTGAACACTGTTCACACGATTAGAATCTCTAATCGCGTGAATAGTGAAACGAATGGTATAATTGAGACTCTAATCGCATATACAGTAGAGCGATTGGGACATTCATGTCCCTACTCGTGTGATAAATGTGGCGATTAGGACGTTCATTTATAATTATTGGGGATTACAAACCTGTAATCGCCTATAGCAGTCTGATCACCAAAATTCGTCAAGTTTTGTCCGATTTTAGTCTGTTTTGTCCGTTTTATGCGTTTTTGATCTGTTTATGGTATTTAAGACTTGTTTCTATGTTCAGGATGATGAATTGGAAAACCTCTCCTAAGCACAACTGTTGTGCCTTTCTCGGACCAATTACAATGGAGAAGTGCAAAACGTTCAAAGGCGTTATCGATTTTCTGAAGCGTTCAAGATTCCATTATGCGATAACAAAGCAACATGCGACGTATAAGGACATCTTGCTGGAATTTTACAAGAACGCTAAAGTGGACTACAATGCTGTGCCGATTGTGATTACAAGTTCGATTCAAGCCAAAGAGGTGATTATTACTGAAGAAATAATTCGAGAAGAGCTGCAGATTGGCGATGCAGATACAGATCCTATTGTGTTTGACGCCATCTTGATTTGAGGCGGTTTCTTGAGAATGAAGTACATGGGAATAGTCAAAGAACAAAAGATGCTCATGAAAGGTCTATTACCGCCCGAACTCAAGTACCTCCTGCATGTAGTCTTGAAGTGCATTGGTCCGAGGAAAGGAACTTTTGATGCTATCAGAGATACTTTGGCTTCAGCGATAGTGGCCTTGACTCTCTATAAGCCGTTCAACTTTTCCAAAATGATCTTACATCACCTAAAGGAGATCATATTGCAGAAGGCGACAAAGACCCCATTCATCGTCTATCCTCGCTTTCTGCAATTGATTATCGATCGCCAAATTCCAGACTTGATAAAGCATCCGGCGGCGTTCATTGGGATTGAGGACATAAGTGAGAATGAAATGAACAGAATGAGAAGTTACAAGAACAGACCGAAGTCTGAATATCCTCCAAGCAGGCGCGTATATGGGCACATGAGCAGAGAAGACTATGTGTCACTACCAGGCAATAGGTGGAGACACGATGATAGTGATTCTGAAGATGACGCCCGAATTCATAAGCTGGTGTTCAAAGAAGGGGATAATATTGGGAGAGAGACAGCCGAGTTAGGTGAAAACGCTCCTGGCAGGACTACTGATACTGCTGCAGGTCATGAGGATGCGTTTGATCCGGATGTTCTAGATTTCACGGAACCTTCCAGTGTTGCGATAGAACAAGAATCCTCACGATCAGCTAAAGGTAAAGAACAAATTAATGAAGACGCCCCAGTCAACATAACTGATGCAGAAGATGACTCGGATGACACAGAAAGTGATTCCCCTAATACGTTTGTTGAGAAGCAAGAAAGGGCAAAGAGAAAGGCAGCAGAGGAGAAAGCTAGCGCAGCTGAGGCGAGAGCTCTTGCTGAAGATCCCACGTTTGTTGTGGAACAGGGCGATATAGTTGCAGAAATAGATGCAGAGCTCGACACTTCACCTCCTCCCAAGAGAGAAAAGACCACAACGAAGAAAGATAATGTTCGTGGAAAGAAGACAATGTCACACAAACCACAAATGGTGAAAACTTCAAGGAAAAGACGATTTAATCTTCCTGAAGCATTTGGGGTTCAAGACACTCAATCTTCACAGACAGCAGCAATGACAACAACAACAACAGCAACAACAACAACAGCAGCAGCAACCTCAGTAGTTCCCACATCTGTTAGTGCAGCTATGCGTGCAAGAGTCACCATGTCAATGCCTACTTCGATAATCTTCACTGAGCAAATCTCAGTTACCGAAGCAGCGACAAGCTCTCAGATTGTTTCTAATCCAATTGGTGATCGGATAAAGAAGATGCGACAAGAAGTTCGACCTCCGGATTCTAAGTCAACCGATCAGACCTCCTCTTCCTCAGCATCTGCAACGAATGAACAACTTCGGCACAAAATCAATGAGTTAACTGCTATAGTTGCTACTCAAACGCGTGAAATAGCTGAGTTAAGAACCAAGAATGCAACTATTGAAGAGAATGAAACGGGGATGCTATAGCTGATCGGTGAAACGATTCAATCCAACAAAGAGCTGCAAGCGACTGTCAACGCACTTACACTGTCAAAATTATCAGGTCATTGAATCGAATAGGCAGCTCATGGAATCTCACCAGCAGCTGATACAATCAAACCAAAGCACTTTGGAGAGACTTACAGGTGTCGAAGCCAAGAACAGCGAGCTTCAACTTGCTAATGTGAACAATGAACGCCGAATCACCCGATTCGAGAAGGAGAACACGGAACTGAGGACTAGGTTAAACGAGTTAACTGGAACTCAACCTAGGCTCACTAGTGGTGCAAGTTCAGAAGCTGGGGTTAGTTCTAGTACTGGTGATGATGATGAAGAAAGTAACGATGAAGAAGATGATGACGAGGACGATGATGAAGATGAATCAGATGATGATGATGATACTGGTAAAGGTGGTGATGGTGGTGATCCTGGAGCCACAGGTGGTAGCGGATCATCAGCTGGATCTGGGTCTCGACGTACCAAGAAAGGTCATGACAGACAAGGCAAGGATCCCGCAGTAGGTTCTTCTGCTCAGGGGGAGCCAGGTCCCGTGAAAGACAAGATTCAGCAACTACGGGATGCTATGAAGAAAGCCGTAGTTCTAGTAGAGTATGTTGAACCTTTGAACTGTTATTTTGCTTATGATGATGAAGGCAACCTACTCCCTCCTCCTGCTATTCCAGAGTATGACTTAGAAGAAGGTGAGATACCTCCTGAGATGACATCTGATGACATGAAAGAGGTGTATGGACACGCACACGGAGAATCTTCTAGTGCAAGTCAAAGTCCTCCTCCAGAGATGCATCCAGAGAACAACGAGGTTAATTTGGAAGAAGGAACCAGTGTGCCAACTCCGGAATACGTGGTTGATCATTCGGGCACTGGGATTCCTAATATTTCTGAGGAGATGATTCATGAGGCTGAAGAAAAGCTGAAGACTAATCCTACTCCTGTTCCTGATCAACTGAAAGAAAGACACGATAAGATCAGCCAGAAATATCTAAATTGGTTTCCATCAATAGAAGAGGAAAAGAAGAAGAAGGGTCCTGTACAAGCTTCTATCTTTAAGAAACGTCTGTCCAAGATGTCTGGAAACGTTATCAGTTGGGCTTATGTGGAGAAGACGAAGATGTTGGGCGTCAAATGGGAAGAAGGTCTGTTATACTTCAATCCCTATCGGAATGTCCTCAGTCTCCCTTTCTGGTATATCCGAGATCTTACCAGACTAGACTTTCCTCTGTACTATGAGTAAGAGTCGAGCCTAGATACTTTTTACAACCTTCTAGCTGAAGAAAGTCGAACTCAATGGAAAACCTTTATACCTCAGTATCCCAAGTCGTACAAAACAGACAAGATTCATCCATTCACCAAAAGTCCTATTTGGGAACATAAGATCAAGCCACCGAACTGTGTTTCGAAGATTCCAATTGTCCCGGTTGAGCAAGACTTCTCCTCAAAGTTCTACTATTGGCACTATGATGCAGTTACTACTGAGGCAGTGATCGTCTTGAGCAACTCTCCTAAACCTTGCAGAAAGATCAGAATTTGGGACCCGATGTGGCATATCAACTGTTCGGAGAAAGATATGGAGACGCTGTTCCTGTATCCCATTCAGCACTTGAAGGCCGAAGCTGATCAAGCCTTGAAGTATCAGAGGGTGATTCGCTTTTGTCACGCCAACAAAGTTCATGCTGGGTGCAACTGGTCGAGACTTTCAAGGATCAGGACGATGTCGAAGTGATGAGAAGACTGAAGATGCTGCTTGTTATGTTATGTTATGATTGTTTTCTATTTTCAAGTCTGTAAAGTTGTTGTGCTTTGTTATAAACGTTGTCTTTTGAAGTCTCTGTACGTATACTAGCCTGGTCCAAGGGGGAGTCTGTTAGTGAATGATGACCGTAAGCTAGTATATATGTGGTTTGGACGAGTTTCGGGGTGTTTGGAGATGTTTATACGCGTTTTTGGGTGTGATTAAAGTTATAGGCGATTACAGAGTGGTGATAGGCGATTAGACCCTATGCACCACTACTGTTCATGCGATTAGGAGTTCCCTATAGGCGATTAAGGCTCAATCGCCTATAATTACATGTTGCATAGCATCCTAATCGCTAATACTGTCTGTACGAGTACAAGGGGTATAAATAGGCCCAATCATTGCCCTAATCATTAGTTCTTGCCACACACACTCTCCAAACACCCTCCCCAGGTTTGAGATTGCTTGGTTTGATCATTGTAACACTCGTGCTCTGTTTTAATGATATAAAAGTTAATCTTTTGACCCGTATGTGTGTTGTAATTACTCGTTTATCTTAGTTTCAAGTTTATTTCTGTTATTAAAGCATATTCAAGGGATTCCACACCTTGAATATAACCCTCGTGATTGTCGGGTGACACGTTCGTCGATCCTACAGAGTTTAATCTATTGAATTGGTCAAAAGTCACTTTTTCAAGTGGTTAGTTCTAAAAAAAAAAAGGTTATATATGATTATGACTATAAACGGATGTAGAAGCATTATGATACATATCTATGATTTTTGCATCATTAATTAGATACATTGTCGAATAGGAGCTAAATGAGTCCATATTAGTATATATTTGCTTTATGTAGATTTCGCAGGTTCGATAAGGATGACGATGTTAGCGCTCGGAAGCCAACTCTAAAAGTATCTTTTTCTAATCTGGGTCGAACCATTGGCCTAAACGGGTCAGTTTTAAGAAGTGGTAAGTTTTTGTAAACGGGCACCAACACTTGATTAAACAAGTAAAATGAGGATTTTCTCTTAAACGGGTCAAATAGGTTAGTTCTATTCATGGTTTTAAAATTAGTTCTATTCCGCCTCGGGCTTACGCCTCCGTTCGCCTCGAGGTTCATTTCCGTACTTGTAAACCTTGGTTCTATTAAACGGCCAAATTACTTATTTATGTCAATTGGGTCAATTCAATAAGCTAATGACTTTTTATAGGCGAAAGTATTTTTTTCAACCTGGCTCGATCCAGTATGTTAAACGGGTCACAGTTTTCTACATACCAGAAAAGAGAAATATTTTTTTAATATGTAATATTTGTTCAGACATTTTCAAGTTTGTTGCTAAAAACGTCACTTTTGTGTACTCATTATTTGATCGAAATATAAAAAAATGTTATTTTAATAGAATACATTAGGAATCTCAGAATGTGTTTTAATGGAACCTAATTCTTATTTGGCTTTTAATATTTTGTTGTGGCTAATGGTTGAAAACTTCTTCCTCCAAATAGGGCGTGCGTTAGAGTTGATCTCATTGATGTCTGTCTATTATATGTTGTTCCTTAACTGATTTGTTTTTGCAGGTATGTAATTAAAGTTTTTCATCAAATGTGGATGTAAGAAGGTTAGATCTTCAATATTGGGTGAATTTTCTTCAAAGCTCCATGGTTCATTTTTCTTTAAAATCTTAATTTAAGTGATGGTTTTATTTTATTTGTTCGGCAAGAGGGCTGGTGATTATATAAATTTTGTTATAACAAGAAGTTGCATCAAATCTATGTGTAGGATGACAATGTATGAATCAAGATGTATACCTTTTAGTGGTTAAAATATTGTGGGTCAAGCGGGTTGGGTTATAGATGTTATTATAAACAAAATGTTTCACATATGTACTGGAGCTGGCTGATTTTTTTTGGGAGGCACGTCCGATTCTGGCATTCTGCAGGTCATTGACATTTGTTAACAATTAACACTGAATTACACCCCTCAAATGTAACATAAGCTGAAAGCAAAAAAAGGTCTACTTTATTAAATCGATAAATTAGGGTCTTTTTGTATTCTTTCCTGAATTTTTTAAGATTATTTTTAGCTTTTTTAGATTAGAAACATCAAAGTGGGTTTTGAATCTACTCAGATTCAAGGATCTTTGCAGGTCATTTTGATGACGATCGACACAATGGAATTGTCCCCTGAATCACATAAAAAGGTATGTTTTTACACTTTATTTAGTGACCCTTTAACGAAGTCAGGCTAGGTCAGTGATTTCATTTATTGATGGAGTGTGTGTAACTTGAGTTTGTTCTATTGATTAGTGTTCTGAAGTGTATGTTTTTAGACTTTATTTAGTGGCCTTTTGAAGTGTATATGAACTTAGTATGTTTGGATTATTACGAGGATGAGGACATGGATGTCATTCGCGAAGAATGGTCAGGCTACGCCGCGGCATTTATTTTCAAATAATCGAAACTTGTTTGAAGGCAATGTATTGTCGATACAATATTTTTCTAAACGCTGTCTCGGAATGGTTTGTAATTTGATAAATATCTATTATATAATGAAATGATGTTTTCGTTATTAGTTTGCTAATTATTTTGCATATAATAAAATGGGTTTAAATCCAGGAGGGTAAATCTGTAATTTTACAGGACTCTTTTTAGATTAATAAATTATGACACGCAAAATGAACGTCATAAATTTCTGTCATAAAATGTGTCGTAAAAATGTCAATAAAAACTGTCATAAAAATGTGTGTCATTAAAAAGTATCATTACGCGTGTCAATAAATAATGTCATAAATGGGTGTCATAAACAGATGACACGCCAAAATGTGTCATTTTAAATTTATGACACTGCCTTCCTTGACATTCTTTTTCTTGTCATCAGACCTCTTTCTTGACATGCAATGCGCGTCAAGAAAGGCCTTTTTTTAATAGTGTAAATTACATGTCTTTTGTAATCTTTGTAGGGGGACCACGTTCCCAGCAGTGGCGGATTCAAGAATTTTTTCTTATGGGTTTCGTTTTTTGGGTACTCAATTGTTCACAAACATATGTTACAATTTTCGGGCCATGTCAGTTCGGTTGGGTCGGTTTGGACCCGGAACATAATAAAAACCTAAACTTCATATCACATTTCCATTAGCATTAACCCAAAATTTGATAATTTTGAGTTTAAAAAAAACTAAAATTACTAACGACTTAAATTTCATATCAAATTTCAAGTACATACCAAATCACAATTCACAAGTTCAACTATTATAAAAACCATAATTCACAAGTAAAGAGCTCATATCAAATTTCATGGCATATTACTTTTGAGTTAGAAAGAAAAAAAATAAAGAAAGTTTACCTCAAATTTTGCCTCTTTTGCTGCTCAAAATCATCTAGTAAATGATGGCAGAGGACCGGCCCCTACCCCGTCCGCGTCCACGGTTCTTCTCAGAGAGTGGATCAAGGTGATAGTTAGGAGGTTGAGTGGAGTGGTTGGTGAGGTGAGTTTTGGTGGAGGTGTTTCGGGTGGACGTGTGGAGGGCAGTTCCAGCGGTGGCGGCGGAGTGGTGTGCTTGGTTCACTTTACGAGTCTCGTTCATACATAATTGTGAGCGAACCTCGTAGAATGATGGTAGGGGTTTTGTGTTGTTTAGGATAGTCGAGATGCTCTCGTAGGCTTCTGTCAAGCCGGCGAGAGTTTGGAGAACCAATGAATCATTGTCGACAGGGGCGTCAACGTTGGCGAGTTGGTCAGAAAGTACCTTTAATTCTTGACAGTAAGCAGCCATATTAGCAAAGTTCTCGAGACGGGTGTTGTTAAATTTTTTGTTTGAGATAAAGGGCGTGAGTGGATTTGTTGTCTTGGAACAGGGCTTCGAGAGCAGTCTAGTCTTGGTAGGTGGTTGTGTTTGGGCTAAATATGGTGTTTATGAGATATTGGGATATTGTACCATATATCCATTGGAGAACTATTGCATCCAATCGTTCCTAAGAATCAAGTGTAGGCGGAGGTGGGGGGTGGTTGGTTTGTCTTTATCGGTGGAGGATGTGGTAGGGGTGAAGGGCGGTTGACGAGGGGCGAGGTGATCCGAAACAAGAAAGGCCCAACAGTGGATCCGAAAAAGTTCGGACCATGTCGTGTATTAGGATGAATCGGATTCGAGGAGAATAGGGATGGAAGATTTGATATTTGATACGGTTACCGCGGGGTGAAGTTTGGGTTCCATTGGGAGAATCAGAGGGTGTGAGTGAGAAGAAAACAAGTAGAGGTACAGGCGGAAGGGAGGTTAGAGGAGCAGATCGGTGGCAGAGGGTGGGGCTGCCGAACAGATTAGAAGGCGGCAGTAGGGTTGGTTAAGCCAATAAGAGGCCTGATACCATGACAGACAATATGGTATAATCCCTTGAGGTTGATTGCATTGATCACCGAATATTATATAGACTATACAATGAGCTATAATAGGAAATGCAGTTGTACATAATCTATACATTAAAGCCAAGTCAAATTAGATCCACAATTGTAGGCTATTAGATAATCATGGAGTTGTCCTTCACATGTGGTCTAGTGGTTGGCGACCAAAAGATTCCTTTGGGATATCTACGGTTCGATCCCCACAGGCAACATATGGGGGACATTTGGTAAGTGATGGTCGAAACTAGCCTGCTTGCAGGTGCCAGGTTCGATTCTGATAGCCTCCCGGTTTTCTACTACCGTGCATTTACTCCAGAGAGGCTTGCCTCTTGTGGAGGGTGCAACATCTATCAAGTGGCAGGTGGCGGGAAATTTTCCGGGTGGAAGCCTTAGTGCCCTTATGCGCAGCCTCGACTCGCTTGTGGGCCGGCCACTCTCGTGTCAGCGTGGGCCCGGTTAAGACAACATAGTCTGACCATTGGAGAGTGGCTAGGGGACTCCCCTTCTTGGGGGTTGTGATGACCTCTGCCACAACATAGAAAATTCGCCTTCCAAAAAAAAAAAAAAAAAGATAATCATGGAGTTATGAAGGGGATGAGTCGATTAATGCGTGAAGGAAAGAGAATGAAGATGGAACATAGTTGAATGTCCATAAAAATTTATATGTGGATCATGTGATGTATCAATGTATCTTGCAATCTTGAAACAAGAATTTGCTGCACAACTTACCTTGTGAGTTGTGAAAACACTCCAAAGCCGCCCTCATTATGGAAACATTGCCATTACACTCAGAAGTCTCCCACATATGTCATATACACAAGAACATGATGTATTGTTTTCTCATGCTCTTTTTGATTCACAATGTTGGTTACAGTTGCTGAAAGTTTAATTGATAAAAGAGTACATTAAGTCAAAATCATTATCACATGGTAGTCAAAGTAAACTATTAAAATCTGCAAAAAGAAGTAACAAACCTTTGCACATTGCTTGATTACAGATTCAAGTATCAATTAGTTGATTATAAACAAACCGGTAAAAACAACCATTAATAAGAAAAATATGTAATAGATTAACTAAATCAACAATACATCAATAAACAAGATTAGCTAGCATACAACTTAACGAAATCGAACAAATGGATTAACTAAATCGACAATACATTCACTATTGTTGCCATATATCGAAACTAAAGTAACAATGATATTCAGGAATCCTAGATTAGGTGATTAAGTTCATACCTTTGAGGAATTGAGGCTTTGATTCAGGTAACAGGAAACGGAGCTGCACGGAGGAGGGCAGATGCGGAGGAGGAGGAGGGAAAGAGGCGAACAGGTTCAGATGTAGCTGTTCGGGGCTGCTGTAATGCTGTTGGAGGAGGCCAGACGCGGAGGAGGAGGGCAGGAGGCGAAGCGGGTCAGGTGGAGGATTCAGGGCTGCTATAATGTTGGCTGTTGTAATGGGTTCCTTTAACATTTTTCTTATGGGTTCCTTTTATTTTTTTATATAGAATAACACTATAATTTACAAACCGACTGGGTTCCCGGGAACCCGTCAAACATGCCTAAATCCGTCCCTGGTTCCCAGCTTAAGTAAAAACGTATCGCACGGGATTTGATAATACCAACTCTGGTAGAAAGATGTCGCATGAGAAAAATGTTAGCAAAAATTATTAAATGTTTTTCTATCTTTTCAGGAACCTTCAATCAAATAATATGTTTTAGGCCAGATTACATTTATTTCAATTAAAAAAGCAAATACATTTCACTTGTAAAATAGTTTTGATACATAGTTTGATGAATAAAACATGTATCAAGGTAAAATGTAGTAGTAGGCCCACACAAGGAGGGAGACGGGAACCCGTACGCTTTTGTTAAAGCCTTACGAGCATTAGACTAATCTGCTAAGGGGAACGGGGCGCAATCAGAATTGGGCATGGGTACCTTATTACCAGCACGGTAACACCGTCGCCACCCGTGCTGGTAGGGGTCCCGTGGACTGTTAATAGGTTCTATCTAATGGGCTGGTAACCATTGATAATAATTGCAACGGTCGTTTTTTAGTATTAGTTTATTGCTTTTTGACCGTTTGAATGAATTTAATTAAAACGGTAACAATTTTTTGACCGTTAATCTAATATAAATGGTAAATCCAAATCCAATCCATCCCACACTAAACCGTTAATTAAAATAACCAATTGTCCAGATTCAAGTTGATCATAAATGGCAAACCAAATCCTAATCCAATCCTGCCCCCACTAAACCGTGTGTGAGCATCAATCTGGACCTTGGAGGATGAAGTCGCCTTGGTGAATAGCTATGTTTATGTTCAATAGCAAGGACCCTGGGGAAGGCAAAGTTTTTGGAAAGCGGTTGCCACAAGATTCAAGGAACAAACGGGTGAAAACAATCGTTCAACGGACGCGATACGTGTAAAGTTTTTATCTTTAAAGGCGAAGTGCGCAATATTTCAACAATTAGTCGTTAATTGGATGAACCACAATCCGGCTTTAAACGAAGATGGATGGATTGAAGAAGCCCGTAACGAATACCGAAACATATACGATGATAACTACCCGAGGGTCGAGGTTTGGAGAGCTATAAGAGGACGTTTTATAATATTTTAGGTCTTTCTACTATATATTTTACCGTTTTAAATAATGTTTGATAATTTGTTTAATTACCGTTCCTTAAAAAAATAATAAAATATAAACATTTCAGTGAAGTGAATTAGTGAAGCGCTGCCTACAAAAAAGTGAATCAGTGAGGTGATGTGGCAGTGTATAATTGGTTAAAATCAGTTAAATGAAAAGATCATTCTAGTTACGCCCCTTTAGGCCTAAGGAAAGGGCATGACTCATGCCCCTATGAGCCTATGAGGTTTTAATTTTTAAAGCGAATGTCTCTTTTATATCAACGTCATATAGACTTTTTTTTTTTTTTTTTTGAAAAGTATACTTCATTAAAATACCGGCAATACCTCAAAAACAAGGCCTGCCTCAAACACTATACATCATATACAAAGGGTATTTGACCCACTCATACCAATCAATATCCTTATATTTAGTACGATACTTAAACCAAAAATAAGACAAAGCCTTGACATTCGCGACTATATCCACAACCTCAGGCGTCGATTGGTTGAAAATTTTATTGTTGCGCTCTTTCCAAATAGACCAACATGTTATCATCATAATACCCCTCAAAATCTTGACTTCAACCGGCATATAATTCAGCTGCACCAAATCAGAAATAGAAGTCGCTCGCCACCCAATCGCCTTGCACCAGCTCTATATCACACTCCAGACCCCGAACGTTATATAGACTTAAGTGTTGCGGAATAAAAACAACAATTATTTTCCAATCAAAACATTAAAACAAAAACTAAAATAAGCCTAAAGAATCACAAACGAAATTAAACAAAATTCAAAAGAAATAAAAAAAAAAAAACTACTAAAATAAAAATAAAAATAAAAATAAAAAACTAGTCCTTATTGGCATATTTAGCTCGGGCTCTTGATTTTCCAACATTCAAAAATCTCAGTGTTGAAATAAATATACGTTATGTGTTGTATATTTATCGGTAGCCATTATAATTATTTATATTATGTTTGATCAATTGCTAACTACTCTAAGCCCATAACTGATTAGTCTTTGATTGACGAACTTATCATTAGTTGGGCATAACTAGGGTGTCCCCTGGGTATGCATAAATAGGAAGAGATTACTGGGGTTGAGGGACATCACAACATAATCAACATAGCACCATAATATTTTCGTCCCTCTCCTCTCTCCCATAACCGATTCCTGCAAGGGATCATTAGCCATCATAACTGCATACTCTAAAGGGAACTCGAACACACTGTCAGTTATGTCGACCTCATCGCTTTCAGCATCAGTAGCAGGTCTCACGAATCTCTCAGGTATATGTTTATGTGTTTTCCATTACATACTAACAGAATTGATGCAACATGTGGCATCAGAGCAATGTTGCTCATAATTGATTGTTTTAGTTCCATCAGCCGAATTATGGTGGATCGAAAAAAAAGCTGTTTCGATTCCTTATCTTGGTCTCATAATGCATTCGAGATCGATGATGAACGATGTTTTCTTATAAAATCGATTAAAGTTCGAGGATTATGATTCCAGTTATGTTTATTGATTAGGCTAATGATTAATGTTTATGATGTTTTTTCGGTTGATGTTCATTCGAATATCATCAAGAAATTGAAAAAATTTAGTATAATCTGCTTAGGGTTGGAATTGATAGTTGTTAGAGATTTTAGGATAAGTATCATTCCTTAAAATTTCGCAACCTAAAGAATCAAATCCTAACCAAAGTTAAGAGATATTATTCGGTTCCCAAAATTAGCTCAACAAGAAACTTGTTCCCAAACAAACATAAGTTTCCGGATTCATAAGGCGTTTCCGGATGCATAAGGCGTTTCCGGATTCATAAGGAGTTCCCGGATTCATGAGGAGTTTCCGGATTAGCAAACAGTTTCTAGACACATAAGGGGTTTCCGACCCATAAAGTTGTTTCCGGATAGAAAGCTGTTTCCGGGTCTCAGAAACGTTTCTGGATCAAAAGGTTGTTTCCGGATCCATTAAGTGTTTCCGGATAAGAAAGAAGTTTCCGAGCATTAAGGTGTTTCCGAATTATATCATTAGCGAAAACCCACTTATTTTCAGCAAATATGAACCTATTAATACGGAAACCTCTATAAAATCAGGGGGGGCGAAATGGCACCCGAACCCCCGCAGGGGGCCATGCCCCCCGCACCCCCCAGAGAAGATTCCGTGGGTTTCAATATGTACTAACGGGAGGTTTATCGTTAACTAATGCATTTTTTTTGATGAAACCTAATGTATCAGTTTTATCATTACTTTGACCTTGCTTAACTTGCAATAACATTTGAGGTGTCACTTCTGCCCAATGGTGATGTGTCATATTAGGTGGTTATATAGATCTCGTTAAGCATTGTAGCTCGTTCACATAAGTGCCATAAGGTTTCACTTCTGCCCAAAGGTGATGTGTAACAGATTATGTTAGTGAACTGAGCATATTGCATTAGGACTTTCAATGTTTCACTTATGCCCAAAGGTGATGGGTTATTACATTTACCGTCGGCAAATTTAATACTTAAATAAATAGTGTATAGCCAAAGCTAGAGCATTGTATTTAAGTAGCTTATGTTTTTAGGTGTTATGAATAGTTATCACAGCTTCATTAGTAAAATGGTCTACGTCCTGCCTGCTTTAGATAATTAGTTGCCCCCTTAGATCACTATAAGTTCTTCTCTAATGTTGTATCTTACTATTCTCATTTTTCCACTATTAGCTCCTAACTACGGCCTCACTACCTTAACTGGTGATAACTATGCTGCCTGGAAAGATTCGCTTATGTTGACTTTGGCACTCCTGGATTTCAATTACGCACTGAGAGAGGATGCTCGTCCCGAACTCATTGACAAAAGCACCGCTGCAGATAAAATGGTGCATGAGAAATGGGAGAGATGGAACTGTATGTCCCTCATGTTCATTAAGAACTCCATTAGCATGCCTATTAGAGGATCTATTCCAGATTCTAAGGTTGCTAAAGAATATCTGGCTTTTGTGGAGGATCTGTTCAAAGGAACCTCAAAAGCGCATGCTTAAACTCTTATTCTGAAACTTGTGACAACAAAGTATGACGGGAAAAGCGGTATTCGTGAGCATATTATGTCCATGAACGATATGGCCCATAAGCTTAAGGGTTTAGAGATGGAGATTAGTGACAGTTTCCTGGTGCATTTCATCATGACTTCTCTACCTTCTGCTTATGATGCTTTCAAGATCAACTACAACACACATAAAGAAAAGTCGACAATTGAGGAGTTGATCGCTATGTGCGTGCAAGAGGAAGAGCGGATGCAGTTGGAGAAACCTGAAGTTGCTTACCTTACCACGGCTAATCCAAAGAAGAGAAAGAGACAATCTAACAAGAATCATAATGTTAAAACCCAGAGGAATGAAGCAAGTGCCTCATCTAGCCATGAGAACTCCAAAGGTAAGTTCCTCTGCAAGTTCTATAAGAAAGAAGGACATAAGCAGAAGGATTGCCATGACTTTAAGGAGTGGCTAACTAAGAAAGGTAATCATCTACTTATGATACTTGAGTCCTTTAACTTAAATGTTCCATCTAATACTTGGTGGTTTGACTCTAGTTCTATTGTCCATGTGACCAATTCTCTTCAGGGATTCCGTACGATCCAGAAGCTGGCAAGAAACCAAAGAACACTTAACGTTGGGAATGGAAAGTCAGTTATTGTCGAAGCCGTGGGAACATTAGAATTAAAATTCAAAACTGGTTTATGTATTGTTCTTTATGATACCTTATATATTCTCGATATTACTCGGAATCTTGTATCTGGACCTAAGTTAGACATGGATGGTTTTGACATTTCTCATGGTCATGGCAAACTTACGATTACTTATGATTCCCAAATGTATGGTCATGGCTTTCTGGATGGTGGTCTC
This sequence comes from Ambrosia trifida, assembly GCA_028751855.1. Taxonomy (NCBI): domain Eukaryota; kingdom Viridiplantae; phylum Streptophyta; class Magnoliopsida; order Asterales; family Asteraceae; genus Ambrosia; species Ambrosia trifida. The sequence goes on along the minus strand of CM054125.1, from coordinate 100,301,481 downwards.
TATTAGTTAGAACTAGATGATGATTTTTCCAAGTCTTTTTTATCATATATTGTTAAGGATTACTAACAAAGAAGAAACGCAAGAGAGACTTAGAAACTTCATCCATGTTGTGGCATCAACGCTTAGGCTACATATCACGAGAAAGGTTAACCAGACTCGTGAAGGATGGGGTATTACCCTCTCTTGATTTCGATGATTTTGGAACATGTGTTAAATGCCTTAAGGGCAAGATGACATTGGCAATAAGAAAGGTGCCAGTAGGAGCTCTACATTATTAGAACTCATTCATATTGACATTAGTGGCCCTTATAATGTTGCTGGCATAACTGGACATACTTCATTTATCACTTTTATTGATGATTATTCTCATTACATGCACCTGTATCTCATTAAGGAAAAGTCTGAATCACTAACAACTTTTAAAGAATATAAAGCTGAAGTTGAAAAGCGATTAGATCATCAGATAAAATTGTTAGGTCAGATAGAGGAGGTGAATATTATGGCAGACATACTGATGTGGGTCAAGCCCCTGGCCCATTTTATGAGTTTTGTAAGAGCCAGGGGATTGTGAACCAATACACCATGTCTGGTACTCCTCAGCAGAATGGTGTAGCTAAGCGAAGAAACAGAACCCTTATGGACATGGTGCGCATTATGCTAGTCAACTTAGGTTTACCTTTGTTCCTCTGGACCGAGGCCTTAAAGGCAGCCGTTCATATACTCAATAGAGTTCCTACGAAGTCTGTCCCCAAAACTCCTTGCGAACTTTGGACAGGCAGGAAACCGAGTGTTAGTTATATGAAAGTATGGGGCTGTCTTGCCGAAGCTAAGTTATATAACCCTTTCTTACGTAAACTTGACATGAAGACCGTCAGTTGTTTCTTTATCGCCTATCCCGAGAACTCTAAGGGTTATAGATTCTATTGTCCTTCCCATGTCACTCGTATTGTGGAAACTATGCGTGCCACATTTCTAGAGGATTTCAAGGTCAGTGGGAGTAATGTAAATCCTTATGAAGAATTGTGTTGGATTAGTATTGCTCTTTTGCATGAACTTGCTAGTGAACACTTAGGTGTTTAGCAAGTTCTTGATCAGTGATAGCACAGCGGAATGTTATGAGTTTAAAGCTACACTTATCAACAGGAGTTGTAACTCCCCCTGGATTGAAAAACTAATAAATGATAAGTATTTATTGAGAATCTAAGTATGAATGAGAATGAAACACTTAGACAGATTCTCAATAAATATGAAATGAAAATAACAATAATATGTGTTGAAGGATTTTTGTATTAAAATCAATGTCTAAAACAGAGGGATGAACCCTTCTATTTATAGACTTTACAAATACATGAACCTTGCCAAAAATCAAGTTCAGAAACAAGTTGCAACAAGTTGCAGGATTGGAACTTTTACATAAAGCAAAAGTAATACTAAAGTAATAAACTACTGATGCAAAAAGGCGGTGGAAAAGATCTTCACATAAGTGCTGATGAATGACAAACTACTGATGAGTAGTTTGTCTTCAGTAGTTCTTCAGTAGAAGTGTCTGGTTTGAACTTCAGAACTTCTGATGACTTTTCTTCTTCAGCACTTCTGGAATCTCTTCTTCAGCAGTTTGATCTTTCTTCTTCAGCAGTTCTATACTTAGAATATTTTGACAGAAGTGAATTAGACTAAGGTTTGCAAAAGTGGTTTCACCAATCCTTTTTGTCCTAACAATCTCCCCTGGATTGATGAAGCCAAAACCTTACTAATTCCTTATTGTTCTCTTCTGTCCTTCACTATTTTCCATATTCCTTTGAACATGGAATTTTTCAGCTGGTTCAGCTGTTCATCAGTGAGAGACCCTTTCTGTGGTTCCAGATGTTGGATTGTAAGCAGGTCTTGAGTTGATAGCTTCTTCAGATCATTCATCGACCTATAGGCTCAGATTGTCTGATCTCTTCTTGTCACAAGTACTGAGTTGTTTTCAGTAAAGGACCATCTGATGATTGGTACCTTAGACTTGTCAAAGTCTAAAGTGTAGGGAACCATGGTGGTACCCTGGGTTGTTCCTGAGTGTTGTATATTTTCAACTTCAGTGACTCTCAGGTGGGATTCACTTCCTTGTTCTTGTTGCATCACATTAGGTATTTGAAATGTTGGCAAATAATGTTCAGTTACTACCTTAGTGTGCAGTTTGTCTTTGATGGTCTTTTGGATTTGATAGGCAAAGGTGGAAGGATCCCTGAATTGTGTGATCAGAGGCTTTTCTTCTATGTCAAAGTCAGAATGGACTACTGTACTACCATCTAGTAGTACCATTCTGAAATCAGTCTTCACATTTTCCTCTGATTTCTTCTTCTGAGTAGCTAGTCTTCTTTGAACACCAGAAGTTCTAACTACTGAAGTTGGTACTTCAGCAGTTTGAAACTTCTCTGGATTTGCAGCCCTTGCAGCCTTATATTTTCTATAAGTGTCCACTAATCTTTCTTCTTTCAATTTGGACACAGAGGCTTTTGAACCATAACCATTTGCTACAAACTCTTCTATCATTTGAGCTCTCTTGGCTTTTGTATCTTTACTTGTTGCAAGTTTGTCTGCAATAAGTTGAGCTCTTCTTGTCAGCTCTTCCATGGAGAGTCTCTTCAATGTGTGGGCTTTGATCTTGCTGTTCTTAGTAATGTAAGACATCAGTTGATGTCTTTTATCTTCCTCAGCAATCTTGTCTAGGCTAGCCTGCCTTTGGAGTTCAGCTTCATAAGCCTGTAGCTTTTCATCCAGGCTTAAGTCTAAGTCATCCCTTTCTTCCAGTGTTTTCCAAATCTGATCTTCTCTGGCTTTCTTTTGGGCTGCCACTAAACTCTTCTCAAGTAGTTCTGCTGATTGAGAGATTGGAGAAGGGTTTAGTACAGTCATAGTTGTAATAGGCCTAGGAGGAACAGGAGTTGGTTGAATAGGAGCAGTTGATCTGGAAGGCTCAGCAGTTTGAGTTTTGGAAGTGTTAACTTCTGATGGGTTGACAACAACTGAAGGTTTGTCAACTGCTGAAGGATTGTCTTCAGTACTTTCTGATTCTTCAACAGAAGTTTGTCCATCAGAGGTTTCTTCATTGTGCCCTTGGGATTCATCAGTCTTTTCAGCATCTTCTACTTCTTGAATAGAGACACCAAATTGTTGGGCTAGTTTTTCTTTTCTGGCTTGATCTCTTTGATCTCTTTCTAGGATAGCCACTCTTGCCTTTCTCCTGGCTTCAAGTGTATCCATAGGTTCCTTAACTTTCTCCCCCTTTTTGGCTTCATCAGCTTTTGAAGTTGAAGCTTGGGAGAACTGACTTGTAAGATTAGCAATCTGTTTGCTGTTGAAGTCAATCTTGTTGGACAGATCATTCATCTTTGTCTGTATCACCCCAAATTGGTTCTTCATGGACAGCTCCAAGTTAGCTGTGTATGTTTGGAAGTGATTCTTGATGAGGGTGTTCATCATGTGGTATAAGGGACCATCTGGGCTGCATAGGTGGTTCATGTCTATGCTTGTTTGCCTAGGGAATTGGGTAGGCATTTGTAGTGAGGGGTGTGTTTTTGGTTGATCTTCTTGTTGTACAGAAGATGCCACTTTAGGGGAATCAGGGATTAAGTGGACTTTAACCTGAGCTGGTGTGACTAGCTTCTTGAGCTTAGATACACCAGGTGCAGGACCTTCACTTGTAGTCGTCAATTCAGTAGTTTGGTGTTTTTAAACATCATCCAAGTCAATGGAATCATCTGAATCCCTGATTACATCCTCAATGAGGACTGTATCAGTTACATCTTGAGCTGAGCCCAACTCAGTTGTCTCATGTACCTCTTTTTCTTGGTTCAGAGGATTTCCTACCTCAGGCATTAAGCTTTCATCAGTAGTTGCCACAGTTGAGGTCTTAGCTATGTTACTTCTATCCTCAGGTCCACCATTGGGTGGTAAATGAGTAGTAGCAGCCTCAAAAGTACCAAAAGTTTCTAAGTTTGGGCTTAGAGACCCTGGTTCATCCTCATCTCTTTGGTTAGGGCTTTGAGTGTCCACATCCATGTCAAATTCCGAGGCTATGTCCCTTGTTTGATGTGGTTGTTGGGGACTGACATGTGTAGATGGGACTTTCTCTTTTAGCCCAGAGAGAAGTTTGGCTATTTCAATATCTGGTTCAGAAAGTTGGGGTGCTGTTTCAGTAGTTTGGGCAGTGGGTTCAGCAGTTTCAAAAGAAGAATCAATTGGAATAGTTTTCTTAAGTCTTTTTCTTTTGAAAAGAATTGTGATTGGTGCCCTTGGTGGGGTTTGAGATGGATGAGACTGAGAGGATGTTTCAGTCACATCTTTTAGAAGTGCAGATTGCACAATAGTTTGTTCAGGCATCTCAACCTCCTGAACAGCTTTTCTTTTAGGTTTGGTGGGTTTTTGTTTTTGTACCTTGGGTTTCTTGGCCTTTGGGGGTGTAGGTTTGGAAGATGAGGGTTCCATGGGGATTGGTTCTGGTTCCCCTTGGTCATCTTCTGGCCAGGAAGCCTGTTTGTTGTGCCTTGAGTATGCTTGTGAGGTTAAGGGTTTTAAAATTTCAGTTTTACCCACAAGCACCTCATCACCCAGTTCTTTTATTATGCATTGCATAATGAACCTTGGATATAACATAAACTTCTTTTTAGTGTTATTATGATGTAACACCAACTCATTAAAGAAAAGTTTTGATGCCCTGAAATTTGTTTCATTCACAATGGAATGAAAAATTGGTTGAAAGGTTGAGGGCATCTGGTCATAAGACCCTGTTTTAGGACTCAAACACATAATTATATAATGAAACAAAAGTTTGTATTTTGGTTCAAAATACTTTTTAAAGATGGTAGCTTGTGAGAGAGTACCTTGATAACCACATTCAGTCATGGTTAGGTGGATTGCAGAGTTTTCAAACTTTTCAGGGGCATTCACATCATTCAACCCCAGTCTGTTTGCAAGTATGGCCGGTGTGATGGCCATTTCTCTCCCTTTAATTGTTGAGTTGAGAGAGATAACTTCATCATCCACCATTACTGTCTCAGCGTTAGCCCAGAACTCATTGAGAGTTTCAGGATGTATTGGTGGGTCTATTGTGAGAGCAGTGAAATATTGGGATTTGACGACGAGATCAATGATCTCATCGTATTGGGACCAGCTTTCTTGTTTTTCTAAGTAGGCTCTGAGATTGTGTCCCTGTTTAAGAACTAATGCCATGTGGTTTGTGTGTGTTTTGAATCGAACAGTGTTTTTGCAGGTTCAGGGTTTGAGAGGTTTCTTGAGAGAGAAGGAAGGAATTTTTGTTTTGAATGGATAAGTGTTGAAAAAAAGATATTTATCAGAAGTTTTAAACCGCTTGGAACTTCTTTATCAGAAGTTTTAAACCGCCTAGGTTAAACTTCTGATGTGGGAAAAGTCTGATTTGCCCTTTTTGACTAAACTGCTGATGAAGAATTATATTCATCAGTAGTTCCCACTTTCTCTTCAGTAGTTTTGAACAGCCGATGAGAAATACTTTATAAATACTTTATTCATAACTTCTGAAGGTTATTTTATCAGAAGTTAATCACTTTTTAGGAAAATATCCCCATACTGATGTTTTGTTCATCAGTAGTTTCTCTCTTGTTTGTTTTTCAGAAGTTTTTCAATTTTTGAAAACAGATGTAAGTGAAAAAATAAAAAATTTGTGCAGAAAAGTAAAGAGAAACACTTACAAATTTAGCATCCCTAGCATGGATACTAACTTCTGAAATGTTGATGTGTCAAGGGGTTTAGTGAATATATCAGCTATTTGATTAGCTGTTGCTACATGTTTCACTTCAATCTTGCCTTTTTCATAGCAATCTCTTATGAAATGATACCTGATTTCAATGTGTTTAGTCTTTGAAAACTGAACAGGATTTTGAATGATGCTAATGGCAGATTTGCTGTCTACAAGCAATGGTGTCTTGGTCTCTTTGATTCCATAATCAAGAAGTTGATATTGGAGCCATTGTATCTGTGATGTACAACTTGTAGCTGCAATGTATTCAGCTTCAGCAGTTGAAGTTGCAACAGATGTTTGTTTCTTTGATTGCCAGGACACTAGACAGTTTCCCAAGAATTGACAACCACCAGATGTTGATTTTCTTGACCTTTTACACCCTGCATAGTCACCATCTGAAAAAGCTGATAACTTGGTATTGCTTGAAGCAGGATACCAAATTCCAAGTGTTGGAGTTCCTTTCAGATATCTGAAAATTCTTTTGACTGCAATGAGGTGTGATTCCCTAGGTGCTGATTGATATCTAGCACAGACACATGTTGAAAACATAATATCTGGTCTAGAAGCAGTTAGATATAAAAGGGAACCTATCATACATCTATACATGGTTTGATCAACCTGTTTTCCTTGATCATCTAGTTCAACTTGTGTGGTTGGTGTCATGGGAGTGGAACATGATTTACAGTCTTGTAAAGAAAATTTGTTTAATAATTCTTTAACATATTTTGATTGATGTATAAAAGTTCCATTTGATTGTTGTTTAATCTGCAGTCCCAGAAAGTACTGCAGTTCTCCCATTGTACTCATCTCAAATTTTGATTGCATGAGTTTCTTAAATTCATCACACAATTTTGTGTTTGTTGGACCAAAAATGATATCATCAACATATATTTGAACAAGTAAGACATGATTTCCAACATGTTTTATGAAAAGAGTTTTATCAATGGCACCTCTTGTGAAGTTATTTTTGAGTAAAAAGGTTGAAAGTGTGTCATACCAGGCTCTTGGAGCCTGTTTGAGCCCATAAAGAGCTTTGTCTAGTTTGTACACCCACTCAGGATGAGAAGGATCCTCAAACCCAGGTGGCTGACAAACATACACTTCCTCTTTTATCTTTCCATACAAAAATGCACTCTTAACATCCATTTGATAAACTTTTATTTTGTTGGAAATGGCATAGGCCAGAAATAACCTGATGGCTTCAAGCCTTGCAACTGGAGCAAAGGTTTCATCATATTCAATTCTTTCTTCTTGAGAGTAACCTTGTAATACCAGTCTTGCCTTGTTCTTTATTATAATACCAGCTTCATCTTGTTTGTTCCTGAAGACCCATCTTGTGCCAATTGGTTGCTTGTTTGGTGGTAAGGGACAGATTTCCCAAACCTGTTGCTTGTTGAATTGAAGCAATTCATCTTGCATTGCCTGCACCCAGTTGTTGTCTTTGAGGGCTTCCTGGTACTTCTTTGGTTCCAACTGTGAAATAAATGCTGAGAAGAGACAGAAGTTGGAAAGCTGGTTTCTTGTAAGAACACCTGATGCAATATCACCCATGATTTGATCAAGTGGATGGTCTTTGTGTTCGATCAGTTGTTGTAAACCACAGACAGGTGTTGGTGGCTCATGTTCTTCAAACAAACTACTGAGGTCTATTATATCTGGTTCAGCAGTTTCAGTGTCTTCAGTAGTTGCAGGTGCTGAAGCAGATGTTTGAGTTTGTTCCTCAGTATTTGTTGAATCAGAAGTTTGTGAAATTTCTGATGGTTTTGAAGTTGACTTAATGACTGTTTGAGGAGTCCATGGTGCTAGATCCTCATCATCAAACCTTTGATCACCATAATAAGTAGGTTTGGATGAAGTAACAGTCTTTTCAGGTCCAAAATGGAAGCTGTCAAGGTCAAAAAGTTCAGCAGGATGTGCTGGAATGAGAGTGTGTTTTGACTCATTGAACTTGACATTCAGTGTTTCTTCTATTATCCTGGTTCTTGAGTTAAAAACCTTGTAGGCTTTTCTAGTTGAAGAATAACCAAGAAAGTAACCTGAATCAACTTTGGCAGCAAACTTTGAAATAGATTCCTTAATGTTCAAGATGAAACATTGACACCCAAAAGCCCTGAAAAAGGAGATAAGGGGCTTCATGCCATGAAGAACTTCATAGGCAGTCTTTGAATGTCTCTTGACAATAAGAACTCTATTTTGAACATAGCATGATGTGTTAACTGCTTCTGCCCAAAAGTATAATGGTAGGCCAGAATCAGCTAACACTGTTCTTGCTCCTTCTATTAAAGTTATGTTCTTCCTTTCTACCACACCATTTTGTTCAGGAGTTCTGGGAACACTGAATTGTCTAATAATCCCTTTAGACAAACAGAATTCATCCAGAGTTTTGTTCCTGAACTCTGTCCCATGATCACTTCTAATGGTTTTGACAGGTAGAGAGTATTGCTTCTCTACTTGTAGAATGAAGAACTTGATGATTTCAGCAGCCTCATCCTTGGAAAATAAGAAGAATACCCATGTAAATCTAGAGTAGTCATTAATGATGACTAAGCAGTACTTCTTCTTACCAAGGCTCATGATTTTTACAGGCCCAAATAAGTCCATATGGAGTAGTTGAAGACATGCAATTGTTTTTTATTCTTCAATAGACTTATAGGAGGACTTATGCTGTTTTCCCTTTAAACAGGATACACAGTGTTCTTGACACTGGTATACTTTTAAGGGTAGACCTCTGACCAAGCCCATTTTTGTGACTTTATTTATGGTTTTAAAGTTCACATGGCCAAGTCTCCTGTGCCAGAGATCAGTTTCTGAAGTTGATGCCCTTGAGAAGAAACAGGCAGTGTTGTTCAGTAGTTTGTCTTTTTCAATGTCCACTGCATAGACATTGCCACATCTTTTGGCTATTAACAAAGTGTGATCTTCAATGATCTTCTCTATCAACTTCTGGCCTTCTGGTGATATGATCTTGCATGCTGTCTTTGTGAAAAAGGAAGAATATCCTTTATCACACATTTGTGACACACTCAGCAAGTTGTACTCAAGGTTTTCAACCAGATTGACCTTGTCAAACTGTATTTTGCCAGAGGAGACATTGCCATGTCCTAACACATATCCCTTAGCATTGTTCCCAAAGGATACAGATCCATCTCTTTGACTGATAAAGTTGTTTATCAGGTATCTGCATCTTGTCATGTGCATTGAGCCTCCACTGTCTACATACCAAATGCTATTTAAGCCTCTAGAAACTCTCTGCGCAAGATAGCAAATTAGTTAGATTTAGGAACCCAAGCCAGTTTGGCTTTGGGTTTGCTCTTGAGAACATTTACAGTTTGTTCTTGACCAAGTTGAGAAATCCATGTCTTTTTGGCAATGGATTTTTCATTAAGAACAATGGTGGTATCCTTTTGAGGACCACCATCAATTTTGGTCATCAGTAGTTGTACCAAGTTCATAAGATCTTTAATCTCAGCAGTTTGTGAAACTACTGATGATTCAGGTCTAACTACTGAAAGAGAATTTTGAGAAAAAGATCTTTGTTGAGATTTTGTCTTTTTCTGAGAAAAGGTGTTTACTGGTTGTTGTTTCTTGGGAGAAAAAGTTTTTACATAATCATTTTTGATTTGTTTTCCCACAACCAGTTGTTGATTTTTCTTGTTGAACTGAATACCTTTTCTATATCTGCAAAATTCTGTCTTGTGGTTGAACAGACCACAAATTTCACATTCTTTTGTCTTTTCTTTCAAAGACAAGTTTCTGACTGTTTTGATTGGTTTTAGGTCATCAGTAGTTATCAGGTTCTCAACTCCTGATGTAGTTGAAACTACTGATGGCTTAAAGTCAGATTTAATCAGTACTTCTGAAGAACATTCTTTGTGTGTTTTTAGAAAGTTCTCATGGAAAGATGTGCATTCTTCCTCTTCAGAAGTTTCACCTGAAACAATTTTTCTCCCATATTCAGTAGTTTTGGGGGAAAAATCTGTTGGTGTTTCAGTGTGATTGTACCCTATGCCAAACCTAACATTTGAAGCACTTTGTTTGTTTAGCAATAATTGGTACCCCTTACAAGATTCCACCCATTTTTCACATGTGACCTTGGTGTCAGCAAGTTCTTGTCTAACATTTCCTAGGTCATTTATCATGATTTTAATTTGTGCTTGGGTTTCAATAGCAGAGTTAGTTAATTTAGAAACTTCTTTTGTTTTTGCAGAAAGTTTTCTTTCTAAATCACATTTCACCTGAGTGAACTTTCTCTCAGAGTCATTTGCTTTTCCTTGTAAGTGCACATTTGTCTCTCTTATGAGAGCAAAAGATTCTTTGCAAGAATTTGAACACAGTTTTGTCAAAGATTCTTTTGATACCTGTGACAAGGCAGATTTTGAGGAGCATCCCTCAAATGCCATTAAGGCAAAGTTCTTTCTGCCATTGTCAGGCTCTCCCCAGTTGATGTCAAACATTTTGTTGTCTGCATCAGGATTGCACTCTGTGGTGTCAAAAGGAAGACTGCTCCAGTCAACATACCCTGAAGTAAATAAACTTTGTTGAGAGGGTTGCTGTTGCTGTGGAGGTTGTTGAGCAGCTGGAAAAGGGAGGGATTGATTGTTGGCTCTGCATCTGTTGAGCCGGCATCTGTACATATTGTACTTCTGGCACATATTGGTGTTGTGGAGCTTGTGCCTGTACAAAATGTGCACTCCCTTGTGTTCCATTATTCCTGTTATAATTGGGGTTAAAATTGTTTCCAGACTGAGATTGGTTAAAGCCAGAGCTTCTACACTCTCTAGCAAAGTGTCCCAACTTTTGACACTTGTGACATCTAAGTTTAGATTTGTTAAAACCAATTTTTGTAGAACTGTTAAGTCCTGGAAACTTCCTTCCTGACCTTTTGTAAAATTTATTTGTTTTTAAACTTAACATGGCCAGTTGGTGCAAAATATCCATTTCTTCTAGGTCATCACTGCTGAAACTATTTAAATCATCCATGATAAATCACATGTTATCAGCAGTTTGACCAAAATCATTATTGTCATAACCTGGGAATGATCTTTCAGATGAGATCCCAGCAGTTATGTCAATATGGTCAAAAGATCCAAAACTATTTGAACAAGTTGGCGAGTCTTGTCCCAATAGTGCTGTACTGCCTGGTAGATAGTCATCAGCAGTTTTGCCAGAACTTTGTAACTTTTTCTTTTGATCAATTTCTCTCTCAAAAGTAAGTAATCTCCCATGAAGTTTTGTAAGAGTGTGGGAGCTAAAGTCTGGTGAAGATCTTAAGACTATAGAGTATGTTTCCCATTTTTCAGGTAAAGACCTTAAAAATCTATGAAGCATAGATACAGTTGTGTAGGTCTGACCATTTAGTTTTAGCTCAGATATTAATGAGGAGAATCTTTCAAATTGTTGTGTTAAAGTTTCCCCATTAATGTGAGCAAAAGTTTGATATTGTTGAGCCAGGATTTCTCTGGTGTTGGCAATCACTTCTTCAGTTCCTCCAAACTGTTCTTTGAGGTAGTCCCAAAGCTCTTTGGCACTATCACAATGTAATAGGCCAGAGTAGATTTCATTTGGGAGTGCCATTGCCAACATAGAGAAAGCTTTTGCATCAAGCTCAAGTTTTAGGAAATCGTCATCAGTATAGTCTTTTGGGTCTTTTAGAATCTCTTCTTTAGTTTCAAGATTTATATTTACTGGTTTATGAGGACCATATATCACAGATTTCCAGCAACCTGTGTTGGTCTGTGATAAGGTATGTGCCATTCTCTTTTGCCAGATGTTATATTCATTTCTTACTAGCATAGCAGGTTTAGTGGCAGAACCAGTATTATGAGGATCCATTTTAAAGAGTATTGATTTGTCAAATATCTCTTAAAGTGATGGATGTTGATAAAATTGAGCTAATAATCCTTTATTGAATATCAATAAGAGCCTGTGTCTGATTCTCAATGTGTTAGATTGATATGTGATCAGATAAACCAGCGCTCTGATACCAATTGTTGGATCAGTGTTGCTCTTTTGTATGAACTTGCTAGTGAACACTTAGGTGTTTAGCAAGTTCTTGATCAGTGATAGCACAGCGGAATGTTATGAGTTTAAAGCTACACTTATCAACAGGAGTTGTAACTCCCCCTGGATTGAAAAACTAATAAATGATAAGTATTTATTGAGAATCTAAGTATGAATGAGAATGAAACACTTAGACAGATTCTCAATAAATATGAAATGGAAATAACAATAATATGTGTTGAAGGATTTCTGTATTAAAATCAATGTCTAAAACAGAGGGATGAACCCTTCTATTTATAGACTTTACAAATACATGAACCTTGCCAAAAAGCAAGTTCAGAAACAAGTTGCAGCATTGGAACTTGTACATAAAGCAAAAGTAATACTAAAGTAACAAACTACTGATGCAAAAAGGCGGTGGAAAAGATCTTCACATAAGTGCTGATGAATGACAAACTACAGATGAATAGTTTGTCTTCAGTACTTCTTCAGTAGAAGTGTCTGGTTTGAACTTCAAAACTTCTGATGACTTTTCTTCTTCAGCACTTCTGGAATCTCTTCTTCAGCAGTTTGATCTTCCTTCTTCAGCAGTTCTATACTTAGAATATTTTTACAGAAGTGAATTAGACTAAGGTTTGCAAAAGTGGTTTCACCAATCCTTTTTGTCCTAACAAATTGCAAGAAATACAAGATGCGGGGGAGACAGATTTGTCGCTTACAACAACTCCGATGATTCCTCTTGTACCCAATGCCAATTCTGTCCCTAACGTCACTGCACCAACCCCTTCTCAGCCAGATCTTCATGAACCAGCTAATGAAGACCCATCAGACAATCATCACTATGACAATGCTGAACCTGAAATCCCGCTTCGAAGGTCATCAAGGTCTAGACGGCCTACTAATTTTGATGATTATGTTACCTTCCTTACTGATGCAGATATGGATACTGGAAAGCTTACAGATCCTAACTCTTATAAAGAAGCCATTAGCAGTGATCAGTCTTCTGAATGTACTAAAGCCATGACTGACGAGCATGAATCCATGAAGAAAAACGACGTTTGGGATTTGGTTGAATTACCTAGCGGTGCAAAAGCCGTAGGATGTAAGGGGGTGTTCAAAACAAAACTAGATCCGAATGGGAACATTGAATGCTATAAAGCAAGATTGGTTGCAAAAGGCTACACTCAGAATGAGAGAATTGATTATCAAGAGACATTTTCACCTGTCTCTCGAACACATTCCTTAAGGATCGTTATGGCCCTCGTAGCTCATTTTGATTTAGAGTTAAATCAGATGGACGTTAAGACTGCTTTCCTTAATGGTGACTTGGACGAAGAAGTGTTCATGAAGCAACCTGAAGGCTTTAAACCTGAAGGTCAAGAACATCTAGTCTGAAAAGTGAAGAAATCCATATACGGTTTAAAACAAGCCTCACATCAATGGTACTTAAAGTTTGATGAAGTCGTTAAGAGTAATGGTTTCATGAAGAATCAAGTAGATCAATGCACCTACCTTAAGACGAGTGGGAATAATTTTACTATTCGTGTCCTTTACGTTGATGATATCTTATTGGCAAGTAATAGCTTAGATATGTTGGATGAGTCAAAGCGATTACTTTCATCTAATTTCGACATGAAGGATCTCGGAGAAGCCTCTTATGTCATTGGCATCGAAATACACCGAGACAGACACAATGGGATTTTAGGTTTGTCCCAAAGGGCCTACATTGATCGTGTTCTCACACATTATAACATTCAACATTGTAAACCTACTCCAGCTCCGGTAGCTAAGGGATATCTCTTCGGTTTATTCCAATTTCCGAAAACAGGTGTGGAGAAAGAACAGATGAGAATGATACCTTATGCCTCAGTAGTCGGTAGTCTTGCTTATGCTCATGTCTGTACGCGTCCAGATATCGCTTATGTCACTGGAATGCTAGGCTGTTACTTGAATAATCCTGGCCATGATCATTGGAAAGCAGCTAAGAAGGTGTTAAGATATCTACAAGGGACTAAAGACTATAAACTGACTTACAAAAGAAGTGATAATTTAGAAGTGGTAGAATACTCTGACTCTGACTTTGCTAAATGCAAATATGACAACAAATCCATTTCGGGGTATATCTTTATGTTAGCAGGTGGACCCATTTCGTGGAAGAGTCATAAACAGAGACTTACGGAAACATCCACAATGATGGCAGAATACATAGCCGTGTATAACGCTACCTGTCATGGAATGTTGATTAGGAATCTCATTACTGGACTCAAAATTGTCAATTCCATCTCTAGACTATTAAAGCTTTACTGTGATAACTCAATCATCATTAGTTTCTCGAACAGTAACAGTTCGACTGGCGCTGGTCATTTCTTAGATACGAAGTATTTGTTCGTACGTGAACGAGTCGAGGAAAACAATCTTTGTATCGAACATATAAGTACTAATGATATGCTTGCGGATCCGATGACTAAAGGTCTCCCACCTAAAGTATTCGAAGATCACGTTTCGAAGATGGGACTTACTAATGACCTTACTTAGAAGCATATGTACTTATTTGACCACTTATGTTTACTTATGACTTATGATTTATGAATAATGACTTATGTTTAATGAAATTTCCTAATTATGATTTGTTTGTCTATTAGTATGTTAAGCTAGCATAATTACATAAAGAAAATAATACAACAAATCAACATCTAAGGGCATAACGATAATTGATCCTAATGTTAAGTTTTAGATTTGGATTTGGATTGTAGTATGATTAATGGGTTTAGAGCTGAGTATTGATCTCCGGAGACTTATGGAATACTCATAATAAATGATTACTCGGCTAAGTGGGAGAATGTTGGAATAAATATACATTATGTCTTGTATATTCATCGGTAGCCATTATAATCATTTATATTATGTTTGATCAATTGCTAAATACTTTAAGCCCATAACTGATTTGTCTTTGATGGACGGACTTATCATTAGTTGGGCCTAACTAGGGTGTCTCCTGGGTATGCATAAATAGGAAGAGATTACTAGGGTTGAGGGACATCAAAACATAATCAACATAACACCATAATATTTTCGTCCCTCTCCTCTCTCCCATAACCGATTCCTGCAATGGATCATTAGCCATCATAACTGCATACCAAAAAGGGAACTCGAACATACTGACAATTATGTCGACCTCATCGCTTTCAGCATCAATAGCAGGTCTCACGAATTTCTCAGGTATATGTTTATGTGTTTTCCATTACATACTAATAGAATTGATGCAACACTCAGGCCTCCGGCGAGAGATCGATTGGCCTTTCTCAAAAACCACTACAAGGAAATACGACAATAGAGGTGACATGTGGCGTTGCTATTGCCCTAAAACGTCGCCTTTAATGGAAATAGCGACAACAAGCATCGCTATTGCGTCGCCGCTAATTTTTCATCGCCAAAGCCCATATTTTGGTCACTATTGAATATCGTCTTTAAAGGTAGTCGTCGCTAATACCATTATACTATTAGCGATAACCATGTCGCCTCTAAAGGAATTTGTCGTTAATACCTAGCGACAATAATGTCGCCTCTATTGCTTTTTTTGTGCTAAATTCCCAACTTTTCTCCTTGTATTTTCCCGTTTTTCCGGCTTCAAACATGCTTTTTCCGGTTGATGACACACCAAAACAACATATATCACATAATTAACCATAACGTCACAAAACATAAGTCACAATCATCCTCGTTTTAGTCAAAAATCATTTTATAACATAAACTATGTCAAATCAATATCATCGTGGCTTTCATCATCGTTTCTTCGTTAAATGGGATACCCTACTTGGCTCTAAATAGATTATAGGCTTTTGTATTAATGTTGATGTCTCTTGAACCATTTGGTCTTGTACGATTGTTCACTAGGCAGATGTAAATATTGTTAAAATTGCTTATTTGTACGCATCTACATCCACTCCCCAGAAAACAAATTGTTACTACGGCTTTACCACGGTTGTAAAACTTTTCACGAGTACATCTCCAAATATTGCTGACTCTTGGTCGGTACCTATCAAAACATAAATAAAAAATAAATAAATTTAGTTGACAAAAGATATTATGCGGCTTAAAAGTTAATTATACTCTTCGTAAAAAATGTTACTAATGATGAGATCTTCATAAACAACAAGTCACCCTTGTGACAATGCAAACTCCTTCGCCGATGTCCACTCTCTACGGACTTTGAAGCATGTCCTTCTTCTGGATCCTTTCAACGATGCCTGCATTTGTTTGATACTTCAAGTGATTTTGGCCCTCAACTAGAAACATGTGGAACTAGCCTAAGTGTATTAGGAAACGCGATTAAACCTCTCACCAAAATGGTATGCCCTTCAGAGTAATTACTAAAAAAGGGGGATTGGATAAATTGGTTTGAGTGTTTACCTAATTAGGGTGGCACAACAATATCGATTTTAACTTGAGATTTACTTTAATATTTAGTTACTGACCTGGGACAAAATACTTTGGATGACTTGTAGCAAGAAGCAAGTCGTATAATTTCAATAAAACCAATTTTACGTATTTCAGTGATAGACTTGTAACACCTTGTAACTCTCGACGCGATTCAGTTTTAAATACCTATTTAAAACTATATTGGTCTTCATATTGTGAACTTGATTTTAATTCAATGAACTCTTTTATTAAATTATAGCATATAAATTAACGACTTAATTTAAAAACCAAGAATTGCTTTATCTTTTAAAAAAAACCCTTTTTTACTAAATTACCTTTCCGAGATAAATAAAACACCTTTTAATTACTCGTTGTCTTATGATTGTGAAAACTTGTTGTTTTGCTGATAATAAATATTTACACTTAAATAAACAAACCATAAAACACAAACAAATAAATTAAGCCACTAGTAGATTTGTTCGGTTTCGTTTGAACCAATTAAACATAACATAACCAATCTCAAAGGGAAAAAAATAAACCGTTATCTTGTAGACTCCCATTTAATCAAGATCTCCACCTTCTCATCTGGTTGCTGTCCTCCTCTGGTCTTGAATTTTGTCTTGAATCCTATCTTCCTAACTAAATATTTCCAAACATCATGATAGAGACGAGATTGTGTAGGCCGTATGATACGTGCCATTACTGATATGACCACGTACTCATGTAAATGTTCCCATGAAGTCCAGCACATCATCCCACGTTCTCATCCATGCAATATTGTTACTTTATGTTTTCAATTCTAGTTTCAATTGTTCCCATGTTTTCAGTAAGTAGTGGTTAGTTATTTTAGAGGTTAGTTTATTTCTTTCTTTGTATTGTATGCCTACATAAGGCTTTGTGTTTTTAGTAATAAGTAGAGAAAAATGATTATAAAGTTTTAGTCTTCTTGTTTTGTTTTCTTTGGAATCTAACCCACTCTAAGGGTCCTATCTTGGGAGATTGACCATCTCAAATCGGTCTATAACAATGGTGCTTTCATTCCCGAACCTTCCTTCCGCCATGCCGCCCACTACCTCCACCAACAACCGCTCCCCAACCATCACTAGCCAACTTAACCAACTTATCACCATCGCTACCGCTACCCTCCAATCTCAAGTTAACATCAACAACCAATTGGCCGTCCTTATCAAAACTACCCAAAATCTCAACTCGAACCTCGATACCCTCATTGAAACTACCGCTACTCATGATAACCACATCACCAACTTATGCTCGGTGATTTCTGCCCGCCTCGCCAAACAACCTACACCGCCACCATCAAAACAAAACTGACCCGCTACATCCCCCGAACCATTTGTACCACCAATTAAAACAACACTCACACCACCGACCCCTTTCACACCATTACCGGCACCGATACCATTTCCACAACCATCACAGAATCTTGTTCTCTCCATCACCCAAGTGACCAACCATGCCTACACCGACCTCCGACTACACAATATTGAACTCGAAAACCCACCCCCACCACTGCTACAAACACTTTCCACAAAAAGAGTGTGCCACGCCTTAAAGTCGGGAAAGGTACCTTATCATAAGCTACCACCGTCCTTGAACCCATATCCTAATGGCCCTTCAAACATGATGTTAAAGACTGCCATGGGTACCCATAGTCCAACCCATGTGAACCTTACGAAACAATAGAAGGAACATTTAAATGTATTCTACTCCTATGGGAGAATTGCCCAAATTAACTATACATATCATACTTATGATATTTATCGGGTTCGTTCTTTCATTCTTAGGTTAGACAAACTACCACTCGAGGCAACAACTCAAGGTGTAATTGGAAGACGCGAGTTGCAGCCACCGTGGCGGCCCGTTGTGACCGCACCAAATGCCGCTGGGAGACTCGAATGGCGACCTCCGTGGAGATATCGTTCCATTCCTGATGACAAGAATGTTTTGAGGCGTGCGGGAATGATACGTGCCATTACTGATATGACCACGTACTCATGTAAATGTTCCCATTGAGTCCAGCACATCATCCCACGTTCTCATGCATGCAATATTGTTACTTTATGTTTTCAATTCTAGTTTCAATTGTTCCCATGTTTTCAGTAAGTAGTGGTTCTTTGTATTGTATGCCTATATAAGGCTTTGTGTTTTTAGTAATGAGTAGAGAAAAATGATTATAAAGTTTTAGTCTTCTTGTCTTGTTTTCTTTGGAGTCTAACCCGCTCTAAGGGTCCTATCTTGGGAGATTGAGCATCTCAAATCGGTCTATAACACCGTAGTACCCAAACCCTTCTCTAGTTCTCGCCCATGTTGGAAATTTTATAGTGAATGTAAGTTGGTTGTGTCCCACATTGGTGGAGAGATGAAAAGTGGAGGAGTTTATAAGGTGAAGCTTGAGTGGAAGATTCAAAATGTTAAGTTACATTATACTCTGGCGCCTAACCGCATGCAGGGGGGTGAAAAAATGGGTTCTGGTTCGAGGAAATTCTTCAACCAACGCGACGCCCACACGACCTGTGGACACGAATGCAGCTCGAAAAACCCAGGTCCGCGTGACACTGGTTTTTGCTACCTGTTTCTTTTTATTCTATAACGTAAAGAAAGCTTCCAGAACTCTCCTTCAGTTTCGTGACTCATGGTATTCTCTGCTGTAGTTAATTGTGCAATTAAAACGAGATTAATTGACATTGATTAACGTCATCATTGCAGCATAAGTTTCATACTCAAAGCATGTTTGAGTATATAAGAGGCTGCACTCTTGTGTGCATAAATAGGAGATACAAAGGTGTTGAACCTAAAACTAAAACTCACACACAACAGAAACATATATTCACTCGCATACATTGTCTATTGCTGCAGAAAGACTTTTTCAAAAACAGTCTTGTTTCGGTTTCTTTTCGGGCAAATGGGATAGTCCGGCAGTGCACCATCGCCGCTGTTTCGAACCGGTGTACCCTGGGAACAGACGAAGAATCTGTTTAAGGGAATTGTGTCAAACACAAGCTTGGTTCACTTCTATTATTTCGTTTTTTGTTAAGTTTATTGTAGCAAGTATAGAGACTCAGAAACTTGCGAGTTTCATGTACGAAAGGCGTGCGGTGATTACAATGTAAGTTTTCTAACAAACTTAAACAGATTAGTAAACAAACTTTCATGTTCTTCCTAAGAAATTTGGGTTCGCGAAAGTTTGTAAGTGTTTTCTTTTGGTACATCGAATTGGATTACATTCATCATGAGAAATCAATTTTTAATCCAAAATATTGTTTGACAAAACGAATTTTTGATTTAATTTTCGGATTCATGGGTTTTGAGTTGTGTTTAGATAAACCGGACTATTAACATTTCTAATATGTGTTTAAACAGATTTTGAGCGAAAGGTTATACCGTTGTTATTTTTCGCAATGAAAGTATTAGTAAAAAAACATAATATTTGTAAACCAATGTAAAACGTTTGATAATGGTTTCTTTCTAGTAAGCGTATTAGAAAGATAATTTCAAAGTATTTGAAATGTATACATTTTCTAATAAGTGTTTTAGAATCGACAAAGTTGAAAGAATAACATGTCATGATACATTTCTAATAAGCGTATTAGAAATTATTATTTACAAAATCATAAGTTTAATTTGTAAACTTATGTATTCATTTATCTAACGAGCGTGTTGGAAATTGATGATTTTGTAAAACCAAAATAAGGTGTTTATATTTTCTAACAAGTGTGTTAGAAAAGATTATTGTACAAAATACACAAACGTGTTGGAAATGATTATTTTGGAAAATAATCAACATTAAACTGGTTTGGTTAAAATTTGACGGTTTCGAACAAGCGAGTTTGAAATGGGTATATTTTGGAAAATCCAAAGTTAATACCATTTATGTAGATGGTCTAATTCTCTAACGAGGGTGTTAGAAACGGTTTATTTTATATAAACCAACAAGTTTAAAAATGATTGTCATAATCGTGTATTTCTAACAAGCAGGTTAGAAACGGTTGAGAATATAAACCAGTGACCTTTAAAATGATTTTGGCAATCGTTTATTTATAAACGAGTGTGTTAGAAAAAGTTTTTTTTTATGAAACGTGTAACGTTTGCATTCTAACAAGTATGTTAGAAATGGTTAATTTTGAAACCGTATATGTTTATATGGTACACGTATAGTTTCTAATGAGCGAATTAGAAATGGTTAATCATGAAAACCATATACTCTAACAAGTGAGTTAGGAATGATTTAAATAATAAAATTATATTAGAGTTTATGGTTTTGATTTGTAATCAATACATAAATATGTATAGTTTATGGAAAATACGTGTAAAAGTAGAAATGTTTTGTATGAATAAAACATGTCTTTTGCAAATTATATATGGTGTTATACTTGTATGAGAAGTATGATGACTTGAACCATATAATAGTGTAGAGAGACTATTTAGTGTAAAACAACTTGATGTTGTTTGGACATATTTACTTGTTCGACTACTTGTGAGTAGTTAAGTATAAACAACTTTGTTGTTTTGAACAGTGTATTGAGGGAGTACCTCGAAACATGCCATGAGACGATATAATTGCTATTATTTCGTCGAACGATAAAGTGTTGAAGAGAATAACACTTTGAGATTTGATATTTATATATCCTTATATGAATTCGTTTAAATATATACGTAATATTTTATATATATTTTAGATTATTAATTGGAATCTTAATGTGGTGAATAAAGAGTAAACTCTTGGGTAGAGTTTCATGTTTTCTAATTAAAGTTTTTATGTCACTTTATTAGAGCTTTTTATGTCAATTTATTAGAGCCTTTATTTTAAATTAAGTCTCTAATTAAGTGACTAACAAGAAAAACTCTTCATCCATCCCCATGGAGATAAATCATGATCAACGTGGCAAGTGTATTGACGTTAAATGCACGAAAACGAGATATGTCATCTAATGTTAAGAGCATTTACGTAGAAATGCACAAATGTAGTTTTGATGACTATAACATATGATAGAAATATATGTTATTATTCATAAGTCTTTGATAAATATTGCGAGATTTATTATAAAAGACTTAGAATAGTGATGGATATGTAGAGTCTCTGCAAACCATCAATGTTGGTTGAATTATATGGAGGTTTCGTGATATATTTTGGGAGAGTCACCCAATAAATAGTTTCAACAAAATATATACATATCACTTAGGCATATGTGAATGTCATGTCGTTGAGTGTCAATCTAATTGTTGGATCAGTTGCTCTATTTAACAGTTATTATTCATGAACACTTGTGTGTTGTAAATGTATCAAAGTAAATTACACAGCGGAATATTAAAGTGTTCAAGTTAAAGCATCACTTTTAACAGGAGTTATGACTCCCCCTCAATCAATGAACTAGGAAGTAAAGATGAGAATCAATAATAGTAAATGAATATAACTGTAAATGCAGAATGATTCTCAGATATATATGAAAAGGATAACTACAAAGCAATTTGAAGGAAAATGTTCAAGTCTTGGATTGCTGTCTAAAATAGTGGGTGTAATCCCTCTATTTATAGACGAAAGATTACATACAGACTAAGTAATCAAAAGCTTAAAATAATGTATCATAATACTACAACAGGCTGTAGTTATCGAAACTTGAACAAAGATTTAGGTAAACTAATATAATATTAAACTACTGAGATTAAAAGGGTGGTTAGAAGCTTCTTAATGAAAGTGCTGATGAGTGACAAACTTCTGATGAAAGATCTTCAGGAGTTTGTCTTCAGCAGTTTGTTCTTCAGATATTTGTCTGGTTTATCTTTAGAACTTCTGATCCTTTTACTCTTCAGAACTTTAGATATCTTTCCCTTCAGCAGTTTCACAAAATGTGAAGAGGATATAAGACTAAGGTTTATAACTAGCTTGACAATCCTCTTTGACCCTACAATCTCCCCCTGGATTGATGAAGCCAAAACCTTTGTCTATCTTTATTTATAAGATCCTCTCTTCCTTAAGTCAAGAACTCTCCAGATTTCCTTAACTGTTTGATGTTTGAGTTCTCTGACCTCTGGTTCTGAAAGTAGTCCTTTTTCAGGTATCATATCCTGAATGGTTAGTAGATCTTCATCAGATAATCTTTCCAATTCAGTCAAGTTATGAAGGACTTTTGTTGAGAAGTCTTTTCTTTCTAGAACCAAGGAACTGGACTTGTGGGTGAAGCACCATTTGACAATTGGAGATTTGGATTTGAAGAAATTGTCTTTGTATGGTACAATTTGTAGGTTTGAATATAGTTCTGATGTTGGGGGTTTTTCTTTTTTAGCATTGATCAGATTGGATCTCCTTCTCTTTTCAACTAGCATAGTACCAGGTGTATCACCTTTTGAAATAAGCATGTGATGCTTAGTGACTACCTTGGTATGTTTTTGTTCTTTGATGGTTTGTTGCAGTTGATAAGCAAATGTTGCAGGATCCCTATATTGTGTTATCAGAGGCTTTTCTTCAATAATGAAATCATCTTCAACAATGGTGTTCTTCTCAATCAAAACCATCTTGAAGTCTGTTTTTGTGTGTTCCCCTGACTTTTTATTGGTAGCAGGCTGTGTGGGTTTGAATTTCTCCGGATTTGCTAGTCTATCAGCCTTGAACCTTTTGTATGTATCATAAAGTACATCTTCTTTTCACTTACATATTTGTTATTTTGAACCATATTTGTTCTCTACTAATTCTTGAATGGTTTGGGCCCTTTTCAACTTTCTTTCTGTTTCTTTGGCTAGCCTTTCTGATACAAGTTGTGCCTCTTTTGTTAGTTTTTCAGTTGAGAGTTCCTTAAGTGAGTATTTCCTTATCATGTTATGTTTGCTGATATAAGTCATCAGTTGTTGTCTTTTAACTTCTTCTGCAACAAGGAGAGTTTGCTCAGCAAGTCCTTCTTGTGCTTCCAGCTCACTTAACTTTTGTTCATAGGTTTTCAACTTATCATCAAGACTCAAGCCATCCCTTGCTTCTAAGCTTTCCCATATCTCATCTTCCTCTGCCTTTCTTTCATCTTTTATTCTTTCTTCTTCTGTCAGTTCTTCTTCTTCTGTTTGATCTTCTGTAACTGGTATAGAAGAAATGGGAACATGCTTTGGAACATCAGCTGGGTTTGTTTCTGTTGCTTTAGAAGACTGTTTTGGTTCAGTGCAGGAATTGTCAACTACTGAAGTGTTGATCTGAGCAGCATCAACTACTGAAGTATTGTCTTCAGTACTTTTGGTCTTGTCTTCAGCAGTAGCTTCACTATGGCCTTAGGTAGACTTTTCAGCTTTTTCTCTAAGGACTCTCTCTTCTTTTTGATACCATTATTCTCTTTCTTTCAGAGCTTTGTCTTGTCTAGTCTAGTCATGGCAGTTAGTTTTTGAGATTCCTTGAGATTTTATGCTTCTCTAGCTCTTTTTGAAGCTTCAAGAGACACAGTTTCAGGTTCCTTTGACATCTCCCCCTTTTTGGCTTCATCCACTTCTGGAAACCATGGGGGTGGAGGTGTTACACCAAATAGATGGGCTAATTGTGTCCGGTTATCTTCCATCTTTCTTGACAATTCACCAAGCTTATGATCAATTGCATTGTTAATCATCACAATCTGAGTATTGTTCTTTAACTCCATAGCAGTCATAAAATCTTTGAGATGATCATATATAAGTTGATGTACCATCTGGTATAGGGGACCATCTAGGCTGCATAGGTGGTTCAGGTCTATGCTTGATGACACAGAGAATTGGGTAGGCTTTTGTGATTGTGGAGGGTGTGTTTTGGGGTGATCCTCAGTGTGAACTGGGGATTCCACTATTGGGGAATTGGGGTTTAAGTGGTCTTTAACCTGTTCTTCTATGACTGTCTCCTTAAGTACAGATACATTAGAATCAGGACCTTCTCAGTCAGCCGTCAATTCATTTTGTGGAGATTTTGATCCGTAATCCAAATTAATGAAATCATCTAAATCACTGACATAGTCCTCAATGAGAACAATATCAGTTGTCTCATGAGATAGGCCCAACCTAGTTGTCTCATGAACCTCTTGTTCTTGGTACTGAGGTTTTCCTACTTTAGGCACATGGCCTTCATCAGTAGTTGCCACATTTGAGGTCTTAGCTATGGTACTGTCCTCAAATCCATCACTGGATGGTATAGGAGTACTAGCAGCCTCAAATATACCTAAGGAATCTAAGTTTGGGCTTAGAGGCCTTGGTTCCTCCTCATCTCTTTGGTTAGGGTTGATCACATTCACATCAATGTCCATTTCTGTGTTTTCATCCCCTGTTCTATGTGGTGATTGGGGATTGACATTTTCAGATGTAGTGTGTTGTTTCAGCCCAGAGAGAATATTAGCTATCTCAACTGCTGGTGATGTTTGTGGGTCAGTAGTTATGGGATCAACAGTTGGGTTTTGTTCAGTTGGTTCAGTTGTTTTGAAAGAAGGGTCAGTAGTTATTGTCTTTTTGAGTTTCTTTCTTGAAAACAGAATGGATCGATATTGGTGCTCTTTCTGGTGTTTGAGATGAATGAGACTGGGAGGAAGTCTCAGTCACATCTTTTGAAAGTGCAGATTGCACATTAGCAGCTTCAGGCATCTCAACTTCCTGAATTGCTTTTCTTTTAGGGTTGGGGGGGTTTGGATTCTTGTTGTTTGGTTTGTTTTGGCTTTATTAAAAAGGATGACATTATACTCTGGCGCCTAACCGCACGCAGGGGGGGGTGAAAAAATGGGTTCTGGTTCGAGGAAATTCTTCAACCAACGCGACGCCCGCACGACCTGCAGACACGAATGCAGCTCGAAAAACCCGGGTCCACGTGACATTGGTTTTTGCTACCCGTTTATTTTTATTCTGTAACTTAAAGAAAGCTTCGAGAACTCTCCTTCAGTTTCGTGACTCATGGTATTCTCTGCTGTAGTTAATTGTGCAATTAAAACGAGATTTATTGACATTGATTAACGTCATCATTGCAGCATAAGTTTCATACTCAAAGCATGTTTGAGTATATAAGAGGCTGCACTCTTGTGTGCAGAAATAGGAGATACAAAGGTGTTGAACCTAAAACTAAAACTCACACACAATAGAAACATATATTCACTCGCATACATTCTCTATTGCTGCAGAAAGACTTTTCCAGAAACAGTCTTGTTCCGGTTTCTTTTCAGGCAAGTGGGATAGTCCGGCAGTGCACCATCGCCAATGTTTCGAACCGGTGTACCCTGGGAACAGAAAAAGAATCTGTTTAAGGGAATTGTGTCAAACACAAGCCTGATTTACTTCTATTATTTTGTTTTTTTGTTAAGTTTATTGAAACAAGTACTGAGACTCGGAAACCTGCGAGCTTCATGTACGAAAGGCATGCGGTGGTTACAATGTAAGTTTTCTAACAGCCCCTCCCTTTCCTCTTGATTTTGATTAGAAACTTCACCAAAATTATAATCTTGATTGGTATGGTGTGGAAAACTGATTTGGATGTGATGGTGTACAAGATGACTGCAAATATGACATAGGATCTTCGTAACACCAAAGGACCCTCATATTCTCACCACACATAGAATACAATCCCAAACCCCCACCCTCTCTACGACACGGCTAAAGCACCCACCCCTACACCCACAACAGTTCCAAACTCATAACAACACTAACCTAAATCATCTATCTTTTGAGGTGTATTGGAATGCTTGGAGCTAAATTGGAAGTTTACACCTCAAAAGCTCAAGAAACCCCATCCAATCTTATTGGTTTTGTCTTCCCTAGTGTAAGTAGTGGTGTAATTCAGCACCTTTCTTTGTTGAGTTTAATTGGTGTTATGTGTGTAAGTTGAAACACCCGTGGGGTGTTTACCTAAAGATAACTAAAACCAGATATAAAGTGTTAAAACAAGCTAAAATAAAAGGTACCGGCTGTAGGTTGTTGTTGTGTGATTGTTTTTATAAATATAAATTAACTAAAACCCTAGAATTTGCAAGTTGCTGTTTTTGATCATTAGATTCTGATAGAACATGAAAGAGTACTAAAAATATATAAACAAGCATATTAATACCTATTTAGGTTATTGGATAATCTTTTATTTGACTTGGTGATGAAATTGAACTTTAATGTGTGTAAACCCTAATCTTGCAAAATCACTAGTAAAGTTGATGTATGATTATTTTTGTGATCAAAAGTGTTTATTATGCTTACATATGAATATGAGTATTGTTATGTGTATAAATGAGTTGGATGTTAAGTAATGAAGTGTAACACCCTAGGCATATCTCACATCATGCGTGGACATGAGAGATCTTGGTTCATAAGTAATGTCCTGCCTCATAAATCACCAACGCGTTTTGGGCTTAGTTGGTTCTGGAGCACATGAAAACTCCACGTTTAAGCGTGCTCAAGTGAGAGTAGTACTAGGATGGGTGACCTCCTAGGAAGTTTTCACTCGGGCAACCAAAAACAAATCCGTAAACTTCTAGAGAGCAAAGAGGACAATATTGGATGATATTAGAGACGGGGTGTTCCATGAAGGGTGGTACTTATTATGATTTAAGTTTGTAAGTGTGCTTAAAATGCTAAGTATTGGATGAATATTTGGTATTATGAAAAGAATGGATTTTTATGAATAAAATGGTTAATATTAAATAAGAGTCCCAAGACTTAGATATTTAATTGTAAAAATATCTTTATATATAAAATAAAGTTTTTAAGCTGTAAAAATATAATTTTTGTGAAAACACATACAAATTTATGTTAAAAATGGTATTTTTATAAAAGATTGAATTAAAAGTTTTGTCAAGTATGTTTATACAAAATTTTAACGCGTGTCCTTTGCCTTTAAAATTGACGAGATCACTAAGTGAAAAAAGGGCCACAGCCACATAAAAAAAAATGTGACCGTATGCCTTTCGCCACACATATTGTTTTAGGCCAAGTGTGACCAAAGGTGTCACACCCCGACTTTTCCCCCGTCGGTTGTGATGTTTGGTAGCTTCGCCGCGCAGCGGAAAGTTGCATCTAAGACTCTTATTGCCTGAACGCCATTGCTAACCCTCTAGGATCCCCGATCCCAAGACGTCGCCTACTCCAACCGTGCCGTTACCAAAGTTTAAACCTGAAAGACATACTTAAAAAGTCAACATATAATGCTGGTGAGTTCATAAGTTTTATAAAGGAGTTGTAATAAGTTTGAAAAGATCATATCTGTTACTACTAGGGTATAAGAACGTTAGCTAGACGTTTAGTGTTTTTACTACTACGGTTGGGAACCCATTACTAAACGTGTGTAAGTAGTTGGATCATGCCCAGACGATTTGGCTATAACCGATGCCTCGGTGAGCCAGTAAAAAGAGACAATATGCACCCGCCCGGCCCCGCCATCGAGTGGGTTTTGTGAGGCCCAATAGATCTATCCACATTTCCCCGGTTGTGCAACCCGCACATTCATGGTTTCCCCCCGGGACTTTCCATAAAAGCCGTATAGTATTTGTAAAGTAACCATAGTATTATATGACCTTTAGTAAGTAAGTATGTAGCATGTTTCTTCCCCGAAGGTAAAACCAGTAAAAGTAGGGTCGTGACACTCACGCACCCATTTCATTTTTCAAAAACTTGTTCGTTTGGAATTCCTAGGATTTTCATAAAAGAAGCATGTCTTCCACCCCGAAAACATTTATAAAACAGTAAAAAGTGGGGTCATGAACTCACCTTAATTTCCATGCTAAGCTAGCAAATAAAGTCCAAGCCTCGACCGGCTTCCTCGTGCCTTATTACCAACAAAGGACATCTTGAAAGTCTATCACATATAAGCCTAGCCTATTGTCCGGCTAAAAGATAGTTTATCCAACTATCTAGACTCGTGTGTATTAACTTGAGTACTAATATGCTTTAACTCGACAAACCGATCGTGACTTATCTTACTTATGCGTTAACACACGACATAGTACCCAAGTTGCGCACTTGTCACTATTCGTGTGTACACCACGTTGGACTGATATTACGAAACGTATAACTTATCTTGAGCCATAGCTCATCTTGTAATTCGGATAGATGTATTCGTCTTGTGTCATTGCTTTTAGGAAAATACAAGTATAGTTATTAAAACCAGTCAATAACAATTGTTGCTCCTTTTTCCAAATCCGTGTGCCTTTAAAGGTTTCGAAACATCAAGTTTTACATAAGCATTCCCAAATTAATCAAATGTTTATGTATTTTACACCCGAACGATTAACAATGTTTAGTTACCAAAACCATTGAGAACTCGTCATCCTTGTCGCTTTGTAAGAAATATTTGTATTTGTTTTTGAATTATTGTTCGGGATTCGCCTTTATTATCACCGATAAATATTTGTCAAAAACGTTGCGATCTTGGATGAAATACCTTCTATTAAAACACTTGGGGAACATCATTTATAAAAATATGCGACAATTCCATTTTCGTTGCACCTTGGATTTTATAAAAATTTGGGCAGAGTTTCCTCTCTTTTTGCGTCAACCAGACGACACAAGTCGTCTACAATTATCCCACAATCAATACCCAATACAAGACATCAAATCCATATATCCGCCATATCGATTTACAAGACTTTACACGTTTCGACAACTTTTCATATAAACTACTTATTTTTTTTATAAAGATACAACAATATATAATACATATATAGTCCAACCAATCTGTTTATTATTATTATTCGGTCCGTTCACGAGTCAAAACTATTTTATGAATATCAATATATATAATATCCACAACAATAATAACAATTTCGAATTAAAGTATACTGATTCGTACGCGCGTAACACGAAGCCACCTCGAACTACGTGTAGATCGGAACCAAAGTTTGACCAGCTTTGACCGCATGTTGACCGAGGCTTGACCATCCAGATCTGACCCGAACAAGACCCGTACCGAACCCGATATCGTACCGAATCTGACCCGAACACCAAAACCACCAAACTTTGACCCGAACTCAGATCTAACCCGAATGCAAACTCGAGGCCAGCTGTCGCACGACTTGTTGGCCCGAGCTGACCCGAACCATCATCACAAACCCACCAGATCTGCAGAACCCGGCTGTGACCACTTCAACCCGACCCCACCTCACTGATCCCGCGTCCACCACGAACCACGAACCTGAACCGAACCCCCAAATCAGAGCCAAATGACCGGACAACCACCGGCCAACACAACCATCACCATAAACCAGCAACGCCCGTCGGACCACCACCTTACCACCGGCCTACTACAAAGCAACGACTACCACATGTCGTCTTCTACCTTAGAACCACCACCGCCCGTCTTTATCTTAAAACCACCAAACCCGTCACCCGCAACCACCATCGGACGCCATCAATAACAAAACCATCTTCAAACCTGACCCAACCCGAGCCCTAAACAGACCCGATCTGGCCTGAAACCACGCGCCGCCACCTAACCACTATAACCCAGTTATGACCATAGCCTGATTAGGGCTTAGAAACCTGCGCCGCCACCACCATAAGGTGGGGGGCGGCCGCTGCTGCAACAGAGGGAGAAGGGAAAGAGACGAGGGAAGGAGAGGTGGTAGGGAGAGAGAGAGAGACCTGTGAGAGAGAGGGAGAGAGATGTGAGGAGAGAGAGTAGGGAGAGGTTGCAGAGATTGGTGGGGGGGGGGGGGGGGTGTTTGGCTGGAGAAAATGAAGAGGAACAAGAAGAGCTTCCCTTTTATAGTTAGGGTTAGGGTTTAGTAGGTAGATACTGCGTATCGAACCCGTATTAACGCAAAATGCCTCGGTTTCTATTTTAGGCCTGATAATTAATTATAAAAGTAGTCGGTTTTGTTCGAAATACAAAACCGAGCATAAATATAAATATTTTCAATGTCCGACGCGTGTTTTCAGATCACGCGTTTAAATCGCGTTAATTAAATCGGTCGCATCGATTGTAAAAACGGCCAGTAAACTTCCGAAACTTAATAATTAGCAATATTTGAAATAAATATTTATTTTTAAATCATAAAAATCACGTCAGTATAGATCGGAAATTGCCGGTTGTCACAAAGGTCGAGTCATCGTATATATGATATGGCCACATTCACGTTTAGTGACCGTAGCTACTAAAAAGTGTGGCTAAGGGTACCAATATTTCTTTCTTGAATCAATTATTCCTTTCCATTAAGTGTGTCTTAAAAGATAACAATGGCCATATGAAATTATTTTAAGTTTGTTTTAGTCACATCAATTAAAAAATAAGTGGCAAAAAGGGTTGTTGTAATCAAGGACTTTATCCTTTAAATGTGGCTAAAAGAAAGCAATGGTCACATGAATTTCTTATAAGTGTGGTTTGTTCTATTATATAGTCACATGAATTAACTTTAAATGTGGCTAAAAAATATTTTCAGACACCAAAAAATAATTGAAATTTTAAATGTGGCTATTATTTGACCTTTGGTCACACATAATTGTTTTTTCATGACATCTGCTATCATTTCGTCACATAACAAAAAACAAATTGACTATGATGTGGCTAATAGTTATGTAAAGTCACATGAAATTTTGTCATTCTATGTGGCCATTTATGTGTAATTGGCCATTTTATTTTTATTTTCTTGTAAAATAAAAAATACAATTAACATGAGAAAACCTAAAAACCCATTAATATTAACAATATAACCCAAAATTCATACACAAGTATTCAATTTAAATACCGAAAACATAAACCTCAAATCAAAACCTATATACAAAAGTTGCAATTGAAATGATTGTACACATAAACTATGAACTATTTCTAGGTTGTTTTCTTCAAGTCCATATACTTACTGCTTCTTGACATGAAAGTGTTGCAAATTTGCATTCATGAGCTCTTAGTAAGAATTGGTACATAGAGTGTATCCAAGGTAAACATCATAGCAATATGTAAGAACAATATAAAAAGAATCATTTCCAGTTGGGTGAACGGGTCAATAGAGTCAAAAGTAAAAAGAATTGCATTAGTGAGCTGTGAGCCTGGCCATCATGCTATTTTTCTCTTATTCCATCATGGTGGAATTTGGATCTATGCTGCGTAAGATAATGTTACTATATTTAAACATTTCTCACCGACTTGATCACAAGACGAGATAGAATCTCCAAAATAAAAATCGGCCTATAATACCTATTGCCATTGTTAGATATTTTGTCACAATAGTAGAACAATAATCTTCGATCAAGAAACAATGCCTGAAGACTAAAACTACTTAGAGAAGGCCATACATTCAATAGTGCTTGTGATGAAAGGCCTGATAACTGGTCTTCTAGGTGACCAAGATCAATGGAGGATAGTAGTGTACATAAAAAACATAACTTTTTTATGTAATCAATTAAAAGATAATAAATCGATGGCATAGTTAACTTTACATGTATAGAAGAATGATAATGAAATTAAAACAGACTTAAGCATATTATAAGTAAATGAAGAAAAAAGGTTGACAGGAAAATCTATATGTACCTACCTCGGTCATGTGCAATATTCATTATGTTTGAATACCCAGCCCAGTAAACAAAATCGATACATAACATACTATTGCTTCCTTATAGCTAACCATACTCTTTTTACATTAGTTCCCTATAGCAGACCAGACCAATATGATTACCAGCCTCTCATCAACTTAAATACATATGAATAAAATATATCAGTATATGATTAACAGATTTTTCGTTTAGCTTGGGAAAAGATTTAGAAGCTTAGACAACATATGTTATATAACTTGATAATCGACCAAAAAGATTATTTTGGATTCACAAATTATCCACAGAAGGGGTACGTTTTGTGATCATCAAAGTATATTGGAGCTACCTTAAGAGTTAAGACCCGACAATCAAACCGCGACCTAACTTTAGATCCAAGACTGGGCTCTTCTTGTTCTCTTTTCTCATGCAAAGAACATAAAGCAAACTAGCAAAGCAACCTTGCATAAACAATATTAACACATCAGTATTGAAAGTTTCTGAATCTGTAGCTGAAAAACAATATTTTTTTGACTTACTACTGAAAATCGGATCTAATTAAGTTAACACATTAGTATTGAAATTCTATATGTACAACAAAGAAATCCAAATGGTCAGAATTTAAAAAAATAATAAAATATATCTAAGTCATGGAAACACCATCAGGCATCATGATAATAAGTTCAAATAATTTTTTAGTTAAAATACCTCAGCAAAGTTAATTTGGCGATCAACTTCAGCCATTATGTTTGGGAAGTCACCAACTTGTGACAGATTTAAGAACAATGGGACTTCAAAAAAGCTTGATTTCTTAACTATTTATACAAGTAGACATGCCAAAAAAATGCATGAAACCGTCAAACGGGTCACCCACCCAAAAATGCATTTTTAATACATAAACACCAACTAAATGCACACAAATTGGTTTGAGATTAAAAGAAAAACAACCTGAATCAGCCAATTCATTTAATTGTGGGACTAAATTGCCACCTCTTAGTTATCATTTGTCAAAAAGAATATACATATTTATCTTCTTGAGATCTATAAGTCAATCATATGAGACTTCTTCTTTAAAAAGCCTCAACTTGAGGATAACCTTTAGGAAACAAAGGTTGATGTGTGTGAATGTGTTTGGCAAATTATAATTGCTAATTTGTTATAAATATATCAACTTGTAGCCTTTAGATTTTTTTTATACCTAGAACATATAATGCAAATATACATAGAAAATAGACACTTTATGTGGTACATTTTTTTTACCTGGAATACATGCCTACACCCCTGATGAGATGTTCCTACACATGTGGTTTTCTATGTTGTAGTGCCATTGATTCTTACCTAAAAATGCAAAGATAAATAATAAATGGCTCCATTCAGAGGTAACCTCTGAATCAGTCAGAGGTGGGTGGTGTTTGGTTTCTAAAACTTGTCCTCTTAACTGAACCATTAAGAGCTTAATAGTTCAGCATGTGTAGGATGCTGAATGGACAAATGGACATAATTTGCCCTTACCTTTGAACAGCCCCTTCCTCCTTCACCTTTCTCACTGTCGCTGTCATACTGGAACCACACCACCAGCACCATCTCCGCCGCCATACCGTCCTTGTACTGCATCAACACCGCCTCCTCTGCCTTTCCTCCCCGCTACAACACCCATCTCCCTTCATCCGGTCTTTCTCTACTTCTCTTGTTATCACTCTCTTAAAAACAAGAAAGAAAAGTAAAGAAAAAAAAGTATATATGTGCAGTGTGCGTTTGTTTGGGTTAAGAACAAGAAAGAAATGGGTAAAGAAGAAGAAAGCAGGAAAGAGAGAAGAGTGGGTAGGTGAGTGGTGGCTCGTGAGTTTTATTAAGTTCTTAATTAATTTATTATAATTTTTAAAATAATAGGGTGAGGGGTAAAATATTCTTTTTACAAATCATTCAGAGATACAACCAAACAACTTTAATGGTTCAGCATTTTACTGGTTCAGAGTCTCTTACCCATTCAGGCATTTTACTGGTTAAGCATTTAATGGTTCAGTACTTGCCAAACAGCCCCTAAGTTAGGTAAAGGTAAAGAATTAGCCGAAGCTAAATACACCAATCGAATTTTGTTAAAAAATAGTTCATACAGTAACTAATACACCAAGCACCTGACCTTGGAGTTGCCGCTGATGTTGCAAACCAATCGCATATGCCGACCCCGACGCAAACAGTAGTAAACAGTGGGTAGACCAGTGAAATAGCATAAGTTCGATTGGTAATCAAAGCACCGGTCGCAACTCCATTTGACGAGGTTGATCTAACCCAAGTCCAAACCATAAAGACAAATTCTTAAACATCTCAGTTCAACTTAAACTCATTATGTCGCGTTAGCATGGACAACCCGACTCGCACGTTTTGCTTCATTAAATTATAAAAAAACTACATTTATTACGTCAAAATTTAAATCCAATAGCATAATCATATCCTAAATGAAAAACACCGAATCCTTAATAAAAACCCAAAATCCAGTGCATAACATCAAAGATCTTTTGCGAATGTGCTAGGCTAGACTATGATTCCTTATAGCCACATATATAAAGTTTCATCGTCACCAGTTAATAATTTTAGCCACACTTAAAATTTTTAACTCTGACCATAAAATACTTATAGTTACTAGTTTTGTTTCTTTTATTAATTAAGTGGCTAATAAATACTACTCTTTTGTCACACTAAATAATATATGTGGCCAAATGTATTAACTTTTAGCCATATCATCAAACAAATATCATGGCAATTGGTCACATTTGGCCACACTTTTCATCTCTTCATTCAATTTGACGGGGAAGTGAGAATAATCATTGATTACTTTAGCCACACATACAAATTTTAAATGTGTCTATTTATTACTTTTAGCCATACGTAAAACGTTTTACTGTGACCATTTGTCACTTTTAGCGACATATAAATTCAAACAAATATCAATATGACAGTTTGTCACATTTAGCCACACTTTTCTAGTGTGACTACCAAATGTCACAGTTTTTCTTGAAGTGTGGCTAAATGTTTTGAAATAATGCGTTTTTGGTCACATGTAACAAATATTGTCGTTGTAGATCATATTTGGCCACGATTTTCATGTGTGGCTACTAAATGACACAATTTTTTTCATAAAGTGTGGCTAAAGGTTTTGAAAAGATATGCTAGTAGTCACATAAATCACATATCAAACAAATATTGTAGCCATGGATCGAACTTGGCTACACCTTTCTAGCGTGGCTAAAAAATGTCACATTTTTTCCTAAAGTGTGGCTAAAAGTTTTGAACTAATATACAATGGTCACATAAATAAATAAAATGTGTGACTAAAAGTAGGGTAGAAGGTTTAGAAATGTGATTAATGACCTTTAGCCACACATTTAATCAAAAGTGTGACAGTGCAGTTTTAGAAAAAGTGTGGTCGTAGGCCTATTTTGGTGTAGTGGATTTAGAGTTTATGTTTCAAAATGTTGCACAGTTTGTCCTTTAGCCCTAACTCAGTTAAATTTTGTGACACCCGACAAACTTAGCTTAATACTTCAAACAAACACTTAAGTCTACCTTAGCAAAACATTTACTAAACAAACTTAATGGAGTTAGTTGAGTCGGTTTGATGATTTGGGGAATCAACAGGAGTCGGTTTACACACACAATGTCCGTGGTTTGGTGATTCGGATAATTATCAGAAAACACATGTGCACGAGTCTCGTATCCCATCCGTTGGTGAAACAATAATGCAATGTGGTTAACTTGTTGATAATTATGTGATATACGAACATTGGTAACTTAGAAATACGTGTTTATGTGAAATTATATGATAATGTGTGTTTGAAGTGCAATGTGGAGCCGTTTTGACGAATGAGTCAAGAAATAACTCATTCGCTAGAAAATTCAGGGGAATGAGAGATCAAAAGGCTCATTCACTAGAAAGTGCTAGCGAATGAGCCTCATTCGTTTAAAATTCTAGGCGAATGAGAGCAAACTATATAAGCATCTCTCTGATTCATTTTCGTCATTTCACAACCCTAACTCGCCTCTAAGTGCTCTCTTACAAACCCCAACATGTAGAAACGAGTTTTTGCCCTCATTTCTTATATCATTGAGCAAAAACACATTTAGAAACAATATTGAGCTTAGATCTAAGGTGTGTTAATCATCTAAACCTTTTTCCTTATATTTTTAAGATGTTTTGATAATCCCTAAATGTCCAAATCTGATTTTAAGTTGTTTTCCTAAATAAAAACCTTTCTAAAACTTTTCCAAACTAGATCTAGACCTAAATAATGATTTAGTGGTTATAGGATGATACAACTGATTACCCCTGACTTTGAAGGCTTGATGATTGTGATTATGTGACTAATTGCACATTTTTCCATTTCTAGAAAGTTTTTCATGCACCTTGATGTGACATCTCCAAAATTTACCATTTTGGGAAAATATGTGATTTTGTGTACAAAATGAAGCAATTGATGACTCAATTAGATGTGAAAATATGCTATTAGGTGTGATAAACGTTATGGCATCGTTTGGTTATGATTCGTTAGGTTTTTAATTTGATTTGAAGGGTTTTTGTTCACCAAAATTATTAATTAGCCTGTATAGGGCGAATGAGACTAATTCGCATGATCGTTCATGCGAATGAGGGGAATAATTTCTTATTCGTCTAAAGTGATAACGATTGAGAGGAAATAATTCTCATTCACCCGAATTGGTTCATTTGCTACAAAGTTCCATTCTGTTATAGTATATGACCCAACCACATGCCTCATTTGCATGAACGGTATGGCGAATGAGACTGGGAATGACTTTGAAAGGTTTTCAAGCACACAAGTCACGCAAGCATCTAATTCATAAGTTAAGAGATATATTAAAAGACATCGTTGTTTACCATAATACTGAAAACATTGTCTTAAAACCATATTTCAAATGATAATGTCTAAATCATTTAAATCAAAAGTAGGTTCATGATATCCCCATGATACTCGTGTGCGACTCCAAGTTCCATGATAATCAATTAATTGCCTAAAAAACATGAAAACAAAATATGTCAACAATTAAGTTGGTAAGGTAACGGGTTTTGGAATCTATGCAAACCATGGGTGTCTGGATCATTGCGTAGCTAAAACAATAATCATTATGGAACTGTCATGAGCCCGTAACGAAACCTTGACGAATGTTGTGCCTCGCCCATTGTACACTAAAGACAAAGAATATCATGTGAAATACAAACTCTCTATAGATATCTGTAATCCAGTTAGAGCGACTAACGAAGAGTGGGGGTGTCAATCCAATAGATCTATTCTGGTGTTTCATGGCTAAGTCCATAGCTAATGGTTATAGTAAAATGTATGACACGAGGGTTTATGAGTACTCTGGACCTTTTTGTCTCATGTTCACATAATAGTAAAAAATGAAACTGAACTTGTATGCATGTTTTCTCCCTAAAAAGCATGAAAACAGTAAAATGGGGTCGTGAGAACTCACCTGATGTCTGAATGCTAAACACTGACTTAGTCTGGTGTGGAATGTCTGAACAAAAGTGCCCTAGATCCGAATAAGGACAACTTAAGTCTATGTGTTGTACTATTTACCATGCAATTGTTCACCCGACTTGTATGTTTAAGGACTATGTGTTTTTGTACGGTTGTCCATATATGTCACACACTGTATATGTTGGAAAAGCTTGTTTTTGTCGTTATTTATGATAATGATTAATCCTTTGTGGCAAAACCGGTGTCTTGGTTTTCTATATGTTACCATGTGGTATGTATGCTACTTATTTGCACCAAATAGGGCATATTAACACATGTTTTGGGTCTTTCTTGTGTAAAAATGTCATTTACTTATGTTTTACCATAGTTCACACATATATCTTGGTTGTTAACATATGTTTTGCAAAATTATTGAATTAAAGTTCTTTTAACATATGTTTCTTGGTTTTTAGCGTATATTTCCAAAATCATCATTCTTTATATGTTACATTCTAAGTTCCAAAAATGATTTTTATGGCCTTTAATCAACCCTATACACACACGCATACACTCGTGTGTATGTGTGTGAGTATATGTGTTCGTATATGTAAACAAAGAATAGTTGGTTAACATACCACTACAATGTGCCATAGAATGAAGATGTGGTCGATTCTAGCTAGCTCCTTCCACTCTACAACCTCCAAGCTTCATAGAAAGCACTCGTGTAGCTGTAGAGAGGGCGTTCGATCGATGAAGGGTTCGGGTTTGTGAGGTTTGGGTTCGGTCGAGGGTTATAGTGGTAAGGTGATAGTGTGTTCAAATGTTTGAGGTTTAAGGGTGTTGTGTGGTGTGTCTTGGACCCCAATCGACCATTATATACATGAGAGGGAGTGGGAGTAAGTGTGGGAAAATGTTGTTCTTGTTTTGGATAGTCAACTCTCCTTGAATTTGATAATATAAAGGTGTTATGTCAATTTGTGCAATGTGTTGACTAGTATGATCATGCTCTTCCTTGGGACTTGAATTGGCCGATTTTGTATAGTGTTTTGGATGCTTTTGGAAGTAAAAATGGTCTAGATCAATAGGATGAAATGTTAAAGCTTAAAATTGGTGAAACACATGAGTTTTTGTGAGTGTTGGATTGTGTTATGTGTTTGTTTGTGTAGGGTGGCTGGTAGCCGATTGTTAGGAAGGAAAACATAGTTTTTGGAAAGTCAACTTGTGTAAGAATGATCCTGTGATTGTCCAACATTCCATTCTAGTGATATTCATGGGGAATTGAAACGTGAATGTGGGAATGTGGATGCATATGTATATGTATGTGAGATATGTGTGTGTAGATATGTGCCGTATGTATGCATGTGTACATTGTGTTCATGGTGCTTTGTCCATTATAATATCTATGTGTGTATGTAGGGTCGTGTATATGTATGTATGTATGTATGTATGTATGTATGTATAATGATTCAACAAACTCACACACACACATATATATATATATATATGTTTATTTGTGTGTGGCCGTGTATATGTATACATATGTATATTGTGTATTCCATAATAGATTCTAAAAACATAGACATATGCGATTTGTGTTTACCTATATATACATGGATGTTTGTTTTTGAAGTTTTTATCATGATCCATCACATATCTATACATATTAGCCGACACACATATGTATAATAGGTATTTGAAATCCATCAAACTTATGTACGTATAAATCGATTGGTATGTGTTTGTGTGTATGAATTCTTGTGCTTTGACATTGTTAACACATGTGTGATTTGTGAAATATTATTGATATTGGGTTATCCACATAATATGTCATTTGTTAATTCAACTTTAAACATATGTTGAACTAATTTGTTAACTCATGTTACATATGTTTTGAGAATTCAATTAATGAATGGTGAAATTCTATGATTTTATGTGTTGAGCATTCACAAAATGTCTCGTGAATGTCCGGGTTTGCATGATTAAACGGGACTTTGTAATGGATTCCTGAATTATCTTGGGCCTTGCTAGACTTAGGGTGACACATGTATTGTAAAAAAATGTCTAATGCATAACCGTAATTGATAAAACGGTGAGAGTGTGTACGGATCTTGACCTGGGAATCTGGCGGGTGTCACATTCTAGAACGTTGTTTTATGCGAATCTCTTGTATGAAACTAAGTGTTTTTCGTTCTTACTTGAATGGAAACTTGTATGTTCTTACTAAACTAATATAATGAGTCACCAATGGGATGTCGAGTCTTGTATGGTCGTGTCAAAGTCAAAACACTTTTGCAAACAAACAAAGTCATGGTTTGGACAACTAAGGGTTATTTCACCAACACGTTATCGGTCAACACACTTATAAGCGTCTATTAATAGGTTTTCAGTAGTTGAAGACTATTACACACTTCTGGTCTATTAAATAATTGAAGACGCAACCTAAGGTGTGTTTCACGACCCCACTTTTATACACTTTATCATAAGGAGAAACATGCTACACACTCAGTTTTACTTAAGGATCATTTATTACTATTGTTATCATTTGTTTACTTTGCGAATCATCTAAGTCCCAAGGGAATCACTAATATGGGTATATAGCAAGGAAATGTGGATAGATATATTGGGCTTGAGAAACCCTACCCGGGTCAACTGGAGGCTGGACGGGTGCATATTGTCTCAAACTAGACAGGGCTTACCGGGGATGACGGTAATCCGAAAAGGACATACACCGAGCAACAACGTAGTTAGGAATGGTTTCAAATCTCATAGCAACATGCTTGACGTCTACCTAACGTTCGATAAAATAGTAAAACATATTTGATCTTGCTAACACACATTTTTATGAAAACCATTGAAGTCACCGGAATTATTATGTTGACACATTTAGCATGTTTTCTCAGGTCGCTAAGGTAACAGGCACTAGATAGGACGCACAGGGTCTCACAGCATTCTATCATACTACTTGTTGCTTTGGACTACTATTGTTAAACTACTTTTCAACTGTTATTGGACTTGATGGTGTATTGTTTTATGCTTCCGCTATACTTTTAAACTTGAAACTTTGGTTTGCTTTGGTATTAAACGTTATTTTAAATTATATAGTTTTGGTTTGTTGTGACCGTTGAGTTGGATCCTGGTGTGTCACGCACCTCACGGTAAAACTTTAGGATTGGTTTTAGACAAAGAAACGTTTGATCAACACGAGTATAGATGTATTAGGTATGGAAACCCTAATAACTTAGCAAGTGAATTAGAAAGATATCAAACTAAAAATGAAACATTTAAAAATAATGAACAAGATTTTAAAAGCCAAATTGAATCTTTTAAGAAAGAGATTTTAGAACATCGTAAAACTATTTGAAAGGACAATTGCACATCAGAGTTGGAAGTCACAACACCTTGTATTGTTGATCCTGATTCTGAGGTGAAATCAAAGCTTGAAGTGAAAACTAAAAATGTGGTAGTTATTTCAGAACATGAATCCGAAGAGAAACCCATATTCAAGTTTCCTGAAGGAGTAGAAGGTTCCTGCATGTTGGTAGGACATGACAAAATGATTTTCAACAAAGATTTTCCGATTGATAATATTGAACAATCTTTACTCAATTTGGTCATCTACAATTCAAACTCAATCCTAACCAACATGTGAATCAAAAAAATTAGTCTGGGAACAAAAAGAAAGGTCCCATGACAAAAGGACCAAAACCGGTCAAATCAAAAGGTAATGATCAGATGAAAAATTCTCATCATAAGAATTCAAGAAATTTTTCATCAAGATTGTTGATACACGTTTTGCGACTAGTGTTATTGGATTGCGCATTAAATTCTGTTTTGCTGAAATCGTAAGGGCGAATGTGGAACTCAGAAGGGTCAAAGGTGACTAAGTTTGGTTGAAGGAAGAACTTACAGGTCGAAGGAAGAGTTTTGTAGGGATTTGTGTTGATTCTCCCAAACAAAGGGGCGAACCTGCACATTCGACCTTACGTAGGGGCGAATGTGCAGGTCTATATATAGTTTGTTTTATATTTTCAAGTTTTTGGTCATTTTTTTTCCTTCTTTGATTGGTTTTCTCCCAAGAGTTTTGTTTGAGTCTGAATTGTGATTATATCATTATAAACAAGGTTTTGTAAAGTTTATCAAGTATGTTTATGAATGAAAAGGAATGTTAATGGTGATTTGTGTGTTTTGTTAATATTATTATCATTTCATAATTGATTCAGGGATTCCGCACCTGAATTGGCAGACTTGTTTGATCAAACTAATTGTTTTTGACAAATCGATCCTCCTACAAAGTGGTATCAGAGCCATAAGGATCAAACAACTACGAATTGATAATATTTGAGCTGATTTGGACTCATTTTTTATCAAAATTTTTCTGTTTTCAAAGAACAATGGTTTTTGATGAAAATTGATTGATTCGGAGTAGTTTTCATGGATAAAATCTAGAATTCTCTTTATTAAACTTGTTCCAAATCAA
This sequence comes from Ambrosia trifida, assembly GCA_028751855.1. Lineage (NCBI taxonomy): Eukaryota > Viridiplantae > Streptophyta > Magnoliopsida > Asterales > Asteraceae > Ambrosia > Ambrosia trifida. The sequence continues at coordinate 100,259,912 of CM054125.1, read as the reverse complement.
TTCCGAAGCAAAACCTGCAAAACATCATTAAAATTCATCAACTTTTGAAAAATTGAGGTCAAATTAACTGATTTTCAAAGAATAACCGTTTTTGAAATGAACAGGGTCGAACCTAGGGGAGAAAGGTCGAACATGTGAGTTTTAGGTCGAATCTGAGATTTTTAGGTCGAACGTGGTTACTTTTAAGGTCGAACCTAGAAGTTGTGAGTGTGTTGTTATTCATTCGACCATATTGTGTACCTTCGACCTTACGTGAGGTCAAAAGTGGAATTATTTTGGTCGAAAGTGAGATAGTTTGTTATATTCTACATTTGGGTCATTAGAAAGGGTCGAACCTGGAACTTTTCCACCTTCGAACCCACGATTATTGAGAAAGGGGCAAACGTAGAATCTGATCAAAAGTTTTTCTAAGTGTTTCGTGTTTTGGACTTTGCAGACGTTATGTGGAACTTTCCAACAACACCAAGGCCTAATACTACAAAACAACAGGAAGTGACTATGGATCCTTGGACTGTAGCTGCACAGAAGACGACTAGTCAACCATCTCAGCCGATCAATTACTTAACAATGACTAGTTCGATGCCACAGACAGTTGCTCAACCACCACAACAATCCATGAACGATTATTGGGGAGTTGCACCAGCCGCGGTACACTCTCAAACTACCAATGCTATTTCTACTCTAATTCATGATTTATCTTCAGGTAGCGGGAGTCGTCCACCAAAGTTGATGGAGATGGTGGATTACAATCAATGGAAGACCAAGTTCAAGATTCATTTGGAGGTTATGGGAATGGAAGGCACTGAAGCATGGCAAATGATAGCTAAGGGTTATGTAGCACCGGTTTTGGAGAACACAGGTGAACCAATTCCATTGGAAAGCTTAGCTGAGGACGAGGAGAAAAAGTTTGCGGTGGAGAAGAAGGCGTTCTCCCAACTATGTCAGGCTATCAACACTGATCTTCTACATCAGTTTGGTTCTTGAACAACTTCAAAGCAGCTGTGGGATATGTTGAAGAATCGTCATGATGGGAACGAGAAAACTAGGAAGTTGAGGATGGAAGAGTTAAGAAAAGAGTTTGAGAATTTTAGTTACATGGGGAATGAGACTTTGAAGGAGTTGATCTCTAGATATTGCCATTTGTTGACTGAATTGTCAAGTTATGAGATTAAATGTCTGAATTGGTGGATAAGTTTGCTGATTCATTACCACCATACTGGAATCAACACATTGAGGTCCTAAAGGAGAAAGATGCCTATCAATATTGGACCATCAATGAATTCATTCAAAAGTTGGAGAACAAAGAGATGGAAGAGAAGAGGAAAGCAGAAAGAGCACAAGTTCCTCAAAATCTGGAGTTATGTCATGGTGGTACATCTTCTACTCTGACTAGTTCAAGTACTAGTAGTTCCGTTGCTCCACACATTGCTTGTGTTTCAAGCGTTATTGAACCAACCAAAACCCCGATAAACTATCTAGCTCAAACCTCATCTTATACACCACCCTCATACCCTACCACTTATATTCCACCTTTTTCACCAATGCAACAAGCTGCATGCTATTCAGCTAGCATGAATCAACCTCAATAACAACCATACATTCCTCAAATAAACCCAAGTCAACCAAATCAAAGTCCAATAGTGTTGGATACATCTAACTTGAACAATGTCACTGTTGAAGTTGCTCAGCAACATGTAGCTTTGGTATCTGCTATGGTAGCTTCTTATAATGGCTTGGTAGCTAGTCAAATTGGTAACAACAATCTAACCAGTGATGACTATGCTCAAATCGACAAGGAGGAGATGGAGCTCATTGACATACAGTGGGCATTTGCTAGTGTCATGAGACGAGCGACCGAGTTTATAGAGAAGACTGGTAGAACTAATCTTTCTACATCTCCTAACAACACATATGGCTTCAACAAAGCCAAAGTCACATGTTTTAACTGTGGTGGGAAAGGTCATTTCAAGAGAGAGTGCACACAGCCAGCTCAACAAGGAAACAGGAATCCATTTAACACTAATTATCAGAACCGTTAATCTCAGAATCAGGTATCTTATCAAAGCCAAAATAACAACTATCAAACACAAAATAATTATAAAAACCGACAGAATACCTCACCAAACAATTCTGCTAGACAAACCACTACACCAAACCAGAATCAAAATCAAACACCACATAATCAAACCAGAACCATCATTCCAAGTTCCACACCAAATTGCCAAACATCAACAGATAACCAAAACCAGGCCTTGGTAATTCAAAAGGATGAAGTATTTGACTAGATTGAGATGCAACTTGGTGTTGAAGAGATTACAGCTGGTAATGTGGCGTGTGTTGCACAGAAGATTGGTTTGGAGGAGCCGGTGTTAGTTGAAGACGTTTTGGAGAATGAGAAGAGATCTGAAGTGAAAATTGAGGAAATGGTGGAAGAAGCTGATATTCCTGTTGAGAAGACTCCAGGATTGATTCTTGATTCAGTTACTGATATTCCGGAAGAGCGTGACTCAGTCTACTCTGATTCGGAGAACGAGCCAGATTCTGAAACTAGTGTTAACTCACTAGATGATGACAATGATCAACTTCTAGCCGAAGCTGATTTTCTTATGACTCGCAAGTCATGCATAGTGGATGATGCTTTCACTAGAATTGATTATTCCAAATTCTTTGCTGGAAAGGAAGCGCACTTTGCTTTGATGGCGATGACAGAGCCTCCGAAACAGGTAAGTTTGGATTCCACCATAGATATGAATAGTGACAAATAATGTGGAACATGTGATAGATTGACAGAAGAGAACAAGCAACTCAGGGTACAACTTGAGAGTGCTAGACTTAACTGTCAATCTTATCGCAAAGAAGCACATGAATTCAATAAAGTGCTTGATAGTTACAAAAAGGATATTTCTGATTTGAAGAAAACACTTTCTTTAAAACAATTGGCCATTAACAGTTATATCAATGAATTGGAAGAAACTAAACTTGAAATGGCAACCATCAAGTGCTTTGCTGAAAAGGTCAACAAGAAGCTAGAAAGCTACAAACATATTGCTTATGTTGTTGATCATATTATTGAAGAACCCTCACAACCGAGTAGTGCAAACTACAAGGCGGTTCCATCTCCCGTGTTATTTGAAAACCACACTTTACATTCAATAACACCGGAGAGTTCAATCAAATCTGATTCTACATCGGATGACGAATCTAACACTTCCAGTGTTGGGGTTCCAAATTCCGATGTTAGACCGATTTTGGGATTGAAAAATGAGGGGGTAATTGCTGTAACTGATGATTCTGATTCAGATGATGAGATTACTGAGAAAGTGAGTGATATTCCCATTGAAAATCACATTATCACAAATGAACCGGTATCACCTTCTCAGATTCTACATCCGATAGCTAACGCTCATCGAGTGAATCAGTCAGTTAAGCAAGTAGAGAAGAATGAACTGAGTGACAAACCCGTCAAAGTATTTTATCAGATGGAAGGATCCGATAAGATTATTTCTAACAAGGAATATCCAATAAAGTTTGCCCATTACTCCAAGATTGAGAAAATATGGCAGGAGAGTACTATTTGGGATAATCGAAACCGTTATTTTCAAAAGAGGGATAATCGTCAGATTGCATATGATCGTCGTAACCGGATAGCTTTAGAAAAACCTTTAAAGAAACCAGTGGTGAACACAACTGTAGATAAACAGAAGGTTCCACCAAAACCTGCTGTTAAATCAACGGTTGGACCTGTCTCTGTTAAATCAGTGAAGGTAACTAAGAAAGTTTCTTTTAAGAATGAAGTAAAGAAACCGACTGAGACTCCAAAATCTCAGATCCGGAAATTGAAACGTTCGCAACAATTCTGGCAACCGGTGGGTTCTCAAGGTGCTTCAACTTCAAAAGCAAATGAAAAATCTGAAAGTGAAAAGAATTTGATTGATCATAAAAAGGTCAATTCAAATTCAACTGTTTGTGCTAAAGAATCTTTGAAACAAAATGTTCAAAGACCCAAGACCAAGTATGCTTGGGTCCCCCAAAAGATCTAATCTTTTTACTTGATATGTGCAGGGAGCTTCAGTTGGCCCTGTTAGCAGTCTCTGAATTGTTGACAGTGGAGCTTCTGGTCACATGACAGGGGATTTGTCGCTGCTATTCGACATTAGAAACATCAATGGGGAATAGGTAGCATTTGCTGGGAACAAAGGAGGTTACATTACTATGGAGGGTAGTGTGAGTAATGGTATTGTGAGTTTTGAGAAGATCTCGTATGTGAAGCAGATCAATTATAATCTGCTTAGTGTAAGCCAAATATGTGATAAACAGTTTTCTGTATTCTTTGATGACAAATCTTGCTACATACTCAAACCTGACTTTGTACTTCCAAAAGATTGGATCATGTTGAAAGCGCCGAGAGTAAATAATCTTTACATTCTCGACATGTCAAAGGTAATGACAACTCAAGGCCAAGTAACATGTTTCCTCTCCAAGGCTACAGAAGAAGAATCTATTATGTGGCATAGGAGGATGGGACACATTCACCTCAGAAAAATGAATCATCTGGTGAAGAATGGACTTGTCGAAGGCGTTAATGTCAAACATTTCCATCTAAATGACAAGTGTGTGAGTTGCAAAAAGGGAAAGCAGCACAAACAGTCCCACAAACCAAAGAAAGTAAATTCTGTTGAAATGCTACTTGAGCGTTTGCACATGGACATATTCGGACCTGTCAAGTGTAAAAGTCATGCTGGAGAGTTGTACTGTCTTGTGGTTAGTGACGATTATTCCAGATTCTCGTGGGTAATGTGCTTGCATCATAAGAGCGACACTTTTAACAATCTGAAGGTTCTGTTCACTGGATTAGAGAATGTCTATGGTTTGAAGATCAAAAGAATTCGGAGTGATAATGGGACGGAGTTCAAAAAGGCACAGATGGATGCTCTTTGTGAAGATAATGGAATTCTTCATGAACATAGTGCTCCGTATACACCTCAACAGAACGGTGTCGCAGAAAGGAAAAGCAGGACTCTAATAGAGGAGGCGAGAACAATGCTTGCGGATTCCAACCTTCCAGTAATGTTCTGGAATGAAGCCATATACGCAGCATGTTATACACTGAATCGTGTGTTAACAGTGAAGAAGTTTGGCAAAACTTCTTATGAACTGTTGAACAGACGAAAGCCGAACTTAGAGTATCTAGAACCATTTGGAGCACCGTGTACTATGCTTAATCCATCTGAGAAGTTTGCACCGAAAGCTAAAGAGGGATTCTTTGTTGGATATGCAACCCCGCTCAAACGGGTATTCAACAAACGAAGTCGTCAGGTAGAGGAGTGGGCTAACATTGAAGTTCAATGGTATACTTAGAACGTACAGGGTAGTGGTCCAGATTGGATGTTTGATTACAAAGATTTCTTTGAATCATTCAATATAAATGACTTGGTTGAAGAGGCTGTATTAAGACTTTATTACGAGTGTGAAAACACAGTGACATCACCGTTGGTGCGTCCGATCACCGTAACTCCTCCAACAGCTTCTGATGATGCCAATGTTCCTGCAGCAGAAGAAGTTTTCCAAGAAGCTTCCACAACTCTTAATTCATCAGAATCGAAAGATGATGATGATGCCACAAGTGAAGCTATTCTAGATTTTGCTACAGAGACACCTCCAGTGAACCCAAATCCAAATGTAGCTTCATCATCTAATTTGGGTAATGATCTGGTTTCTACAGAGAATTTGACTACTCAAACGGGAGTGTAAGTACCTGATCATCCGAAATCTCAAATTCATCGTATTCACCCGCTCGAGCAAGTAATTGGTGATCCTGGTAGCAGTGTTATGACTAGAGAACAACTTCGGAATGCAAACTCACTAGAAAATCATGGCGCTTTAGCTTTATATGCAAAAATTCAGAAATAGGGTTGTCAGAATGATTGGTCTTTTGCTTGTTATGTTTCGCAGGTTGAGCCGTGAACGTACAAGGATGATCTTTTGGATGATGCTTGGGTAGAGGCGATGCAAGATGAGTTGTTGCCGTTTTAGAAACTAGGAGTATGGACACTAACAGATTTACCTCCAGGCAGAAATAAAATTGGAACCAAATGGGTTTTCAAGTGTAAAAAGGATGACAGAGGCGTAATCGTAAGAAACAAAGCTCGACTGGTAGTTCAAGGTTTTCATCAAGTGGAAGGAATCGACTGCAACGAAATTTATGCAACTGTGACACGTTTAGAAGCAATTCGTATGTTTCTAGCGTTTGCTTCATACAAGAAATTCAAGACGTATCAAATGGATGTTAAGAGTGCGTTTCTTTATGGTGTGGTCAAGGAAAAGGTTTAGGTCGGTCAACCTCCAGGCTCTGAAGATCCTATCCACCGGGATAAGGTCTATGTTCTGAAAAAAGCATTATACGGGTTGCACCAAGCTCCACGCCAATGGTATGAGGAGCTGAGCACGTACCTTCTATCCAAAGGATTCAAACGCGGTTTGGTAGACTGCACTCTGTTCACCAAAAGAACAGGGGATGACTTGCTTCTAGTCCAGATTTATGTTGATGACATTATTTTTGGATCTACTAACGAACTTTTGTGCAGAGAATTCAAAAAAGTGATGTAGGAAAAGTTAGAAATGAGTCCGATGGGAGAAATGCAGTTTTTCCTCGGCCTGCAGGTGGAACAAAGACCAATGAGAATCTTTATTCACCATACGAAATACGTTTCCGAAGTCTTGAGCCGATTCCAGATGGAAGATTCTATGCCGATGGATACCCCGATCCAACCTAATCACGGGATTGGAGTTGACGCTAAGGGGGAGCTGACTGATCCTTTTACATACAGAGCAATCATCGGATCTCTGATGTATCTCACCGCATTCAGACCAGATATAATGTTTGCCACATGTCTCTGCCCATGATTTTAGCTGAAGCCGAAACAGAGTCATCTCGCAGCTGTCAAACAGATCCTACGATATTTGAAGGGTTGTCCATCGAGAGTGTAACATCGCAAAAATTTTTCAAAGTTTAATACGTATATTTTTTTTATCATTCATAACGTGCCTAAGTCTTATTTTCCCGACCACACAATTTATATATATATATATATATATATATATATATATATGTATATATACATAAGTATAATGATAATAATAGTTATACATAATATTGTTGAAAAACTAGTTGGATAAAACATCCTTAACCCAAGAAACAACCCAAGCCCACCTTCCTTTTTCCTTTTGTAATTTCTGGAAGCCCAGCCTAGTCTTAGAACAGCCAAGCCCATAAAACTCGGCCCAGCCCCTCCCTCATTTTAATTTCCGGTTTAATCAAAAAAAAAAAAAAAGAGTGTTCCACCCGGGTTTCGAACCCGCGCCAATCACCAACCAACACCATCACCAAACCAACTGAGCTGCAAGCCTTATCTGTTTTAACTCCTGACCGTTTTATATAAATACATAAACTGCCCTCCTCTTTTCCCTTCCCTTCGTCGAGCAACAGCAGCAGTATGCATAATTATTTTTTTTGAAATCATAAATTTGCCATGTTTAGTTATCTTTGACCACTAATACATGATTGTCGGCCTAGATTGACTCACCAATACGTTGATTATCAATTGATTGATAATCAATTGACCATTTACGCGTCAAACATTAAATCGAGGTCAAACCTTCCAATCTAACGAACCAGACCCCATCCCTATAAATTGAACAGCTCCAAACCTTCACAACTCGCCACTCAATCTCTCTCAACTATCAATTTCTTTTAACTAACCTCTGTTCTTGGATTTCAATTCGTTTCTTTGACCCGAGCCTTGAACGATCAATTCGAGTACACGACGTGTTTGTAAGTCTAAATTATTGTATGGGTTTTAATGATCGGCCAACACTCAGTGTTTACCCCATGATTAATTGGGTTAACATTGTGTGATTCGAACGATTGAATAATCTAGGGCTCGTAATATGGATTTGGGGATAAACTAGATCGATGCAGTATATTTATATTATTCAAACAAAGGTTAATCACAACCACAGGCCTTGGCCAAGTGGTTGTGATCGTTGTTGGTGACTGAGGGCACCCGGGTTCGATTCCTGTTGGGCGTCCCTTTTTCCACTCCTTTTAATTTCTTTTTTTTTTGAAACCAAATTATATATATATATATATTACATTTAAATTTGTAAATTCATTTTTAATTATTAAAACTTTCTTATAAATTCTAAAAAAATTATCTTTAATAAAACAGATGTCAAAGTTTTATTTACAACTTTTATTTTTCTGAAATTCATTTATTTAATATTTATAATAATTAAATCAAATTTATACTATTATAGTTATAAAAATCCATAAAAATATCAAAACGATTTTGTAAATTTCCACAAAAATTATCCCGAGTTTTTATAACATTAAGCTTTTCAGAAATGATTTTTATTTCTGAAAAATCATTTATTTAATATTTTTAATCAATTTTTGTTAGTTTTAATCATAATTAAATCATAATAAATCCAATTTTTAGTATTTTTGCACCAAAATTTTATACAAATTATTTCTGAATATTTAGAACAGAAATATAAATTTTAAACTTAAATTTTTTTAATTTTAATATTTTTAAATATTAAAGTTAAATTTGGACAAATTGTTATAAATAGAATTAATATTCTATTTTAAAGAAAATAATTTTATAAAAATTATTTTTATACTTTAAACACATTATTGTGACCATCTTAAATTTAATTTTCATAAAAAGAGTTTTGGTTATTTATTTACTAAATTTCTCTCAATTGGCGAATATTTTTAATAGTAATCAAACGAGCAATTATCCCCAATTCGAAGCCCTAGAACATATACATTTGTAAACTAGATAGACTTAGACATATTTATTACCTTCTTATAGGGTGATACTTGACACACTTGGGCAACACATTATTTTCAAGATATAACATTTTACCAAGGTGAGTTTTACATAGCCCCTTTTCTGTTTATCACCATTTTTGGGGTGAAACATGTTACAACATCATTTATGCAATTCAATCATCAATGTGTCTATGTGTTTTCTATGTTGCATTATGTCTTGAGCATGATTAGAGTAAGCACCATTCTAGCATAATCATTAACTCCGTACAAGCCGACGGTATACATTGATAGATCTATTGGACTGACAATCCCACCCGGATACGTGCCTCCTTCAAAGGTAGCGTGGGTGTTTGTTATCGTATAACATATTCAAGTGAACCATGAGCGTATGGGATGTATCATATTATAACAGTCACCAGGGTTGGTTATGCACTCGATTTATTTCTAGTATGTTCTCACATATGGACTAGATTGACATGACACATGAATTGCACAACATTTTTATTCATTTATCAAAAACCTATGTAATTCTCACCAACTTTTGTTGACCCAAAATATTTTCAACTTAACATGTTTCAGGTTTTACTTGCTTGAAGATTTGAGTTAATACTTGGAGATGCGTAGCTAGTATTTGTTGATTTGATGTACAAATTCTAGAACAATTGTATGTAATTCATTTAAATCATTTAATGGAATTTATTATTCACCATGAGCTACTGAACAATCATCAATACGTGACATCCCGATGTTTCCGCCATCGGTTGGGGTGTTACAGATTGGTATCAGAGCCATGGTTATAGGGAATTAGGTTATTAGAAAAATAATCTAGTCTATAACCATAGGATTTAATCAGTACTTGCTCCTTTTACTTGCTACACTCTATCTCCCTCCAACTTCTTATCTCTACTATCATCCCTACAAGAAGGTTGCTCTCCATCACTGGATTCACTCTTAGACTAATAAGGCAAAATCCTCAGGTTTAACCTGAACCACCTTGAGATCTCGTCGAAGTTCTAGATTTTAATAACGAACACGTGCAATCTGGAAGGGTGAACGCCTGTATTCTGAGTCTTCTGTCTAGGCTGGCATTGCGCATATATCCCAATCAGACGAGGGACCCGGATGCCTACCTGGGAATTCTCGGGATGAGTGTTCACTTATAGGCTAAAGCACATCTTCATATGTTATTAGAATTTAGAATCTTTGATAAGTCAACGTTTTCGTTTATTCGTTTTAATGAATAAATGATTACACTCCTATATAATCTCATTCATTTCACCGTGTCTCTTACAGATCATGCCTCCACGTCGCAGTGCTCGTCTTAACAGTGGTGAAAATCATGATGAAGGAAGTAGCAATCACAACCACAACCACGATACTAACCACAACAACAACAACAATGGTGTCGATGCCCAACTGGCTGCAATCATTTCTCAACAAATGGCGCAGCAAATCGCAACTCTGGTTCCCAACTTACTAGCTCAAGTCATCCAGTTGAACGGCAATGGGAACGGCAACGGCAACGGGAATGGAAATGGAAATGGACACCACAACGGGAATGGACTTCCAGCCTGTACCCTTAAGCACTTTAATTCTTGCAATCCCCCAAAATTCAGTGGAGAAGAAGGAGCTTCAGGACTCCTACAATGGTTTGAGGGTATTGAAAATACCTTCATTAACAGTGAATGCCCCGACAACTTTAAGGTCCGTTATGCCATGAGTGTTCTTCATAAGCGAGCACTCACTTGGTGGAATGAAGAAAAACGCACTCGCGGAGCCGAAGCTGCACTAGCCTTAACCTGGGATCAAGCTAAAGACATTATGAAGGCAGAGTTCTGTCCTCGTAATGAAATTAAGAAGCTGGAAGATGAATTTCATGATCTTGCTCAAGACAGTGGGGAAAACCTCGCTTACAACACTCGTTTTCACGAACTTAGCTTACTGCTACCCCACAAAGTCACCCCTTTGCCCATTGCGATCGAAAAATACATTGGTGGCTTACCGATGCAGATTCAAGACACGGTGTGGGGAAGGAACCCTGCTACTTTGGAAGAAGCAAAGCGTTTGGCCGCCACCCTAACAGATAACCATGTGAAGGCAGGAACCCTGACTCGTAAAGGGGAAAAGAAAAAGGATACTCCCCAACCTGCCGTTGATATCAAAACTGAGGTCTCAACCAACGGGAAGAACAAGGTCAGGAATTTTGCAATAGACACCACTACCCCACCCACCAAGAAACAATACAATGGGAACCTACCTAAGTGTGACACCTGCCAGTATCACCACCCAACTCAAGTACCCTGCCGACAGTGCACCAATTGTCAAAGGTATGGGCATCTTGCAGATGCTTGTCAAATCCCTGCTACAAACACTCCTGATGCTCCAAATAACCCCACTTGAAACCCTCCAGCTACTTAACAGCAAACCCTACCATTTGAATGATGTCTATTTTTCCCTTTAATTCGATGTATTGACATTTTTATTTTCAAGTAATAAATTCAAGTATTATCATAACATCTGTGTGCATGCTTGTTTGAATGTGAACTGATTGCTATATCTATACTTGCTTACTTGTACAACAAATAGTTGACTACCAAACAATCTACTTAACGATTGGTAGAGGTCATCATGTCTTTCCAACAGTCGGGAGAGGCCCTACCACCTCCTCAACGACTGGTGGGGACTATCAGACCTGCTCAACAATCGGTAGAGTCATAAAAGGACGCAAAACCCTAATGTAAGGTAAATTGGTAATTACGGTCCGGAACGTAATCATGAATTTACAGGTACATTAAGGTAGTGTGAAATTTTATCAAGGTTTCCAGTAGTTGACCAAATGTGAACCTAGTGTTTCTCTTAACTTCGGGACGAAGTTCCTAAAAGTAGGGGAGACTGTAACATCGCAAAAATTTTTCAAAGTTTAATACGTATATTTTTTTTATCATTCATAACGTGCCTAAGTCTTATTTTCCCGACCACACAATTTATATATATATATATATGTATATATACATAAGTATAATGATAATAATAGTTATACATAATATTGTTGAAAAACTAGTTGGATAAAACATCCTTAACCCAAGAAACAACCCAAGCCCACCTTCCTTTTTCCTTTTGTAATTTCTGGAAGCCCAGCCCAGTCTTAGAACAGCCAAGCCCATAAAACTCGGCCCAGCCCCTCCCTCATTTTAATTTCCGGTTTAATCAAAAAAAAAAAGAGTGTTCCACCCGGGTTTCGAACCCGCGCCAATCACCAACCAACACAATCACCAAACCAACTGAGCTGCAAGCCTTATCTGTTTTAACTCCTGACCGTTTTATATAAATACATAAACTGCCCTCCTCTTTTCCCTTCCCTTCGTCGAGCAACAGCAGCAGTATGCATAATTATTTTTTTTTGAAATCATAAATTTGCCATGTTTAGTTATCTTTGACCACTAATACATGATTGCCGGCCTAGATTGACTCACCAATACGTTGATTATCAATTGATTGATAATCAATTGACCATTTACGCGTCAAACATCTAAATTATTGTATGGGTTTTAATGATCGGCCAACACTCAGTGTTTACCCCATGATTAATTGGGTTAACATTGTGTGATTCGAACGATTGAATAATCTAGGGCTCGTAATATGGATTTGGGGATAAACTAGATCGATGCAGTATATTTATATTATTCAAACAAAGGTTAATCACAACCACAGGCCTTGGCCAAGTGGTTGTGATCGTTGTTGGTGACTGAGGGCACCCGGGTTCGATTCCTGCTGGGCGTCCCTTTTTCCACTCCTTTTAATTTCTTTTTTTTTTTTTGAAACCAAATTATATATATATATTACATTTAAATTTGTAAATTCATTTTTAATTATTAAAACTTTCTTATAAATTCTAAAAAAATTATCTTTAACAAAACAGATGTCAAAGTTTTATTTACAACTTTTATTTTTCTGAAATTCATTTATTTAATATTTATAATAATTAAATCAAATTTATACTATTATAGTTAAAAAAATCCATAAAAATATCAAAACGATTTTGTAAATTTCCACAAAAATTATCCTAAGTTTTTATAACATTAAGCTTTTCAGAAATGATTTTTATTTTTGAAAAGTCATTTATTTAATATTTTTAATCAATTTTTGTTAGTTTTAATCATAATTAAATCATAATAAATCCAATTTTTAGTATTTTTGCACCAAAATTTTATACAAATTATTTCTGAATATTTAGAACAGAAATATAAATTTTAAACTTAAAATTCTTTAATTTTAATATTTTTAAATATTAAAGTTAAATTTTGACAAATTGTTATAAATAGAATTAATATTCTATTTTAAAGAAAATAATTTTATAAAAATTATTTTTATACTTTAAACACATTATGGTGACCATCTTAAATTTAATTTTCATAAAAAGAGTTTTGGTTATTTATTTACTAAATTTCTCTCAATTGGCGAATATTTTTAATAGTAATCAAACGAGCAATTATCCCCAATTCGAAGCCCTAGAACATATACATTTGTAGACTAGATAGACTTAGACATATTTATTACCTTCTTATAGGGTGATACTTGACACACTTGGGCAACACATTATTTTCAAGATATAACATTTTACCAAGGTGAGTTTTACATAGCCCCTTTTCTGTTTATCACCATTTTTGGGGTGAAACATGTTACAACATCATTTATGCAATTCAATCATCAATGTGTCTATGTGTTTTCTATGTTGCATTATGTCTTGAGCATGATTTGAGTAAGCACCATTCTAGCATAATCATTAACTCCGTACAAGCCGACGGTATACATTGATAGATCTATTTGACTGACAATCCCACCCGGATACGTGCCTCCTACAAAGGTAGCGTGGGTGTTTGTTATCGTATAACATATTCAAGTGAACCATGAGCGTATGGGATGTATCATATTATAACAGTCACCAGGGTTGGTTATGCACTCGATTTATTTCTAGTATGTTCTCACATATGGACTAGATTGACATGACACATGAATTGCACAACATTTTTATTCATTTATCAAAAACCTATGTAATTCTCACCAACTTTTGTTGACCCAAAATATTTTCAACTTAACATGTTTCAGGTTTTACTTGCTTGAAGATTTGAGTTAATACTTGGAGATGCGTAGCTAGTATTTGTTGATTTGATGTACAAATTCTAGAACAATTGTATGTAATTCATTTAAATCATTTAATGGAATTTATTATTCACCATGAGCTACTGAACAATCATCAATACGTGACATCCCGATGTTTCCGCCATCGGTTGGGGTGTTACAGAGAGGACTATGGTACCCTAATGATGATAATTTTGACCTAATTGCTTTTAGTGATGCAGATTAGGGCGGTTGGGACAAAGATAGCAAATCCACAACGGCTGGATGTCAATTTTTGGGGAGCAGGCTCGTGACCTGGCAGTGCAAGAAGCAGACGGCAGTCGCACTATCCACATGTGAAGCAGAATATGTGTCAGCTTCAAGTTGTTACTCACAGGTTCTGTGGATTCAACAACAGATGGTCGATTACGGTTTGCAATTTCTTAAAACCCTTATTCAATGTGACAACGAAGCCGCAATTGCATTAACAAAAGACACGGTCAGTCACTCAAAAGCTAAACATATTTGGATTAAATATCACTTTATCCGAGACTGTTATGCCAAAGAGTTGATTGACATGGTCAAAATCCACACTGATTACCAACGTGCAGATCTTTTTACCAAAGCTTTCGATAGATCTCGATTTGAGTTTTTATTAAAAGTTAACAGTATAAAAGAGAAAAAAGACTGATCATCACCTCTGTTTATCATTTTTAGTTTTTAGTGTTACTGTTTTTCAAAAATTCAAAAACCCAAAAATATGTTTTACATTATAGGGGGAGTTTTAGATTTTCAGAAAACCCACAAACATTGAAAAATCCAAAAAGCCATAAAAATTAGAAAAACCCAAAATGTTTTCCCTAGAATAAAAGAGGAAATGATAGTACATCAGTGGGGATCTGACACATGCTAAAGATTTGAAATGTTATATAAGCCGTGTGTTGAGTCTATGTGATGTGCTAGTGGGCTTCGTGGACCTATTACTGCGTGTTAGATACACACATATCAAACGAATTGTTATGTGGATGAACTCCTCATTGGCATATGGTCTTAGTACCGTAATTTCGTTTGATAGGGTATTTGTACAAAACTCGAAGGTTTCGGGTCGTTATGTTACTAGTTATCTGGGGATAGCCTTTCTGATCTTCTGTCGTAAGGTTTTACGGGCCTAGATCAGACAGGGTATCTTGCTAAAAGAGCTTTAATGCCAAAACCTAAAGTTACCGAATTGAGGAACTTTCCATGTATGACGATAATCAAAGATTATCTTATGCATCGTATCTAATCATTGATGCAAATCATGATTCATATTAGCCCTTAACCTGGTAGAGTGCATACGTTACTTTGCAGCATTGATTTGCTGACCTGTACACCTGTGTACCCCAATACCTTGTAATAATACAGATAACAAAAGCATAATCACGTGTTACAATAAGTCTTTGTGCAATTATTCCTTGATACGGGAGTATGTCGTGTGCGTGGGAACCACAAGCAATTTTGCTTATACTATAGTTAATCGTTTCAAACACTGCATAAAAGTCTATATGAGAGCTTATGTGGATAACAATATCAGCAATTGCTGGATCACACATTGACTTTAATGACAATAAACACTAAATATCAACGGTGTGATCAAATTTCTCAAAAACTGATATGATCCTCTTACCGGAAATCACAAAACATTTCCTACTTTATGTTTACATTCCAGCATTTTACATTTGTTCAAAATTTACAAAAACTCAAAAAGATTTTAGGTGTGTTTTAACATAAATTTTAGAAAAACCAAAAAGATTTTACATTTCTGTATTATTTTTGATAACGGATGGTGTTTGATGGTCGTTTTCTGAAACTTGATGAACCATTTGAGTTTTGTAACCTTTTAAATGTGAAATGATGAATGATGGATGCGTTAAAGATAAGAATAAGATTGAACGGGATTCGATTTTGAGATTTGGTAAAATGTTCAAAAATTCCAATCTCCATTCGCCCCTTCGATGGGTCGAATGTGGAATTTTCCTTTACATTCGAGCTTTTTAAACGGTCGAATGTGAGTGTTCATGTGTATTTTGCACATTTGAACCCTGTTTTTACTTTCGAGCCTTTCATTAGGGTCGAATGTGGAAATAGTCTCACTTTCGCCCAGATAAAACAGTCGAATGTGGAGCCTATAAAAACCAGTCTACACGTTTGAACCTTCATTTCAAAAAAAAAATTCAAATCTTTCAGATAACACACCCTTGTTGCTTGATTTATCTAGACCTTATACATTTGATCCTTAGCCTTTTCTGATCATTTTCATCTAATAAACACAGGTAATCATCAAGGAATGAAGCCAGATTGTTGATTATTAAGTTTGAACCCTAGAGCTGAATCATTTGGATTATTATAGACTGTTATTGACATAATTCATGATTAGGATTTAGTCATTGACTGTTTTAGGGGGAGAATACAACATAATCAGGGTTTAAAACACATTAGATTGTCCAATTGATTGTTTAAAACTGTGAAACCCAAATTATTGGGAAAAGCAGTCAATAACTAAACAATTGTCACAATTGTTTGTTTAATAAGCTTAGTCGGACATGTTAGCAGACAAACAAATGAAAATTACATGTTTAAATGGTCAAAAATGATTTTTGAAAAATTGGTTATATGAACAGTCTAGTTTGACCATTCTAAAAGGGTCGAAAGTGGCTTTTTAGGTCGAAGGAGACTTGTTCATAGGGGCGAAAGTGGATTAAAGGTTGAATGTACACGTTTAATAAAATTTTCCACATTCGAATCTTGTTTTCCACATTCGAACCCTGGATTTTTCACATTCGAACCTACGTAGGGTCGAAGGTGGACTTCCAAACACCAAAATTTCAATTTTGTGAATTTTGTCCGTTTTTAATGAATTTTCATGTTTTGTTTTTGCAGATTTTCAAATGGCAGAACCTCAAAAGACTGATATTCCAGCAGGATCATCTGATAAAGCTATCGGAAAGAAACCCGAAGAAGAATTACCATTTGAGGAGGCTCACAACTGCTGTGCGTTTCTTGGCGATGTCAAGAAGCATACGGAATTCACTGGAATCATAGAGTTCTTGAAGCGTAGCCGAGTTGTTGATGCGATTGCCACACCTGCCATTATCTACAAAGATCACCAAGTGGATATTTGGTAGAATGCGAGGATTGACTTCTGGGATAATGAAACTGCTATCGTTAGTAACCTTCAAGGGTAGTTGGCGATAGTGACTGAGAGTGATATTCGCAAAGCATTGAGGTTGAAGGATGTGACGACTGATCCTAGGTGTTTATCATGGATTGAACAAAGGAAGTGCTTCTTAAGAATGAAGTACAACGGATCAATCACAGATGGAGCCTTACACAAGGGTAAACTGTGTCCTTAGCTTAAATACTTGTCTCATGTGATGTTGCATGTATTTGGTTCCGTTAGTGGTTATTACGATGTAATGAGAAAGAGCATCAGTTCGTTGATGGTGGCTCTTACTCTGAACAAGCCGTTCAATGTATCCGGGATGATATTGGATCACATGTTTGAACCATTAAAAGGTTTGAACCAGAATTTGTTTTTATTATATCCAGGTTTCTTCAGATCATTTTCGATCAGAAGTACAAGAAGTTGAGGAAAGATCCAACAAAGATTTTGGTTCAAGATCATATGAGTTTGAGCACATTGGTGAGGATGAAAGGTTATAAAGGGGTTCCTGAAAATGAGAGACCACCCTTGAAGAATCTGTTCGGGCACTTGATTAATCCTGATTATCAAGATCCAGGTGTTGATAAGGCTAGGAATGCGAATAGTGAATCTGACAATGATGATCCTTTATTTGATGTGGATCCTGAAGCAAAGAGAAAGCGACAGGTGGTGAATGTTGGTGCTAAGTCTGGTAAGGGAAAAGCTAAAGTTGATGAAGAAACCGCACCAACTGCACCTAAAAGACATAAAACCATGGCTAGGAAGAACAAGTCTGGTAAAACCAAGACATTGTCAGTTGATGAAGAGTCTATTGATTCAGAAGAGACCCAAGAAGATGAGAGGTGGGATTCTGCTGATGAGACTGTTAAGAAAACCAATCCCAATGCCACTGTGGCTGGTGAATCTGAAAGTCTCAACAAGACTTTAGAAGAACAGAGATTAAAGAGTCCGATTGTGATGGACGATATAGATCTAAGTCTTGGAATGGGTGCTGAAGATTTTAGTGGATCACCGATGGTTGGTGAACAGCAAAAGAACCCTATGTACAAGAAAACATCAAAAGCATATGAGATTAAAAAGCCAAAGACAATTAGAGCTAAAGAAGTAGAAATCTTGATTACAGGAAAGAAAGTTTCTGAGGTATCTAGCTCGAAATCTGCTACTCCCGTAACATCCCCAGCAGCAAAGAAACAGAAGAAATCTGCTGCTGAGAAGATTGCTTAAAAGACTGCTAAGCCAACAGAAGATTTTAATGACGCTATGGAAAGAGTCTTGAACAAGTTTAAGAAAAAGACTCATATTGCTGAGGATTCAACACCAAAGGTTACTGTATCAGATGATGTGATGAATGTAGTGAACCAGAAGCTTGCAGATATGATGAAAATCATTAACCAGCAACAACAAGAGATTGAGCAGTTGAGAAATAATGATAGGAAGATGTTGGATATTATTGAGTCTTCACAAGAAAGTCAGGAAGGTTTGGAAGCAAAGATTAAACAACTTCAGGATGAAAATCCGAAGTTGTTAACGCATGAACAGAGAAATACGAAAAGATACATTTCTTTCATACTCGAGAATAAGCAAGTGAAGAAAGATAATAAGAGCTTAAGGAAGCTAATTGACCATCTTTATGAGAAAGCTCATCAGTTGAAAGAAGGAGAGGAAGATAAAGAGCGTGAAGAAGAGCTTGTTGACTTCGAACCATCTGAATCAGAAGAAGAAGAAGAAGAAGATGAAGAGTTAGAACAGGATGCCGGTGATGCTCCTGAGAAGAAAGATGATGATGACAAAGATGGTTCTAGAGATGATTTTGATAACAGTTCTGCTAGTGATGATGATGATGATGACGATGATGATGATACTGATAAGTATAAGTGTGAAAAGAGAGATGCTGGAAAAGATGAAGGAGAATCAAGTTCGAAAGCTCCTGGTGGTAACACTGATGATGATGATGATATTTTTTGGAACGAAAAGATCAGATCTTTATCTGATGAGGATAAAAAGTTATATCGCCAGATGCTGACAAAGAAAGTTTGGACGATTGAGCTGACAGGAAAGTTTCCTGAAATATTTGAATCAAAGGATAGGAGATTCGAGCTTGAGTATAATGATCCTGATCTTGAAGATGGTGAAGTTTCTGCAGCAATTTCTAAGGAAATATTTGAAGGATTGGCAAAACAAGTTGGGAAATTTCTTGAAGAGCTGATGAGTGAGAACCAGATTCCTAACATTCCTGAGAAAGAAGCAGGAAATCACTCTGATGATAGAGATACTCCAGTGTTTGAAGATGTTGAGATGGAGGATATTACTAGTGAGGAATATCCAGAATACGTCAAAGATAAACAGGATTATGGATTTCCTGAATTTTCGGAAGAGATGTTAAGCCAAGCTGAGAAACTTGCACGTGAAAAGAGTAAGATGTTCGTTGATGAAGTCTTCAAGAACTCAGAAAGTCAGAAACCGACTGTTGAACAATCTGACGATCTGAAAAGCTTGTTGATAAAGTTGAAAGAAAAAGAAGCCAACCGACCGAAGACTGAGTTTCAGGGAGGTTTCTATAAATTTCACAACGAATTATTCAAAGGAAGAGCTCTCGGGTGGAAATATCTAAGACAATTAAGGTGTGTTGCAGTGAAGTGGGAGAAGGGAATTCTGTACTTCAACAGATTCCATGATATTAAGACACCACCTTATTGGGTTGTACGCGACGTCTGCCGACATACACTGTCAGGTGAACTACGAACAATGATGCAGTTGGATACTTTGCAGATCGCATGGCTAGAGAGAGCTGTTGGGCTATATTTATAGGTTTGCATTTGTCTTAGGTATTTGTTAGTGGGTTTCGGCCTAAGTGGCCCATGTAATGTGACCGCCCTTTGTTACTATAAATAGGGGGTTCCTAAGCCAATTTTGGGTTGCTAGTCTTTTGTGGTTTTTGTTATCTTGTTCTCGCAATAGTGTACCAGACGGTTCTTGAAACCGTGTGCACTTTGATAATATAATCATTGTGTTTCAAGTCCCTTCTTTGTTCTTTCTACATAATCATTGATTCCGCCTTTGATTGTGTACGTGTTTGATACCCAGTGGAGAGGATTCTGGACTTACAATTGGTATCAGAGCCTAAGAAGTCTTTCGAAGGCTCGGTTTCGGTATCAAAGAAAGAAGATCAACGAAGATTCTTGCTGCGAAAAAGGTTGATTTCATAGTTTTCATTCATATTGATTTTATAGCCCTACGTTTTATCACTAATCGTGTTATTTTGTGCAGCTATGTCTCGCTTGTTTATTTATGTTCATCAATGGTATTGGTCAAAGGTGTGAAAATTTTTTTCTAGTTTGATCCGATTTGTTTGAAGGTCAAACTTGTTTGCTAAAATTAAGGAGATAATTTGATTTCAAAAAGGAATGGTTTTTATTGATAAATAATCTCCTTAAAAAGTTTTTAAAAATTTTCGCAAATTTTTGGAAAGTTTGTTGCTAATCCTTGCAGGTTACCATATCAAGACGCATCCGAGTTGAAGCCTGTGTCCGACCTCAGCTTGTGTCCGACCTCAGCCTGTGTCCGACCTAAGCATGTGTCCGACCTCAAAGCTGTGTCCGACCTCAGCCTGTGTCCGACATCAGCTTGTGTCCGACCTCAAAGGTGTGTCCGACCTAAGCCAGTGTCCGACCTCAAAGCTGTGTCCGACTTAAGCCTGTGTCCGACCTCATCATTTGTGTCCTACCTCTGTGTCCGACCTCAAAGCTGTGTCCGACTTTACAACTGTGTCCGACCTACAGCCTGTGTCCGGCCAATAAACTGTGTCCGACCCACACATTGTGTCCGACCCTAAAGCTGTGTACGAGTCACATACAACACTGCTTCACTGAACTGGACTTTAACGGACTTTGGACTGGAATTTGGACCATCAAAGACTGATTTAAACAATTTAAAACTGAACTAATAAATTTAAGCTTCTTTTCAGAAATGGATCAAATTGTTAACCAGACAAATTTGAATGGACTAAATACTGACCAGCTACTTGTGGCTGCCCAAGTGGACAAAGCTATGGAATCCGTCATTGGAACTCATTAGAAGATACCTGTTCTTCAACTTGGAATGTCCTATTCTGAGTGGAAGTTCAGGTTCATTCAAGTTATGAAGATAAAAGATGCAAAGCTCTGAGATCTATCTTGAATGGACCCTGTGTGATCACTTATGTGGTTAATGAAATAACTGGAGCCGCTGCTATCAAGCCAAAGAGCATGTACACTGATGAAGATCATGAAAAGACTGATATTGATGAAAGAGAAATTGCTTATCTTCATCAAGGACTTTCACCTGAAGTATCGATTGGAGTTCGTGACAATGCCACTGCCAAAGAACTTTGGGAAGCTCTTGAAAATCTGTATGAGGGAAATGATGAAATGAAAGAAAGCAGAAGGGAGATGCTGAGTCAAAAGTTTAATGCTTTCAATCACATTCCTGGAGAATCACTTGAAAGCCAGATCCAGCGTTTTGTGGCTTTAGTGAGTGAGATGAAATCAAATGATATGGTGGTGGACAACTCCGTTATGAACAAAAAGCTGCTAAATACGCTTCCAAGGAGTTGGGACTCAAATGCAACCCTTATCAAGAGAACCAAAGATTTAGCAAGACTCACTCTTTCTGAAACCATATCCTTAATCAAGTCCTATGATCTTGATTACAGGCAACGCTACATGACTCAGACTGCTAGTTACAATCATGCAATCATTGTAACTCC
This sequence comes from Ambrosia trifida, assembly GCA_028751855.1. Classification (NCBI taxonomy): domain Eukaryota; kingdom Viridiplantae; phylum Streptophyta; class Magnoliopsida; order Asterales; family Asteraceae; genus Ambrosia; species Ambrosia trifida. Next base: position 100,238,012 of record CM054125.1, on the reverse strand, counting down.
TAATAATGACTTAATGTCTCAGCACGAACCTCAGCGTCCCTCATTGTACTCCTACCCAGCTAGTGGATCTTCGTATCCACCTATGTTTGCACCCAGTGCCTCAAAAGGTTCCGCTATGCCTGCTTCCTCTACGACCCTTCTGCTGGACCTTCGTCATCTGCATCACTTTCTTCAGCTGCACCTTTGTCAGCAGTTAAAATTCCAAAGGAGCTCAAAAGTAACTTAAGTTTATTTGCTGGATTCATGAATTGCTATAATGCTTTTCTAAGAGGTCAACTTACTGCGAAAGATGTTGGAGCATGTGACTTAAATGACGTTAATTAGGATGATATTGAAGAGATGGACTTAACTTGGCCGATAGCTATGGTGGTGCATAGAGCGAATAAGTTCGTGAAGAAGACTGGAAGAAATGTATGGGAAAACCCAACAAAGAAACTTGGTTGGGATAAGATGAAGATGCGTTGCTATAATTGTGATGAACTTGGACATTTTGCTCGTGAGTGCACCAAGCCAAAGAAAGAAGTAGACAACTCTACTCCTGTAGCCGCTTCTCCCACTGCAACTCCGTCATCTACCACTCACACTGGATCCGAATCCTCTAACTCCAACAAAGCCATGGTCGCTCAATAAGGAGGTGGATGGGATTGGTCTTCTCAAATGGAGGATCTAAAGATTGTTGAAGATACTGTGTACAAGGCACTCATGGCACAGATGGATGACGATTATGTTCCGTCGGCGGCTGAGGTACATTCTGAAACTTTAGCTGAATCATGTTGCACTGAAAGGTGTAAACTTAAAATTAAGGGTTTTAGAGAAGAAACTCTCTCTACATACAAACAGCTTGAATATGAAAAGATGGCCACTTGGGACATTAAAAAGAAATTTAACTCTTATAAAGAAATGGTTGAAAAACAAAAACTTGACATCAAGCGTTTGCATCAGGAGGTGAGTGATCATAAATGTCGATATTTACACTTCAAACGACTGTCTGACACTTTGCCTACGAAATTGATTGATTTAAAATCAAAATTTAAAAATGCAGACTTTCATTTCAAAAAATTCGATTGTTCTAGTCCTAAAGTTGAAAAAATGATCAATACCTAGTTAAAGTACAGACCAAAGGAAGTTAGAAATAAGGGCATTGGTTTTGTGGAAATTCCTCCACCTTTCAATGAAAATTATTCCTCAATTCCTATGTCGGATGAAGAACTGTTGGCTCTTCCTGTGAAAGGATATGGCCCACCAATAGAAGAGCCAACCAGTCGATCATCACGGGATCAAGTTGAAGTCACTAAACCTGCATCAATCCCAATTAGAATCTCTAAACCTAAACAAAAACAATCTAAGTAAGAGCAGGCTCCCTCAAATACATTTGCCAAGTTTCAAGATGTTTCAAAGCAGACTGAGACATTAAATTATGAGAAAAATAAAGAGGTTGATAGAGTTTTTGAGGTTAGCAAAGATGAGGTTCCTTCTTCATTTGAATCTGATGAAACATGAATACATACAAGTTACTGAACCAATTCCTGCTCCGACCACCCAGCAAAACTCAAGTGTGAGCTATGAGTTTGATTTCATGAAACAAATTAGAGAGCTTTGTCTAAAGCAAAGAGTAAACAGTGAAAATAATCTGACCGATTCTAAGTCTCACTCAGATGATTCGTCAGTGACTGAACCTGAGTCTGACTCTGATCCAGACTCAGGAAAGACCGACTCATCTAGTTATCAGTCATGTGAAACCACCGAATCATCTGAAGACATGTCCAAAGTGAATGAATATGTTTTTGTGTCTATTTCAAACTCATTTGACTCAGAAAAGGCGTACTCCATGTCTTCTGAATCTCCTATATCGTCTGTGGCTGAAAACTTCTCTACAGAAACTTGCTATGATGTGTATGATGATATGAATGTTACTAATTTGGTTGATTCTTGTGCAGAAAATGTGATTGTTGAGGATTGGGTAGATGATGGGGATGAAGTCGATGACTCTGATTCACTTGCATTTAATAATAACTATCAGAAAAACAATTTCTCAATTTCTGATAAGGACAAAAATATTTGTGTGGGCTCGTTTGTTTTGAGCATAAAACCTTGTGACTTTTCGTCTGACTCTTTGTTTGTTCATTCAGATTCTGTTTTTTTGCCACATGCTTGTGATAAAACGAAAAATCTTTTGGTTAAACAATCCAGTAAGGATCGAACATGGAAATATGTTCCACCAAAAGAGGTTTTGCCAAAATATGAAAAACAGAATTTTTCAAAACAAGGGACACTGTATTCCAAAGCAGCATCACACAGGTATAGAGATGTCACCAAGCTCTTTGAGTCTGGAAAGTCTGCAAGATCTCAGGGGGATCTACATGTAAAACGTCAGACATGCTACACATGTGGAATCCCTGGACATATTGCCAGAAATTGTAAAACTAATCAATGAAATCTTGCAAGCTGGAAACATCAGAAGGCTCCAAACGGGAATCATAATCATACCAAGCCAATGAAGGTTGATAAGCCTAAGGCAATGTGGAATGACAAATCCAAGGTGAAGCTTTATGATGGTGATTGGAATAGAAATAAAATGTTTAAACAGTCTGGTAAAAGGTTAAATTCTCAGACTCTGACTGACATGGCAGAATCTAGTTCGAACAAAAGAATGTTTTCTAAAAACAAATTTCACTGGAAACCAAAATGCTCTATTCCAATCTTTTCCCCGTCTGTAGGTTCTTCTTGTTCTGTGAATGATAAATCTAATCTCTGTGCTAATGTTTCAACTGCTGACATGCAATGGATAAAAGTCCAATATATGGATACCAACGGTGTACCCATAACTAACTGATCCTGCATCATGTGCAGGAGCGGCTGTGGAGGACTATCATTCGTCTCTGGTACATTGATAGTGGTTGTTCAAGGCACATGACAGGAGACTTATCCCAGCTTACCGATGTCGAATTTTTCAATGGTGGGTTTGTCTCCTTTGCAGGAGGTGAAAAGGGTCAAATAACACAAAGAGGAACGGTAAGAAATGGTGCTCTTCAGTTTAATAAGGTAAATTATGTTCCTGAATTAAAGCATAGTTTACTAAGTGTGTCACAAATATGTGATAATGGCTACTCAACTCATTTCACTGACAAAGGATGTTTAATATTGAAACATGGAGTAGTCATTCCAGATGAATGGGTGTTGCTAAAATCGGAACGTCGAGGTGATGCTTATGTCATTGACATGAACAAACCTCCCTCTGATAACGTCACATGTCTTTTCTCAAAGGTCTCTCAAAATACTGCAATTCTATGGCATCGTCGCCTTGGACATGCAAATGCTAAAAACTAGAATCGAGTGGCCAAACTGGGATTGGTAAGGGATTTGCCAATACGTGATTTTATAACAATTGAAAAATGTGTTGTATGTGCCAGAGGAAAGCATCATAGAAAACCACATTACTCCAAGTTGGTAAACACTATTGATTCTCTACTGAAATTACTTCATATGGACCTATTTGGCCCAGTGAATGTACTCAGCATTTCCCGTAAAGCATATTGTTTAGTAATAACTAATGACTACTCACGTTTTACTTGGGTTTTCTTTTTGGCTAACAAGAGTGAGACTGCAGAAATAGTAAAACAGTTTATCATATTGATGGAGAATCAGACCAACTTGAAGGTAAAGGGCATTCGATGTGACAATGGAACTGAATTCAAGAATGCAGAGTTAAACTATTACTGTGCTCAGAAAGGGATTGCACATCAATTCAGCTCAGCAACGACGCCACAGCAGAATGGAGTCGCTGAAAGAAGAAATCGTACCCTAATTGAAGCTGCACGCACAATGTTGTGTGACTCACAGCTTCCGACATTCTTCTGGGCGGAGGCTGTTAACACAGCCTGCTATGTGCAGAACCGAGTTCAAGTCAACAAAGCTCGAATGAAAACACCCAACGAAGTGTTGTTTGGTACCAAACCCTCCGTCAAGCATTTTCGTGCTTTTGGTTGTCCGTGTACACTGTTGCATCTGGATGCTACACCAAAGTTTGATGCGAAAGTTGACGACTGTTATTTTGTCGGTTATGCTGGCAAGACTGCATATAGGGTCTACAACAAACATACTAGGCAAATCGTAGAGTCGTTTGACGTGCGTTGGCTTGAGGAAAATGCAACAGATGCTAGAGTGGGTCCAGACTGTTTATTTGACTATGAAACTCTCTTTCGATCTTTTCATATTTTTGATGATGTTTCTAGTGGTGTGAATACAGGTTTCACAGATTCCTCAACTTCCACTGCTGGAACCTCATCCTCTGTGATTGATGATGCAAAGGATGATGGGGATGCTATACCTACATCTCCACTGACACAGCCACTCTCAGTTCCTGCAGAACCATTCATTCCCACTACGGATCCTGTGCAGCAGGCAAATGATGAAAATTTGTCTGATGATACTTTCGTTCTTACATTCCATGATCCCATTCCTATTGAGTGCACGGTGGAGCAAAATGACGCAGTCGAAGTTGATCCTGATACTGTAGAAGAGACTGCAACAGGTGATGCTACAATTCTACCTGGAGATTCTTCAGTTCCAGACATAGCTATTCCTACAAGCGTTCAACGAGATCACCCACTGGAAAATATCATTGGTCCAGTAGATGCAGGTGTTCTAACAAGGAGTCAAACTGGTGACATCAACAGATGCTTGTACTCGTGCTTCATTTCACAAATTGAGCCAAAGTCTACTGCTATGGCCATGCGAGAACCAAGTTGGGTTGATGCGATGCAAGATGAACTAAATCAGTTTGAGAAATTGAAGGTTTGGAAGCTAGTTGAACTGCCTCCAGGAAAACGACCTCTTGGCACGAGGTGGGTTTATCGAAACAAAAGAGATGATAGCAGGGTAATTGTAAGAAACAAAGCTAGGTTGGTTGTGCAAGGGTTCAAACAGATTGAGGGACTAGATTATGATGAGGTATATTCACCGGTTGCGAGATTGGAAGCAATCAGAATATTCCTTGCTTACGCATCGTTTAAGGGATTTACTGTCTATCAGATGGATGTCAAAACAACGTTTCTGTATGGAACTGTGAAAGAAGAGATCTATGTTGGTCAACCACCGGGTTTAACAAATACAAAATATCCAGAGCATGTGTACAAACTAGAAAAAGCGTTGTATGGGTTACATCAGGCAGCTCATGCTTGGAATGACGATCGTATTCTGGTGCAAATTTATGTGGACGATATCATCTTTGGCTCCACCAATGATGCTCTGTGCAAGGAATTTGAAGAGGTGATGAAAAAGCAGTTTGAGATGAGTGCTCTTGGTGAAATGATCTTTTTCTTAGGTCTGCAAGTTCGTCAAAACTCTATGGGTATCTTGATTCATCAAGGCAAATATGTGGATGACATTCTTGCAAAATTCAGCTTCAATGATGTAAAGCCAGCCAACACACCAATGTCTGAGAGACTAGGTCTCACTCAAGATCTGGAAGGAGAAGCCGTAGAAGAAACACTTTATCGTTCAATGATTGGTTCGCTAATGTACCTAACTGCTAGCAGACCAGACATCATGTTCGCCGTGTGTCAATGCGCAAGATATCAGGCTAATCCTAAAACTTCTCATTTACATGTTGTCAAGAGAATCTTTAGATACCTTAAGGGGAAACCCAGATTTAGTCTTTGGTATCCTAGGGATTCTCCTTTTGAATTACATGCTTTCTCTGACAGCGATTTTGGAGGTTGTGACATTGACAGGAAATCTACTTCTGCGGGGTGTCAATTCTTTGGCGATCGGCTTATTGCATGGCAATGTAAGAAACAACAAACAGTATCCGTTTCAACAGCGGAAGCTGAATATGTGGCTGCCTCAGCATGCTGTTCTCAGGTTATCTGGATACAACATCAGTTGGTAGATTACGGTTTGGATTTCTCTCTTACTCCTATTTATTATGATAATGATGCTGCTATCCAAATTGTGAAAAATCTAGTTCAATTTTCAAAAGTAAAACACATTTCCATAAAAGAACATTTCATCCGAGACTCTTTTAACCAAGGTTTAATTGTGCCTAAACACATTCACACTGACGAAAATGTCGCAGATCTTTTTACAAAACCTGTTAATCGAGCTCGTTTTGAAGCTCTCTCTGAACTGCACAAAATGGTCCATTTCGAAGACTGAACTGGTCTTCTTTTAGTTTTTCTTAGTCTTCGGTTTGTAAATTTTTTCTTTAAATTCCTATTTTATGCACAAATTTAGGGGGATGTGTCCTAAGAAAAGATCAAAACATTTTTGGTCTCAAAAACGAGAGATGAAATGAATTTTCACAAGTTGGATTAAGGCTGACTCATGTAAGACGAATATCGAAACAGTTTGGCTCTAGTGTGATATGTTGGTAGGCTTGGTCCTGATGGCTGAAATGTTAATGATCTTGTGAAGCACTTAAAGATAAAGACACGACCTCAGTAAGGAACATCACTTGGAATCAGGTACAATCTCTATTTGAATGCTTGTGTGATGTCCCGAAGCATAACTGTGGTCTAGGTCTGAAACCTTTTCTGAAAAACTCGTGTATCTCCTCTGTTTTGTGTAAGGAAAGACCTGGAGATGCTAGGCAACGAATGCTTTTGCTGCATCCAGATATATGCTGACCTTGTTTTTCGTTGTCGTGCTATAGATCATCTTTCACCTAAAAGAGACCTCAGTGTCCAAAGATGTCCTGGCTGCTCCTCTGCTGCATCCAGAAATATGCTGACCTGGACACAGTCAGGATGTCATAAAAGAGACCCTCTAGAGTCCAAAACCCAAAGCCCTTGTCATTTGTTAAATCTTCTGACTTGTATATTATCCTAAATCTCTCATTGATCTATTCTTTTCTTCTCTCAATCCAGTCCCAGTCAAGGTTTCAGAATTCTAGAACAGATACTGTGAAAAATATGTGGTAGGGAAACTGCTTGCATGATAGAGTGTACCACTTGATATTCTAGGATTTGATTGCGACTTGCTTGAGTGTTCATACTAAATACACCAAAACATGATAAATCATATTACAGATCACCGTACGAGAAGGCCTAAGGAAATAAGTTTAAGGGGACAAATATACTGGCAATTGCTAAGACCAACTGAAGTAGATTAGAGTTGATAAGTGTAGCTCGGCCTGAAACACAATGATTTGATCTCGTGACAAAAATTTTCTTCAGTATCTTGTCTAAATAATTTTAGCTAAGTTTCAATTAGGCCAGTTCATGATCTGACTTGGACCCGGTTGCAAAACACACCTTAAATGATTTCAAATGGGCATTGGGATACGAGATGGGCCCACCACACGTTTGGTGGGCCACACAAATCTCGTTTAAACAAAAAGGGGGCGGCGGTTGGTTTATTCATCATCACAAGTCAAAAAAAGTTTTCTTTCTCTCTCAACTTTACACACACACACACACACTCGCCGATCTTTCTTGTTCAAGATCATCAACGTTTTCTTAAAGAATCCAAAGGTAAAATCTTAATGTTTTGATTTTCTGTTATGGAAATGGTGCCCTCTGAGCAATTTGCAGGTACACGAGAAGTCAGAAAGGCTAAAGATGATCATCGGAGAGAGTAATCTCGGCGGTTTGGTGTTCCAGACGGCGGTGCGTGGGTCTCACGTGCCGGGAAATTCAAACTCAAGCGGCGCGTGAATTTCACACGCCTGGAGTTAGAACTCATTCAAAGAGAAATTACAATTCTACCCTCGGACACTTATGGGTTTTGACCAGAATGCCCTCGGACATCCCTTGGTCACTCGGACACCCATGGGCTTTGACAAAATTGCCCTCGGACATCCCTTGGCAACTCGGACACAACTCACCACTCGGACGCACTGGATGCCACGTCACCTCGGACACTCAACCTGAGCTCGGACACTCATGACATTTTACCGTTTTACCCTCGGACACACCTTACCTCACTCGGACACTCCACTTTCACTCGGACACTCCTGACTTTTTACCTTTTTACCCTCGGACACACTCCACTCACTCGGACACAACTTTAATGTGTTGTTGTGTGACCTGAGGCCCATTAGGCTATCAGATACGGGCCCGAACATGATCATGATGACTAAAAGGGGGGCCCATTAAGCTGTTTAAATATTTTGAAAAATTTTAAAATGTTGTTGATTGATACAATTCGTTTTTGTGCAGAAATGGTTGCTCATGTACCAAAGTTTGAAAGGGATCACAACATAGTCTGTTCTTTATCTGACCCACCTGAAGACCATATGCAGGAGTTCAAGTCACTGATCGTGGGACTCAATACTTGCAGAATTGCTCACGCTTTAAGAGAAAATCCTGTTGTGCTTGCTGACTGGATTTTTGAAATCTGGAACAATGCAATGGCACGAAAGACAGATACTTTCATTCAATCAAAGATTCGGGGAACTGAAGTGACTATTTCAGAACAAGATATTCGGGAGGTGCTGCTTTTTGGTGATTCACATGAAGACCCAGTTAGCTTCACAAGAGAGCAGGTTATTCCAACATTGAAAAAGATGGGATATGAGGGTGATCTACATGCTTCCATATATCAAGAAACTATTTCCCAGCTACTGGAGAATGTTGATTCATATATTCCTGGCAAGTTTGGGAGGAAACAAGAGTGGTTTAGATCAGATGAATTTGAAGTACACTTCGTGAGTGGTAGCGTTGATTGAAGGCTGGGATTTTAACTTTTCAAGGTGCATTTTTGAAGATATGATATTGAATGTGAAGACACTGAACAAGAAGTATTTTTATAAGTTTCCACGATTCGTGCAAATGATACTAGAGCACAAATATCCAAGTCTGGAAAGAACTATTGAAGCATATGATTAGAAGTGTATGGCTCCTCAGGATTTTGGACTCATAAAGCAGAATTGTAAGGACGCTAAGCAAATGTTTGAAGGAAAGTTTCCATTGATAAAATTCGGCAACTTTGCTAAAATTGTTGAAGAAGCACAAATTCCTCCATCTGCTCAGGTAGCTGAATAGCATGATGTTCAGATTGTCGAACCACCACCTACAGGACAACGTTCTCCTCCTGAAAACGTTGATTTGACTGAGGTAGAAAGTGAAGATGATGTGGAAAGTGAAGATGCAGAAGAAGTGAAAGATGATGAGCAGACTACCGGAAATGACGACGATCAGTTTGAAAATTTTGATTTTGATGATCTAAATGACGATGAGATAGATGACTTTATTATTGAAAATGCTGAAATAAAGTCAGTGACCGAAGCTGAGACAGGGTTGATCGGAGAAGAGATAGTGACTGAAGCTACCAACACTGCTGCTTCTGAGACTGTTATTCTTCAAGCTGAAGTGCTATCAAGCAATCTTCTGGTGCTTCTGGTTTAAGTAAGGTATTATTTGACGAGGAAGCTTTTCAAAGAGCCCAGATGGCCTTTCTAGCTGATAAAGAGCAGGGAAAACGTGTGGACGTTGAATTCTTGACGACAGAAGAGAGAGAGGGAAATCAAGAAGAGATTGACAGTGATAAAGATGTTTTTGCTGAAGTGGATGTTCACAGGTTGCAAGCTAGAGTGCTGAAGCTGGAGACTGAGAATGTATGTCTAACTGCCCAGGTTTAGAGTTTGATGGAAACGGTCACTGAAAAGGATCAAAAGATTACTGAATTGGAAACTGGATTGGGTGATGTTTCAGCTAGATTACTCAACTTGACTCAGAAACTAGAGAACAAGTTTGGAAAAGAATTTTCAGAGACATCATCTTTTGTTGACAAAGTATTGACTCCTGCTGAACGTGAAAGATCAGAAAAAAAACATGAAGAACACATGAAGAAATATTTCGAAGATCAGGTTCCCAGAGTGAGAGATCGTCGTCCTGGAAGTGCCTATGTTCTCAAGAATTTAGTTGAGCCATCTATTGACCCAATGGAGGAGCATCCTGAAAGATATGTGACAATTACCAGTGATCGTTATGATACTTATGGTAATTGAACTGGAAAGTGTTGGAGATATAATGATGATAAGGGAGTGTTTGTTGTTCATAGAGGCAATGGAGCGGTTGAATACTATGCTTCTACTTCTGCCTTCAACTCCTGGACCAAGATTGATTTGACAGAACTTGCAAGAGCTCCTTTCATAAATCAGACGAGAAATCCAAGAAATAGGATTGGACTCATGTTTCATATGAAGATTCAGGAGCAAGCGAAGGTGAATTTCAGGGATATGAAGACTGCAAGCTCTATGTTGGTGAAGTATAAAGGTGTGCGAGGTGCTGATGGAAAACCATTCAAAACGATTCAGTGGCCACCTACTGAAAAATTGAAGACCATTCCTTTGACCAAGCCAATGGATAGGGGATGCTTAAAGGATATGAGGTTCTGGGTTTATGATCCTACTTCTGCATCTGCAGTGATCGTCTGTGATAGTGATGAGTTTAGAATATCTGACGCTAAAGATCTGATGAGTTTGCATTCTGAAGACATTCAAGTTCTGACTAGACATCAGATTCAGTGTGATCCCACATATGAAGTATGTGCGAAATCATTCACCAGTGCTGTAGCACAGGTTGATAGACTAGGGTTAGCATCTGATAAAAGCGGAAGAGTAGAAACTGAACTGTTTGGTCCATATGTTGGCAAATCGCCAGAAGAATGGAAGAGGGCTATGGAGGAAAAGAAGAAGAGTTCTAAGAAGCGAAGCAACACAAACCTAGGGGGATATTGTTGGGCTAGATTTAGAGGTTTGCGTTTGTCTTGGGTATTTGTTAGTGGGTTTCGGCCTAAGTGGCCCATGTAAGGTGACCGCCCTATGTTACTATAAATAGGGGGTTCCTAAGCCAATTTTGGGTTGCTAGTCTTTTGTGGTTTTTGTTATCTTGTTCTTGCAATAGTGTACCAAACGGTTCTTGAAACCGTGTGCACTTTGATAATATAATCATTGTGTTTCAAGTATCTTCTTTGTTCTTTCTACATAATCATTGATTCCGCCTTTGATTGTGTACGCGTTTGATACCCAGTGGAGAGGAGTCTGGACTTACAAGAGCAGAACGAAATGGGACGTGTTCACCCTATAGTATCTGAAGAGGATTGTTCATAAGAAGATCAAAGATCAGATAACGGGGTTGAACAAGGTGACTTTGAAGTATAAACCACCAACCGTGTTAAAACATATTCATTTGATGGCTATTCCACAACATTTTTCAAAAGATTTCATGTGGTGGTACTCTGACTGGAAGACCGCAGAAGCTGTTATATTGCTGAAAGATGGGAGAGATGAATTCAAGAAGATACATTTATTTGATCCAATGTGGTTGATAAACTACTCACAGGAAGACATCATTATGCTGTATTACAACCCAATTTACTGTGAGGAGAAGGACATTGAGCAAGCTCTGAAATACCAACGGGTGGTATGCTTGTGTTTCGCTTGGGATATTAATGCGGGATGTAATTATGATAAGAAACTGGGAAGTTTGTAAAGATTACGAAAGAGAAGAAGAAACTGAAACAAACTTTTGAACCAGTCATGACGAAATAGCAGAAGGCCTTATTGCGCATCAAGTTGATGAATAAACAGATGGATGAAGAGCGAAGGCAAAAGCAATCCAAGCAATAGTCGAGGGGGAGTTTGTTGATACAAGTTTTGCGACTAGTGCTATTGGATTGCGCATTCAATTCTGTTTTGCTGAAATCGTAAGGGCGAATGTGGAACTCAGAAGGGTCGAAGGTGACTAAGTTTGGTCGAAGGAAGAACTTACAGGTCGAAGGAAGAGTTTTGTAGGGATTTGTGTTGATTCGCCCAAACAAAGGGGCGAACCTGCACATTCGAACTTACGTAGGGGGGAATGTGAAGGTCTATATATATTTTGTTTTTCATTTTCAAGTTTTTGGTCATTTTTTCCCTTCTTCGATCTGGTTTTCTCCCTAGAGTTTTGTTTGAGTCTGAATTATGATTATATCATTATAAACAAGGTTTTGTAAAGTTTATCAAGTATGTTTACGAATGAATAGGAATGTTAATGGTGATTTGTGTGTTTTGTTAATATTATTATCATTTCGTAACTGATTCAGGGATTCCGCACCTGAATTGGTAAACTTGTTTGATCAAACTAATTGTTTTTGACAAATCGATCCTCCTACAAAGATCATATGACTTTTATGATTATTCAAGTACCTCTCGATTTAATGGTTATTGTGGAAACAATTTATCACAATATTCTCCTGAGTTTGTTGAATGGAGAAGTTGTTTTGAACGTGGGGAAGTAAGACATTTGTCTGCTCAATGTCCATATTGGTATTGGGATGAAGGTAGTGTTTTTGAGTTTGAAGAACATAGGTCCTTTTTTAACTGCGGAGAGCATGGGCATTTAGTTGCTGCATGTCCGTATGTTAAATGGAAAAAGGAAAGAAGTGAAAGCTGCTATACATTCAGGCAATGCCAAAAAGCCTGTATCCCCAAAACATGTTAACAAACAAAAAGGGGACGCAGTCTGTTGTGTATGTCAGTCGAAACAAAATTTCCTTGAACAAAAATGGAGATAGTAAATGGGTTGCTAAGGTAAGGGGGAGTTCTATGGCTAAGCCTAAGAATAACTCTAAACCTGGGCCTTTATCAGTTAAGTCTGAGAAGGTTACAAACATAGTTCAGAAGCAGGTTTAAAACAAAATCAAAGAAAAAGAAATCTAAAATAAAACCTGAACTTGTTTGGAAACCCAAATCACTTTCTCAATCCGCAACCGTTTCTACTTCAAGTCAATCCATTGAGAAACCAATTGATTTTTCAAAAGGTGAATGGATTGATATTCCGAGGATTGATGACCTTGGACGACATATCACTGTGAAGGGATGGGTTCCCCTCTCCTACTAATTGTTTATGAAGTGTGCAGGTTGTTCCAGACAGACCTATGAGCTATCCTTTGATAGTTGATAGTGGAGCATCTGTATACAACAATAGGCTTGATTTTCCTCGTACACTTTGTTTTACTACATCTCGAGGAGATTAAGTTTTTGCTATTTATTGGAGTGGGAAAGGTTGAAAAAGTTAGATTGAAAAAGGAAAGAGTGAATTCAACAAAGAGGAGAGTGTTTCTCGTTTGTTTCCTACCTCTGAAGCCGGAAAACGTTGCAATCTCATGCAATTGCTATCAGGTTTTGGAGTTTAACAACAGATGCGACAATACGGTTTATTCTAAACTCTTTTATCTTTGTCAATGGTTTTTTCTAACTGAAAGATCTTAGTGAGTAAAGTAATCTGAGTGGAAAATGTTTTTTTTTTAAGAACAATGAGTAAACCTCATCGGATATCATCTTATTTTGTTTTTCTTCATAAAGTTTAAAAATCCAAAAATATGCTTAGTTTTAGATTTTTAGGGGGAGAATTTTTTTTAGAAAAATCAAAATTAAAAATTAGAAAATCAAAAATGAGTTTTCTTGGAGAAAAAGAGGAGATGATTGTACATAAGTGGATTGTCAGACTACTCTGAAAACAAAATGAATTAATAAACATTGAGTAGCCTCTACAATTATATATTGGTAGGCTTGAAATCAAAGTTTAAAGTTAAGCATGGTGATATAAACTTAAAAATAATAACTAATAATCATGTGGATTAACGTCTCGTTGGCATATGGTCTTAGTACCGAAATTTTGTTTGATAGATTGCCAAAATCAGAGGTTTCGGGTCGTTATATTGATAGTTATCTGGAGATGACCTAACTGATCTTCTGCTGTATTGATTTACAAACCTAGATTCAGTCAGGGTATCTTAATAAAGATCATTAACGGCAAATCCTTAAGTTAGCGAATGAGGAACTTAATATGTGTGATGATAATCAAAGATTATCTAATGCATCGTATCAATACTATGATGAAAATCATGTATGATATTAGTCCTCACCCTGGTTGAGTGCATAAGTCCCTTTGAAGCTTTAATTTACTGACCTGTCACCGTTGTGCCTCATACCTTGTAACTTACAAATAACTACAATATAATCACGCGTTACGATGAAGCTTTGCGCAATTCTTGATACGGGAATGTATCACGTGTGCGAGGACCATAGTTTTTTTTAGTATCTAATATTACCTTAATGTATCTAAAGTGCTGAACAATGAATGGTGATTTTGGGTTTATGTGGACAAACATACTGGTAATGGTTGTGGGATGCTCAATGTCAAAAACATAAAATTGGTCAAACAGAGTTTTGAATGACTGTTCCAATACTGATACGATCCTCTTTCAGGAAAATTCACAAAAATATGTTTAGTTTACGTTTATGCAAATCTAGTTGAAAATTCAAAAAGATTTTTGGTGTGTTTTAGCATAAACTTCAGAAAATCCAAAAGTTTTACATTTCTATCTTAATTTTTAATAACCGATGTTGGGATACTTAATGTAAATAGCTCAGATGCTCAAGAATTCTAAGAGGGAAATCAAATTGCAAATTTTCAAGTTTCTGGTGCATATTGAAAATGTTTAATAGTTTTGGGGGAGAAATATTGAGGGTCAAATTGGATGTAAAGATTACTTCTGTGATTTTTGTTGTGTCTAATGCCGGTTGTAGTTTGTGCAATTTTTAGTAAAAATTTTTCTGCAGAATCAAACACAACATGTGCATTGTTCAAGATTCATCGACAAAGTCTGTAGATTCAACAAGACCCAAACCTGTACATCAAGATCACCAGAATAACAGAAACCAGTCAGAAGTTGTAAAAGAAGTGATAAGAGAAGATATTCCAAGATATTCCAAGCTTATCCCCAGTTTGAGAGAGTCTCTGTATTAGGTCTAGGTTTTGATCTAATACACGAGTAAAGTTATGGAAATTGCTCGGTGATTTGTTATCTGTTTTCATTACAATCTTTACTAATTATTTCTTACTCGTATATACGATGCTTTATACACGAATCCTCTATGATATCAAGTGGTAGCATGTTCGGCCATGCTTCGGACGCTGGCAAGTTATTCATAAAAGATTAAAGTAGTTAAATGTCTTTATTGCAACATTGGGAGGTGGATACTTCGGGGTTGGATCAATACAGTCACGGGTGATTCTCCATTCATTGTTGAGAGGTGAGCTTACCAGGTCTAGAGACCCTCAATTAAAATAAGAACATAAACTAGTTATGCGAAAACAATCACCTCTAGAGCATGCCTCGTGCAACTCTAATTTAAGCATAAGTGCGCAACTCGAATGCACCACTCAAATAAATAACTACTATTAATTAGTACCAAAGTTAGTCGGATCCTCAAGCAACACTTCTTTTTAAATATTGATTTCTAAGTCGGTTATTCTCGTTCTCGCTCTCTCTCTTTCTCTCTCTCTCTCTCTTTACTATCTTTTCTCTTATTAAAAGAAACTTAAGGCTGAGTAGGGGTAATCGTGTCCTTGGGTTCGATACTCGGTACTTGCTTATCTCTATTCTACTCACGATAGGTACGCTTACCTATTGTGTGGGGTCTACAACATTGAGCAAATATCATTTTTATAAATTTAAAACTTGAAATCGTACCACCATTTTCTAACATAATTACCTTTTCAAAACTCTCGGCATCTCCTTTGGGATTTAGCCATTTTTAAGGAAAAGAAGTTTAAGTTTTGTTAAAACCCCACAACATCAAAAACTCAAAAAGATTTTTGGTGTGTTTTAACATAAATATTAAAAAAAATCCAAAAGATTTTTACATTTCTGCATTATTTTAGATAATCGCTGTTAGAATACGATCATTTTTTGAAGTTTGACGAGCCAATCTGAGTTTTGTATCATTAAAACCAGATTTTTAATAGATTGAATGTTTAAAGGTTTGAAATTGTCACGACGTGGATCGAATTGTATATTTTGGTAAAAATCCATTTTACAACTTTCCCATTCGCCCTTTCCATAGGTCGAATGAGATTTTTGAAAGTTGATCTGTGCCTTTATTTAGGTCGAATGAGCTTGGGATTGATAAATTTCTCATTCGAACCTAAGGATTTTGATTCAGCCTTTTATTAGACCCAAACCAAAAATTATTGTGCTCATTTGAACCCTGAAAACGTCGAACAAATTTTACTATAAATACCCAAACTGCTCATTCGAACCTCATTTCATTTTAAAGCACTGTTACTGAATCATTCATTCTCTCTAACCCTACTTTTTGCCCATTCATTTGATATTACATCATTGTGTTCCTGTGACTATAAGGTATTACAATCTTCAACTTTTGCAGGATTTCATCCATTAAATCGACTGGAAAAGGGGACTTTTGGCTCTGAACCCCAAATGTGTTTGATTGGACGAATTGGACTAATGTCGAACATGTTTTGATGATCCACAAAAACTAGTCGATCATTTTAGGGGGAGAATAAAACAAAAACTGGGATTAACAACAAGTGTTTATTGAAATTGATTCTAAAACCCTAGTTTTAGTAGAAAACGATCGATTAGTGGTTAATAATTAAAATTGATAGTTAATTAGGCTTAGTCGATCATATTAGAACATAACACAATCAAAATTAGAGTTTAAAATTGGCTAAATTGAAGAATTGAGTTTTTGAATCATAAACAGTTTCATTCAAACCTGATAAAGGGTCGAATGAAGTTTATTTAGGTCTAATGGACCATTTTGTGATTCATTCAAACTTTTTGAAACTGGTTCGGACCTTCGAAAGGTCGAACCAAGTGACAAATTTGACAAAATTTTGATTTTTGAATCCTAACTAATGTGTTTTGTGTATTTGTGTATGCACAGATAAAATGGAAGAACCAAAAACACCAAAAGAGCTCAGATTTGAACCAAAAGATAACTGTTGTGCATACATTGGTGATGTAGATGACAAATATGATGAATTCAGAGGAATTGTTGAATTTTTGAAGAGATGCAGAATAGTTTATGCGATTTCCCAACCACATGTCATTTATAAAAATCACCCAGAGGAGTTTTGGAAGAATTCAACCTTAACATTTTGGGAAGGCAAATCGGTGATACACAGAAAGATACAAGGTTTGGATATACTTGTGAGAGAAGCTGATTTCAGGAGAGTTTTACAGTTGACTGATAAAGAGAAGGATCCTATCAAGTTACCATGGGCAGTACAGAGAGGATGTTTCATGAGAATGAAGAACATTGCACCGATTACAGAATGTCAGCTGAACAAGACAAATGTCTCCCCGCCGTTCAAGTATCTCTTACCTGTTCTTCTGCATGTATTTGATCTCTTTCGAGGAGGATCTGATGTTCTAAGAGATATGCTTAGTTCACTTGCAGTTGCCTTAATACTTAAAAAAGATTACAATGTGTCGGGAATGCTATTTTCATCATATGAAGGAGGTTTTTGATGGAACAAAGATAGACAATTTCCTGATGTACCCGAGGTTTTTACAAAGGATTTTTTGATGAGAAGTATCCTACTTTGGTGAGAGATACATTGAAGATTGTGAATCAAGAACATATGAATGAGATGACGTTGAACAGAATGAGGACGTATAAGGGAAAAGCAGAAAATGAGAAGCCACCAAACAGGAGTTTGTTTGGACATTTGATCAATCAAGGTTATGTTGCTCCTGATAAAGACAATGTTAGGAATGAAACAGTGATTCTGATTCTAAATCTCCATTGATTCTGGTAAAGAAAGGAGAGAAGGCAAAAAGACAAGTGATTAACAAAAGAGTGAAGTCAAAGAAAAAGGGTGAAGAGAAAGTGGATGAGTTTAAAGCTAAAAAGAAGGGTAAAACTAAGACGTTACTGATTGATGAAGATTTAGAAGAAACAGAGATTGAGGAGATTTGGAATTCTGATGATGAAACAGTAAAGGATATGAATCCCAAGGCCGCTTGTGTTTCTAGTATTCCTAATCCGATTGATAAGATAGTTGAAGAACAGTTAAGCAGAGATTATGTTGAAGAGAATGAAGAGTTTATAGTAGATGATATAGATTTTCTAGGTTCTCCGGTTGCTCCTATTTCAAACAAGCATGGACGAATTATGCATATGTAGAAGAGAGAATCATCTAAGACAAAGTGGTAGAAAGAAATTGATACGAAGAACAATTTACCGTATGTGACTCTGAAGTATAAACGACCGACATGCTTGAAGAAAATTCCTTTTATGCCGATACAACAGAATTTTAGCAAAGACTTCGCATTTTGGTACTACGATTGGAGAACTGGTGAAACAGTGATAGTGTTGCATGACAAGAATCCTTAGTTGATGTTTAAGAAAATACGCATGTTCGATCCAATGTGGTTGATAAACTGTTCGAAGGATGACATCGACACGTTGTATTATAATCAGATTCATTTTGATGTGCCTGATTTGGAGTAAGTTTTGAGGTTTTAAGAAAGTTGCAATATTCTATTTTGCATGGGAAGTGTATGCTAGATGTGACTACAAGAAAATGTTGAGTAAAACGATGAAGCTAAGATCCGAAACGAAGAAAGGACCATCTAATGTTGAAGGTACGACCATGAAGAAGAAAGTGAAGATTTTGTTAAAGAAGAAATCGACAAAAGAATCCGAGCAACAGACAAGGGGGAGTTTGTACATACATATTTGTGTCTAACGCTTTCGGATTCACTTCATAATGGTGTAGATTTCAAGTTCTGGAAATTTTGCTAGTTCATTCGATACATCATGGGGTCAAATGGATTTCAGCATGGTCGAATGAAGTTTTACTTAATATTTATGGATTGGTTCGGGATATCGAAGGGTCAAATGGACTCATTCGACCTTGTGCAGGGTCGAACCAGATCTTCTATATATCGTTTTTAGTTCTTAGTAGTTGGTCATTTGAGAGTGTGTTTGTGTATGTTTTGTAGGAAGGTTCTGGAAGTCTTAGTTTTCATTAATATCATATTGTAACGATTATCTTTGATTAATATTAATGGAAAACGATTTGAAAATGAACTTTAACGTGTTCTGATTACGATTTATATCATTTTGCATGTGAATTAGGGTTTTCGCATCTGATTCATAACAACTCGTGTGATATTATTGTTTCATTGTTATAAACGATCCTACAATACCACTATTGTAAAACAAACACAGCAAAGAACCATAGTTGATACTTCCTCTCAACAAGTTGGAAAATCTCCACCTAGACAAACTCCTTAGGAGTCCTCTCAAAAGGAACCTGTTGTAAACCAAAGGGAACCACAACGTGGAACATTTGACTCAGTTGAGCATATGCTCCAAAGCCCATCTCCCAGGGCTCACTGTTTGTACACACCACACATCTCACCATCAAGATCCCCCATTCCATCTTCACTTGACACATTGTTTGATGCTATTGATAAAACTCAGGCAACAACTCGTCCCTCTCCTACACCCATTCCTGAGAGTTCACCCCTGATAGTAATTGGGTCTGAGAAAAATCAACTAGCTAACCCACAAGAAGAGGATGCCACACCCCTAGAATTACACGTAATTCCTGGAGGTTTTTCAAGTGAAGCAGCCACTACACATGTAGTGACCAATGTCTCACACATGAACAATGGTTTCATCTTTAAGACTTCCTTTAAGGCAACAACCACTGGAGCTGCATCTGTAGTTTCTGAAAAGGTTGGAAGTCCCCAGTACGAAGAAAAAAGGGCATCTGATGACGTTCACATGGACTCACCTCCTAGAACTGAGCCAGATATAACTACCACTACAGTTAGGAATTCAGATGATCCTATTAACTTAGGTGATGAATTAAAATTCAAAGAATTGACTAATAGAGTAAACCAGATTGAGTCATCAGTCAATGAAATAAACACTGATGTAAAGACTATGATGGAAACTCTGGTTGGGTTCACCAAAAGTCAAACTTCCCTACAAGACATCTCTGTTGAACTATGGAAGTTAGTAAGCTTGGTCATTATAGCGTACATAAAACTTGCTGACATAACCTAAGAAACATATATGAAGGAGATTCAAAACATGGTTGATGCCAGGTTATATAGATACTCAGGAAAACATAAAAGCCATCAATGATCATCTCCTGAAAACCACTGGTTCAACCCCACAACTATTCTCAGAGATGAAGATGATGATGAGTACACAGTTGATAATGCCAAAAAGGGGGAGAGTGTCAGAGACAGACTCTTAAAGCTACAACCTCTTCGGAATCCACCTTCATAAAAAACTGCTGAAAAAAAAACTGATGCTCGTACTGAAAAGTGTGCTGATGCTAACAAGGCAGCACATAAAACTCAAGAAGCACCTGTGTCCTCTGTTCAAACCACTGCCCAGCAACAAAAACCAGACAAAGGAAAAAATATTGACGAATCTTCAAATATCCTTGTTGACAAGATTGCTAAAACAAAGCAGAAAGAGAAGAGGACAAAAGCTCGAAAGCAGAAAGCTTGGTAGAACAGAAGGTAGTTGAACAAAAAGAAAAGGAATATGTGAGCTCCTCAAAAAGGAAAAAAAAATTACTGCAAAACATGTGAGGCAAACTCCATCTTCTCTAAAAAGAGCTGCCGCAACCACTGCAAAACCCAAAAACATTGTTATCACAACAACACCCAGAACCACTAATCTCAAAGCATGTGAGCGAAAGATTTTAGCTAAAACAGGATAATATGATCATACAAGTTAGAAAACCAGGTGCGGAAACCCTAGTTCTGAACAAACTGATAAAACTCTAATCAAAACACAATCAAGATCATTTTCAAAGCTTTTTCATAGATTAACTTTGTCAAATATTCGATTACAATCACACACACGTTAATCTAGATCAATTACAGACTTTCACAAAATATCCTGGAACCTGACCTGAACACAGACACAACTGACAACTCTATTGCATACTCAAAATCACAAAACCTATTTATAGATACTGCACGTTCGCCCCTTTGCACTGGTCGAATGTGGAAGTTTTCCACATTCGCCCACTTCCAATGGTCGAATGTACATCTTGTCAGCTTCTAGTCTACCTTCGCCACTAAGCATCTACCTTCGCCCCTTTCTAACAAAAACTTAACATATGTTATTTATGTTTATCCAATCATTAGTCGCAAAACGCATCAACAAACTCCCCCTCGACTATTGATTGGATAGTTTTCTCTGTTGGTCCATTGTTTTGTTCATCAACTTGATTCTGAGCTGTTTCTTCTGCTCAGTAGTCATTGGAGGCTCATATGTTCTCTTCACTAGTTTAGACACATTCGCTATCTTCACTGTCTTACCAAGCTTACCCTCCAAGTTGCTTCCTGCATTGATGTCATAGGCAAAACAAACTCCAACCACTTGCGTATACTTTCTCGCTTGAGCAAAGTCTTTTGGTTCATAGTAAATCGGATTGTAGAAAAGCATGATGATGTCTTCAAACGTGCAATTAATCAACCACATAGGATCAAATACATGAACATGCTTGTATTTATCCTTTCCATCTCTCAACACAATCACCGCTTCAGCCTTTCTCCAATCATAATACCAGAAGATAAAATCAGCACTGAAATGCTGTGGCATAGGCATCAAAGGTATCTTTCTCATAACTTCAGGTGCTTTGTAGATCAAAGTAACTCGCTTCATATTGGTTTGAGGATCAATATCCCTATGAACTTTTCTTCGGGGATATTGAGGCTTGAACCTATTCCATCTTGTTCGACTTTCCCAAACCAACTTATCTGCGCACCAACCAACATGCGAACCATTCACTTCTACACCTGACATTGGGAATCTACATAAATCTCTGACCGCCCAGTACGGTAGAGTAAGCAAATCACAGAATCTATTGAAGTACAAGATTCCTGTTTCCCATTTCGCAGCAATGCACTTCAATCTGCCCAAGTATGTCCACCCGAGAGCTCTGCCTTTGAACTTGGCATTGTGGAATCTATAAAAGTTACCTTGAGCTTCAGGCTTTGGTCGGTTCTCATCCATTTCCCTCAATTTTCTCAAATAACTTTTCAAATCATCAGACTGATTTGAAGGTCCTTGTTTATCAACACCAAATACTTTCTCTACAAATTCTGCACTCCTCTGCTGAGCTTTCTGCTTTGCTGAATTATTTGGTACTTCAGTAAAATCAGGAAATACTTCATTTTCATCCGTTTGTCTGAAGTACTGAGGAAACTCTTCATGAGTTATATCTTCCATCTCCACTTCATTGTTCTCAGGAGTCTGCATATCATCTGAGTGACTTCCAATATCCTTTTCAGGAATATCTGGAATCGACTCGTCCATCATAAACTCCTCAAACGTCTTTCCTACCCTCTGTGCAAGACCATCTAAAATTTCCTTTGCCACAGATGCAGGTAATTCTCCTTCCTCAAGATCAGGATCTTCATATTCCAATTCATATCGCATATCATCAGTTTGGAATATTTCAGTAAAGCATCCTGTGAACTCAATGGTCCATTCTCTCTTCTCCAACATATCTTTGTACAACTGTTTAGCATCATCAGATAGAGATCTCACCTTCTCATTCCAGAATATACTTTCATCTGAATCAACATTCTCACCTTTCTTCTTAGAACTTGATTCTCCAGTATCTTTCTTCTTTGGTGTTCTCTTCTCATAAGTAAATCTGGAAGTATCATCTCCTCCATCATGATCACTACCACTGCTAAACTCATCTCCTTTCTGTCTCCCAGCACCTTCTGCATCATCATCATCATCATTTTTGTCATCATCATCATCACTTTTCTCCGATTCATCATCATCCTCATCATCATCTTGTTCTTTCTCAGATTCAGAATCTTCATAATCAACTTTCTCTTCTTCTTCTTCTTCATCTTCTTCACCCTCCTTCAACTTGGGTGCAGTGTTATACAAGTCATCAATCAAATCACTAAGGCGTTTGTTTTCAGCCCTTAGTTCTTTGTTGTCTGCCTTAATCAGCTTAATCTTGCTCTTGTTTCTTGCACACTTTCTTTCAAGCTTTTCATTCTTAGCTTCAAGCATCTTAACCTTCTCATTGATCTCCTCTTGATTAGACTTAGACGCAACCACAATCTGAAGCATTTTCTCCTCATTCTGCTTGAATTTGGCAATCTCAGCTTGTTGAGCTACAATCATTTTCATCATGTCATCCATTTTCCTATTCACCTGCTTCATCACATCATCATCCACAGTGATTCTCTTGGATTTGGATTTGGATGGCTCAACTTCTTTTCCTTTCTGAGGCTTTCTGAACATGTCAAGTACATTGTCCAGTGCAACGTTAAGTTGATCAGCTGATATTGGTTCTGCCTCTTTGGATTTCTTTTGTTTCTTGGCGACAGGTGAAGATAGCATTGATGATGTACCAGCATCGGGTACTCTTTTTCCTTTCAACAGTTGAGCTAACTCTTTCTCTCTCAACTCTTTTGTACTAGACTTCTTTGCCATGGTCTTTTGCTTTTTCGTCCTAGGCAAATTAACCACCACAGTCTCTCCAACACTTAACTCTGCCAAGTCAACACCTAGACTCTCATCTTCAACAGATTTCTTCCTTCTCTCAGCTTCTTCAATCGACTTGTTCAAAGATTCAGACTCACCAACCATAGTGGCCTTACGTTTGGTGGTCCTAACATTTTCATCATCAGAATCCCACTGCTCATCTATCTCAGTCTCCTCTGAATCAACTGACTCTTCATCCACCAAACCTGAACCTTTCTTTGCCGTTGATTTATGTCTAACCGCCTGTTGCTTCGAACTTCCTTGATCAATCTTTCCCTTGCCCTTCCCTTTGGCTCCAGGATTGACTACTTGTCTCTTCCTCTTAGTGCTTGAATCAGCGTACACTAAGGGATCATCATTATCCGAATCACTATCATCATGCCTTGCTTTGTTCTTGCTAGGATCAGTGTAATCCTGACGAGCCAAAGCTCCAAAGAGTCTCCTATTAGGTGGCTTTTCACTATCTGACACACCTTTGTATCCCTTCATCCTCACTAGAGTACGAACATTCATGTGATCTTGACCTAGGATCATAGTTGGATCCTTCTTCAACTCTGGATACTTGTGGTCAAAAATCATCATCAGAAATCTCGGATATAGCATGAACTTCTTGTGCTTCATACCTTTCAGCATCTCCAGCATATGGTCTAGAATCATCCCAGAAACATTAAATGGTTTGTTTAGAGTCAACGCAACCATTAACGAACTCAAACTTCTTCTCATAACGTCATATCCACCGCTCACACATCCAAAAACGTGGATAATAACGTGTGCAAAGTACTTGAACTGCACGCCCAGCTTCCCTTTATACATAGATCCATCAGTGATAGGACCTTTGTACTTCATCCGTAAGAAACAAGCTTTCTGCTCAGTCCAGGATAACTCTCTGGGATCTTCACTGACTTCAAACTTGATCTGCAGTGCTTCCCGTATATCAGACTCTGTCAAAAACATCTCCATATCTTGAATCTTGCTCTTGATAATCGTCTGATTATCCCAGAAATCATACTTCGCATTGTGGTAGAAATCTTCAATAATGTCTCTGTATATGATCGTCGGTGTGGCTAATGCATGTACGATTCTGCTCCTTCTCAAAAACTCTATGATCCCGGTGAACTCAGTATTCTTCTCTACATCACCAAGATATGCACAGCAGTTGTGAGATCGCTCGAACGGCCAACTACTTGGAACAGATGCTTCAGCCTGTTGCACCGGATCTGGAACAATATTTTCTGCTGGAGTTTCCACATTTTCTACTGGTGCTTCAACATTCTCGGATTGATCAGCCATCTGCACATCAAAAACAAAAACAAAACATCAAAATACAAAAACGACAAAAAGTTTAAAAATTTTAAGGTTTTAAGAATTCTACATTCGCCCTTTTTTGACTGGACGAATGTGTGAAATTCTGGTCGAAGGTGACATTTTCAGGTCGAATGTCTAAAAATTTTGAACAAATATCACATTCGCCCGTTTTATTATTTCCTTCGCCCAATCAGTTTCACATTCGCCCGTTTTAAGAACCGAAGGTGAAAACAGATTATCCCCAAAATTCAAAATTTTGCCAAACTTGTTTTTAACATCTCATTTTGATCCAAATGTGTCCTATATAGACCGATCAACACTCGTGTACCATCAATTTTCCTGATTATTCAATTTTTATCAGTTTTAAAGTGGAATTAGGTCACGACTGTTATATTTAATCAATCAATACATCAAACCATGTTAAAACACTAATTCCTTTAACATTCTCCCCCTAAAACTGATGAAGATTGAATGTAACTCAAAAACAAGTATTAACAAACAATCTAAGACCCCTAAATTTGAAACCCTAGGTCCGACTATAAAAACTTCGATTCTGATCTGATAAAAGCTCCAATACCTGTGAAATTAGTGTAGAAATAATCAGAAATGTATAGGGAATGAGAATCACAATCAAAAGAAATCTCAGCAACAAGGTCTGGTTATCGAAGAAATTTGGAAAAATTTTTGAATGAAGGGTTCGAACCTGAAATGGTTTATATATAATGGCCACTTTCGCCCGTTTGGTATGGACGAATGTGAGATAATTCCACATTCGTCCCAAATTAATGACCCGAATGTGAAATGTGGTACCCGAAGGTGGAAATTATACCCGAAGGTGAAAATGTCCACACTCGTCCAAATTAAAACGGTCGGAAGTGAGGATTTTTCCACATTCGACCCAATTAAGGGGCGAATGTGAAATGGAAAAATCTGAAAATTTCGCCAAATCACGAATTCGAATCCCGTTCAACATATTTCAATCTGTTAAACTTCCAAAACTCAAATTTTCACATTTTGAATGATACAAAGCCCAGATGGTGTTATCAAATCTCAGAAATTGACCATCAAGCATCCCCGGTTATCAAAAATAAAGCAGAAATGCAAATCTTTTGGATTTTCTGAAAATTTATCAAAACACACCTAAAATCTTTTTGGATTTTGTATCTTTTTGACAATAAAAGTAAAATGCAACAAAGTAAAATGCATTAAAGTAAAAGAAAGCAGTAAACATTTTGTGATATCCGGTAAGAGGATCATATCAGTTTTCTGAGAAATCTGAACACAGCGTTGATCTGTTTTAATATTATCATTAGAAACAATATGTGATACGGCAATTGCTGATATTGTGGTCCACATAAGCTCACATGCAGACAATTATGCAATGCTTTAAAATGATACGAATTAGATGTATTAGACTAACACATTATGGTTCCCACACACACGACATACTCCCGTATCAAGAAGTAAATGCACAAAGACTCATTGTAAAGCATGATTATGCTTTCGTCGTCTGTAATTGTACAAGATATAATGCATAGAGGTATACAAGTCAGCAAATTAATGCAGCAAAGTAACATATGCACTATACCAGGTTGAGGACTGATATTAATCATGATTTGCATCAATGATCAATACGATGTAATAGATAATCTTTGATCATCATATAACATGGAAAGTTCCTCAATTCGGTAACTTTAGGATTTGGCATATAGCTCTTTTATAAAGACACCCTGTCTGATCTAGGTCCGTAATGACTTACAGCAGAAGATCAGAGAGGCTATCCCCAGACAACTAATAACATAACGACCCTAAACCTCCGAGTTTTGTACAATTACCCTATCAAACGAAATTACGGTACTAAGACCATATGCCCATGAGGTGTTCAGCCACAAACGCGTAGTTTGTTATGTTTGTATCACTAATGCACGCAATATTTAGTCTACGAAGCCTATCAGCATATCACACGTAATCAACATACGTCTCATTATACTATACAATTCTTTAGCCTGTGTCAGATCCCCACTGATGTACTATCATTTCCTCTTTTTATCCAGGAAATCATTTTGATTTTTCTAATTTTTAGGTCTTTTGAAAATTTTTCAATGTTTTTGGTTTTTCTGATAAAATGACTCCCCCTAAAATAAAGAACATATTTTTGGTTTTTAATTTTTCTGAAAAACAAAACAAAAAAAATTGAAAGAAACAATCCACTTGAAAGCATCAACTTCTTTGAGGATTAAACAATCCCCTCGAAAGCATCAACTTCTTTGAGGATTATGATAGTAAAGAGAAATTCCCAATTAGCAAAGAGAAATTCTCAATTAGCAAAAATTTAAAACTAAAACTAAAAACTAAAAAACAATAAACCGAGGTGCCGATTAGTCCTGTTTTTCCTTTATATTGTTTACTTTTAAAAGATATTCAAAGCGGGATCTGTCAAAAGCTTTTGTAAACAAATCTGCACGTTGGTAGTCAGTATGGATTTTGACCATATCTATCAATTCCTTAGCGTAACAATCACGGATAAAATGATATTTAATCCGGATATGTTTCGCTTTAGAATGATTTTCAGTATTTTTAGTTAAAGCAATTGCGGCTTCGTTATCACAGTGTATAGGGGTTTTAAGAAACTGCAAACCGTAATCCACCATCTGTTGTTGAATCCAGAGCACTTGCGAACAGCAACTTGAGGCTGAAATGTACTCGGCTTCACAGGTAGACAGTGCCACGGAAGTCTGTTTCTTGCATTGCCAGGTAATTAACCTGCTCCCTAAAAACTGGCAACCAGCTGTTGTTGATTTGCTATCTTTGTCACAGCCGCCCCAATCTGCATCACTAAAAGCAATAAAATCAAAATCATCATCATTAGGGTACCAAAGTCCTTTTGATGGACAACCCTTCAGATATCGAAGGATACGCTTGACCGCCGTCAGATGACTTTGTTTCGGCTTCGATTGATAACGCGCACAGAGACACGTTGCATACATAATATCTGGTCGAGACGCCGTCAAATACATCAGAGATCCGATGATTGCTCTGTATGTAAATGGGTCTGTCAGCTCCCCCTTAGCGTCCACTCCAATCCCGTGATTGGGTTGAATCGGGTGTCCATCGGCTTAGAGTCCTCCATCTGGAATCGGCTCAAGATGTCGGAGACATATTTCGTCTGGTGAATGAAGATCCCGTCGGGTCTTTGGTCCACCTGTAAGCCGAGGAAAAGCTGCATCTTCCCCATAGCGCTCATTTCGAACTTTTCTTGCATGATAGTTTCAAATTCCCTGCACAAAAGTTCGTTAGTTGAACCAAATATAATATCATCAACGTAAATCTGTACTAGAAGCAAATCATCTCCCGTCTTCTTCGTGAAGAGGGTGCAATCGACGAGGCCGCGCTTGAATCCTTTGGAGATGAGGTATGTACTTAGCTCCTCGTACCACTGTCTTGGAGCCTGGTGCAAACCATATAAGGCTTTGTTCAACACGTAGACCTTATCCCGGTGGATTGGGTCCTCAAAGCCTGGTGGTTGCCCGACATAAACCTCCTCCTTGACTTTCCCGTACAAAAATGCGCTCTTGACGTCCATTTGATAAACTTTGAATTTCTTGTATGAAGCAAACGCTAGGAACATCCGAATAGCTTCAATTCGTGCTACTGGTGCATAGATTTCGTTGTAATCAATCCCTTCGATTTGATGGAAACCCTGCACGACCAATCTGGCTTTGTTGCGAACAATAACTCCACGATCATCCTTTTTGCACTTAAACACCCATTTAGTGCCTATTTTCTTCCTTCCCGGCGGCAAATCTGTGAGCGTCCAGACTCCCAATTTCTGGAATTGCAATAACTCCTCCTGCATTGCCTCAACCCAGGCATCTTCATTCAAAGCGTCTTTGTATGTCCTTGGCTCTACCTGCGACACATAACATGCAAACGACCAATCATTTTGACTACCAGATTTTTGAATTTTGGCATATAATGCTAAAGCACCAAAACTCTCTGGCAAGTTAACGCTTTTTAGCTGCCCTCTGGTCATAACACCACTTCCAGGATCACCGATGACTTGCTCCAGCGGGTGAATACGATGAATCCGAGATTCCGGATTAACAGGTACAATAACCCCCGTCTGAGCAGTCAAGTTTTCTACAGCATCCTGATCATGACCCGTGTTTGATGATGAAGCAACATCTGGATTTGGAGTTGGGTTCACAGGTTGCGCCTCTAATTCTTCTGCATGTTCAAGAACAGCTTCTTCAAATTGTTCATCTTCAGATTCTGAAGTGTCTAATGAAGTTGAAGCCTCTTGAAACATCTCTTCCTCTTGTATAGGAGCACTGGTATCATTAGAAGCTGGTAGGGGGTTCACGGTGATTGGACGCATCAACGGTGAAGTCGCTGCGTTTTCACACTCGTAAAGTAATCTGATAACAGCTTCTTCAACCAAGCTATCTAGGTTGAATGATTCAAAGAAATCTTTGTATTCAAACATCCAATCAGGGCCCGTGCCTTGCAAATTTTGAGTGTATCGTTGAACTTCCACGTTCGCCCAATCCTCCACCTGACGAGTTCTCTTGTTGAATACCCGTTTGAGCGGGGTTGCATATCCAACAAAATATCCCTCCTCAGCTTTAGGACTAAACTTCTCACCTGGATTCAACATCGTGCATGGCGCCCCGAAAGGTTCTAGATACTCTAAGTTTGGCTTTCGTCGGTGTAACAGTTCATAAGATGTTTTTCTAAACTTCTTCACTGTTAGAACCCGATTTAAGGTATAATTTGCTGCATAAATCGCCTCATTCCAGAACATTACCGGAAGATTTGAATCAGCAAGCATTGTTCTAGCCGCTTCAATTAGAGTCCTATTCTTTCGTTCAGCAACACCATTCTGCTGTGGGGTATACGAAGCCGAATATTCATGATGTATCCCTTTGCTTTCACATAGTTCATCCATCTTGGCGTTTTTGAACTCCGTCCCGTTGTCACTCCTGATTCTTTTAATCTTCAAATTGTAGATATTCTCCAATCGAGTGAACAGAACTTGTAGGTTGGTAAAGGTGTCACTTTTGTTCTTCAAACACATCACCCATGAAAATCTTGAATAGT
This sequence comes from Ambrosia trifida, assembly GCA_028751855.1. Classification (NCBI taxonomy): domain Eukaryota; kingdom Viridiplantae; phylum Streptophyta; class Magnoliopsida; order Asterales; family Asteraceae; genus Ambrosia; species Ambrosia trifida. Next base: position 100,208,311 of record CM054125.1, on the reverse strand, counting down.
CATCAGTGACAACTAAACAATAAAGCTCTCCAAGATGACTTTTGCGCTTGACCGGTCCAAATAGATCCATGTGCAATCGCTCAAGCGGCATCTCAACAGAGTTAACTTTCTTCACTTTATGGGACTGTTTGTGTTGTTTTCCTATCATACAACTTACACACTTGTCGTTCAGATGGAAATGTTTCACGTTTACTCCATCGACAAGCCCATTTCTCACCAGTTGATTCATTTTTCTCAGATGAATGTGCCCCATTCTGCGGTGCCACATTATCGATTCTTTCTCGGTCGCCTTGGATAGAAAACATGTTATTTGCCCCTGTGATGTCATCGCCTTGGACATGTCAAGAATATAGAGATTGTTGACGCGAGGTGCCATCAACATTACCCACTCCTTTGGAATTTTGAAGCCTGGTTTGAGAATATAACATGATTTGTCATCAAAATGCACAGAAAATTGTTTATCACATATCTGACTGACACTCAGCAGATTATAGTCTATCTGCTTGACATAAGAAATCCGCTCGAAAGTCACAATCCCATTACTCACGCTTCCTTCCATTGTGATATAACCTCCTTTATTACCCGCGAAAGCGACATACCCTCCATTGATGTTTTTCACGTCGAACAGCAATGCGAGATCCCCGGTCATGTGGCCTGAAGCTCCACTATCAACAATCCATAGACTGCTAATAGGGCCAACTGAAGCTCCCTGCACACAAAAAATAAATCATTTAGTTCTTTCGGGGGACCCAAGCCTGAGTCTTGGGCCTTTGAACATCGGCTTTCAAAGAAACATCCTCATTAACTTTTTCAACAACTTTCTGTTTTGGATCAATCTTTTTCTGATTGTTCAAAACATTTTCCTTTTTCTCACTTACCTTTGAAGTAGAAGCTCCTGGAGTACCACTGGGTGTCCAAGATTGTTCAGGCCTTTTAAGAATGCGAATTTGAGATTTTGGTTTCTCAATCGGTTTCTGAAAATTGTTAACAAAAGTAACTTTCTTGGCTACCTTATCTGAGTTAACAGACTTAGGTCCAACATTTGATTTGACAATCAGTTTTTGTGGAACCTTTTGCCTATCAACTGTTGCGTTCACCACAGGCTTTCTCCAAGATTGTTCCATAGCAATCCGATTTCTTTGATCATATTGAATTGGACGATTGTTCCTCATTTGAAAATTGTTTTGATTATAAAACTGTTGTTGTTGAGGAACAACTCGTCTGTGTGGTGGAACATAATGATCAATCGGTTTTCTCATGGAATTTCTAACTTCAACCTCATGTCTTTTATGCCTTACATATGGACACTGAGCAAGTAAATGCCCACGTTCCCCACATTTAAAGCATTTTCGATACTCTTCAAAAACATAATGAGCATTTGGTGGAGCAAATGATCTAACAGGATATTGATCATTATACTGTTGATTCCTCAAACTCTCAGGAAGTGGTCCTTTCGAGTAAGTGGGCTCATGAAAACCATTTGCTTTGTCATTTGGTCGAATGAACTCAGTGACATGGACCTTTGGTTCTTGAGGAACATCCGAAAACAATTTCTTTAAGATTTCTGGTGGAATTTCGTTTGTTCTCTCATGTTTTGGAAACCAAATAGTGCTTTCTTGCCATATCTTTTCAATTTTAGCATAGTTAGCATTTTTGATTGGAAATTCCTCATCAGAGATGATTTTATCGGATCCTTCCATCCGATAAAACACCTTGACAGGTTTGTCACTTGGTTCATTCTCAAAATCCTTTCTAATCTCATTCTTTTCAGACTTTTTCTCACGATGAACAGTTGCCATCGGATGCACATGTTGAGATGGTGACACTGGTTCAGTAGTAATGATGTGATTTTCTTTTGGAATCTCACATGCATTAACAGTTTGGTCATTACCAGTATCATCATTCTCTGAGTCTGAATCCACACTTTCAGCATAAACACCCTCATCATTCAAGCCTAAAATCGGTCTCACATCAGAATGAGGATCACCAATACTCGAGGTATTAGATTCCATTTCCGATGATGAGTCTGATTTTACCGAGCTCTCCGGTATCACTTGGTGATAGTTATGATTTTCAAAAAGAACCGGAGATGGTACAGACTTGTAATTGGTGGTGTTATCATCAATGATATGGTCTACCACATAAGCAATATGCTTATAACTTTCCAACTTTTTGTTTACTTTCTCAGCAAAGCATTTTATGGCTGCCATTTCCAACTTTGTGTTTTCAATTTCATTGATATAGTTGTTAATTGCCAATTGTTTCAATGATAAAGTATTTTTCAAGTCGGAAATGTCCTTTTTATAGCCATCTAATACTTTGTTGAAAGCATTCAACTCTTTGCGAGTAGATTGGCTGTTTATGATAGCACTATCACGTGAAATTCGGAGTTGTTTATTCTCCTCAGTCAATCTATCACATGTTCCACAATATTTATCACTCATAACATCAGTGCTAGATTCAGAACTTACAGGTTTTGGCGGTTCAGTCATGGCCATTAACGCGAAATGAGCTTCCTTTCCAGTGAAAAACTTGGAATAGTCAATCTTGGTGAAAGCATCATCAGCAATGCACGACTTCCTCGTCATCAGAAAATCAGCTTCTGCTAGCAGCTGATCAATATCATCATCTAAAGAATCAACACTTGCCTCTGTGTCCGATTCACTGTCCGAGTCTGAATAAACTGATCTACATTCCTCAGGAACATCAGAAACTGTATCCATCACCATTCCAGAATGAGTTTCTTCAACCTTAACCTCAACAGGTTCATTCTCCACATTCATCTCAGTCTCAGAATCATCATTATCACACTCCTCAGTTTCTTTCTTTTCTTCCTCCATCACCGACTCTTCAAAATCAACCTTGCAAGCAACGCAAGCCACATTTCCACCAGTAGTGATTTCCTCAACTCCTATCTGCAATCCCGACCAATCAAACCTTTCATCTTGTTGAGTCATCAGTGCTTGATTCTGACTCGTGTTCTGTTGTGTCTCATTAGGTGTAGTGATTGGTATAACTGTTCGGTTAGTTTTGTTAGGAGATTGGTTTTGAATCTGGTTTGATGTGTTAGGTTGTCTATTTTGGTTGTTGTTAGAGTTGTTTTGGTAAGAAACTCGGTTTTGGTTTTGTTGTTGACGATTCTGATAGGTTGCATTGAATGGGTTTCTATTACCTTGTTTTGGTGGCTGGGTGCATTCACGTTTAAAGTGACCTCTTTCTCCACAATTAAAACACGTAACTTTCTCCTTGTTGAACCCGTAGGTTGTGTTAGGAGAAGTTCCCAAATCTGTTCGACCTGTCTTTTCAATAAAGTCTGTTGCTCTTCTCATGATGCTTGCAAAAGCCCATTGGATATCAATTAGTTCCATCTCTTCCTTGTCGATCTGTGCATAGTCCTCATTGGTTAAGTTGTTATTCCCAATTTGACTAGCAACAAGTCCATTGTAGGATGAAACCATTGCTGAGACTAGTGCAATATGTTGTTGAGCAATTTCCACTGTCACGTTGCCCAGATTGGAAGTCTCTAAAACCACTTGTTGTTGATTAGGTTGAGTAACTTGGTTCATTGGTTGTTGGGATTGGCTAGCAGTATAGAAACCTGCTTGTTGCATTGGGGAGAATGGTGAAATGTAGGAATTGTTGTATTGTTGTTGTGGTGGTGGTTGTGTGTATGATGGTTGTGAGTAAGATGAAGTTTGTGCTATGTAGTTGATGGTCGGTTTTGGTGGTTCCATAACATTGGAAATGCAAGCAACATGTGGTGCAACTACCCCTCCTGAACTTGAGTTGCTAACAGGAACTGAAGTACCTCCAAAGTATAAACTCGGATTCTGAGGAACCTGTGCTCTCCTAGCTTTCCTCTTCTCTTCCATTTCCTTGTTTTCCAGCTTCTGTATGAACTCTTGAATAGTCCAATACTGACATGCATCCTTCTCCCTGAGAACTTCTACATGCTGATCCCAGTAAGGTGGTAGAGCATCTGCAAACTTGTCCACCAAATTCTTCATGGGAATCTGTATACCATAACTAGACAGTTCAGTTAGCAAATGACTATATCTAGGAGTTAATTCTTTTAATGTTTCATTCCCAATATAAGAAAAATTCTCAAACTCCTTTCTCAGTTCATCCATCCTCAAACTTCTCGTTTTCTCGTTCCCATCATGCCTCCTCTTAAGCACATCCCACAATTGCTTAGAAGTTGTACAAGTCCCAAATTGATGTAGCAGATCATTTGTGATTGCCTGAGTCAATTGGGAAAAGGCTTTCTTTTCCACCACATATTTCTTCTTCTCGTCCTCAGTTAAGCTTTCCAAAGGAATCATTTCACCTGTATTCTCCAAAATCGGTGCTGTGTATCCTTTAGCAATCATGCTCCATGCCTCTGCTCCTTCCACTCCCATGCCTTCTAAATGAATCTTGAATTTGTTCTGCCACTGATTGTATTCTGATATGTCCATGAGCTTCGGTGGCCTATTCCCGCTACCTGAAGACAAATCGTTAATCAAAGTAGAAATAGCATTAGTAGTTTGAGTATTTACCACCGCCGCTGCTACTCCCCAGTAGTCATGTTGTGGTGCTGGAGGTGCTACACTTTGAGGCATTGAGCTCGTCATCGCCATGTAGTTTATCGGTTGTGAAGATTGTGTGCTCGTCTTTTGTGCTGCCACTGTCCATGGGTCCATCACTTGCTGTTGTGATTGTGTCGTTGCTGGTCTCGGAGTAGTCGGAAAATTCCACATGTTCACGAACTTAGAAAATTTCAACACTTAGAAAATTTTCCAAAACAAAATCTAGGTTCGCCCGGTTTGACCTAGATTCGCCCAAAATAAACTAGGTTCGCCCAAACTGTAACACTTTCGTCCCTTCTGATTCTATGTTCGACCACACAGTACCACCCGAATGTAGAAATTACCAGAATGTAAACACAAACTAACAGACTTTCCACTTTCGCCCAAAACAAACCGGTCGAAGGTGGAATTTTGTACCCGAAAGTAAAAATTTCAACAAGAAATTTCAGGTTCGCCCAAAAACTACTCAGATTCGCACAAACTAACTCAGGTTCGACCACTCAGGTTCCAGGTTCGCCCATTTTAACCAGATTTCACTTTGAAAAACGGTTACACTTTGAAAAACGGTTATTTTGATCTCAGATTTTCAAAAGTTTATGGATTTGAATGATCTTAATCAGGTTATGCTTCGGAATTGATTTGGAGCAACTTTAATTCTTGGAAAACTTGATTTTAACCACAAATTCGACTCTAAATCAATCAAAAACACTCAAAAACCATGTTTATGTAAAAACAGATGTATTTTGATCAAAAACATGTCCAAATCAGCTCTGAGTTTATCAAATTTGTTGTTGTATGATCCGTATGGCTCTGATACCACTTTGTGAGCGAAAGATTTTAGCTAAAACAGGATAATATGATCATACAAGTTACAAAACCAGGTGCGGAAACCCTAGTTCTGAACAAACTGATAAAACTCTAATCAAAACACAATCAAGATCATTTTCAAAGCTTTTTCATAGATTAACTTTGTCAAATATTCGATTACAATCACACACACGTTAATCTAGATCAATTACAGACTTTCACAAAATATCCTGGAACCTGACCTGAACACAGACACAACTGACAACTCTATTGCATACTCAAAATCACAAAACCAATTTATAGATACTGCACGTTTGCCCCTTTGCACTGGTCGAATGTGGAAGTTTTCCACATTCGCCCACTTCCAATGGTCGAATGTACATCTTGTCAGCTTCTAGTCTACCTTCGCCACTAAGCATCTACCTTCGCCCCTTTTATCTACCTTCGCCCCTTTCTAACAAAAACTTAACATATGTTATTTATGTTTATCCAATCATTAGTCGCAAAACGCATCAACAAAGCATCATCACAAAAACCTTTACCATAAAAAAACAGTCTCTCCTATCATTTGACAACCACCATCAACACAAATAAAAAGATCATCTATTACCATCTTGTACAACAGAAAAAAGAAAGTTTATGGTACAAGAAGATGAAACTGAAACCATACCATGTCCCACTCCCACATCTAAACCATCGTCAGATCCCATCCCTGCCATTCCACTATGTTCATTCTCACCTCACGCATCATCCTACACTATACCACCCAAGACTCCACTAGCAGTGAAGTTTCCTCTTGAAGTTGACGTAATTTGAGGGGAAATACAATCTTTCTACAATATTGAAGATCCTTCACAAAGATCATTCCTATCTCTCACTAGCTGGCCCAAACCTACAAATATTGATGAATTCTTAAAATACAAGAGTCAACAGGCAGAGATGATTGTTGAAGAAAAATCCAAAGGGAAGGATGACATGACTTCTCAGGGCATCTTATTAGCAGAACTTATCAAACTCAGGAAAATGAGGACTATGTTATGGACCTGAGTAAAGCCATGTCCAATAAACCCATCGGTGGTGAAGCAGAAAAGGAAGTCAGGGAAGCCTGCCTTGATCATATCATGGCCAACAAACCTTACAGGGCCTTCAGAAAACAGTTTGTTGGCTAGTCAACTCAAGCCCTAAGATAAAAAAATCAAAACAATTGAAGATTCGACCAAAGAAAATGTTAAGTTCAATCCTCCCAACTTCAGTAAGGGCAAAGATCCCATTAGAGCTTCACAACTCAGAAGAATGAGACAAAGTGATAACTTATCCCAAACAGGCCCTGACAATTGATGGTTTGCTCTCAACATCTGATCTCACCATTGCTACCAAGAAACAATTCAAAAGGCAGAAGTAGATATCTGAGAATGACAACAAAAGGATTGAAGATTCCGTTATCAAGGAAGGGATATAGTATCAAGTACAATTTTTCACTGATCCTGCAAGTGATAAATTTAGAGAAAGAATTTGCAGGCCCTCATCACCAAACTCATCACAAATAAACCTACCACCCAAGAATCCCTCAGATCCAAAAATTCTAAAGTTGACGTCCAATAAAGACACCCACGAATTGACTATGCTCAGGTCTGATGGAAATGCTCAAGTGATAAGCATGGAAGAGGCTTACGATCTGTCAGCAACTGATCTCTAAGATTTGCTTAACTTAGAGCTAGAAAGGGATGCACAAGATATGGTCTCCCTAACCTTTGAACTCTCATTTAAAGGACAAGTAAAGGAGAGCCTGATGTAATAAAAATCAGAAATAAAGACTAAGTTTTGGCATCATGTGTTCTAGGGAGAGATTGTTGAGTCTGTTGAACCAAAGAAGAACATATGAAGTGAAAAGCCAAAACATGATAAACATCTGATGGAATATAATAGTGCTTTGGATACAAGCCTCCCAAATTGTTGCTGACTGTGATCTGCTGGATTGAATTAACTGATCTGGAATAAACTACTGATGAAAGGTCTGTTGAGAAGAACTGATGAAGACCAATAGATGATAGGCGTCAACATACATTTTGGACAACAGATGTTTGACTTATGAAACTGTACCTTCTTTAGAATATTTGTTTATTTCAAGTTAATTAGTGACGATGTAGGCCCAATCTAGGTGGATTGGTCCATACCAAATAAAGGCCTAACTAGCTATGGGCCGGCCCATTAACAAACTTGGGCCGGATTGGCCCAGTTAGCCAGGTCCCGGCCAACGAGTCGATAGACTCAACCTCCTATCCGAGAACTATGGAAAGAAGGTTCGAATAAGAAGATAATGCCTATCTCAACTAAGATCGGAAGTTCAGTTCCTGGAGATGGGCCCGGAGAGGCGGTTACGAGAAGAAAGACGAGGTTATAAATACAAGTAGGAGGTAAACGAGAAATTTATTCACATATACCCTGATCTTCTACTTTACTTCCCCTTTACGCCAATACTTATTCTCACGCCGGAGAGTGGTCACAGGAAACCCCCCTTTCCTGTGGCGAGTCCTAACGGTGTTTTCTTTTGCAGACATCTAGGTTCAGATCAGCGGGTCATCTATAGCCGGGAGATTATTCTTGTCAACTCTGAGAGGTATTTACTTCTTCATTGGCGCCATCCGTGGGACCTGAAGCAAGGAGTTAGATACCGGCTTGATAACCCAAAGATCCAAGATGACTTCGAACCAAAACGCCGTAGTGGGCACCAGTTTGGCAGAAGACAACCAAAATCAATTCCCTACAACAGAGCGGGTGGATGGAGCAGTAGCTAACGATTCAGAAGGAGAAGGGGATGAGGTGGCTCCAGGCTTCACCCTGGGAGCATCAACTGCTCGGCCAACCAATACACAGACACCAACGTCGTTTGGAAATCTTCAGGGGCCCTTCTCTTTTGTGAGAGGGTCGGCCCCATCATACACTTATACTCGGCCGATTGCCAGTACCACATTCCCAGCCGCACGAGTGTCGGCTCCTACGCCGTCTATGCCATGGTACACCGCAGCACAAAGCTTACCCCTTTTCTCGGCCGCTATCTCGGCAGCTATGACTTCATCACCACAAGAAACCCTTATCCAACCAAGCATGCCGCCCTATACCCCGGTCACACCCAGAAACCAGCCCTTTATGCCTTATTATCCCATGTCTCCATACGGGTATATATGTGCACCGTCTGCTGTGGGTACATATTCATACCCTTACCCGTATATGTACCCGCGTATGCAGCCACCCTTCCTGGGGTGGAGTCCTCAGACCGGGATACCCTCAAGCGAAAGATTGAATGACGTGCGTACACGTCTCACCTACGAGACTACTCCTGGGGGTCCGGGTGCGTCAGCCGGTCCTCCTCAGGGGCGGCATCGGAACCCAGCTATGTCACAAGAGAACGAAGAGCAAGGCGATGATGAAGACCTCACCCGGCTGTATAGACCTCCAGCGATGGCAACTTATTCCAAGTTCTCGTCTAGGATAGCAAACGCTCCATTGCCTCCAAACTTGAAGCTCCCGTCAACAGTGGGTAAGTATGACGGAACCGGGGATCCCGATGATCATTTGAGCATTTTCGAGTCCGTGGGGACATCTAAGGATTGGCCGATGCAGGCTTGGTGCCACATGTTTGTCCAAACCCTTGTTGGGGAAGCACGGGTCTGGTGGGATAGTTTACCACCCAGGTCAATTTCCAATTCGAGAGAAATCCATAAAGGATTCACACAACAGTTCAGCCAGCAACCTAGACACACGAAGTACAGGGATGAGGTGATGCATATCCGCCAGAGAGATAACGAGCCTATGGAGAACTTCATAATCCGTTTCAACAAGGAACGGCTACAAATCCCAGGCCTTACTGAAGAGCTGGCATGTACCGCATTCACCATGGGGATGAATGATGACGGATTGTTGAGGAAACTTCACGGTCCCCATGGGTACCCGCAAACTATGGACAAAATGATGACCATAGCCAAGGCATACGTCAAGCAGGAGAAATCGATCGCCATGAACCATGCGGTACGCAAGAAGCAGGAAGCTATCAAGGCGGGAGACAACCAAGACTCTTGAAGTTCTAGAAACGGGGGGCGGTCTGGTCAACCTTACTCAAGGGACGACCGCCGGGATCATACACGAAGACCGGAGAAGTCCCGGGATTCCTACTCCAGCAGAGGAGAAGCAGCCCCCAAACCCAAGCTAGATTATCCAGAGCTTATCAAGACACCGTCCCAGATATTAGAAACTGAAAACCTGAGACTGAACACTCCTCGGCCAGTCAAAGACTCGCCGTCAAAAGACAAGTCTAAATTCTGTGATTATCACAAGGGTAACGGTCACGATACAAATGACTGCTTTCAGCTCAAAAGGTAGATAGAATACTTTGTCAGGACGGGAAAGCTAGCACACCTGGTCAAGGATATGAAGCCGGGCCCCTCAGCCTGGGAGGATAAAGCGGCTGGAAAGAAGCCCCGAGAGATTAATACAGTACGGCCGGAAGCAAATAGTGGCACAAAAAGACGCTTTGAAACAATCGAGTCGTGGATGGAAGCAATAATGACAGTGCCACCTTATTACAAGGCCCTGAGAATGGAAGAATTGGTAATATCAGCCGCTGTGGGTGATTACAGCATGAAGAGAATCATGGTAGATACGGGTAGCTCGGAGGACATCATCTACGAACCATGTTTCAGAAGAATAACGAGCGAAGACCAGAAAATGTTGGCACCGGCACACGGCCCGGTAAAAGGGTTCACAGGGGAAAGTGTGGAGCCATTAGGGCAGTTGACATTTCCTGTAACCCTGGGCGATGGTTACAAGGAGCGTACCGTCCTAATCACCTTCTTAGTGATCCCAGCTACTTCCCAATACAACATGATCATCGGCAGGTACACTTTGGGTCGAATTGATGCTTTGGTATCCACGGCCAGAGGATTTATCATGTTCCCAACTCCACACGGTATTGCCACTATTTCTGGAGAAAAAGTGTGTGCTGTGTCCGATAGCAAGGCTTGCCGTCAAGCACCGGCAGGAATCCGGGGGCCAGAAAGATGGGTCCTGAGTGCTAAATACCCCGACCAGACAGTCACAATTGGAAGCTCCCTTGCACCAACAACGCAGGAGAAGCTAAAACTGCTGCTAAAACAGAACATGGACGTGTTTGCCTTCTCACCCTCTGACATGACTGGGATTGCCCGGTCAAAGGCGGAACACAAGCTTGCCACTTATCCGAATGTAAGGCCGATCATGCAAAAGAAAAGAAGTATGGCCCCGGATCGAAGAGCCGCGGTAGTTCAGGAAGTTAAGAAGCTTGAAGAAGCAGGAATTTTGAGAAAAACTAAGTACCACACGTGGGTTGCTAATCCGGTCATGGTGCGAAAGCATGACGGGACATGGAGAATGTGTGTAGATTACAAGGATTTGAATAAAGCGTGCCCCAAGGATGCTTACCCGCTCCCGGAGATAGATCTTAAAGTGGACTCCCTAGCACCATTCCAGTTCAAATGCTTTTTGGATGCGTACAAAGGGTACCACCAGATTCAGATGGGCAAAGAAGATGAGGACAAGACGGCTTTTCATACAGATGCCGGTATATACTGTTACACTAAAATGCCGTTTGGATTGAAAAATGCCGGAGCGACATATCAGAGGCTGATGGATCAGGCATTTGAGCAGCAGATAGGCAGGAATCTGGAGGTTTACGTGGATGATTTGGTGATAAAGAGCCAGACGGAAGATATGATGCTGAAAGACATTGAAGAAACGTTTAATACCCTCCGGGAATACAACATAAAGCTCAATCCAGGAAAGTGCTCTTTTGGTGTGGAAGAAGGAAAGTTTATGGGGGTCATAATATCAAAGGACGGGTTCAGGGTTAGCCCGGAGAAGGTGGCAGCCATACGAAACATGTCGGCTCCCAAAACACTAAAAGAAGCTCAAACACTCAATGGCAGGCTGGCGGCCATTAACAGGTTTCTTGCCAGGCATGCTGAACGGTCATTGCCATTCATCTCCACGCTCAAAGATTGCTTGAACAAGAATAGATTCAGATGGACTGATGAAGCAGATAAGGCATTTGAAGAGATGAAGACGTTCGTTGGTAATCTACCCATGCTCACAGCACCACGTCCAGGAGAGATATTGAAAATGTATTTGGCGGCGGGACATCATGCAGTTAGTTCGGTGCTTCTAGTCGAAAGAGATAAATGCCAAACCCCGATTTACTACGTCAGCCGGACGCTATCCGATGCAGAAACCAGGTATCCTACATTGGAGAAGTTAGTGTTAGCACTCGTTCACACGTCTAGAAGGTTGCGCCGATATTTCCAGGCCCACGAAGTGGAAGTCCTGACAAATTTTCAACTGGGACAGATTTTGAACAGGCCAGAAGTGTCCGGAAGACTGGCAAAATGGGCAATTGAATTGGGGGTACTGGACGTAGTTTTCAAAAAGAGGACGGCGATAAAGGGGCAGGTCATAGCTGACTTTATGACTGAAATCCCGGAAGGAGAGGTAATCCCGGAGGTTATCCGGAGAGCAGAAGATACAATGGAAGATGGATCCACCCCGTGGCAGTTGTACACCGATGGTTCCTCAAATAGCAAGGGCGCCGGAGCTGGCTTATTATTGGTTAGTCCGGAAGGTACGAGGTTCCTCTATGCCCTACGGTTTGATTTCGAATGTTCCAACAATCAGTCCGAGTACGAAGCACTGCTATCAGGGTTACGAGTGGCCCTGGCAATGGGTGCCACTCAGGTAGACGCCCATGTAGACTCGCTGTTAGTGAATAACCAAGTCAACGAATCATACGAGGCAAGGGATGAGTCTATGTCAAAGTACCTGGACAAGACGAAAGAGCTCATGGCAAAATTCAAGAAGGTCACGTTACATCATGTGAGAAGGCACAAGAACGACATAGCAGATGCACTCAGCAAGCTAGCATCATCCGGCACTGATAAAGACGTCTGTATTGAAACCTTAAAGCACCCGTCTACACAGGTATCCACCGTGCACTCTGTACACACGGTGGAGATCTCATGGATGACTCCCATCCAAAGATACCTCACAGACGGGAGCCTACCAGAAGACAAGGCAGAAGCAATGAAGATCCGGACCAAGTCTCTACAGTATGAGGTCCAGGCCGGGGTCCTTTACAGAAAATCTTATTTGGGTCCAGCTCTTAGATGTGTATCTCCCTCGGAAGCACAGTACCTGATAAAAGATATTCATGCGAGCATATGTGGCATACACGCGGGACCCAGGGCAGTAGTGGCAAAGATAACCAGTGCAGGTTACTACTGGCCCAGGATGCATAACATGGCCGTGGAGGAACTCAAGAAGTGTGTTAGCTGCCAGAAGTATGCCCCGGTAACGTGTCGGCCAAAGAACAACTTGATCCCGGTAACGGCAGCATGGCCATTTCAAAAGTGGGGTATAGATCTGGTAGGGCCGTTTCCACTGGCCCCGGGAAAGCTCAAGTACCTAGTAGTAGCCATTGATTACTTCACGAAGTGGGTTGAAGCAAAGCCGTTGGCTAAGATAGAAGCCGGTAACATCAAAAAGTTCTTATGGGAGCATGTGGGTTGTCGTTTCGGGGTCCCTCTGTACCTGGTCAGTGACAATGGGACACAGTTCGTCGACAAACACCTACAGGAATGGTGCAAGAGTATGAACATACAGCAGATATTCACATCTGTTGCCCATCCTCAAGGCAACGGCCAGGTTGAAAGGGCCAACAGGAGTATTCTCGACGGAATCAAGAGACGGTTAGATCAAGAAGGAAAATCAGGGGTCGACCAGTTGCCACATGTTCTCTGGGCTCATCGAACAATGCCAAAGACTAGCAACGGAGAAACACCTTTCTGCCTGACATATGGCTCGGAGGCAATGATCCCGGTCGAAATGATGGTACCTTCCACCCGACACGCCAATCAAGAAGCTAACAATGATCAGCTGCTAAGGCACAACCTCGAATCGGTAGAGGCCCGGCGCGATGAAGCCTACATTAAGGAGGCCAGGTATAAGAGATTGTTGGAGAGATACTACAACAAAAAGGTGCGGAGCTGCTCATTTAAAAGAGGTGACCTGGTCATGCGGGACAATGAAGCTAGCAGGCAGCAGCCACAAGGAAAACTGAGTCCTAACTGGGAAGGGCCTTATGAGATTGCCGAGGACTTAGGCAAGGGGGCATACCGTTTGACACAGCTGGATGGCACACCAGTCCCTAGAAGCTGGAATGCAGCCTAACTAAGGAAATGTTATATGTAGCAATGACATTAAACATCCTTGTCTATAGGTTGATGTAAGCTGACCCGACCGGTAACCACGATACCCCGGGACAGCAAGTTTTTTTTATTTTCTAATTAATAATAAGACGCCTGTGATGGCATTTGCAATACTTATATATCAGTTTCATTATAAACGACTTGTTTTTACAAGTGGAACTTACAAAAAAAGGCAGGGGCAGGACAAAAATCCAATGCCATCAAAATATTACTTCCTACCACCTATACATAGCGCTATATTACTAAGCCACACACGGCTATACACACTAACTAATGCGACCTTCCAACATGGCAAACACCTCTGCAGGGGTGTGTAGCAGTTCACCTTCAGGGTTGCAAAACGGGGGGAGGACCCAAAATTCCTCATAAATCTTCATCTCCTCCGAATGGAAATCGTAAGGCCACACCCTTGGGTTCTCACCTACCGTCCCTGATCCAACAGAGACTATCTCAGCGATCACCGGCACGTCGTCTTCAGATGAAGTGATCCAAGGGGATGACAGCCGTCCAGAACCACGCTTATAAACTAACCCATAACGGTTAGGAGCAGCAACACTGGCTGAAACAACCTTGGTGTCATCCAGAATCTCTGAAGAAGTTGCATTGAATTGTGGTGTCAGGGGAGGAGCAATGTTTTTCCCTTCTACATACCCTGCAACGTCGGAGGAAGACGAAGGGACATTTTTAGGTCGACGACGGTAAACCAACCGACACGGCTTCGATGGGCAAACCTCTACTAGCTTTGGAGGAGAGCCTTCCAACAGGGGCATAGCTTCATCAAATCTTTGAGATTGACGTTGCATTTCTCTCAGCCCCTCAAGAGCATCAAGCTCTCTCAAATAATCTTTAAGAGATACAAACTTACGTGGCATGTTAAACTGAACAAATGGAAATATGCACGGATGCATGATATGAAACTCCACTTCTAACAAAAGCTAATATGACGGTTGAGTGGTTATTGGGAATTTAAACAATCTGTAATAATTGCACTGACACAGCCGCCTGACACGTAGATGTGACGGTTAAGCTGCAGTGCTGACGTCAGCAACATGATTGCAAGCATTAATATTGAAGAGACATTTCTTCATAGCTGGCTAGATGAGCCTGAGAAGGCATTATTATAACCATCAAATAAGTAGAAGTCACATTAATAAAAGTAGATGATTTACAGACAGGATCCGGGCAGATCAGAAAGCAAAAGATAATATAAAATTACAAAAACAAAAGATCATTCGCTATCTGACGAGCTGGTGATCACGGGTTCAAGAATGGCCCGGACATTGGACATACCCTCGTCACCGATCTGAGCTTGCAATTGAGTAAGGACATCCAGGGAGTCGCTGCTCAAAGCTTCCAGAGCCTTTGAAGTTCGCTGTTCAACTTCCTTCTCGTGATCAGTAGCATCCGGAAGTTTCCTACCAAGAGTCCCAACACGGTGACCATGCCTTAGACCGTCTTGATACCCGGATTCCACGGCGGTCCGGTAAAAGTCGTTAAGCCGTTGTTGGTATTGAGATCCTCCCCGGATATGGTTCCACGAAGCCTGAAGTCCTTTTGATATTAGCCAATCCCGGTCCATTTCCAGGGCGATCATCCGGGTTTGACTAACCGCCAGTTGCTTCGAAAGGCTCACCACATTGTTATTGGCATTTTCAGCATCCGTCTTGAATATATTCAGCTGCTTCAGCATGGAGTCTCTTTCTTCCTCGGCCCTCCGGGCACGAGATTCGTAGTTTTCAATATCCGAAGCTAACTGTTGATATCTTTCCAGGTCGGCCTTGGCCTTGGATGCATTTTCTTTTTCCGCTTGTAACTCCTTCTCAAGGAGCCTCATACGATCCTCCAAACTTAACATAAGCCGGACTTGCTGATCCCGGGAACGCAAGAGTTCAAGCTTCTCATCATTATGGGTATTGATCAGACGGGTTTTATCCCGCTCATAAGTATCCCGGACAGTTTATAGTTCAGAAAGTTGCTTTCGGCAATCATTCAGGGAGTTCACCAGATTCTCCGCTTCTGTTGATAACTTGCTATGAGAAGTGCGGATATCAAACAGATCACCCAAATCAGTGCACCAACGGCGTAACACTTCATACACGGAAGCACATGCATTCACGCTAGACCCAAGAGTATTCTCGGCCAGCTGGGCGTTGTCCAAGCCTTGAAGATAATACCGCTCCGCCGGTGGAAAAGCATGATCCGCCCAATGCCTGATAACATCAGGGCTAATCAGCCGGGTGGATTGAGCAACCTTCCACCAGGAGTATATCTAGTGTCCGGAAGGGATGGATTCCAACTAATACCCGAGGCATAGACATTAGGGGGAACCTCGAACAGCCCCTGTTGATCGGCACCTAATGGAGTAGAGCCAGACCTCATACCACCTGGAAACCCAATGGGATGATGCTGCACATCGTGCAATAGTTAGGTAAAACTCCCCCGGGTCATGTCACAAAACACTGCACCGCTGGAGCTCCCGGAATCAAACCCGGGTGTCACGGAAGAGGGTGTGGACACAACAACAGGAGTAGATGCAATTTTCAGTGAAGCAGCAGCTGTATTTGATGGTAACGGTACAGCCAAAGTGCTTGAAGCAGGAACAGACGACGGAGCAGTTAATGTTTGGACAGTAGCAGATGATCCAACACCAGTCGCACCCACACTTTGCTCCAACCCGGTGCTAGAAGGAGCACCAGGGGCCATATCCTGCTGTGCCGGAGCATCATCATCTAACAAGCAAGCACCTGCGAAGGATTCAGCAGTACTTGAGTGTCCTGAAAGGAAAAGATGTAACACGAATCAAGACATATGACACTTACCAAGTTTTTTCTCCTTGCTGGCCAATAGCTCCCGCCGCTTCTGAAGGAATGACCCAACATCAGGAGAGCCGGTTTTCCTTTTCCGGGACTTTTTCTTTTTCTCGACAGCAGCCATGCTGGGCTCCGCAACATTGAGCGGGTCAGGATCCAATGGTGGTGATGCTGGTGCCTTAGTGTTCCCGGGAATAACGTCCACCGGGGGGTCGGAAGGAGGCTGTAATAATGGAGCAGGGAGCACAAAATTCTTCACCGTTTGGCTAAGAACAGCAGCTTCATCCTCGCCAAGAAGACGGTCATGCTCCTCTAGATGGGGAAGGGCCTTCGGATCTATGGCGTCAAAGTAATGCCACTCATCTGCATACAAAGCACAAGTTATAACTTACTATATAGAACATAGTGAGGTAAGAGGATATACCTTGATCTCGCCGACGGTATTCAGGATATACGGTATCATCAACCCACACACGGCTCATGCCAACGGCCACCAGAGCCCGCTCAGGTATGTGAGTACATGGGGTAGGGTGGTTTACTAAGGCCAGGTACAACAGATGTTTTTCAAAAACAGCAGTAGCAGGACATTCATCAGCAAATTTCGTCTTACCTTCAGGGGTCTGTACCGGAGCAACAACCGGTAACACACGCTCATCGATGAAGAAGAATTTGCGCTTCCAGTTCTTGTCCTGTACATTGGGAGGAAAATTTTCAATACAGGATGGAGACCCCGGACGACGATCGAAGGTGAAATATTCCCCTTTATAAACAAGGACATATAACACCCGGAAGACTTCCAGCTGGGGGGGACATGCCCAAACCCTGGACACAGAATTCAAAGTGCTTCACTTTAATTAACCCCAATGGATGTAGTTGAGAGATGTTGACCTTGTAATACGACAACAACTCAACCATGAAATGGGTCACGGGTAGCCGGAAATGACAAAACTTGAAGAACTCGGCGTACAAAGTAATTTTCCCAGGCTTCAGAGGAAATGCAACATCGGTGGGTTCCGGACACGTCGGATTCCATTCGGGCAATATACGCCACTCAGTAAGAAAGGATTGTAGGGCCGTTACCGACCAACTAGTATGAATCTGGGCAACACTCATGGTGGTTCGTGATGTGCTAGCTTTGTGAGCCATATGGGAGGATAGCTAAATTGATTAGTTGAAATGGATAGATATCCAAATCCTCCTGGTCACCAGCTAATTTATAGGCGGTTGAAGCACACGGTTTGAATTTTAAAATGAACCGCCAAAAGTCAAAACCCTTGAGTTGCTCAGACTGTTAAAACGGCTGAAATGACAACTCAGGGTGACGTCACATCACGTGCCTTACCCATACGGCACTACTATCCATAAAGATTTCCATATGTGTTGACGGCGTGATTTAATTTGACGCATACCTTTTTCTTTTATCTCTTTTTGAAGCCTAGTAATAACCAAGTCTGCTTATCACTAGGCTTGGGGGGACATGACGAGGTAGGCCCAATCTAGGTGGATTGGTCCATACCAAATAAAGGCCTAACTAGCTATGGGCTGGCCCATTAACAAACTTGGGCCAGATTGGCCCAGTTAGCCAGGTCCCGGCCAACGAGTCGATAGACTCAACCTCCTATCCGAGAACTATGGAAAGAAGGTTCGAATAAGAAGATAATGCCTATCTCCACTAAGATCGGACGTTCAGTTCCTGGAGATGGGCTCGGAGAGGCGGTTACGAGAAGAAAGACGAGGTTATAAATACAGGTAGGAGGTAAACGAGAAATTTATTCACATATACCCTGATCTTCTACTTTACTTCCCCTTTACGCCAATACTTATTCTCACGCCGGAGGGTGGTCACAGGAAACCCCCCTTTCCTGTGGCGAGTCCTAACGGTGCTTTGTTTTGCAGACATCTAGGTTCAGATCAGCGGGTCATCTATAGCCGGGAGATTATTCTTGTCAACTCTGAGAGGTATTTACTTCTCAATTAGTCTAGTTAGAAAGCTCTATTGTAGACATTCGTCAACTTAGATCATCATATTTTATCTATAAATAGAATGACGCGTGTATCATTCTATTTATCACTTTCACATACATTCTCTGTAAAATTAACACTGTGAGTGATCGATTTGAGGGGAAGAATTGTAATACTTTGTACTAAACTTTTATGAATTATAAAAGTACTTGTTGAAAGCAATTCTTCTGGTTGTTATGATTTAAAGTTTATATTCCGCTGCACTTTCAATATCATGTTATCCTTCATTTACTGTTTCATTTATTAAACACCATAACAGTCAACCTCAAATCTCAACAACTTGAAATAACCGTGCGTTTTACAATTTTTTTAAATAGTAGTTATGCCATTTTGATAAAAATTAAGTTGGTGCCCTACTGTTTAGGGACCAAAAAATAAGAATATAAACAAAATTAACTTTTGCATATCTTTCAATAATATTTGTCTTTTTAATTATCATTTTTAACTAATTAATGTGAAAATAACATTTCTTAATTATCATTTTTAACTAATTAATGTGAAAAACTTACACCTTTCTTTATAACGTGAATAACAATGCTTGTACAAATCATCTAAAAAAGTTTTATTAATAAGATTATGTTTTTTTAAAGCTACTTTCAAATTAATAAGACTAGTGGGTTACCGAGTTGCGCGTTGCACAACTGTTGAGCATGATTCTTGTTGAGTGTGTGATCTGAATTTCAAAGGATTGTTACAGAATGGTGTTGTTGGTTAAACAGTTTTGTTATATATGTTTGGGCAAAAAAGAAAAGAAGAGGCTGTATCATAAACACAAAGCGAAACAGCATGATTAGAAGATAAAGAACCTAGGATACCAACACTCATACAAAACAAAAGGCGCTAAAGTTAAGCGTTACGACAGTTATAAAAAGCATCCGGTTCTGTTAGCCATAGATATTCATTTTCTTGTTGGAGCATGCAAGCAATTGCTGCCAGTTGGACCGCCTGATTCACACAACATTAACCTTTAGAGTTGTTTTTTGTCTAGCCTGAAACAAATAATTCCTTGCTTTACCATGGTTGTTGATTAGTGCCTTCATATCTTAATATTTGTTACTAAAAATGGTGAGCCATGTTATCCCTAAATTCACTATCATAAGAAGTTACAAAGAACTATGCATACCCATAAAATAATCCATTTATGACTTCCTTCTTTTCTCTATTCCTTTTAATTAAATGACCATGATTGAATAAATGCAATATATATTTACAACTTCATTAGTAGCAGGTGTACACAATTTATTGAACTCTAGATTTTAACATACATGTACATGGGGTACTTAAATATGGGAAGGAAACCAAACCTGTCAGCTAGAGGCTAGGTACACACCGGAAATAAACAAATACTCCGATACAAACAGTTTAAAAAAAACAAAAACCATGTACAAATCATTGGTAAAGTATGTGTTCACTCGTTCGTATACATAGTCAATTTAAATTATGAACCTAGTTTACAAAAAAAAAAATATTTACAACAATTTTAAGTGTATGCTTTACTTTCAAATACATTAATTAACAAATTCCCCAACCACGAAAAATTACTTTGACTTATACTTGATTATGATTCAGTTTTAACATATCCAGTGAATTTAAATCTACATAAAGAGATTTAAGACTAAAGTAGGTTAGCGTTCACTAAGTATTAGGAAATAATGACTGATCAAAATCACTTTAGGGTTACGGAACAAAGTCGAATAACACATAAAAACCCCAATCTAAATTAGTGATAGAAATCAACCTAATTAGCCATTGGAGAAGAAGATGACTCGTACTCACCAGTCTCATCGAGGTACACCAGATCTCTTTTCCGACCAACGATCTCGCCTCTGGCTATGACATATTCTAGACATTGTTGTTCAAACGACATGGGATGAAGCATTACCAAACTATATACCAGTGAGTTGTGTAATCAAAATCAAACAATTAGTGAGAATAAAAACAAAATGAACTATCAACAAACTATATACCAGTGATTTCTGGAACGTGATCAACCATCTTCGTTAACAGCATATCTAACCGAAAAGGCAGTTGCATGATAATAGGCGTAATATAATTTAGGAAAATAGATAATTGATTGAATTCTATTTTGTAAAGATTATCTCCTCATTATGAGAATGATTGGTTTGTACTCTATATAAGGATTGTAACAATCTCAATGTAAAGGAAGTTGAATAATTCTATCATGGTATCAGCCTAAGATCCAAACCTCCTTTTCTTTCTTTCAACATCGCCGGCCCTTACCCGGTTCTGTCTTCTTCTTCTTCGCAGCCCCTTACCCCTATTCTGTCTTCCCTATCTTTCCTATCACATACCACTCATCCTCCTCCTTTATTTCAAACATCTCCATGGACTCCAAACTTCACTCGACAATGACTGTTTCCAACATTCGGAACTTCATCCCCATCAACCTTGAAGACAAAACCTCGCATTGCATTACATAACATGATCTGAATTATTTCAGATCCATTGTCGTGCATACGAGATTTTCGATCACCTTCACCCAAAACAGCCCGCTGCAACCCCCTCTTCTTCTTCCACACCCGACAAGAATATTATACGCAGCATGTGGCTTCTTAAACATAAATTCAGGTCGGATGGTTCACTAGAACGGTACAAAGCAAGACTGGTTTGTGATGGTAGACGACAACAACCAGGCATCGATTGTGGGGAAACTTTTAGGTCGGTGGTCAAACCGGTAACCCTTCGTCTGGTTTTATCTCTTGCTATAGCACAATCATGGAAAATTAATCAGCTTGATGTTACCAACGCTTTTCTCCACAGTAATCTTGAAGAGACTGTCTACATGTATCAACCGTTTGGTTTTTGACACAAATATTTTCCAGACCATGTTTGCAGCCTAAAAAGGTCACTCTACGGCCTCAAACAGGCCCCACGAGCCTGGTAAAAAAGGTTCACAGATTTTGTCACATCACAGGGGTTTCGCCAAAGCAAGTTGGACAACTCGCTTTTCGTATATCGGCACGGTCATGACATCGCCTACCTTCTTAGCTGGCGAGTTTGCGATGAAGGACTTAAGTCCGTTATCCTATTTTCTCGGCATTCAAGTTCAGCGACAACACAACAATATTTCTATCTCAGTCAGCTTATGCCAAAGATATTATTCATCGTGCATCTTTGGATTCATGAAAACCAGTTGCCACTCTTGTCGATACCTAGTCTAAACTCAGTGCTAACACGGGTCCTTTATATGCTGACTCATCAACATATAGAAGTCTCTCGGGAAGCTCATTGGAATGCCTAGAAGCGCATCCTCAGATACATCCTGGGAACACTGGATCTTGGTCTTCATCTTTCACCCACCTCCTATATTTCTCTCCGTGCCTACACAGATGCCGACTGGGCAGGCTGCCCAGACACAAGACGCTCTACATCAGGATACTGTGTCTACCTTGGTGATAATCTAATATCTTGGTCTTCCAAACGACACTCCACTGTTTCTCATTCTAGTGCAGAGGTTGAATATCGTGGGGTCGCAAACGTAGTTGCTGAAATTTGTTGGCTTCGTAATCTTCTTCTTGAGCTACATCACCCTCTCACACGTGCGACCCTTGTCTACTGCGACAATGTCAGCGCCATTTATCTGTCAGGAAATCCCATTCAACATCAACGCACAAAACATATTGAACTGGATATTCACTTTGTTCTGAACAGGTTCAACGCGTCAATGTTCGGATTCTACATGTATCCTCTCGACATCAGATTGCTGATATCTTCCCCAAGGGGTGACCACGTGTTCTGTTTGATGATTTTCGATACAGTTTCAGTCTTCGGCCACCCTCGCTTCGACTGCGGGGGAGTAATAGGCGTAATATAATTTAGGAAAATATATAATTGATTGTATTCTATTTTGTAAAGATTATCTTCTCATTATGAGGATCATTGGTTTGTACTCTATATAAGGATTGTATCAATCTCAATGTAAAAGAAGTTGAAAAATTCTATCACATGACATTGATATACTGAAAATCAGATGTGATAAACATACCATTATTAGTTCGATACGTGACGACCGTCTCTTTAATGCTGCGATCTAATGCGACCATTATAAAAAGAAAGGTCTGTAGTGTGAGTGCCATATCTTCTATCGAAGATGTTAAAATCGCCATTATAAGCAGCTGCCTAAACATAATCGAAACGCAAATAATCAACCTTATGCCCAAACATAAGAATTGACTAAAGCTTCCAAAAATAAGCATGTATAAACAAACATTATATAATTTATATTTTTTATCTCATGTCGTGGTGTTGAACTATTATAATCAAAGGCACAGATCTAATCATAGTGAAAAATGAACAACTAATCAAACTATGCAATAAATAAAGGATACCTACAGATATTTGAGATGCTACTAGCCACTCTCTCAGCAAAGAAGCGCGATTCAACAAAATCTGACCATTCTTTGAACAAATCCTTGCAAAGCTTTCTATTGAAGTCAAAACACAAATTCTAAGCCAGTGCGTGGTTTTAAACAGCGCAAAGCGAACGAACGCAACAGATTAAACATTACATTAAGTATCAAGTTGTGATTTGTGTACAAAAAGAAGTTAATACTATCAACACCTAATATTTCACACACCTTAACAAATCATTGAATTAATCATCAGTAATCAGTACATGCCATATCTATCTTTTCAGCAAAACTCATCTATTTCCAACTATACAAGTAACAATAAATCCATCCTATCAATGTGTAAAACCAAATCCAGCAACAAAATCAATCACATATAAATAAACTCAAAAAAAAAAACTTTTAGAACAACCTAGTTTCAATATTCAAAAATAACCCGTTCACCTTGTATTTCCATGTATTAGTTTTGCAACTGCCATGATGAAAAGATTAAAAAATAATAATCATAACCAAATTTTAAGGATAATCATAATCTAGCAAAACAATATGTTGGATTCCTTACAGTAAAATAGAGCCTGTGACAATTCTGCAAACAAAACAAACAGAAAGAAACGAAACAGATTAACAGAACCGGGCTTGTGTTTGACACAATTCCCTTAAACAGATTCGTCGTCTATTCCTAGGGTACACCGGTTCAACAGTGACGGTGCACTGCGGACTATCCCACTTGCCTGAAAAGAAACCGGAATGAGACTGCCTCTGGAAAAACTTCCCTGCAATGATCGATCAAATTGCCTGTGAGAGAATGTGATTGTGTTCTGTGTTGTGTTCTCTGCATCATGACAGCAGGTCTATATATAGTTTCGATACAGTTTCAGTCTTCGGCCACCCTCGCTTCGACTGCGGGGGAGTAATAGGCGTAATATAATTTAGGAAAATAGATAATTGATTGTATTCTATTTTGTAAAGATTATCTTCTCATTATGAGGATCATTGGTTTGTACTCTATATAAGGATTGTATCAATCTCAATGTAAAAGAAGTTGAAAAATTCTATCACATGACATTGATATACTGAAAATCAGATGTGATAAACATACCATTGTTAGTTCGATACGTGACGACCGTCTCTTTAATGCTGCGATCTAATGCGACCATTATAAAAAGAAAGGTCTGTAGTGTGAGTGCCATATCTTCTATCGAAGATGTTAAAATCGCCATTATAAGCAGCTGCCTAAACATAATCGAAACGCAAATAATCAACCTTATGCCCAAACATAAGAATTGACTAAAGCTTCCAAAAATAAGCATGTATAAACAAACATTATATAATTTATATTTTGTATCTCATGTCATGGTGTTGAACTATTATAATCAAAGGCACAGATCTAATCATAGTGAAAAATGAACAACTAATCAAACTATGCAATAAATAAAGGATACCTACAGATATTTGAGATGCTACTAGCCACTCTCTCAGCAAAGAAGCGCGATTCAACAAAATCTGACCATTCTTTGAACAAATCCTTGCAAAGCTTTCTATTGAAGTCAAAACACAAATTCTAAGCCAGTGCGTGGTTTTAAACAGCGCAAAGCGAACGAACGCAACAGATTAAACATTACATTATGTATCAAGTTGTGATTTGTGTACAAAAAGAAGTTAATACTATCAACACCTAATATTTCACACACCTTAACAAATCATTGAATTAATCATCAGTAATCAGTACATGCCATATCTATCTTTTCAGCAAAACTCATCTATTTCCAACTATACAAGTAACAATAAATCCATCCTATCAATGTGTAAAAACAAATCCAGCAACAAAATCAATCACATATAAATAAACTCAAAAAAAAAAACTTTTAGAACAACCTAGTTTCAATATTCAAAAATAACCCGTTCACCTTGTATTTCCATGTATTAGTTTTGCAACTGCCATGATGAAAAGATTAAAAAATAATAATCATAACCAAATTTTAAGGATAATCATAATCTAGCAAAACAATATGTTGGATTCCTTACAGTAAAATAGAGCCTGTGACAATTCTGCAAACAAAACAAACAGAAAGAAACGAAACAGATTAACAGAACCGGGCTTGTGTTTGACACAATTCCCTTAAACAGATTCGTCGTCTATTCCTAGGGTACACCGGTTCAACAGTGACGGTGCACTGCGGACTATCCCACTTGCCTGAAAAGAAACCGGAATGAGACTGCCTCTGGAAAAACTTCCCTGCAATGATCGATCAAATTGCCTGTGAGAGAATGTGATTGTGTTCTGTGTTGTGTTCTCTGCATCATGACAGCAGGTCTATATATAGTTGCACAACCAAAGATGAAACTGATGACCTTTCACATTCGTGATTAATATTCCGGTTAATCACTTGATTACACCATTAATCACAAATAATGACAAGAATTTGAAGCAAATGGAAGCTGAAAACCAAGAGTCTTTCAGTTACATTATGCAAAAAATTAAAACAAGTAGCAAAAAACCGGCATCGCGCGGACCCGGGTTTTTCGAGCTGCATTCATGTCCGCAAGTGGTGCGGGCGTCGTGTTGGTTCAAGGATTTTTCCGAGCCAAAACCCATTTTTGCACCCCCCCCCCTGCGCGCGGGTAGGAGCCAGAGGATAATGTAACTTTAACATTTTAATTCTTCCATTCAAGCTTCACCTTATAAACACCTCCAACTTTCATCTTCCCGCCAATGTGGGACACAATCAACTCACAATCACTTTTATTATTTTCCAACAATCCCCCACATGAATGGGAGTTATTCTCATAAACAATCTCGTTCCGATTAAATTTCAACAGTTGAATTTTGCATATGATAGGTAGGTGTGACCCTTTGAACCTTCGCTTATGAAACGCACTTAGTCTACTGGCTCTGAGTAGAACGTGATGTCTTTGAACTCGTCTGCTGTTTGTGTAGACGACGATACGCTTCACACAAAACTCTCCCTGACAACATCAAGTCCTCATAGTTGTGTCCGTTATGGTCATGGACACATGCCTGGTTCTGCGAGAGCTATTAAGTATTGTGCCCCAACAATACCCTTCGAAGCGACCCCGCTTCTCTCTCACATAGTTAATCTACTGGGACTGGTTACCTCAGTCAAATCATTAAAAGCCATAAGCTTAACCTCAACCTTATCACTTTTAGGAATGGACTAGGAAGCTTATTAAATTTATAGTAGGCTCCCTTTTTCAAAACGTGGGGTTTCCAACAACTCTCCCCCCCCATAGTGACCTTCGCCAGTTCATACAATTAGGTTGTCCTATTGAACTCGGATCTTGGGATCTCCAGTCAGCTGAGTTAGGTTTCCTTCGCATAAACTTAGCCTTTCATGGGCTTTAGTCCCATTCCCATTGACGACTTCTGAACTAACTCTCTGCTTAAGCCTTTTGTTAGCGGATTCGCGATGTTATCCATTGACTTCACATAGTCAACAGTGATAACTCCTGTAGAGATTAGTTGTTGTACCGTATTATGTCTACGTCTTATATGCCTGTTCTTACCGTTATACATTGTGCTATAAGCTCTGCCAATTGTCGATTGGCTATCACAATGTACGCATATGGCCGATGCCGGCTTCGGCCACCTTGGTATATCTTCAACAAATTGACGTAGCCATTCTGTCTCTTCACCTACCTTATCTAAAGCGATGAATTCCGATTCCATCGTGGATCTAGCAATAACAGTTTGCTTAGATGATTTACACGATATTGCTGCACCACCAAGTGTGAATATATGCCCACTTGTCGCTCTGGAATCATTCGTGTCAGATATCCAATTTGCGTCACAATAACCTTCAATAACTGCTGGATATCTACTATAATGCAGCCCATACTCTCGTGTGTATCTCAAGTACCGAAGTACCCGTGTCATGCAACCCCAATGAGTTAAACTTGGGTGGCTCGTGTATCAACTTAGCTTGCTTACAGCATATGCTAAGTCTGGTCTGGTACAACTCATCGGATACATCAAGCTGCGAATAATTCTTGAGTACTCTAGTTGGTTAACAGGCTCACCTCGATTTTTAGCTAGATGTTGACTAGTGTCAATGGGAGTTCTAGCCACATTAGAGTCATTTGCATTGAACTTCTCAAGAATTTTGTCCACATAGTGAGACTGACTTATCACAAGTCCATTCTGGGTTTGTTTGATTTGTACCCCCAAAATCACATCCGCTAATCCCATATCTTTCATATCAAACCTTGCTTTCAGGACGTCCTTTGTAGATTTTATCATTTTCTCATTACTACCAGCAATGAGCATGTCATCGACATACAAACATAAGATGACATATCCGTCTGGTGTGTCTTTCACATACACACATTTGTCACATTCGTTGATTTTGAACCCAGAATCAAGCATAACATGATCAAACTTTTGATGCCATTGTTTTGGAGCTTGCTTCAAACCATATAAAGATTTTACAAGCTTGCATACTTTCTTTTCTTGTCCCTTGGCTATGAAGCCCTCGGGCTGTTCCATGTAAATCTCTTCCTCTAGATTTCCATTCAAGAAAGTCGTTTTCACATCCATTTGGTGAATTTCCAAATTTCTAATGGCTGCAATGGCAAGTACCATCTTGATGGATGTTATTCGCTTGACAGGCGAATATGTGTCAAAATAATCCAAGCCTTCTCGTTGTTTATATCCTTTGATCACCAACCTTGCCTTATAATTATCAATGGTGCCATCTGGTTTCATCTTCTTCTTGAAGATCCATCGATATCCTAGTGGTTTACATCCCGTAGGAAGATCCACTAACTCCCAGGTGTGATTTTGTAAAATAGAATCTATCTCACATTTTATGTCCTCCTTCCACTGAGTTCCATCCGAGGAATTTACCGCTTCTTGGTAAGTTTGCGGTTCCTCCTCGACCACATAGGTGAGGAAATCTGGACCAAAGGATTTTTCAGTCCTTTGTCTTTTACTCCTTCGGATTTCACTTTCATCAATTTGAGGTTCATTATTTACCTCATATTCTCCGGTTGGGTTTGACGGGCCTGGTTCATCATCAAGAACATTCTCATCACATGGGTTTGAAGAACACAAATTAGCCCTATTCAAACATGGAAATATGTGTTCAAACCAAGATGCATCCTTAGATTCCAATATAGTGACGTTAGACACCCCAGGATTCTTCGAGTCATGGACAAGAAACCGAAGTGGACCACCCAGACGAGTGTATCCGATGAACACACAATCTACAGTTTTGGGTCCTATCACAAGACGCTTTGGTGGTGTCACTACCACCTTAGCTAGGCACCCCCACACTCGCAATTGATTATAAGATGGTTTGACTCCCGTCCATGATTCATATGGTGTTACGTCCTTCTTCTTACGGGGAACTAAATTTAGAATGAAGTTTGCTGATAACGGTGCTTCCCCCCACATGTTCTCGCTCATCCCAGAGCTTATCAACATGGCATTCATCGTTTCTTTCAATGTTCGGTTTTTCCGTTGTGCCATGCCATTTGATTGTGGAGAATAAGGAGGTGTTAGTTCATGTATGATTCCACTTCTTGCACAAAGATCAGCAAAAGGTGAAACATACTCACCACCTCGATCGTTCCTCACCTTTTTTATCTTTCGGTTAAGTTGATTTTCAACTTCGGCTTTGAACACAACAAATTTGTCAATAGCCTCATCCTTACTCTTAAGTAAGTACACATAGCAAAATAGTGTGCAATCATCAATAAATGTTATGAAATATTTGTTCCCATCTCTAGTAGGAATCGCTTTCAAATCACATAGATCGGTGTGGATTAAATCAAGAGGGCTTGTGATTCGTTCAACCTTTTTAAAAGACGTCCGTGTTTGTTTTGCTTCGACACAAGTTTCACATTTATGGTTTGAGTCAATATAACATTTTGGTATGCTATTCAATTTAATTAAATGTCGAATGGAATTAAAATTCACATGACCTAGTCTACCATGCCAAACATCAGAAGACTCAAGCAAGTAAGCAGAATTATCGTTATTCATTCCATTCATCACAGTTACATTTAACTTAAACATACCATTTAGGGCATAGCCCTTACCAACATACATACCACATTTGGTCAACACGACCTTATCAGACTCAAACACCATTTTGAACCTCAAACTTGTTCAACTGCCAACCAGACACAAGATTCTTACGAATCTCAGGAACATACAACATATTAGACAAAGTAAGTTCCTTTCCCGACGTTATCTTCAAAATCACATTTCCTTCGCCCTTGATATCTGCAGTAGCAGAATTCCGCATGAAGAGCTTTTCACCAGTAACTTCCTTGAAAGTGTTGAAAAAACTCTTGTCAAACCTTGGCATCTGTTCCAACCAAGTTTGCTTCAGTGACCATCATTGACAAATCAGACATCATAGCAACAAGAATATCAATCATGTTTGCTTGTTTAGCATTTTCCTTCTTGGGAATCTTGCATTCACTTGCTTTATGCCCCGGTTTGTCACAGTTATAGCACGTTCCATTAAACTTTTTCTTCCCAATCCCACCTTTAGGTCCAAGGTGGGAGCTCTTCCCGTTGGTTTTCTTAAACCCACCCCGTTTGTTGCCTTTGTTGCTTTTGTTACCCTTTGATGATTGACCATGTTCAACAACATTGGCTTTAGCGACTTCATGACCGACAGTTTTCTTTTGAGAGACTTTGTTGTCTTCTTCAATACGAAGACGCACAACCAAGTCTTCAATTGTCATTTCCTTTCGCTTATGCTTCAAATAATTTTTTAAATCAATCCAACTTGGTGACAATTTTTCAATAATAGCCGCCACTTGGAATGTCTCTAAGCATCATTCCTTCGGCATGAATATCATGAAGAATCACCTGCAATTCTTGAACTTGACTCATAATAGTTTTTGAGTCAATCATAGCAAAATCCAAGAATTTCGCCACCACAAATTTCTTAGTCCCGCATCTTCAGTTTTGTATTTGCGTTCCAAAGATTCCCATAAATCTTTGGCAGTAACAGCTTTGCAATACACATTATAGAGCGAATCAACCATTCCATTCAGGATATAGTTTCTTCACAAAAGCTCAGAATGATTCCAAGCCAGAACCGCGCACACAGTTTGAGCATTCATATCGTCCTCAGCAACACGAGGAGCGTTTTCAGTCAAGAACCTCACAAGGTTCAATGTTGTTAAATAAAACAACATCTTTTGCTGCCAGCGTTTGAAGTTTACACCAGCAAACTTCTCGGGTTTTTCTGCGTGGCTTGCCACAGCAGCAGGCAAAGGCGCCGCCAAGCCAGCGGTAACAGCAACTACAGACGTGTACACTGCAGAGAGTCTAACTGCACTGGAACTCATGAGAAGAGCAGAAGAAATCAAGGTCTGTGATGTATTCTCCATTAGTGAAAAGAACAAAGACTGTTAGAACAATAAAATCTGTTTAAGTTTGTTGGATTCCTTACAGTAAAATGGAGCATGTGACAATTCTGCAAAAAAAAAAAAAAACAAACAGAAAGAAAGAAAGAAACGAAACATATTAACAGAACCGGGCTTGTGTTTGACACAATTCCCTTAAACAGATTCGTCGTCTGTTCCCAGGGTACACCGGTTCAACAGTGACGGTGCACTGCGGACTATCCCACTTGCCTGAAAAGAAACCGGAATGAGACTGCCTCTGGAAAAACTTCCTTGTAATGATCGATCAAATTGTCTGTGAGAGAATGTGATTGTGTTCTGTGTTGTGTTCTCTGCATCATGACAGCAGGTCTATATATAGTTGCACAACCAAAGATAAAACTGATGAACTTTCACATTCGTGATTAATATTCCAGTTAATCACTTGATTACACCATTAATCACAAATAATGACAAGAATTTGAAGCAAATGGAAGCTGAAAAACCAAGAGTCTTTCAGTTACATTATGCAAAAAATTAAAACAAGTAGCAAAAAATCGGCATCACGCGGACCCGGGTTTTTCGAGCTGCATTCGTGTCCGCAGGTGGTGCGAGCGTCGCGTTGGTTCAAGGATTTTTCCGAGCCAGAACCCATTTTTGCACCCACCCCCCTGCGCGCGGGTAGGAGTCAGACGATAATGTAACTTTAACATTTTAATTCTTCCATTCAAGCTTCACCTTATAAACACCTCCTACTTTCATCTTCCCACCAATGTGGGACACAATCAACTCACATTCACTTTTATTATTTTCCAACACAATACAACCTTACTCGACGGTGATGAAGTCGAAGCTCCAGGTGCTCCAAAGCAGTCGAGAGTAGGTCGTTCTCGACTAGATAATAAGAAACTGGCTGCACTCTATCGCGTCCCTTTGGAAGTCATCCTCAGTTTGAAAAAAAAATACAATAAACATCACATAAAAGGTAATAAGAAGTCGGCTTGTATTTCCATGTATTAGTTTGCAACTGCCATGATGAAAAGATTAAAAAATAATAATCATAACCAAATTTTAAGGATAATCTTAACCCAGCAAAACAATACAACCTTACTTGATGGTGATGAAATCGAAGCTCGAAGTGCTGCAAAGCAGTCGAGAGTAGGTCGTTCTCGACTGGATAATAAGAAACTTGTTGCACTCTATCGCGTCCCTTTGGAAGTCATCCTCGGTTTTAAAAAACTACAACAAACTTCACATAAAAGGTAATAAGAAGTCGGCTTTTGTTTCCATGTATTAGTTTGCAACTGCCATGATGAAAAGATTAAAAAATAATAATCATAACCAAATTATAAGGATAATCTTAACCCCAACCTTACTCGATGGTGATGAAGTCGAAGCCCCAAGTGCTCCAAAGCAGTCTAGAGTAGGTCGTTCTCGACTGGAAAATAAGAAACTGGCTACACTCCATCGCGTCCCTTTGGAAGTCATCCTCAGTTTGAAAAAAACTACAATAAACATCACATAAAAGGTAATAAGAAGTCGTGTAGATTCTGTTCACAAAACAGATTCAATTTTGTAACTTCAGCATTTCCATGTATCAGGCTATGTATAATGAATTCAACACCATATCAAGTTTAGGAATCATAATGTTATATATTAAAACCTACTACTACTACTAATAACAACAACAAAATAATAATAATAATAATAATAATAATAATAATAATAATAATAATAATAAAAACATACCGTCATCATCATCAACCATCCCAGATCCACCGTTTCATCATCATCACCATCGAACCACCACCACTAAACCACACCGTCTTCAATAACCTTATGCAAAACCCCCCACCACCGAAACAAAACCACCGGTCTCTCCGTCATCCTCAGTCATGAAACATATCGGACCATCCATCGAACCACCCCAAAACAAATCCATCCCGTGAAACCATCATCCACCGCAGCCTCAGACCACCCAACGACCACCCCTCAACCACCACCCTCTTCTGCACCATCAACATAAACAGAAGCACCACCATCGACCCATAACCACCACCACGGATGAATACCGGGACATGCATTAGTATTTTGGGGGCCAGCTATTGTCGGGAGAGAGAGAGAGAGAGGGGAAAGAGAGAGGTCGAGAGAGAGGGAAGAGTGTGTAGAGAGAGAGAGAGAGAGATCGAATAGAGAGGGTTACGGTTTGTTCTGTAGGTGTTTTGTGGCTGCTAGATAGTAGGTAAATGTGGTAGATGTTACACATGGGCTAAAAAGACGGAAATGCCACTAAAAATCAGGGAAATTACAATTATGCCATCGCATTTATTACACTTACTATTCAGTTAGCACAAATATTAATATATTTATAATTATTTGATTGTTGTTGAATATAAACCTTTTTAGGGTAATTAATAGCTATATAAAAGTATGGTTCGAAAAACGTATCATATTTTGTAGAATGTTTAAATAACACATCATTCCATAATATTTTTTTTAACTAAAATATCTCTAATGTTCATTTTTGCTACCATGTGTAAAATTCTTATGATTTGATATGGTTATTTTCCTAACCATAATTTAAAGATTTAGAAGTGAGATATTTAAGTTTTTAACATAGTACTTTATACATATAACTAGTTTAACCCTCATAAGCTTCCCAGGTAAACAAATTTATTATGAACTGATAAAATAGTGTATCATACAAGGAATAGATCGTTTTTTTAGAAAAAAAAAATTGTAAATTGTAAGTGCATTATTTGTATGTTCTCAACTAGTGATGTGTCATTGGCTAGGGTAGGTGAGCCGTTTATAGCTCGTAAATATGATTAAGGGTAATTTTGTAATATATACACACGACTTGGATGTTAGACACGATTAGCTTTGCTAATCTTGTGGAAAACAGGCGACTAGCAAGCAAGCTAGTCGCCCTTGCTAATCGTGTGTCGATGAGCTAGTCGCCTCGTGGGCTTGGGCCGACTAGCAAAACCTATAAATAGGTCCACTCATTGTCCTAATCATTAGAGTTGTTCATTTTGTTCATTTAGAGAGAAAAGTTGGTTTTTGATGATCAGATTGTATTTGTAACACTCGAGCTCTGCTTAATATAATCTTTATCATTGAAAACCAGATCTGAGCAACTCGTCTTTGTGTGTGTTTGATATATTTGTTGGTTAAACCGTGAACCGAGGATTCCACACTCACTTCGTGTCAAACCCGTGATATCTGGATCATTCGTGACGATCCTACAAATAATCTCAACTATCGCTTATTATGTAGTTAACACTTGTTTTCTTCTTTCACACCCAAACTATCCATACACTAACCCGATTAGATTTTTGGTTGACATGGCCATATTTTATGATGTGGCATGGTGACGTGTAAATTTTTAAAATCAGTATTTTTTTAATCTGATTAAAAATTAGAAACTTTTTGTCTTTTGTAAAACCCCAACCCCTCCCCCCCTCTTTTTCTCTCTTTAACACATCCACCACCATTACCTTCACCAAACAGCTGCCACAATCACTACCACCAACCACCACCACCATCACCTCCACCCACACACCACCAACTTCTGCAGTACCAGCGTAAATAACAACTCGTCATAGCTTCACCAAACCACAACACCATCTGCATCATTCACTAATAACCATCTCCACCACAATAATTGGTTCCTCAACTATTTCAAAATTTTCATTTTTAACCCTCGTATTTTAATAGGACCAAAATTCATAATTTAATAAAACTTATAATTTTTATAAGTAAAAGTATGCACGTTTTATACTCACATCTACACCCGAGCATGTATGTTTCGGACCTTGATACTCAAAGCCCTTAATTTTCGGTCCTAAAACAACTTAGAAACGAAAAGAAACAAGTCTAGAACTTAAAATTGATTAAATTAGAAAAATTAATTTTTTTAGCCCTCGCGGTCCGCTCACACAGTCAAATAGTCAAAGTCTTAGTCAAAATCCTAGTCAAAGTCTCAGTCAAAATCCTAGTTAAAGTCCTAGTCAAAGTCTCAGTCAAAATCCTAGTTAAAGTCCTAGTCAAATAGTCAATTTATCTTTAAACCGTACTCTATTGTGTTGGCCAATTTTAAAGCCTAATTGAATCCAAAACTAGTATAAAAACCCACCTATGACTCATTACACTTTGCACCTCTAAATCGATTGTTTCAATTTGATTAAACTCTCCCTCATACCTTTCTTCTATAGTATATTACTTCTACATTTGAAGCTTTGATTATAAGCTCTTGTAATTGGCGAATTGGAAGCTGGATATTTTTCTTATTCGGTTTCTTTTCTTCTAAATTCGACTAGTTTCGTTGTTGAGTCTTTGGATTACTCGCATTTTCACGCTCGCTTAGTCATCTAGTTATTTGGCGGAAGTGAGTATTTCCTATCCCCTTTTTCTTTTTATTAATTTTTGGGGTGTTACATGTACATTTATACAAATTTCACATACAAGTTCACATTTTTACAATACAATTCTAGTACTATGTGCATTTGCTTACAAACGTGCTTTACGCTTAGACATTAAATGTAGAATACATTTGTACTTAGTGAAATCATTAACCATGTATAAGCCAACCTTAACATTGGATAGCGCTATTGGATTGACAACCCACCTAGGTGATTCTCCCCCTTTTTCATCGGAGAATCCATGGTCATTGTTAAGTTATTATCCATTTATTGGATAAGTACACCGCCGTTCATTCTAGTACATTTATACAGTCACAGGATTGATTTCGCTCATTTGTATGATACATAGTTTACATAAATGCACTATAGCTTTGCACTTGAATTGTATAACATTTTTCTAACTTACTATATGTATTAAAACTAGTAATGCTCACCAACATTTCATATGTTGACAAAACTTATTTTGTACATGTTTCAGGTGTAGTTTGATCTGAGTTCCATAGCATTGGATTTTAGTGCTTGCTTTTAATAATTTATTTCAAATTTCCTGTTTTGTTCAGACTTTTGTATTTTTCTCATTTCATCCATGTAAGACAATTTAAATTATTTAATAATATATTTACATTTTAGTACCATGTGCTTTTGAACAATCGTCACTACATGACAACTCGATGATTCCGCCATCGGTTGGGGTGTTACAGATTGGTATCAGAGCCATGGTTATAGGGAATTAGGTTATTAGAATGCCTTTTAGCCTAGTCTATAACTAAGTTTACATTCACGAGTCCTCTCGTGTTTTCTTCTCTTTATCCTATTATTTTCTTTCAAGATATTTTCGCTATGATTATTTCTCGTTATTCTTTCGGTGTTTTGTTTAGAGAAAAAGATACTCCTATTTCACAAACGAAACGATATCACCAAGTTAGGATTGACATCCATACCTTGGTGATTAGTTTCACTCCTTTATATGTTATTTATCTTAGGATTATATCTTTGAGATAGGAGTGACATCCACACCTCAAAGAGTATTTCTTTCAAAAAGGAACTTAACCACTAAGCTAGGAGTGATATCCTTAACTTAGTGATTGATTTCATTCCACAATCGTTTTCAATTTTGAAATACATCTTTGAGTTAGGATTGAAATCCAAATCTCAAGGATCTATTTTTGCATCTCGTTTTTAATCTCGCTAAAGTTTTGAAATTCACTAGTGACGGGGCACGTGCAATCTGGAAGGGTGAGCACATGTATCCTGAGTTTTCTGTCTAGGCCTGGTATTTCGTACAAATCTCAATCATACGAGGGACCCTTATACCTACCTGGGAACTCTTGGGATGAGCATTCACTTATAGGCTAAAGTACGCCCCCACAAGTCACTAGGAAATTTCAAATACTTGAGTTGGTCAAAGTTTCCTATGGAAACAATTCCAATGTTTTATATCATTGATATTTATGTTTGTTTATCATTTGAAGATTCCATTTAATCACTTGATGTTTCATATGTCATTATTCATTGATCATTCGCATTTGAATCCCTTATCATCATTACTAAAACTTTTTTTCGATATATTATCGCATTAAAGCTTACACTATTTCCCTTATGCTCATAATTTTTACACTATAAGGTATTACTCGTTTTGCGTTAAAACATTTTTACCCACGACTTAAGTTTTAAACTCTGTGTTTAACTTTGATCACATCCTGATTTTAGGAATGTTGCGTCATCATACAGTTAAAAATGAACATGGTTTTTCCAAACTTATTATTTCAACCTGTTTTATACCTTCATGTTACAAACTTACTTGATCGAAGTCACAGTATATCCTCATATACCTAATACTAATATTGCTGCACCCAGTCTCCTAAGCCATAGCCAACTACCATTAGTTAGAACTTCTTAGTCAGACTAAACTCATACATAAATGCCTACCTACACGATACGCACTAGTACACTACTCTCTAAAACGATTAATTTGACAACTTATTCTATAAGTCTTTTCACAAAGCCTATTCGCCAAATTAGAACACACTTTTCATACACCTTGTGCCAAATAGCCCGCTATGAGCCCAAAGAGATGTCTTAACGATCCTGCAAATAAATGATCTTTCAATGTATAAATTTCGTAAAAGTTTGAAAATTTAAAAGGTTTCAAGTTTACCCAGTCTTAACGGGTAACACTTCGATTTTCTCAACATTTCATAACAATTAAAAATTTCCGACTTTTCAACCCACAAGTTAAAGAAATGTTTAAATACAGAAAATTTTATTTTCCAAAATTTGTCAAGGCATCTGGGATCATTCACAACCTTCACATCATTTTAAATCTTGGTCTTTTGAAACACATTAAATTTACACACACTTCATGAAAGGGTTTCATCTTGCATTTTATAAACTTGCATTGCATATATTACAAATCAAATGTAAATTTGCATGTTTGCATATAACGTATCCAATATATGTTTTTGGGAGGAATCTGCAACTAATAATATACCTTATAACACTTTTCAAACTCGACTTCTCGTAAACACATGGAAATGTGTACCTACGAAATCTTTTCAAGTGAACCTGTTTTGAACTTAAAACATTCTTTGGTTTCCAAAAAGCTATCCTCATACCAGTAGACTATACGTCTGTTCTGCGCACTTTCATTTACAGTAAATTTCATTATTTTTTTACACCATTCTATTTATAGTTACGTTCATACATTATCTTATTATTTTTGTATTATTCTTTTGTTGGTAGTTATTTTCACGCGTTATTCGCAACTATTCTCGCACTAGTTATTAGTAGTTATTCTTACAACACTAGTTTTGAGCATTAATTTAACTCATTTACTTTCATTTTGTGCAAATTGTGCGATTTACTCGATTTACGTTATGCTATTCTTTCAATCGAAATTATATGCTATACTTATATACTTACATGAACGCATATTTGGTATGCATATATTTTTTGTTGTGAGCAAAACCCTGTTATACTTTACATTATTTTGTTCATCATCATGACCAACGAACATACTATTTGATAGCTCATATGAGATCTAAGCCAGTTCCCATGTACGACTCGGTTCAGAGTATTCCTCTAACCCAAGGGGAACGGTGTAATCCTCAGAGTTTATCAATATGGTTGTTTAGAGCCCAATGATGTGAACAAAAATTTACCGGTTAAGGTGAACCCGAAAGGTGAAGAACCCCTAATCATGTCTTATACTTACACATTAATCTCATTACGGTTAAAAGGTGAACCTGAAAGGGAAAGAACCTCTAACCGCATCTTATACTTGAGCAGTATCTACTACTTAACACATTTTGGTTGCACGCATTGTTTCTTGTATTACTTATGTTAGTGTTATGGAAAAGCATAGCACCCTAGTGTAAGGTAAATCGATGATTACGGCCCGGAACGCAATCATGGATTTACAGGTACATGGGGGTGGTGTGTGATTCTACTTAGGCTATTGGTAGACAATCAGTACAAGTCCAAAGTATCAGTAGTGTGGTGGGTTAGCTGCGGTACACCCTATATATAAGCACGAGCGATACTGTGAGAGCGGACTAGGAGTCTGACCAAGAACCTACTCATTACTATCTCTTAATTAGATCGTTGACTAATAGCTAGCATTTTCGATAAGAATGTTCTTACACGAGCTTAAATTCGACTTCCTAGAGTCTTTCTCTGGACCATCCACACAGAAAACACAAACTTTGTATACTCTTACACTCTCTGTTAGTCGAAATCCTGTTGCATGTCCTTAATAAAGTTCGGTCAGAAACTTCTCTAAAGTAAGGGAAGCTACTATAACACTGCCCTGCCCTCACCAGTTACATACTTTTTCCAAACCTTGCTCATTATAAATTCTTAATTCTCTAACCTTAGGTTAAACTTTAAGGATTTTCAAACTTTTATTTTTGGTATTAAACAACTACTTCAAACTTTGTCAAATCATGGTTGATGCATTTCTTAAAATCTACTTGCCTTTTTACAAATGTCTTTTGTTTCATGGAAACCTTCACTTGAAAGTAATTTCGGGACGAAATTTTCTAAAGTAGGGGAGACTGTGACAACCTGCACCCTTCACTTTTCATAAATGTGCATAATTGGTTCCTCAACTATTTCAAAATTTTTATTTTTAACCCTCGTATTTTAATAGAACCAAAATTCATAATTTAATAAAACTTATAATTTTTATAAGTAAAAGTATGCACGTTTTATACTCACATCTACACCCGAGCACGTATGTTTCGGACCTTGATACTCAAAGCCCTTAAATTTCGGTCCTAAAACAACTTAGAAACAGAAGAAAACAAGTCTAGAACTTAAAATTGATTAAATTAGAAAAATTATTTTTTTTAGCCATCGCGGTCCGCTGAGACAGTCAAATAGTCAAAGTCTCAGACAAAATCCTAGTCAAAGTCTAAGTCAAAATCCTAGTCAAAGTCCTAGTCAAAGTCTCATTCAAAATCCTAGTCAAATAGTCAATTTATCTTAAAACCTTACTTTATTTTGTTGACCAATTTTAAAGCCTAATTGAATCCAAAACTAGTATAAAAACCCACCTATGACCCATTACACTTTGCACCTCTAAATCGATTGTTTCAATTCGATTAAGCTCTCCCTCATACCTTTCTTCTATAGTATATTACTTCTACATTTGAAGCTTTGATTATAAGCTCTCGTAATTGACGAATTGGAAGCTGGATATTTTTCTTTTTCGGTTTCTTTTCTTCTAAATTCGACTAGTTTCGTTGTTGAGTCTTTGGATTACTCGCATTTTCACGCTGGCTTAGTCATCTAGTTATTTGGCGAAAGTGAGTATTTCCTATCCCCTTTTTGTTTTTATTTATTTTTGGGGTGTTACATGTACACTTATACAAATTTCACATACAAGTTCACATTTTTACAATACAATTCTAGTACTATGTGCATTTGCTTACAAACGTGCTTTATGCTTAGACATTACATGTAGAATACATTTGAAATTAGTGAAATCATTAACCATGTACAAGCCAACCTTAACATTGGATAGCGCTATTGGATTGACAACCCACCTAGGTGATTCTCCCTCTTTTTCATCGGATAATCCATGGTCATTGTTTAGTTATTATCCATTTATTGGATATGTACACCGCCGTTCATTCTAGTACATTTATACAGTCACAGGATTGATTTCGCTCATTTGTATGATACATAGTTTACATAAATGAATTATAGCTTTGCACTTGATTTGAATAACATTTTTCCAACTTACTATATGTATTAAAACTAGGAATGCTCACCAACATTTCATATGTTAACAAAACTTATTTTGTACATGTTTCAGGCGCAGTTTGATCTTAGTTCCATAGCATTGGATTTTATTGCTTGCTTTTAATAATTTATTTCAAATTTCCTGTTTTGTTCAGACTTTTGTATTTTTCTCATTTCATCCATGTAAGACTATTTAAATTATTCAATAATATATTTACATTTTAGTACCATGTGCTTTTAAACAATCGTCACTACATGACACCTCGATGATTCCACCATCGGTTGGCGTGTTACAACCACCTACTCCATTTTCGCGTCACGTTTCTTACCTGCAATATGTTCCGTTGATCATAAAGAAAAGGGGTAGAAGTATGGTTTTGATTTAGGGATGGTGGTGTATCGGTGTTGCAAGAATGCAATGCTGGTGGGTAGTTGGTGGAAAAAATGGTGGTGGTGGTGTTGAGCGGCAGTTGGTGGAGGTGATAGTGGTTGTGGTGTTGAGATGTGAGGGGGGTGGTGATAGAAAACATATTTCTTTATTTTTAATAATATTTTTTAAATATTATTTTTACACGTCACCATGCATATCATCAAAATTGGCCACGTCAGCAAAAAAAAAAAAAAAAAAAAAAAAAAAAAAAAAAAAACCCTAATCGGGTTAGTGTCTGGTTAGTTTGCCATGACAGAGGAAAACAAGTGTTATGTATAGAGTGGTAGTGGTCAAATGTAGCATTGCAAATGAACTGAACTTTCAGCGAATACTTCATGAACCGTTTGGCGGGAAGTTCGTTTGTCTTCATTCGTTTAATAAATGAGTGAACGCAAAAAAAAAATTCGATTTTTTAAATGAACGAACATGAACAGAGACTGCGTTCGTTCGTTTATGTTTGTGAACGTTCGGTAACATGTTCGTTTATGTTCTCTTTTCTTCGATAGTGTATTAGGGTTTTGAATTTTTATAATTGTTTATATTCCTATATATTTTTATTTATTCTTATTTATTTTTACCCAAATAGATTTAAAAAATATATATGTGAGGTAAATATATGACTATATGAAATTAATAAATCTACTCTTAATATCCAAGTTCATTATATTTTCATGTTCCAGTGCTGATGCCTTTCACCTTCGACGCCTTTACCATCCACCTCCGAACCCCTCCCCCGTCCATCTCCAATGCTGTCACACCCTCAAAATCCACTTGCGGAGTTTTACCGCGAGGCGCATGACAAACCAGGAACCAAACCAACGATCACAATAAACAAGTCTAAATGAATATAAATGCAATTTCAAAACATAGTTTAAAATCCCGTTTACAGCGGAAGCTTATTCAAAAACAGTACTCAACAATGAAATAATAGTTCAATGTTCAAAAGACCATGCAACCCTAGTTAGACACCGTGCAGACGCGTGCGCCCTAGTCCAGTCGTGCTACCTTAGCGACCTGAGAAAACATGTAAAAGTTTACGTCAGCACAAAAATGCTGGTGAGTTTACAGGTTTTGTATCCAAGTACCAAGTCCACCTGTCCATACTATAATAAATCGAAAACCAGTATACGCTAGCTAGGCGTACGTTTTGTTACTACCACGATTGGAAAACCATTACTAACGCGAATACCAAAAGTATGCCCGATATAGTTCCTGTTGTTCCTGTTGTTCCTGTTTGAGACAATATGCACCCGCCGACCCTCCAAGTCGACGAGCGGGGTTGGTCACTCCCAATAGCGCTATTCACATTTCCCCGTTGTGCAAACCCGCACATTCATGGTTCCCCCCGGGACTTCCAAAGATCGTGTAGTACACAGTGTAAACCCATAGTATGACAGTAATTACCAAATAATCGTTTTAACACATGTTTTCTCCCCCGAAAAGTGTAAACCAGTTAAAAAGAGGGGCCGTAAACTCACCTTAAGTTGCGTTACTCCTTAACCCGAGTAAACCCAGCTGCTATGCTAGTCCCGTAAGCGGCGACCTAACATATGACAGTTACAAGTACTTAGACTAATAACCCGCAGGTTAATTAGTCCCTAGATGTCCAGACCATAACCAAGTTTGTTTGAAAACACCGTGACTGTTTAACTGACCCAAAGTACAAGACTCGACATCCCATTGGTGACCCGAGACTCCCCGTGTTATGTTTACGCTCCAAAACATGTAATAACGCAATTACACTTAACATACGTTAACGCACAACAAGTTATAGCACATAGTTCATGTATCACCGAATTACATCCAAACATACGTTACTAAGCTATTATATATGTTACGAGGTTCCTAGCATGTTACTACATGTCAAATCAGGTCTCGGAATGCTAATATACACTTACAGCAGCAGTACACGCGATTAGGGAGGCTAATCGCATGAATGATCACACGACTAGGGCTAATCGCCCCTGATGTCACGCGACTGGGGCTAATCGCCCCTGATGTCACGCGAGTAGGGCTACTCGCCCCTGATGTCACACGAGTAGGGCTAATCGCGTGAGTTATAGGCGATTAGTACCCTACTCGCCTATAACACAGGCGATTAGCAAGGCTACTCGCCTGTAACCTTGCTGTTCCGGTTTTTCGCGCGTTTAACGCTCCAAATCAGATCCAGAACGTGTGTAACTACCCAATATCATCCCAATAACTATTCTAAACATGTTTAAACCAAAATCCTTCGTTTAACCTCGTATAATCAGTCCTGCATGAAATCAAGTAATCCAAACACCATACACATAGCATGCAATCATCATACTAACATGCATAACAATAACCCTAATAATCAATTACTGAGATGCCTATCATCATAATATCAATATCAATACTGATCT
Source organism: Ambrosia trifida (assembly GCA_028751855.1). Lineage (NCBI taxonomy): Eukaryota > Viridiplantae > Streptophyta > Magnoliopsida > Asterales > Asteraceae > Ambrosia > Ambrosia trifida. The sequence continues at coordinate 100,165,593 of CM054125.1, read as the reverse complement.
ATCATAATAACATATCAAATCATCATCATGAATCATAAAAACCCTAGCTTTCTAATCATACACACTCATAATGCATGCATATTAGTTATAATCCGATTAACAACCCTTATTGACGATTTTCAGAAAGCTTTTTCGTTTAACAACAGGTCTGGACCCTTAGGGATTGATTAAAAACGTTTATAAAGAGTTATGGATGAAAATCAAACCTTAGGATTATGAAAGTATGATGATTCAAGCTTGAAACCTTGAGTTTTGATCAAAAATCGCCTTCCAGAGGTTGTTTATGTGTTGGGGCGGGTTATGGGACGACTAGGGTTTGTATAATGAAGTTTAGGAGGTTAAGTATGGTATTTATAGTCGTTTTTAGTCGTCCAGCCCGTAACTAGCGATTGTGCAGCTCCTATACGCGATTAGGAATGCTAATCGCATGAAGGTTCACGCGATTAGGCCTAATCGCCTATACCTTCACACGATTAGCCACCCAATCGCCCCATATGTTGCCTACTCGCCTCCCCTATGGGCGATTAGGCTTCCTAATCGCCTGTAGGGGTTAATCTCGTGTGTTTTGCGCGGTAAACCCCGTTTTAACATATGTTAACACATATTAACGTACCGACAAGTCACATAATGATTGTAAACACATATCACAAGTAAATACACATTTTCACACTCGTTCACCAATTCCCGGGACTCGAGACTCGTATGTTCCGTATGCCCTGACGATCCTACCGATCGTCACCGTTTGTACACTTGGTTAAGGACCGACATCTAATGAACCTCTAGACCAACATCCAATGATCCTCTAGACTAAACCAATAGTTCCCGAACTATAACCCGACTTAACTAACCCAGTTAAGTACAATATACGCGTGACTCGCTAAGGTAGACTTTCATCTAGACAACGTTGTTAACCAGAATTTGCCGGGTGTCACATCATCCCCACGTTAAAAGAATTTTCGTCCCGAAAATTGCACAAGTACCAAAAGGACAAAAGAAATAACGAAGGAAACAAACAAAAAGATAGAAACCAAGAGAGAGATTTACCCGAGTTGTCACATCATCCCCACGTTAAAAGGAATCTCGACCCGAGATTCATTCAGTTGCCGAAGAGACATGTCTCGACTCGAACGCTTCCTTAGGAAAAAGATGAGGATACTTAGACTTCATCTGATCCTCCCGTTCCCATGTATATTCTGGTCCCCGGTCCGAGTTCCACCGAACCTTAACGATACGAATCTTGCTGTGACGCAGGCTACGAATCTTGTAATCAAGGATCTCCACAGGTTCTTCCACAATCCGAAGACGATCATCAACCTTGATCTCTTCTAGTGGAACGATGAGAGACTCGTCAGCCAGACACTTCTTCAAGTTTGACACGTGAAAGACGTTATGTACGTTACCGAGCTCCGTCGGTAGATCAAGTCGATATGCCACCGGCCCAATCCGTTCCAGGATCGTAAATGGGCCGACATATCGTGGATTGAGTTTGCCACGCTTCCCAAAGCGTATGACGCCCTTCCACGGTGAGACTTTTAGAAGTACCTTGTCATTGACTTGGAATTCCAGTGGTTTGCGACGCTGATCAGCATAACTCTTTTGCCGGTCCCGTGCCGCCGCCAACCGATTTCGAATCTGTACGATGTTTTCCGAAGTTTCGTACACAAGTTCAGGCCCAGTGAGTTGACTCTCACCCACTTCAGCCCAACAAAGAGGAGAACGGCATTTCCGTCCGTACAGTGCTTCGAACGGAGCAGCCTTGATGCTCGTGTGATAACTGTTATTATACGAGAATTCTACCAACGGTAGATGAGCTTCCCAACCCTTTCCAAAATCGATCACACATGCCCGCAGCATGTCTTCTAAAGTTTGAATCGTACGCTCACTCTGACCGTCCGTCTGTGGATGGTAAGCCGTACTCATGTCTAGTTGGGTACCCAAAGCCTTGTGCAAAGACTTCCAGAAGTGAGAAATAAAATGGGAGTCACGATCCGAGATAATAGAAACTGGTACCCCGTGCTTAGAAACAACTTCTTTCAAGTAAAGACGAGCCAAACGATCCATGGTGTCGGTCTCCTTAATAGCAAGAAAATGAGCTGATTTCGTCAACCGATCGACAATCACCCATATCTTGTCATTCCCGCTTGGTGACTTAGGAAGTTGTGTGACAAAATCCATAGTAATCCGTTCCCATTTCCATTCCGGAATTTCAGGTTGTTGCAAGAGACCCGACGGTTTCTGGTATTCCACCTTGACCTTAGCACAGGTCAAGCATTTGCTCACGTATGAGGCTATGTCCGACCTCATGTTTGGCCACCAGTAAAGCACCTTCAGATCTTGGTACATCTTATCCGAACCAGGATGAATAGAATACCGGGACTTATGAGCCTCATCAAGGACAAGCTCCCGTAGTCCCCCGAACAAAGGAACCCATATACGTTCTGCAAAATAGTGCAAGCCATCAGGCCTTCGCTCTAGGTGCTTGTCGGCACCGTGCATAGTTTCAGCTTTAAGGTTTTCCTCCTTCAAAGCTTCCAATTGGGCAGAACGGAGTTGATCAGGTAACGACGAATGAATGGTGAGCTGCAACGCCCGAACGCGACGAGGTTTAGTAGATTCCTTCCTGCTCAAGGCGTCTGCTACAACATTCGCCTTGCCAGGATGGTACTTAATAGCACAATCATAGTCGTTCAAAAGTTCAATCCAACGACGCTGCCGTAAGTTCAAATGTTGTTGGTCGAAAATATGTTGGAGACTCTTGTGATCGGTGTAGATGGTGCATTTGGTACCGTACAAGTAATGTCTCCAAATTTTCAACGCGAATATCACGGCACCCAACTCTAAGTCATGAGTTGTGTAGTTCTTCTCGTGCACCTTAAGTTGACGAGAAGCATACGCAATCACTTTCTCGCGTTGCATCAACACGCAACCGAGTCCATGAATGGAAGCATCACAGTAGACAACAAAATCATCAGGACCCTCAGGTAAAGACAAAATAGGAGCAGAACACAGTTTAGACTTCAGTTCTTCAAACGCTGACTCTTGTGGTTCACCCCAGTCGAACTTCCTATCCTTCTACGTGAGAATGGTGAGGGGTTGAGCAATCTTCGAGAACCCCTGAATGAAACGACGATAGTAGCCCGCAAGGCCTAGGAATTGCCGCACCTCAGTTGGCGTCTTTGGTGCTCCCCAGTCCTTGATCGCTTCGATTTTAGCTGGATCGACATGAATCCCTAGTTCATTAACCACATGTCCTAGGAATTGAACTTCGCGTAACCAAAAGTCACACTTTGAGAACTTGGCGTAAAGTTGTTCCCGTCGCAAGAGTTCCAAAACTAACCGCAGATGTTCCCCGTGTTCGGTCTCGTTCTTGGAGTAGATCAGAATGTCATCAATAAATACAATGACGAATTTGTCCAAATATGGTTTACAGACGCGGTTCATCAAGTCCATGAAAACCGCCGGTGCGTTCGTAAGACCGAAAGGCATGACCAAGAATTCGAAATGGCCATAACGTGTTCGAAAAGCAGTCTTTGCAACGTCAGCCTCCCTGACGCGCAGCTGGTGATAACCGGACCTCAAATCGATCTTGGAATAATAACTAGAACCCTGAAGCTGGTCGAATAGATCATCAATACGTGGAAGAGGATAACGGTTCTTGACGGTCAATTTGTTCAGTTCTCTATAGTCCACACACAATCGGAAACTTCCATCCTTCTTCTTAACAAATAGAATCGGGGCTCCCCAAGGGGAAGAACTTGGTCGGATGAAGCCCTTGTCCAAGAGTTCCTGTAACTGACTAGACAACTCCTGCATCTCGGGGGGTGCAAGACGGTAGGGGGCCCGAGCAATAGGAGCAGCCCCTGGTCCAAGATCAATACCGAATTCGACTTGACGATGAGGAGGAAGACCAGATAAATCATCGGGAAAAACATCAGGAAACTCGCGTACCACCGGAATGTCGTCGATCTTCTTTTCATCACTAGAGGAAACAGATAAAAGCGCCAAAACGGCTGGATAACCCTTTCGAAGACACTTAAGGGCTTTCATGCTAGAGATGATATTTAGCGGAATACCACCTTTGATACCGTACACAGAAAGAAATTCTCCATCAGGGAGAGGAATCCGAATAACCTTATCGTAACAGACGATCTCCGCGCGATACAAAGATAACCAATCCATTCCTACTACCACGTCAAAACTACCCAACGGTACCGGCATAAGGTCGATGGGGAACGATAAACCCGACAACTCTAATTGACACTCCCGAAGGACACTAGTAGCTTCAATCGTTTTCCCGTCAGCCAACTCAATAATATACTTGGTCTCTAATGGTACGGGTACTACATCTAGCAGTCGACTAACATCCATGGATACAAAACTCTTGTCGGCACCAGAATTAAATAACACACTAACAGAACGATTATTGAGAAGAAACGTACCGGTGACTGTGTCAGGGTCCTGTCTAGCCTCAGCGGCTCCAATGACGAAGGCACGTGCATTTCTGCCGCCGCCCCCGTTGTTCCCATTCCCGTTGTTCCCACCCTGCTTCAGTTTTGGGCAATCCTTCTTGTAATGCCCAGTGTCACCACAGTTGTAGCATCCTTGTTTCCCTGTAGTCCCCTGAGTAGTCGGAGCTGAACTGTTGGTCGGAGCCTGAGTCGATGGAAGTGTAGCCCGACAATCTTTAGCATAGTGGCCTGTTCGCTGGCAGCGGTGACAACGGTTACTGTCGCAGTTCCCTTGATGATGGCGTCCACACTTGTTGCATTTGGGCAGTTTTCCCGCATAACCACCCTGCTTGTTACCCGAAGAAGATGAACCCCCATTATCAAACCTTTTACCCTGCTGTGCAGACCCAGATCCTTTCCCGTCGTTTTCCCATTTGCGCTTGTTGTTCTCTGGGGCCTTAACTGTTGAACCCTTCGCAGGCAAAATCCCCTCATTCACTTTTAAGTTGGTCATCCTATGGGCCGATCGAACTACCTCTACATACGTAGGATGATTTCCAGCAGCCACTAACCCTGCAATTTCCGGTACTAACCCTGAGACATAGTGTTCAATCCTACGATATTCTGGCACGTGCAGATCGGGACACAGCACTGCCAACTCATTCCGCCTCACAGTA